>JAVJIF010000094.1:0-600000 GCA_038442645.1 Agave tequilana
TCCTTATTATGCTCAGGATTTTCGGGGTTTCTTTATTACACAGCCACGACATCATCAGTATTCATTATTTCACAGCCACGACATCATCCGTATTATGCAGCATTATTCTAAAGATTTATTACACAGCCACGACATCATCACCGGAAATGCAGAGTATGATTATTATTCAGTTGACTTGAGAGCCCTACCTATAGTACTTCATATCTTAATTAGTATAAATTCTAGCCTTTGTCCCCTTTGTATTCAATTTACCCCTTAACGAAATTGCGAGGACGCAATTTTTGAAGGTGGGTGGATTGTAATACCCCGTTCCCGGAATACGTACTTAGTTGCGTATTCAGATTTTCAGTCGTATTTTTTCGATTTGTTTCCTGTATTTATTCTGTATGATGAATTCCTTATATGTTGTTTTGTTTTGGATTTGGATTCGTGGACACGGAGTCAGCCCTAGCCTGAACCGAAGGACCCGATCCTAGTATATTACTCGATTTGGATATTCTGTAATTAGAATTGACCGATTTTAGTTTAAATATCATTTTCCATTATTATATATTTCTAGATTTTCTAGATTTTTCTGGAATTAAAATGAAAGTCTTCAAAACCGTGTCGGCCAGTGCCGCTGACCGATTCCTGGATTTTTAATTCTCAAACGGTTGGAATTTCTAAATGATTCTTTAGACATTATTCCTTAGAATCATATTTTCTACCTACATTCTTTTTCTGAGATTTTATGATTTTATGAAATTCCAACGGAGTCGGTAAATTATTGATTCAGGATTTTTAGTTCCAAAACTATAAAGTATTTCTTCAAACGGATTTCACTATCGGTCTTTATATATTATTATTGATTTTTGGTAATTATTTCAGGTCGTTCCGAGATACTTGAATTTCGGACGATTCCGGTATTTTTCCCGAAAGGTTTCCGCATCCGCAACTGAGTCCCGGGAATCCGCCACTTCCATTATTTTCATCTTCTTTCCCAAGAAAATATCTTCTCATTATAATTTCTTTTCCATTTTTCCTTTTCCTTTATTTCTTTCCTTCCTCCACTAACCAAAGCCTTTTCCATTTTTCCAATAATTCCAATTTTCCACATAATCCCACTCACTTTCACCTAATCCTTTTTTAATCCCCTCATCTCTCTCTCTCCCCCCATGGCCGGCCAAGTGGCCAAGAGAAGGACACTCACCTCACCTCCACTTTGCAATTAAGCCCTCCCCTTTTTTAATTGCAACTCCCTTTACAAAATCCCAATCCTATATATATATTTTCCTTTACACTTTACCCTTTCTTCCTCATTTCAACAAAAGAAGGAGCTCTCCAAAATCCCCTTCTTCCTCAACCTAAAACCCTAGCTCCAAGAACTCCCAATCTCTTCACCTCCACCTCAGACCTCAAGGGCTTCAACTAAGGCTTCATCAAGGATCATCACCATCTTCTTCATCATCACTTCAATCACCACCACCATCACTCCCTCACCTCATGGAGACCAATCACTCTCTTTGGTGAGTGATCTTACTCATTTAGACTTAGTCTATTCTTAGTGTACATGTGTATTCATATCATGTTCAATTATGACTTCAATCCATGTTTGTTTAACCATCAAACCCAAACCCTAGGAATTCTGATCTGCTCACTGTTCTTCACAGTATTAGTCGACTTGACCTAGAACCTAGTCGACTAGAAACCCTAAGCTGAAACGTAGCTTTTCTGAAACACAGTATTAGTCGACTTGCCTTAGATCCTAGTCGACTATAGATCCTTAGTCGACTACACTCTTGACCCTAGTCGACTAACCTTGTCTAGTCAGAACCCCAACTTTCTATATCACAGACTTAGTCGACTTAAGTATCTGTTAGTCGACTTAAGATCCTTATTATCGACTACCCCTCCTAACCTAGTCGACTAACTATTCCCTGAAACCAAACCAAACTCTCTGGATCACAGTATTAGTCGACTACCCCATATTCCTAGTCGACTAACCCCTCTGTTAGTCGACTACTCTTCCAACCTAGTCGACTAATTCTGGCTGTCTGTTCTGATTGATTACTTCCTTGGACATGGACCTTACCCTCTAGACTTACATCACCTATAGGTATTACTTGACTTGTCTCTAGACACACATCATCTTCCATTCTTTCTCTCTCTCATCTTCACTCTACATATTTATATCACAGGTTGTGGCGCATCCCGAGCTTCCGTGGATTTCGGATATTTCGGTATATTGGTGACTCAGGCGAGTGTTCTCACTCGCTACCTCTTGCTTCTCATCCATTTATTATGATAGTATTCTCGCACTTGTCTTCATGTATTGTATTTCATGCTTTATATCTTTTATTGCTCTATGCTATGCGTGGCCGACCCTTCGTGGTCGTTGGACTTGTTGGACTTTGGGTCATTGCTTTTATGTTACCACTCGCTATACCATTACTTCAGACTAGTTAGTTGCATGCTTCCTTTTAACACATGTATATCACCTGACCATCTAGTGTATACCACCTGACCACCTGACATACTACTATTTGGCTAGACCCTATTGGTATGACCTAACTTACCCAGACTATTATCAATCTCTTGACATAACTTGCCACCTGATTACTATCAATCTCTTATATGCTTGGTTGCTTGTTAATTATCATCATCCTGTCATGCTATCACTTTACACCCAGCATGATATACTCGACTTGTGATTATCATCTTTACGGGGACCTTGACTTATGATTCTGTGTCATGATCAGTGACTTGTTTTCCTGCTTTACATGCAGTGACCTGACTATATGTATTTGTGTACCCCTGATTCCTGATCATGTCCTTTTCCTGTTTTCCCGTAAAGTGATAATTAAACTATTGAATCCTAAAAAGGACCAACTTGTATTGGGTCGGGGGAAACATGCGGATATCGATATGTGTTCGTGTTTACAGTGGCATTAGGTTGTGCACTATATATCCGGTCTTACCTGTGGTACTCCAGGGGACCGAGGGGAGTGCTTTCTCCCTTTCCTGTTTACTGTCATGACAAGGGCATACATAAGTCCCTCCTGTTTAGCCTTGCGGCAGGTTCCGTCTTCAAGCAACGGAACAATCCTGGGCCGTGGTCCCGGTATGCACGGGACCCACTGTAAACATAGTTCGTTGATACCCCCGCTAGTTTCCAATAACAACCTCGACTTGCTTATATATGGATGTATGTGAGTTGGCCGTACACCGAGCCACATGCCTAGATATATGGGTAAGACGAGTAATAATAAAGTGTCATAATAACCGGCTCTTTAAGTTGTAAGTAGAGGTATGTGGAATGGGACGCATACCAAAGCCTGCAACTTAAACGGCTATGAATCTGTGATGTGCCTTACCGTATTTGCTTTTCCCGGACTTTATATCGGATTTCGTGTTTTATGAGTATTATGGTAGTTCGGATTGGTTTTGTTCGGATTCCCTGTTTTATGATTATCATGCCATATCTATTCTTACCTGCTCTATCCTATCTGCCTCCTGAGTGTTTCCTACTTGATATATGCATTATTGTGCTCACCTTGCTTCACCACTTGGTTTTGCTTCTACACTCGCCTGGGGAGTATCATTTGACTCCCCTGGATCCACATGTCCAGGTCATGGAGCTAGGAGCGTGTGATCAGAGTGGCGCAGCGGTAGCGTGGATCACCAGCCTACCTTTCAGAGCCATTTCCTTCCAGGCCCCCTGTGTGCCTCTCGAGTTTTCTCGTGAGTGCCCTCCTGTTTATACTTATACTGTCCATGCTCTTTTATACTGTTCATACTTGTACTATCCTTGTATACTTGTATGTGAACTCCCTTTTGTATCGTTCATATATGTGTATATCTCTTGTATTCCCGCATTTGCGCATATCTGTGATGTTATATTATTGTAATATTCATCACCTCTGGTGATAACTCTGTGATTGTATATATATGTGTTGGAATGTATAATGCACCATATGCTTCCGTACTCTGATTCTTGTTTGTACTGATGCTTAGCGTATATACGGGAGGGTAGTTCTGACCTACGTATATACGTTGCAGTGACGTCCCCGTATCGCCGGGAACGGGGCGTTACAGCTGACAGCGGCCTGAGAGATTTGCAATGAATCTTCTAATATAAGCCAGCCTGCCTTGCAAGCCTCTAAGCTCTTTGAGATTCCTCGGTGGATGTATGCTCTGAATGGCTTTGACCTTGTCTGGGTCAAGATGAATTCCTTTTGACGTAATAATGAACCCAGGAACTTGCCACTTGACACTCCAAGAAGGATTTTGTCGGATTCATTTTCAGTTGATGAGCCCGCATTATGTCGAACATCGTTCTCAGATCGCGAAGATGGTCGCCTTTATTGCGGCTCTTGACAGCGATGTCGTCGACATAGCATTCCACCTTTTTTCGAAGATGGTCGCGGAAGATTGTACTCATTGCCCGCTAATAGGTTGCTCCGGCGTTCTTCAGTCCGAAGGGCATTACGGTGTAGCAGTATACCCCCAAGGGTGTTCGGAACGAAGTATGCTTTTCATCGTCGGGGTGCATTTTAATCTGATTGTACCATGAAAAGCCGTCCATGAAAGACATCCTTTCGAATCCACATGTGTTGTCGATCATGACATCAGTGATGGGAAATTCGTCTTTAGGACAGGCCGTATTGAGATCACGGTAGTCAATGCAGATCCGTATTTTTCCGTTCTTCTTGAGGACGGGGACGATGTTAGCTACCCAATATGGATGTTGTTCCTCCCGGATGAATCCACATGCAATGAGCTTGTGAACTTCGGCTTCAATAGCTTCCATAATGTTCGGGCAAAACCGACGTTGTTGCTGCTTGACTGGCTTGACGTCAGGTTTGATATTCAGACGATGCATGGCGACTTGCGGGTCAAGTTCGGGCATGTCTTCGTAGCTCCATGCGAAGACGTCTATATACTCTCTTACGAGTATTATCAATCTTCCCTTTCTGTAAGTGATAGGCTTTCACTTATAAAGATGGGCTTGGGATGATCTTGACTTCCCAAGTTGACCTGCATCACCTTGTCTTCAGTAGGTGGCTCGCGCAGTTCGAATCGCTTTTCCCATTGAAGGTCAAATTGCTGGGCCCATGGTTCCTCGTCAACAGCTTCTGCGGGCTCCAATTGACTGCTTGAAGTCATATTAACAGTGAGGTTTTCGAACGTTCCTCCTACACTGACATCTGAGTCCCACTCGGAGGATGAGGCTGAATGTGATGGAATTGGTTCATCGTCTTTGAATTGAACCGTTGCTGACGATGTGGGTGTAACATACCCTAACTCCCTGCGTGTACTATCATAGTAATTTGCAGGCTTCCCTTTTGGGACAAAATTACGCATCAAGCTGCGCCTTCCTTTTCCAAAGTTCAGGCCCATTCCATGCTTCAAGTTATATCCCATTTCTTCATAATGTGACGTGCCGGCTGCGCGTAATGGAAGAACTGTGGAGTATCTGAACCCGAACTTGAATCTGTAACTGTGGGTCCCCGTGGCTGGGTTCTACCGAAAATTATCGGTAACTGACCTTCTTTGGATGGCGGGATCACCAAAACGGCTCCTTCTGCGGATTCCATGGGCGTACTGGACGCACTTGGCTTATGTAAAGGCATGTGCAGAGAGCTATCCGTAATGGATTCAAATGGCCCAACACTCGCAGGATAATATAAAGAAATATTATCATTAATTACCCATTCACCTTCATCCTCTGAAGGAGTATTACATAGGGGATTATTGAGACATGCTATAATTGGTCAGAATAGCTGGCATGCCTGCTTCGGATTCTGAATCCGTCTCGTTGCCACTTTCATCGTCGTCTGGCAACGGTTCTTTAGGTGCTCCACGGGCCTCTTGATACAGGAGAGCGTCAGTGAAGTAGTTTTCCACCCCTTTGAATGGTTGCATTTTGGCAAAGACAGTTCGTACTGTCGCGTCATCTTCAACATATTTGAAGCATTGGTGCAGGGTGGAGGGAACGATCCAGTTGGCATGGATCCATGGTCGTCCTAGCAGCAGGTTATATGACGTATCAGCGTCAATGACATAGCATGTCACTTCTGACTTCAGGCTCCCGATTCTGCAACGGAGTCGGATTTTCCCAAGTGGGTGACTGCTCCCAGCATTGAAACCGTATATTGTAGTTGTGGTTGCGGACAACCTATACAACGGTATGCCGAGGAAGTAAGAAGCCTTTTGGGGATGATGCTGAGTGTAGACCCCGGATCGACTTGTATTCTTTCGATGCACATTGAACCGATATATCCGGTGTAGTACAGAGGTCGATCGTGCTTGTTGTCTTTGAGAAGCATATCTTCTGCTGTGAATGTAATAGCGGGCACCTTTGATTGTGCATGATGACATTCTGGGCAAGAAGACTGAGCGTCGTCGTTAGAGACTTCTGGCATGCATGTCAGGAATGATTCTGAATTAGCCAGGGCATCTCTGAGTGCTTCTCTTGTCTGTTTTGAGAGACGAAGAAGCTCGTGTATGGTAATACGAGCTGGGATATTAGCCAGCTGGGCCAATATGTCAAAACTAAAGGGCGTATCAAGCCCTGGGCCTGAAGGTTTCTTCAGGACATGGTCGAACTGGACTTCCTTAGGCTTCTCTTTTCCCTGGTTGGAATCGAAGGGATGATGGTATTGGTACCGACGTTGTTTGCCGTTGTATCTCGTCAGTAGACTTTTCATACTGCCTCAAGTATGATTTTCCAGATCGGGTGCCCGTCTGTTGAGGCGTATCGGCTTGCGCCGTGCAAGCAAGCTTTTCCCCTTCTGAATCGCTGAGGGAAGCTGAAGTAAGATTGCCATCGTCCGGCAGGATGGAGATGACATTGCAAGACTTGCCCTTTGAGTTGGGCTCCTTTGAATCCCGCTGTACTTCTTGGACGAGGTCTGGGTGTATCCAGATGACTTCCCCTGTCTCCAATGTTAAGGGTACAAGACCCTTGTTATCTTGAGCTGTAGCTGGAGGATGCTTGACTTCCAACCGTGGCGCATGGACTGAATAAGTCCCGTCAGGAACTGTGACCTTTTGGGTGCTGCCGAACTCAAGAGTCACCATATTGGCCGTGACTTTCTTCTGCTCTGACTTTAGTGTCAGGACTCCGACGTCGACCAAGGCTTGAATTCTATCTTTGAGGACATAGCACTTGTCAGTAGGATGGTGAATCATCCTGTGGTAGAGGCAGTATTTGGGGTCGTTCGTGCGCCCTATCTCATTGGGACGCCGAGCATCTGGCAGTTTCATTTTGTTCCCTTTGTGGAGCAGATGGAATATCGTGATCACCTGATCGTCTTTGAAGAAGTACTGCTTTGGAGGGAACTTAGGCTCCTGATTGTTGAAGCCGCTCTTCTTGGCCTTCGACTGCACATCTCCGGATAACTCCACAGACATAGTCACTTTGCCTTTAGCTTGAGAAGATTGCGGTAGGTCGCTACGCCCTTTGTTGTTCATCCCCCACTTGCCTCTAGGGGCGGAGGGTTCGAACTTTTTAGCCGACTTCTCGGCTATCTCAGCTTGTTCGACCAATTCTTTCCAGGTGTGGGCTTTGACAACCCCCATGCGAACTTCCACTTGGTCTAAGAAGTTGTGTCTGCATGTCTGTAAGAGCATGGGTAATGGCATCCCTGCTGGGCACATCAAGGATAAATTTCTGAACTGTTCAATGTATTCACGGACAGATTCGCCCTTCCTCTGCACAGTGGAGAGGAGCTTGTCCATGGTCACTTCGGTATCGTCCTCATAGAAACGAGAGAGGAACCGGGTTTCCAGGTCGATCCAGGAATTGATAGAGCCCGGAGGGAGACTTCGGAACCAGTCAAATGCCACCCCCTTTAAGGTGCCAATGAACAGCCTAGCCATGATGGCGTCATTGCTTATAACATTACCAGTCTGAGACCGGAAATAGTAGATGTGCTGATTTGGTGAGCTCTTTCCGTCATAGGTATGCAACGTCGGTGGTTTGAACTTCGGTGGATATGGCACCGAATCCCACTCCAGCGGAAAAAGGACGGACTGCCCCTACCTTCTTTAATTCATCCCTCTGAGCTAGGGATGCGATTTGAGCTTGGAGGCCCTTAAGGACTTCGGCGTCTAAGGAAGAACCCTCCTTGGATTTCTCCGGCTTTGGCTGCTCATTGCTGAAGTGTTCCTCCTCATCGTGATTGCTCCAGGCATCATTGTCATTCCGATTGCTGAGGAGTCGAGCAAGCATCTGTTGAATATTGTCCAGGGCCTCTTGCTGAGCCTTGAAAGTTTGCTCCTGTGCTTCCAAACGCCGACGAAGGTCGTCGTTGGCATTATCAGCTATGTTGACTGATGCTCTGTCTGTTCGCACTGAGCTAACTGTCACCGATGAGGCGTACCCACTGTCTTCTTCTTCATCTGATGGCTAGAGTAATCTTCTGGGCTCTGGCGAGGCTAGGGCCGTCGAGGAAGAAGGCTGCTCGTAACTGTAGGGTATCGCCACCCTAGATCTGGTGTTTCAGAAAACACCTTCTTCATGCACCAAGACTTCACCTAAGCCTGGGCTATAACCTGGATCTGGGGAACTGTAGGGGGTTTCGTCAGCTGTTTGTCTTCCCCTGCGCAGCTCTCGTCCCCTTCCGGTCATGTTGACGGATGCGAAGGGTAGATCTCGCGAGACGCTCCTTTTGCGATGCTTCATCGGGGCTTGTACCGATAGTCGATCAAAAACTGACCGTCGTCTTGGAGGACTGGCGGGATTGGTCCCAGCTGGCAATGGACCGAGTGGAGTGTCACCAGCTGACATCCCACTTGTTGACAACAGGGGGAAGAGGTTTGTTTATCTGTCAATAATTTTCTCAAATCAGACTCGGTTGGGCCTCTGTAATCGAGCGCAAAGGCTCTTTTGGATCGCACGTAGAACGATGTCCTGCTTCTTTTACCCCTGCAGAGGGGATTAGCACTGAATAGTGCTTCAGTTTCAGCTTCACCACAAAGCGCGAGCTTAGCGCTTGACGAACCGGAGGGCGGAGCACGCTGTGGTGCTTTACCCGCTATGCTGCTGCGAAGGCAATTAGCCTTAGATGGTACTTTGGCTCTAGCTTCACGGTCGTGAACCCTGCGCGTACGCTGTGGTACAGTAGCTTCGCTCATGAGAACGAGGCTGGCGCGAGGCGTTGCTACTCTTGAATTGGGCGACGGTATGATTGCCGTCATGACTTCATGGTCGGCAGCATTGTTGGGGCAGACAGGCATCTTGCCTTTTCTTCGCGAGAGAGGCGCGGTTTAGGCGTAGCTACGCCTGAAGCTTCGGTTGGAGACTTCTGTTTAGGCTTCCATACCTGCCTTGGCAGAGGAGACTTAGGTTCGCAAGGAACCTGATTAGCCATACGCGAGGCTGAAAGGTGTTGGCAGAATTCTGCTTCCGGTTTCTGCTCTGAAACCTTAGCCGTGGAGACCTTCCTATGCTTCCGTGCTCGAAACATTGGGCCACCCCCAGAGAGGACTTCCTCAAATCTTGCTTGATCGAACTGGACCACCAAGTCTCACAAGTAAAGGAATCAGACTGCGGACGTGCTTCCTTGTTGCGCCAAATAACCGCAGTAGGTTCGCAGAGAACCTTTTCCGTCTCCGCAGAGACTTTCCTTGTAGATTTAGCCAGAGAAGCTCTGACTGCACCAGCTTTTCTGAATTCAGAGTTAGACCGAAGGTCTGTTCGTCGCATTGCGACACTTGATTCTCGGCAGTGGAGAATTTATTCCCCAGCGGAGTCGCCATCTTTTTTTCCATTATATTTACAAAAGGGGAAAACTTACAAAAAGAGTTTGAGGAGCTAAATTACAAGTATTCTTAAAAGATTACAAGTAGATCTCCTCAGAGATTCTGGAGAAGTGTGCCGATAGGAGTCTGGTCATCGCACGACCACTTTGTCCCTTTGACGATGCGAGCGATGAGATTCCCTTCTCGCCTGGTTCGAGGAATCAGAGAATAGAAGGTTGGTAGAACCCTCTTGCTGCTTCTCAAAATCGCCTTCAATTAGGAATTCCTTCTCGCCTGGTTTCGGAGATTCCTTGAGAAGAAGGACGATGTTAGGGTATCAACACCCTGGATAGAGAAAGCAATTCTCTAAAAGATCTCTGAATTCGAGAGCACACGGTGCTTTTTTGAAGAAGTCTTTGCTTGTGGAGTCTTCTCAGGAAACCTGCCCTCTGGAATCGGTTTTCTCCCCTTGTGCCCCTGATGGGCTATTTATAGGGACAACAAGGGTATAACCGTCCCTTGAAAATATAGAAACATATTGAATCGAATCTGTTTGAATCCGGAAAGCAGCCTTGCTGCGAGGCTAAGATCAGCTTCTGCGAAGCTAGAATTGGCAGGTCGGTTGATCTTCTTGATCCTTTCCATATCGTCAGGGGATTTTCCCTGATCTTCTTACTCTTTTTAGGAGAGTCAAGAGATTATGGCAATCAACTGCCAAATTTGATCTCTGATTTGATTTTAATTGGATTTGATCTGATTGGATCCGATCTCATCCGGAGATTTGATTGGTCAAAGGTTGACCATAGCAGACCAATAGCGGAGCTGCCCGCATTGAACTCGTAGCGGAGCTAAAGGCAGCTTCTGGCGAAGTCTGAAAGAAACCTTTGGCGGAGCTGGAAGTCCTCTGTGGCGAAGTTGCGAGTTAGCTTCCTGGCGAGGCTTCGAATGGCTTCGAGGCGAAGTCGAGTGATATTAGCCTCTCAGGCGAGGCTATCCCTTTAGGCTCATGCGATGCTAAGTGCTAGCACCTTAGACCTGCTGAGGTCTGTTTAGAAACAATCCGGGTTCACTGTCTGCTTGCTGGATCAGTGGAGTCCAAGTTGCTTCCTTGTCCCTCGGAGATGGGTGAAAACTGGTCTTCAGCTCGTCTGTCACTTGTCTTTTGTAAATGTCAACAAGTTTAGACATTGTTCGGACCAATAAGAATCTTGTCTTTTTTAAGTGTCAACAGCTGCTGCTGCTATGTGGTTGAATTGGCTTCGGGTGTAAACCCGAACCCAATAACCTTATTGGGTTGGGTCTTGGATATAAACCCAATCCAATAATAACCCATTAACCCGTATGCATATAAGTTAATTGGGTATGGGTTGTGGATCTAACACGACCCGTTATCTTACCCAACCAGCATCCAAAACCATATAAGGTAATATTACTGAAAACCCCCTGCTAAATTTCAGTATTTGCATTTGAAATATTTTTATTACATATTTAACCTATTTCTAATACTTTTAGCGTTCGGGCGATATCTGGAGCATTCGGACTCCGATTTGGACGATTCTGGATCCGTTGCGATCATGGGAAAGAGAGCTATCTTCCTATGGCCAGTTTGTGAGTGTTTTTCTTTTATAAATTATATTTTATGTTTAGTGAAATTGATTGATTGCTTAATTAATAAAACTTGATTATCGGTAAATCATTATAATTATTGTTTACTAAAAATATCATTGTTGGGAATCCCTGTAATGAAAACATAATCATAGATCGATATTACCTGATTTATTGTACCATGTATAGATATATCGGGATGATTGGTTAGTTAACGAGATTTCCGAAGTTAATAATGTTCATAAGTAAAACTAACCACTAACTTGATAATTAAGATAGATCATTATGTTTAATACTTTGGTGGTACATACCGTATTCATAAGATAGTTATCGTGAATATAATTAGAAGTATTTAACACTCGAGTAGATGATATAGCCACATTACACCGGACACGGTTGTTTACAGATAATGCATTGTATATTCACGTCCATCTGTTACATAGAGACTTGTTAGACTAAACATTAGTGTGCATACACTCGGAACACCATAACTTACATATTCTGTCACACGGGACACTATTATCGCATGTACATGTATCACCGTTGCACAGATACTATGACACGTCACACTATTATTTCATATTCATATCCCACTGATATATAGATGCACCACTTCACGGAATACCGTCATTTCATATATTGTTATCATCGTTACATGGATTTTCGGCATATCACTGTTACACATGCATGTATGATTTCTTTATTCTTGTCATATGGATCCCCGTTCATATTACATGTATTATTATTCCATGTTATCCCCATATTCATGTTATACGATTGTTTCCCGTTACTGATATTGTTATTCCCGTTACTGGATACATGAGCTGTTGATATGCGATGTGTGGAATCCCACATCTATTATTCCCGTTTACCGTTATCTTGTTCTATGCTATCAAAAGAACTCAGGTCCTGTTATCATGTTACATGTACCATGCACTGTACTTGTTCTTGTTCCGTTGTGTACTGTAAATGAAATATAATAAAGAGAACTTGGGTATGGGGGAGACTTGACGGTTGACTAGGTCTTGTCGGGTGGATGTCTGGATCCATTGTTTGTCCCACTGCAGGGGACGGGTAGTGCTGGCTACCGTCTGTTTTTGCTCATGAGCTCCCGTTTCCCGTTATTGTTTTAGCTCATTGAGTTCCCGTTACATGTTACAGCCTTAGCGGGCTGGCCCTGGTCTCAGCAGCCAGGGGTCTGTTTAAGGCCGTTGTCCCGGGTATGCACGGGATATACCCACCTGACTAGAGCTCCTCGACCGGTTGGTTTCCAAGTAACATAATAAAATGCTATAAACAATAGTGACGTCTGGAACACTTGTTATTTGGTCACTCTCTCGTTTGGATAATGGTACCCGTATGCCATGTCCGGATGAGTTCGACTGGAGTGCGAGCTCTAGTATGAACTGCCAGTGGTATGGGACACTGGAAGAGATTGATTAAAATAGCAGGCGGTACTGATTGCTACTATTTTATACATAACATGACTTGCCTGATACATGTATACTATTGTTTAGATGTACTTGTTACTGTTCCTGATCATTTATCCGCTATCATGTTACATGTATACGTTGTTACTTTACCTGTTTCATGCTACACTTTCTGTGGTGGCATATTACTCCTGTACATGTATACTCTGCATTGCATATATTCTATTTTCTGTATACCTTGCAGACATCATTACACCGTATGATGGCTATATTCCATATGCTCATCTGCATGTTCACTTCTATCACGTCACCACTAGCATGTTCATTTCTATCATGTCATCACTCGACAATAGTATTTATTATATAAACTGGATACGACTGTAGACATGACCCGATGATAACATGCTAGATAGTGCTGGTATTAAAATATGACATGTTTATATATATTCCTACTGCTTATTATATGCTTATTATATGGTATCACTAGTACATTAGCATGTATTATATATTATTATCGTACTTGTATTACTATTGTATATATTACTACCTCCTTCATTTTATCACTCACTAGGTCGCTTTCTGACGACCTTGGGTTTGCGTGCCCAGGTTGGAGATTCGAGTTACCGTATTATCAGATAGTACTTTGGAGTCACATAGGAGATTCCTCATCGAGACTATTCATAGGTATCGTGGTGATTTATTTCTGTTATCTTATTTATCCCTGTTTCTATATCGGTTATGATCCCTAACCCCTTTCTACAGGTATTCTTGTACTTATTTCCTGCTGGAACTCTTGTGTATATGGAGGCTATGTCCTGTACTGAGGCTTAACGTACGCGTGAGTGTGTTTTCACCTCGCTTATGTACTTCGCCATAACGTCTCCGTATCCTGCGGGATCGGGTCGTTAGTACAAGAATACTATGACCTTGACAATTCATTTCTTGACTCGTTTGTATTCCTTCCTTCCTTCCAGTTGTCAACCAGAATATCCGATTTCCTTCTCGCTTTCCTTGCATCGTCTTGCTTCCCATCCGTTAGGATTAGTTCATACCAGACTTCTCCATCCCGAGTTCCTTATAGATAGCAGAGTGCGCAGCGGAAGTGTCGTGGACCCGTCACATTTAGGCTTTGGGGTTGGACATATTGTTCTCACACCTGATTTGAAATTTCGAGGACGAAATTTTTTGTAAGGTGGGGAGAAATGTAACCCCCTGATCCCTGATGTACGTATCACAGTATCAGTACTCGATACGACGTACAAAATTGATTTGACCTTCCTGATAGTCAGATTGAGCCGATTTCTGTTTCAGATATTATTTTTCAATATTTTAGATTTTTCAGAATTTTCTGAAAATTTTCTGGATTATTTTGGAAAATCTCCGTAGTCGGTGTCGACCGATACCGAGAATCGGCTCTACAATTTTTAATTCACAAATGGAGTAGAATTTTGGAAATCTGCTTTCACCTTATGTTTTAAAATCACGTGAGCTACATTTTGGTATTTTTGGGATTTTTCTGAATTTATCAAAAATTGGGACAAACTGGTGTCGCTTGGTATCGGCGATACACTTCAGGATTTTTAACTTGCAAACTGAAAATGATTTCTAAAATCTGGTTTCATATTCCTCCTCAGCATAATATTCTCTATTTTATGTAATTTTTGGGCACCGTTCGGAGCTGGTCGAATATCGGGCCATTATAAATAATATTAATTAAATAATAGAAAAAAAATCTTTTCTCTCTCTTTTCTTTTTCCCTCTTCTTCTCCATTTCTCTGGACGCTTCTCCACTGCCTTAACCCAACCGCCATAGCTCCTCTCTCTCCTCTTAAAATCTCTCTCCCTCTCTCTTATTTCAATTTCCTTTCTTTTCTTCTCTCTCTCTCTTCCTTCTTACTCTCTCTCTCTCACACTGTATTCCCTCACTCTAACTGTTCCAGGCTTGGGGTGGCCCTGGGCAGGCCACCCCGGCCAAGCGCTGCCGCCGGCGAGGCGCCGCCGGCGAGGCGCCACCGCACCTTCCCTCCGGCCGCCGCCGCTGCCCCTCATCTTCTTCTTCTTTTCGTTTTCTTCTTTTTTCTTCTTCTTCTTCTTCTTCTTCATGTTTTTCTTCTCTCCCTCTCTCTCTCTCTCTCCCCCTCCTCTCGCTCTCTC
Source organism: Agave tequilana (assembly GCA_038442645.1). NCBI lineage: Eukaryota > Viridiplantae > Streptophyta > Magnoliopsida > Asparagales > Asparagaceae > Agave > Agave tequilana. The sequence goes on from JAVJIF010000094.1 coordinate 14,916, forward strand.
TGACCGTCGCCGGCGACCAGAACCGCCGCCGGCGGGCCCCCTCGCCGCCGGCCAGCAAGGCTGGCCGGCTTGCGCGCGCGGCAGCAGCAACAGCTGCTGCTGCTGCTGCTATATGGTTGAATTGGGTTCGGGTGTAAACCCGAACCCAATAACCTTATTGGGTTGGGTCTTGGATATAAACCCAATTCAATAATAACCCATTAACCTGTATGCATATAAGTTAATTGGGTATGGGTTGTGGATCTAAACACGACCCGTTATCTTATCCAACCCGCATCCAAACCATATAAGGTAATATTACTGAAAACCCCCTGCTAAATTTCAGTATTTGCATTTGAAATATTTTATTACATATTTAACCTATTTCTATTACTTTTAGCGTTCGGGCGATATCTGGAGCATTCAGACTCCGATTTGGACGATTCTGGATCCGTTGCGATCGTGGGAAAGAGAGCTATCTTCCCATGGCCAGTTTGTGAGTTTTTTTCTTTTATAAATTATATTTTATGTTTAGTGAAATTGATTGATTGCTTAATTAATAAAACTTGATTATCGGTAAATCATTATAATTATTGTTTACTAAAAATGTCATTGTTGGGAATCCCTGTAATGAAAACATAATCATAGATCGATATTACCTGATTTATTATACCATGTATAGATATATCTGGATGATTGGTTAGTTAACGAGATTTTCAAAGTTAATAATGTTCATAAGTAAAACTAACCACTAACTTGATAATTAAGATAGATCATTATGTTTAATACTTTGGTGGTACCTACCGTATTCATAAGATAGTAATCGTGAATATAATTAGAAGTATTTAACACTCGAGTAGATGATATAGCCACATTACACCGGACACGGTTGTTTACAGACAATGCATTGTATATTCACGTCCATCTGTTACATAGAGACTTGTTAGACTAAACATTAGTGTGCATACACTCGGAAAACCGTGATTTACATATTCTGTCACACGGGACACTGTTATCGCATGTACATGTATCACCGTTGCACAGATACTATAACACGTCACACTATTATTTCATATTCATATCCCACTGATACATAGATGCACCACTTCACGGAATACCGTCATTTCATATATTGTTATCATTGTTACATGGATTTTTGGCATATCACTGTTACACATGCATGTATGGTTTCTCTATACTTGTCATATGGATCCCCGTTCATATTACATGTATTATTATTCCATGTTATCCCCATATTCCTGTTATACGATTGTTTCCCGTTACTGATATTGTTATTCCCGTTACTGGATACATGAGCTGTTGATATGCGATGTGTGGAATCCCACATCTATTGTTCCCGTTTCCCGTTAACTTGTTCTATGCTATCAACAGAACTCAGGTCCTGTTATCATGTTACATGTACCATGCACTGTACTTGTTCTTGTTCCGTTGTGTACTGTAAATGAAATATAATAAAGAGAACTTGGGTATGGGGGAGACTTGACGGTTGACTAGGTCTTGTCGGGTGGATGTCTGGATCCATTGTTTGTTCCACTGCAGGGGACGGGGTAGTGCTGGCTACCGTCTGTTATTGCTCATGAGCTCCCGTTTCCCGTTATTGTTTTAGCTCATTGAGTTCCCGTTACATGTTACAGCCTTAGCGGGCTGGCCCTGGTCTCAGCAGCTAGGGGTCTGTTTAAGGCCGTTGTCCCGGGTATGCACAGGATACACCCACCTGACTAGAGCTCCTCGACCAGTTGGTTTCCAAGTAACATAATAAAATGCTATAAACAATAGTGACGTCTGGAACACTTGTTATTTGGTCACTCTCTCGTTTGGATAATGGTACCCGTATGCCATGTCCGGATGAGTTCGACTGGAGTACGGGCTCTAGTATGAACTGCCAGTGGTATGGGACACTGGAAGAGATTGATTAAAATAGCAGGCGGTACTGATTGCTACTATTGTATACATAACATGACTTGCCTGATACATGTATACTATTGTTTAGTTGTACTTGTTACTGTTCCTGATCATTTATCCGCTATCATGTTACATGTATACGTTGTTACTTTACCTGTTTCATGCTACACTTTCTGTGTGGCATATTACTCCTATACATGTATACTCTGCATTGCATATATTCTGTTTTCTGTATACCTTGCAGACATCATTACACCGTATGATGGCTATATTCCATATGCTCATCTGCATGTTCACTTCTATCACGTCACCACTAGCATGTTCATTTCTATCACGTCATCACTCGACAACAGTATTTATTATATAAACTGGATACGACTGTAGACATGACCCGATGATAACATGCTAGATAGTGCTGGTATTAAAATATGACATGTTTATATATATTCCTACTGCTTATTATATGCTTATTATATGGTATCACTAGTACATTAGCATGTATTATATATTATTATCGTGCTTGTATTACTATTGTATATATTACTACCTCCTTCATTTTACCACTCACTAGGTCGCTTTCTGATGACCCTGGTTTGCGTGCCCATGTTGGAGATTCGAGTTACCGTATTATCAGATAGTACCTTGGAGTCACATAGGAGATTCCTCATCGAGACTATTCATAGGTATCGTGGTGATTTATTTCTGTTATCTTATTTATCCCTGTTTCTATATCTGTTATGATCCCTAACCCCTTTCTACAGGTATTCTTGTACTTATTTCCTGCTGGAACTCTTGTGTATATGGAGGCTATGCCCTGTACTGAGGCTTAACGTACGCGTGAGTGTGTTTTTACCTCGCGTATGTACGTCGCCATAACGTCTCCGTATCCTGCAGGATCGGGTCGTTACAAACGGAGAGGGATGCGTTAATCCTCAAAGCTAACGAGCGCGTTACCCAAAGTATATTGACCATTGCTCCACTCGAAGACCATAATCAGACAGTGCGTCGGAAGCCGGAGTTCATGTTTGGGGATGCGACACCCGATACTGATCAACAGCTGATAGCCTGGGAGGGCCAATGGATTTTCAACATGGAAGGCAAGAAGTACTATTTTCCATCAAGTAGGCGACACTTCTCACTCTCGTACTTCCAATTGGTTACCGTGCCGCAGAAGATGAAATCGGGGGTGACTCGATTCACTGACTCTGTCCACATCGGTTTCATAACACTGAGTGGTTATACCACTGTGGATCTCCTAAGGTCGTACTTGGCATACATCCTGGGAGGGTAGGACAAGAGCGTCCCGTTGGATAGAATCCGACGATAGACTGACTTTTCTGAACAAATTCATTAAAGTTAAAGGCAACTATCCGGCGAGAGATTTCAGAGCTCCTGGCTGGGTACATCCTGCTCAGAAACCGTGGTGAAGAGATGCGCTTTACATCTTAGAGCACTTTAAGGCAGAAAGATTGGACTCCATAAAGTAGTTATGGCCATCTCCTATGGGATGGAAATCAATATGCCTAACTTTTTTGCGATCTTCGAATTATACTGCCCAGCTACACGGACCTTCTTCACTCCTGTTGGTGAATTGGAGTTGGTGCTTCATGGGACGTGGGAGATATCTAACCTTCTGTTGGGCTCAATGCCATATAAGGAATATTTCCCCTGCACGATGGAGTTGGAGCAAATGGAAAAGGACGACCTGGAGATGTTTGAGACATATTGGGAATTAATATGTCATCTCTACATCTGCATGGATGTTTATAAAACCCATGGAAATGCAAATGGGATAAAAGTCTGGGCATACTATCTGTTCCTAATTTTGGACAGTCCCCCCGATGATGTCCAGTTCCCGATCCTTTAAGAGGATATTCGTCAGAAGATGGAATCTAGCGCTCATGAAGCTGTCATCTTGGAGGATGATGAAGGGATCTACGAGAAGGGTGACAGGTTCAAAAGCTTTCATCATCAGGCGAAGCACCCTATGTCTCAAAAGGCTCTCCTTGCTGGTTTCATTTTGGTCTGGCTGAAGAAGTGAGTCATTCCGTCTCCTCCGCATGACGAGATCTTGTCCTGGGTGCTTCTCCTTGTGATCCAGCTCGTTCATGGGAAACCCTTGGCCTACTTCCTGTCATGGTCTGTGGTATTCAGCGTGGTCTCCGGGCCCTGTTTGTAGCTTTCTGCCGACCACCTGCTACCAAGAGGGGGAAGGTACAATACCTCCTCGTGACGGGCCCAACCTTAGAGTGGAGATGCCTTACATCCATTTAATGGCATGGTTCGTGTTGCATTGTCCTGCCATTATCCAACCTGGGGAAGAGCTGCTGGAAAGTATACACTTTGCGCATCTTTGTCGCTTGCAAGGGTCACAGTGGCTGTGGACTTACATAGCAGGAGTGCGAAAACTAGTACGTCGTTACGACGCGTACAGCCTCTACATGTGTTTTTCGTTTATCCCCGGTACTAGGTATAGCAAGGAATTTTTCGATGTAGGTGAAGGGAGATCTTCCCTCAGGCAGGGAGTGTTCAAGTGGTTGGTGAGCATCCGCCCATCTCATTTGGTGTATCGATGTGGTGATATTTGTTACTTGGAGCCGTACAACTCCAGCGTTTTGCTCGTCAGTTTGGGTATGATCAACTCTATTTTGGGAATCCCAACCCTTGTTTGGCCTTTATGGGGAGTTTGATAGATAGAGCCAGAGCCTGGAGGTACTTCATCGTTAGTTGTACTGAGGCTTAGTTCTGCATGCCGTATTTAGTCCCAAATTTATTGACAACATTTGGGTTTTGTCAATGGTACATGACTTTCAATTCTAACCCCTCAGAATTCAATATTAATTCAACTGGGACCAAGCTCATCCTTAAAAGATTAAAGTAGAAGGCCGAAGAGAAAGGTCAGAGGAAACGAGTTAGGGTTCCAGGTCTCCTGAAGTTTATGGCTGAACAGGTAGTGAAGCTTTTGGTGCGGAGAGTCCTCGATTCGAGGAAGTTAGTGGTAGAGAAGCCGCACCCAAAGCTGCTAGCGGAGCAGGTAAAGCTCCTCTTGAGGAAGAGGAAGAAGAAGAAGACCACGACACACATTTTAAGGGTAGCGGAAGAAGCTATAGTCGAAGAAGTCTGCTCCTAAAGAATTCACCAAGCAGAAGGCTACTCAGAAAGAGCCTCATAAGAAGTAGGCGGTAAAGAGGGCTCGCCGAGAGACTCAAAAAGGTTCTGCTGCTATGGCGAGTGTATCGGTAGCAGAAGTCTCGCCTCCTTTGATTATCAGGTTGCCTAGTCGAAAGAGACTCCGAAGAAGCCTGCTCAGGTTCCTGGTAAGCTTGATTTTCTTCGCATCATTTTTCTTCATCCCTTTTTTTTCTTCTGTGATTAATTGCTTTGTTTCTTAATCTCAGATGTAGGCAAGGAAACTCTGGGTGAAGGAGAGGAGAAACTCGACGATCTCTTCACCTATAAGGAGGGGGATGAAGCAACTTATTTTATCTCCGAAGGCCTTGGGGACCAAAAGTTGAATGTGGGGCCTTTTGATGGAGCTGCTGCCATTTTGGAGAAGGGTAAGACTGCCACTATCCTGGAGAACGAATCTGGGGATGTAGAGATCCTGGGATCCTTGAAGGAAGGCAACTGATTGCTTAGCCCCCTATCAGAGAACCAGCTACCGGGGAGGCGCCTTTTGAAATTGCACTAGGAGACTGGCCAAGGCCAAGTAGTAAGGTGGATTCCCCTACCATCAAGGGGTCTTTAGCTGAACCTACTGTCACTGTGGTCTCCTCCCATATGGAGACTGTTCCTGCTATGACGGTTAGCACTGGGATGACTACTGTTATCACCTCAGCTCCTCTAGGCAATGATTCAATTGTCGACTTTGTATATGCTATTATTTCTTTCTTTGACTCTAAAGCCTCTTTTGTAGGAACATTAGGGCTGACCGTCCCCATTGCGTGGTTGGGGTCATCTCGAGAGGAGATAACTGCTCCCATCATATTAGACAGTGTGGGGTTCGAGATTCTCTATCAAAATATTATCCAGCATCGATTCTCTTCCACTAGCAATTTGATAGTGACTGACGAGGCTACATCTGTACCTCCCACCACATCAATCGTAGAGCAGCCTGGGATCCAGCTTGGGACTACTAGCAAGCCAGTTTCTGCTCCTTCCACGTCTCCAGCTCTGGTTATTAATGGTTAAGCAACGATTATGAGTCCGTGCTCTCTAGCGTTGGTGGTTGCCAGGACCTATAATCACCAGTCCTACTTCTCTGGTAGCCAGCGTGCTCGTCTCCATGAGTAACCCTCCACGCTTGTTGCCTATCTCTTCTGCTTCACTGATGGCTATCCCCGCGACACCTTCAACATTTGTGACCACTAAACTCACTGAGACTTCCTCTGCGAAGGTTACTCGCTCACCTGGTGTGATAGAGGTAGAGAAAGAGTTTGTGGCAGAGATGGTCGACACCTTCTACAAGTGTTTAAAATGATGCATCCCTCTGGTGTTGAAAGGTTCGACCAGTTCTTTTGAGTTTCTGAAGGTCGTCCTTACTCGGAACATCGAGACCATTAGAGACTTTGGGGGATCTGATCAAGCTGCCTCTATGGAGCTGATAGTGGAAGATCTCGAGAAAGATATGAGCGAGTGGCATCACGTGAATAGCTCGGATCTATCCTTACTTGTTGAAGGGGAGGTCAAGCATCTCTCTGACCATATGTGCAAGACTTACACAGAGGTGCAACAAGCATTGGAAGCAGAGTCTCAGGGGTTGGAATCTCTGGTGGCTGAGACGATTAAGACTGTTGAAATGATTGATGCTTCCAACAATGCTCTCGCTGACGCCAATAAGTAGCTTGAGGAGGCAGAAGCAATGATCAAAAGGGCCAATCTTCTCATATCTAGAGCTGGGTTAGTACGTGCAGAGGAGACTGCTCAACTTGAACAACTGAGTGCCCAGAGTGATCAGGTTCACAATCTGGAGGTAGAGAAGAAGGCGGTGATGGCAAAAATGTAGGCTCGCTTGGCTCAGCTGGCAAACTGACTCGAAAGATCTGAAATCACAGGCTTTGGTTAAGGCAGAAGAGAGTAGGAAACAAAAACTGTCTTCTCTCGAGAATAAACTCCTATCATACGAGAGATTAGTTTAATGTATCTTCTATGTATCTCTCTTTTTAAATCAATAAAATATTTGCCTTTGACTTATTTGCTCCACTCCATTTCTTCCTCTGTGTGCTCTTGTAATTACCCATAGGTAATATCAATCTCCTGTAAATGAGAACGTGGTAAGCAAGTTCTTCTGAAAGAACTAAAAATGGTGAAAATTCACCAAGTTGAATTTCTGAAGAAATTACAAATGTGTCTGAAAATATTCAGAGGTTAAGAACATGGTAAAGTCAGTCAAATATAAGAGTACACTAGGGATTAAAAGAGGGTAAATTTAGGAATCTATTAGGAATCACTAAATCTGAAAAGATTAAGCCTGGTGATTCGTCAGTTCAGAGATGATAACTAGACATAACTGATTAGAGATCGTCAGACACGAAATTTTATCGTTCAGAGGTGACAAACTTGATATAACGACAAAGAAGGGTAAAATTTAGATAATCATCAGTTCAGCGAAGACAAACTGAACATAATCGATAAATTACCATATAAGGAATGTTTACTGTCTAGAGGTGGTGAACTGGACATAATAAATGAAAAAGTGAGACTTGGCTATCTGTCAGTTCAGAGGTGATTGACTGGATATAACCGATTGAGAAGCCATCAAGCTCGAAATTTTATCATTCAGAAGTGATAAACTGGACATGATGACAAAATGAATGTGAACCCGATTTTAGGGACCCGTCTATTCAGAGGTGATAAACTGACATGATAGACTAAGGTACACTAAACTCCAAATTCACTACTAGAGGTAGTCGTATTAACTTAGCAGCTAGCCTACTCGAGACTGCAAAGGTGAATTAGATCTGGGCACCCATCGGTTCAGAGGTAATATCGACATGACCAACTAAGAGACATTGGCTCGCAATTTGCTGTTCATAGGTAGTCGTATTAACATGACAACGAGAACTTCCTGGCCTTGATGGGGGAAAGGAGAATAAATTTATGAACTTATCTGTTCAGAGGTGTTAAACTGGACATGACAATTTGAGTACCATAAAAGGGGAGATCTAGGTATTTGTCAATTCAAAGGTAATATGGACATAATCGATTGGGAGTTACTAGACTCAAAGTCATGCCATTCAGAGGTGGCGAATTGGACATAACGGCAGAGGAGTAGTCCCTTCTGAATTGGAAGATAAGATTTGGCTATCTATCGGTTAAAAGGTAACATGAACATAATTTATTGAGAAACTACCAAGCTCAGAATTTCTACCATTCAGAGGTGTTAAGGTGGACATGACGATTAAAAAAATAGTTCCGCTGGGGAAATCGGTATTTCTTTAGGAAATGATGTGAAAGAAATTATCAGAGGTATATTGTTAATGTGACAACCAGGAATATCCATTGAGGACTTAAAGGGAAATAATAGACTTCGAGGAGAGTATATCAGAAACTCACTGAGGAGTTTGAATATGAATCCCATAAGAGATTATATGTCAGAGGTAATCATTAACGTGACAAAAAGAACTACATAGGGATTCGGTAGGGAAAGGATTATTCCCTAAAGATTTGTCGGAGATATGGCATAATAACCAAATCCCTCGCTGGGGAATTTGAAAGAAGATTTGTCAAAAGTGATCGTGATAACTTCTCCGCTTGGGGATTGTAAAAGCAACTTGTCAGAGGTGTATTGTTAACTTGACAAGGATTTTTTACTGTTAGAGGTATTTGAACATAACAACAACTTGAGTGAATTTCGATCTGCTGGGAATGTTGATTTTATCCGTTGGAGAATATATCAAAGTCTCACTATCAGAGGTTTAATGTTAACATGATAGGTTTGACTTGTGATTCATTTTGTTAGGAAAATGAATATTATTTTGTGTGATCTTACCATTCCATGGACAGAATTGGTAAGAGATTTTGGAGGGGAATCAAATGGGTCAGGTCGCTTAGGATTTTTAACAAACCCTCAGTTGTCAACAGATTTAGTATGCCTTTACCAACCACAATTTGAGTTGGGCTAGTCATACTATTCCCCTCAGCATGATGAGTTATTGTTTCTATCGGACTTAAGAGGCAATATTTTTCTCTATCCTTAGCCATTTTAGGGCGTTGGATTTTGATAGCCTCTAAAAAAAGAGTGACAAAACTAATACTCAGCTAGCTTGCCTTTATTAGCCCAATTCTGTTGAGGATTGGACTGTGTTTTCATGCACCGTTCATCTTAACCAGCTACTTATATGCCGATTAAAACTCTTAACCAACTTCTTATGTGCTGATTAGTGCTTCAGCGATGTTTGATCGTCGATGCTAGTCCTACCTGTCGTCGAATAGTTGTTGATCAATGAGAACTATTATGCTCGTGTTGAGCAGGAATATAGCCGTCTGCCATCAATCGGTGAGGAATATTATGCTCGTGTTGAGCAGGAATATAGTCATATGTTGTCAATCGGTGAGGACTATTATGCTCGTGTTAATCAAAATATAGTTATCTGTTATCGATTGATGAGGACTATTGTACTCGTGTTGAGCAGTAACATGGTCAACTGCCGTCGATCGATAGTTCCATTATAAGGGGAATATATCCGATGCAAGCATCATATAAACTTGACCCAATGACCAGAGGTTTAATATTTACATGATCATAACAAGTATTTATCTGATCAGAGGTGAAATGTTAATGTAATCAAGGATAGTACTTTTTTAGAAATTTGCCATTAACCGGCATCGTGAGTGTGTCGCCGTCTGGAATTGCTTGGCGATTGCCTTATTCAAGTAGATTGTTTCTATCACGAACGGTTCTTCCCATTTGGGTTGAAATTTGCCTTTGATTTTGTGGGTCATGACCATGAGTCGCCTGACGGCTAAAACAAGTCTCCTTTCTAGAATACCCTCTCTTTAACTTTCTTATTGAAGGCTTTCGAGATCTGAGCTTGGAACAACTCAATGTGTTGTTGAGCCTGTAGTCATTTCTCGTCTAGGGCTTCAAGTTCTTAAAGGCGTAATCGATTGTTATCTTTCTTAGTCATTTTGGTGGCTAAGGTGACCCGTAGCGATAGCATCTGGGTCTCTAGAGGTATAAGTGCCTCATATTTGTATACCAGAGAAAAAGTTGTGTTGCCTGTTGGGGCTCGGACCGTAGTTTGGTAAGCTAAAAGAGATTCACTGAGCTTCTTATTTCAATCTAGTTTTCTTGATGAAATAAATTCTTGAGTAGCTTAATAATTATCTTGTTGAATGCTTCCGCTAAACCATTAGCAGCAGGGTTATAAGCGGTTGAAGCCACATTCTGAATTTAGTACTTATTGTAGACCTGGTAGAATACTTGGCTTGCAAACTAGGGACTGTTGTTCATGAATAATCCGCCTGGGGACACCAAATCGATGGATGGAATGGTGTTTAATGAAGTTAACTATGTTGGAAGTTTTGACTTTAATAAGTGGTATAGTTTCTGCCCACTTTGAGAAATAATCGGTTATCGTTAAGATGAACCGATGACCTTTTGTTGATGAGGGGCTGTTAGGTCCAACGACATCAATTCTCCACGCTTCGAATGACCACGATGCAATAGTGGGGTGAAGTAGCTCCGGAGGTTGATGTATGGAATCTGTGTGGATTTTACAGGCTTTACACCTTTATGCATATTTGATCGCATCGACTATCATGATTAGCTAATAATAACTGAGTTTGTGCAATCAATCCTTGAGTTTCATACTTGGTTAATGAGTCCCGTATATACCATCGTGTGCCTCTTTAAGCACTTCTTGTGCTTTAGCTTTGATAGGCAGCAGAGCAGGATATCGTAATATGAGCGGCGGTAGGGTGTCTTTACCATCATATCATAGTAAAAGCGGAAAGACTTTCGTCAGATAGAAGCTACTTCCTTATGGTCATCCGATAATATGTTATGCAAAGTATAGTCAACGATGGGAAACCGCCAATCTCTAGGCTTGAAGCCTATTAAGGTTGCATGGACTTCATTAGTTTCCAACACATGCTTTGGGCAGATGAGGCGTCAAGCGGCCACCATAAGATGATAAGTTGCGTCAATGGGTAGGGCCAATGTCGCCGCTAGTACAGCGAAAGCATCTGCTTAGTATTTTGATAATGAGATACATGACTGATGTAAAAGCCATCAAATGAATTAGCCATTTCAACGACTACATGGTAGTAAGGTACCAAGTCTTCGTACTGAACCTCATATTCTCCTTTGACCTGATTGACAATCAGCTTTGAGTTGCCATAAACCTCAAGGCATCGTACCCCCATTTCATGAGCGAGCCGGAGGCCGATAAGTAGGGCATTATAATCCGCTACATTATTAGAACAAAGTGTTGTCAATGAAAATCCTGAGGAAGGACATGATTTTGTGGTGAGATAAATACCACCTACACACCAGTGATTATCTTGTCTTGCGGGCCTGTTCTTGATACTCCATTAAAGAACATCTGCTACACTTTATCCTCTAAGGTCATATTGAATTCAAAAACCTTATCTGGAATATCTTTATGAAGCTTTGAGCTCTCCGAAACCGAATGAGCTACCAAAAAGTCTGCAAGGGCCTGACCCTTGACTGTCTTTTAAGGGACAAAGCGCATGTTGTATTAAGACAGGAGGATGGCCCACTTAACTAACCTCAAATTCGGTGATCCTGGTTTTGTTATGAGGATACGCAAGGGATTTAACTCTAAAATTGACATGTATAGTTTGGCCAGCCAAATAATGTCGTGTCTTTTGAACTGCGAAGACAATAGCTAAACATTCCTTCTTAATAAGATTATACCGAGACTCGGCTTCTATCAGGGTCCTGCTCAGATAGTAAATGGCCTGTTCATGACCTTCATCATTCTTTTGGGCAAGAAAAGCACCTAAAGAATGGTCCATAGCTCTTACATATAGCAAGAATGATTTTCTTGAGGTGGGAGCTACCAGGACTGGAGGCTTAGTGAGGTACTCTTTAATATCTTCGAAACCTTCTGACAGGCTTTATCTCATACAAAAGAGACGCCTTTTTTCATAAGCCGGGTGAATGGTTGACAACGACCTGAAGGATTTGTGATTAATCTTTGGATGTAGGCCAACCTATCTTGCAGACCCCTAAGTTCCTTAAGATTCTTAGGTGGTTGCCTGCTCTAGCTTTGACCTTATCCGGGTCAAGATGGATCCTTTTGATGTGACAATGAATCCTAGGAACTTGCCACTTAAAACACTCAAGAAAGACTTTGTTGGGTTCATTTTCAGCTGATAGGCTCACATTATATCGAGCACTATTTTTAAGTCACGAAGATGATCATTTTTTTCACGACTTTTGACAGCAATGTCATCGACATAATACTTTACCGTTTTTGAAGGTGGTTATAGAAAATTATGCTCATTGCACGTTGGTAGGTCGCTCCAGCATTGTTTAATCTGAAAGGCATAACAGTATAACAGTATACTCCCAATGGTGTCCGAAATGAAGTATGCTTTCCATTTTCTGGGTACATCTTGATAAGGTTGTACCCTGAGAAGCCATCCATAAAAAACATTCTCTCAAAGCCACAGGTGTTGTCAATTATGATGTCAGTGATGGGCAATGGGAACTCATCTTTAAGGCAAGCTACATTAAGATCGTGATAGTCAATATAGATTCAGATTTTTCCATTCTTTTTAAGAATAGGGACAATCTTAGCAAACCAATCTGGGTGCTGATTCTCCCGTATGAAACCACATGCGATAACTTTCTAGACTTTAGCTTTAATAGCTTCATGATGTCAGGGTGAAACTGCCGTTGCTATTGTTTTACTGGCTTGACGTCAGGCTTAATGTTTAATCGATGCATGGCTATTTGCAGATCAAGGCCGGGCATATCTTTATAATTCCATGCAAAGACATCGATATACTCCCGTATAAGAGCTATCAATTCATCTCTTTCTTTAAGTGATAAACTTTCACTTATAGAGATGGGTTCAGAGTGATCTCGACTACCCACATTAACCTGAATTATCCTATCCTTAGTAGGCGGTTCACGTTGTTCAAATCACTTCTCCCACTGGAGATCGAGTTGCTGGGCCCATGGCTTAGTGTCAAGCATTTCAATCGCCTCCTCTTGCTCCAATTGATCGATTGAAGTCATATTGATGAAGATGTTTTAGAAGACCACCCCCATACTGACATCTGATTCCCACTCAGATAGCAGAGGATTGCAACGGGAGAGATTCGTCTCCTTCAAACTGAGACTAAGCGGGAGGTGTAACATATCCCAACCCCTGCTTGTTTTATCGTAATAATTTACTGGCTTCTCTTTCAGCACAAAAGTTCATAAGAGACCACATCACCCCCTTTAAAAATTCAAGCCATATTCACGCTGTAGATTATACCCTATTCTTCTCATCATATGATGCAATGATCGTGCATAATTGAAAATTTGTGGGGGTTCTGATTCTGAACCCGAATCTATAATTGCAAATATTTAGGGTTGAACCCTGCCAAATACTATCGATGATTGATTCCTTATGGATGGAGGAACCACAAAAATAAATCCTTCACTATTCTCTATAGGCGTACTTGTCACACTTAACATGGACAAGGGCATGCGTAGGGAGGTATCGCCTGCAGATTTAAACAAATCAATACTCGTAGGATAATCAAAAGTGACATTCTCATTGATCACCCATTCACCATCATCCTAAATGGGATTGTTACATTTAGGATCGTTAAAATATGCTACCATTGGTTTGAAAGTAAAAATAGCTGGCATCTCTTCCTTTGATTCTGAATCCGCTTCATTGCCGCTATCGTCATCTTCAAGCAACGCTTCTTTTGCTACTTCGTTAGCTTCCTGATAGAGGAGAGCATCAGTAAAGTAGTTTTCAACTCTCTTGAACGGTTACTTTTCAGCAAACACCATTTGTACCGTTGCATTATCCTCCATTACTTGAAGCACTGGTACGAGTGGAAGGAACGATCCAGTTAGCGTGAGTACAAGGTCGCCCAAGCAATAGATTATATGACATGTCAGCGTCGATGACATAACATGTCACTTCTGATTTTATGCTCTAGTTTGATAGCGAAACCGAATTTTTCCCAGTGGATGACTACTTCCTGCATTGAAGCCATATATCGTAGTAGTCATTGTTGATAATCTATTCAGTAGTATCCCAAGAAAGTAGAGGAGCCTTTTAGGGATGATGCTGAGTGCAGACCCTGGACCAACTTGTCCCTCTATGCATGTGAGCCTATGTATCCAGTATAATACAAGGGTCGATCATATTTAATGTCTTTAAGGAGCATGTCCTTAGCAATGAAGGTGACGGCGGGCATTTTCTGTTGTACCAGATGACATCGGGGGCATGAAGCTCCATCTTCTTCTGTAGGGATGGATACTTGTATTAGAAATGATTCTGAATTAGCAAGAGCATCCCTAAGTGCCTCTTTCGTCTCCTTGGAGAGGCGGAGTAGCTCGTGCAGAGTAATACGAGCTAGGATATTGGCCAATTGTGCCAATATGTCAAAGCAATAGGGAGTATTGAGTCCCCTGGAAGAATTCTTCTTCAAAGATTTATCAAAGTGAATCTCCTTTTGCGTTTCTTTGTCCTTTGGCATCGGGGCCTAGACAGGTGTAGTGGTTCCTGACATTGTTGGTTAGAGAACTCAGTCAGGTGTCTAGTCGTACTGCTGCAGTACTGTTTACCAGAACACGTACCCAGTGGTTGCAATGTGAAGGCTGTACTGCTAAGGCAGGCTTCTCCCCCTCTAAATCGCTAAGAGAGGCGATAGCCACAGAGTTATCATCTACCGCGAGGGAGACGGCATTGCATGACTTTTCTTTGAGTTTGGGCTTGTTGGTTTCCCATTGCTCATCTTTGACAATATTCGGGTGAACCCACATGATTTCTCAAGATTCTATCGTGATAGGAATGAGGCCTTTAGCTTTTTGCTATTAAGCTAATGGGTTGATGACATCTAATCTAACCTTAGGAAATGGGACCAATCCATCTTGGACAGTCATCTTCAGGAATGTGCTGAAATTAAGAGTGACCATATTAGCGGTGACTTTCTTTTGTTCCGACTTGAGAGTCAGAACTCCAACATCTACCAGGTCTTGAATCTTGTCTTTGAGGACATAGCACCTACTGGTAGGGTAATGTACCATCCTATGAAAGAGGTAGTATTTGGATCATTTGTACACCCCACTTCATTAGGTCGCCAAGTTTCAGGTAACTTGTGTAGTAAATGGAAGATTGCCACCACCTGCTCATCTTTGAAGGAGTACACCTTTGGCAGGAATTTAAATTCCTGATTACCATTGGTGGTATTCTACTGCATCGGTTGTGCCATCCAAGATAGCTATGATTTCCTTCCCCTTTAATTGAAAAGATAGAGCTGCATCACGCCCTTTGGTGTTGACCCCCAACTTGTTCTTAGGGACTAAGGGCTTAAACTTTTAGCTAATTTCTCAGCTATCTCAGCTTGCTCAAAAAGCTCCTTCCATGTATGGGCTTTGACAGCTCCCATACGAACTTCTATTATATCTGAGAAGTTATGCCAACATATTTGGAATAACGTGGGTAGCGGATGCTTGTAGGGCACATGAGTGAAAGGTTGCGAAACCTCTCAATGTATTCTCGGACAGATTCTCCTCCTTTCTAGACTGTTGAGAGGAGCTTGTCCATAGTCATCTAGGTATTATCTTCGTAGAATCGAGAGAGAAACTGGTTTTCTAGGTTAATCCAAGAATTGATGGAGCCGCTAGGCAGGCTTCTAATCCAGTCAAAGGCTACCCTCTTAAGGGTGCCAATGAACATTTTTACCATGATGACATCATTATCTATCACATTACCGGTTTGAGATCGGAAGTAATAGATATGTTGATTAGGCGAGCCCTTGCCATCGTGCGCATGCAACGTAGGTGACATGTCGGTTGGTATGGTACTGAATCCCACTCCAGCAGGTAAGGACGAGTCATCCCCACTTTCTTCAGTTAATCCCTCTGGGCTAGAGAAGCAATCTGAGCCTGGATACCTTTATTGACCTCAGCATCAATTGAGAAGCTTTCCTTCAACTTCTCAGTCTTAGGACGCTCATCATCGTTATGCTCCTCATCATTATGATTGCTGCCAGTGTTATTGGTAGCTGACCGAGCATCTGCTAGATGTTATCCAAGACTTCTTGTTGAGCCCCAGAAGTCTACTCTTGCGCCTCCATCCGCCGACATAGGTCATCATCATTGTTGTCGGCCATGTGAGCAGACACAAGACCCATCCGCATTGAGCTGATTATGGCAGAAGAGGCATATCTGCTGGCTTCCTCCCCATCATATGACCATTGGAAAAGATTTCTCAATGGTGTAGGCGATACGGTTCCAGTTGATGAAGAAGGTCATTCATAATCATAGGGTATTGCTACCCTAGAGAGAGTACCCTAGAAGGCACCCTTTTGGTTCACCAGAACCTGACTCAAACTGGGGCCATAGTCAGAGTCCAGGGAGCTAGGTGGAGGAGTGAAAGTTCCTCATCTCTATCTTCTGGATCGAAAAAGATCCCTCCCTCTTCTTATCATGTTAACAGAGGTGGCTACGAGATAGGTCACATTCGTTGCCTTCTTTTTTGGGGCTTGGCCTTCTTAGCAGTCTGGGCTGATATTCTGTCGAATACTGATCGATGACTTGGAGTAGTGGCTATTTGGACCTTTCCTAGGTGGCAATGGATAGAATGTACCATCATAAGTTGACACCCTATTTATCCGCACTAGGATGGTGAGATGTGAGCGGGTTCCTCTGAGCAAAACTTTTGCTTTGTGCTCATATAATTTCTCAGGTCTGTGTTAATTAGACCCGACCTATCTATCACAGAGACCCAAGGAGATCGGAATTTAGCCCTGTTGGGCTGAGAAGCCTTAGACCTAGCCTTAAAGGCTTTCCTTTTGACCATAGGTAAGGCTAAGGTAGCTTTGCCTGAAGGGGTAGCTTCGCAAGGCGAGGCTACTATTCTAGTTCTGCTCTTGGAGGCGAACTTAGCTCTGTCGTGCAGAGTTCTTCCTGCAAGCGAGGTTAGTAGAGCCTCGCTGTTAGCATTCAGTCGTGCTTTACCTCTAGCCTCATGGCAGAGTATTTTAGCACTTGATGCTGAGAGCGACACTAGGTCAGAGACACTGTTAGCATGAACAGGTGCTCTAGTTTTAGCCTCACATGCGGTAGGTTTAACACCGCCTAACAGTGTTATTAAGGCAAGTGGGGCTGTAGTAGCCTCGCTTCAGAGTGCTTTAGCTTTAGCCTCGCGGGATAGGCAAAGCTGAGCAGCATAGGGAGTCTTGTAATCCAAGACTATCTTAGCTACATTGGAAGCCGATTCAAGAGAGGCAAGGGTGAAGTTTGCAACCCACATAGCCTTGGCAGAGGTTATTATAGGTTCGCATGGAATCCTTGAAGGCTCATGTGCAATGCTAACACGCTAGTGCGGGGCTAACTTAGTCCCAATTGGGACTGTGATAGGCTCACGCAGAGCCATTTTAGGCTTGCACAGAGCCTGGTTAACCTCACATAAGGCAGAATTAGGTTCATGGAGAACCTCAATAGTCTCAATAGAGACTTGCTTCCCAGACATAGCCAAAGCAACACTAGCTACGCTGACCTTCCTGTGATTGCGCACACGTACAAGATTTTTGCTACCCCCAGTGAGAAGTTGTTTGAACTTCTCTTGGTCAAAATTGATGGCCAATGTTTTAGCAATAGACCTGGTCTAATCATCGCATTCTGACACATAATTCTCAGCTGTGGAGAATGAAGTCCCAAAGCAAATTCGCCGTCTTGTTTTCCATTGAAAATCAATAAGGGAAAACATACAAAATATTGAGGAGAAGATTACAAGTAATTAAAAGAAACATTACAAGAAGATATCCTCTGCGATTTCTAGGAAAGTGTGCCGGTAGGAGTCTGATCGGCGATTGACCACTTTGTCTCATTGATGATGCAAGCGATCGATCTTCGAATGCTATTGCTTGGGAATTCCTTCTCGGCTTGTTCTGGAGATTCCTTGAAAAAGGAAGGTCTTGAAGTATTAATACCTTGAACTTAGAGAAGTAATTCTCTGGAGCTTCTGGGAAATAAGAAAAAGTTAGTCTTGTTAGCTCTCTCGGTGCCTTCCTACATATCTTATTCTGCTCTCACTTTGATTGCTTCTGTTGATCTCTTTCTCCTCGAGCTCATTCTCAGATGAGCTATTTATAGGCTCTGGAGGGGTGTAACCGCTCCTAGAATTCAGCCACGACTGATAACAGTCAGCTAGCCTCGCACCGAAGGCTGTTTTGAACTTCGCGCTAGGCTAAATGTGAGCTATATGCGAGGCTAGACAGGCTCATGTGAGCCTAAAAATGACCTATTGACCTGGTCATTCCACTGAACGTGGGGCGAAGTAAGCGGGCGTAATCGTCCACTTAAAGTGGCATTAACCTCACTAACGTAGTGGGGTTAGCCCACTAAATACTAAGTCAAAAGTTTGACCTGGCCAGCCCTCTTGAAGAGGCGTAGAAAGCCTCGCACGAGGCTAGATGTAGCCTCACACGGGGCTTGGTTTAGCTCTGCACATAGGGCTAAAAGCTCTTAATCAGAGTTATCATTGCTTCGGCGAAGCTAACAAATTAGCCCTGTGCGGCTATGTTGAGCTTCAGGCAAAGCTAGCACTTGGCTCGTTACTGAGCTTTGAAGGGCTTCAAGGAGAAACAAGATAATTTAGCCTCTGGAGTGAGGCTAGCACCTTCGGCTCGCGCGAGGCTGAGTATTGAGCTGACTCAACCTCAAGAAGCAGTATTTGGCCTGCTCTCTACTTCACTGGATCAACTGGGCCAGAGCTTCTGCTTTGTCCTTTGTGATTGTACATATTTATTACATTATTCTTTATTACATTTTCACATTTATCATGTAATAAATCTGCTAAATTTCTTTTCTTAAATGTCAAATTTGCAGAAGATAATCATGGGGAGAAAGAGGATAAAATCAAATAAATATCAGTTAAATTCAGATTTAACTAGATCTATTTGATTAGAGGAGGATGATTCCAAATCTAGTTGGTTAAATTCAAGTTTTGGCTAATCAAGTAGTTAAAGCTAAAGATCAACCGAAGATATCATCAGATTCAGAACCCAAATAGAGAAACCAAGTGGATTTGACAATATAATTGAAGAATCAAGATATGCTCCCCCAAGATCTGGCCATTTGGCCAGAATATAGCCGTGGATCCGTGGCTATACTTGCGGATCTACGACTATCCTAGGGAATCTGGGGAAGCGCCAGATACCCCTATCTTTATACTTTTCTCCTTATCCCATTTCTGCCTATAAATACGTTTTCGGAGACCACAGGGGACGATGAAGCAGAGATAGATTTTAGGCCAGTTTTTCATTCTTTTTAGTCTAGGTTTTTATTTTTTATTTTATGTAATTTTTATTTCTTTTTAGGTATAGGTTAGACTGAGATTCATGTAAGTAAAAGAGAGAGACTTATATTGAGAGTGACACCGATGTAATCTCCTCCTTTCTTTCATCATTTCTACAAGCAATAAAAGGTAACGATTTATGCTCTTCTTTGTTTATATGTTCTTCTTCTTATTTCTACTTTTTCTCTTTTGGTTTTGATGAATATCCAAATGAATCTAGAAGCATCAGTATAGCTATGTTTGTGTGAGCGTCACCGATATTTCATGATGATGTTTTCCTCCTTAAGATTCTGTATCATTCATTCTTATTCGTCTTGAAGATGTAATGCGAATGGGGACTGAGCTCGATCGGTTATGCATTAATCACCTTCGAAGCAAGGTAAAACATGCATGGGTTCCAGGTAAGTCATCAACTAGGGAGGTAAGTATTTCTTTTAGGTTTTCTTTCTTTTCTTTTAACTTTTAGTTTAGATCACCAACACCACAATCTCCCAATTCTTTTATCACTCTATTTAATTTCTTTGTATAAATCCATTTTCTATTTTCTCCACCTTCTCAATCTACCTCTTTCTTTTTAATTTAACTGTAACTTATTTTTCTCTTTTCTCTTAAAGAACAAAAGAAGAACTTTAACCATTCTTTGTTGCCTAAAAGAGAACTAACTAAAAATTACTTACCTCTTCAGTGCTCATATATCTTGGATCCGTAGCTACGACTTACATAGTCTTTGAAGGCGATCAAGCATGGCGTGTAGGATCTTCCCCATTCTCGATCTACACTATGAATAAAAGGGCAAGCTAAACTAACAAAAGAATGGTTATTCATCACCATAGGCCATCAAGGGCACTTGCAATGGCGAAGCAGCCTTGAGGTTATCGGATTCACTTAGGTTCCAACACAATAGAGGAGAGTAAATGAAAACAAGAGCAAAGAAGATAAAGAAACTTTGACTCGATTCCAGTAACAATGAAAGAAAATACTTACACTGGTGTCACCCTCAATACAAGCTTGCTCTCATTCCTCCATGAAACTCGTCTCTTCTCTCAGTTATATAAAGAAAAGTAAAGATTACATAAAAGAAAGAATAAAAACCTACACTAAAAAGAATGAAAAACTGGCCTAAAAATCTATCTCTGCTTGATCCTTTTTGGTCTCTAAAAAACCCAGTATTTATATGCAAAACTCAACGGGGAGAAGCGTACGAAGATAGGGGGAGCAAATGCTCCCCCAACTGAAACAACAAGGCTGCGGAATGCGACTTTGGCCGTGTTTTCGCGGCCAGGGTATGGCCAGGTGGCCACATCCAAGGGGGTACATGTTCTCGTTTCGCGATATGACTTTATATGGTTCTGGATTTCCCGTTTCAGCTCTTGGATTTAACGAAACGGCCTTTAATCTTTGGCTTTAACCAATTGATTTATAGAGATTTGTTCTAATTGGTTTTCAACCGATCTGATTTGCCCTGATCTGTCCTGATTTTCTGATTTCGAATTAATTCTAAATTAAATCAGAATTTTGATGGGCTTTTGGGCTCGTTTCTCTTCCTTTCTTTAAGCAATGGGCCTGCATATAAATTAGAAAATATTTAGGATTAAAAGCAGAGTATATTATATAATAAGTATGAGAATATGATGATAATTATGCAATATTAGCGACCGATCACACCCCCATACCTATCTTTCGCTCGTCCTTGAGCAAAACAAGAAAACTAAACCAAAGATTATTAGACCACTTTCACAGGTCACGCGATTGCACTGAGCATGTGCAATAAGCCGTTAAACCTCTAGGTTCCCCCTAGAGAACGAGTTTTATCTCGTGAGAGTTTTTAGTGGATTACACCCACAAAATCCATAAAGAAAGAGAAATAAAGTGTTAGTATTTTCGAAAACACATTTTGAAAGAGAAAAATTTTGAAATATTATTGTAAGAATTAACTAATTTATAAGTTATAGGAAAACCAAAATTTTCATTTCTAAACTTAGTCTCTATTCAAAATTTGTTATCAATAAAAGTAAGGAGTCAAATTGTACTTCTCATATAGTCTATTACTTTACCCTAAGTCATATATACCTTTGTGACTGTGAAAATTTTGACTAAGGGTTCTTTAACTCTAACTTTTATGCTTTATTTATTTATATATTTATTTTATTTTTGGCGATATTATTCCTTAGTTCTATTAGGCTTTTTAATTTGCCCATGTAACTAGCCTTTAATCAGTGACTTCCAAACCAAACGGTCTTAGGGCACCGGGTGAGAAAACACGACTTAAGGACTCGAGCAAGAAGGCCACAAAACTAAGGATTTTATTATATGAACCACTTTTAGGCATGAATACTTATACTTTATGAGGCACAAATACCCAGCTTAATCAGAGAATTTTTATAGATATATATATATATATATTTTTCAAATTTATCTAATCATCTTTTACATAAATACCAAGGCTTGCTTAGGCCAAAGCACCTAGCTAATCAATAATTAGATTTGTTTATTTTTCATGAGTACACATACATACACACATATACACACACACACACACACACACACACACACACACACACACACACACACACACACACACACATATATATATTATAAGGCATAAGAATCTATATTTTTGAACCCTAAGTGTGTAAGTGTATAAAACGCGCATATTTCATCAAGGCAAATATCAAGACTAAATTACTTTGACAAATTATCTTCCTAACCCTAAAAATCAAACAAATAATCTTATTTTGACCAAGTATAAGAAATCCTAATTTTTATTTTCTTATTTCTTAAAATTGACTTAATTTCTTACAAAAAATATGTCAAAATATTATTTCTATTTTCAAAAAGTTTTTAAAAGTAAAGAAAATGTTAATTTTTCTTTTATTAATAAAAAGGAAAATCTAACTTATGTTAGAATCCTCTCCCACATCTATCTCATGCATTGTCCTCAATGTATGAATTAATGCATAGATGCATGAAAAAGAAGAAAGGGAAGGAAAATATTACCTTAAGGTGGTGGTTCCGGTGGTGGTCTGATTGGTTTACGAAATGCGACCCAATCGAATTTGCGTAGAGTTCGGAGGAACCTACCAGAAACCTCTCTAATATAACCCACTAAAATGATGTATATATGAATAATTTTTATTAAGAATTTTACCCCATCTAATTTTCAAATTTCACAAATGATTTCGGAGTTAATTTTATCAACACCCTTGTCCCAAAGTGGAGTGTAAAAAGATGGAATGATTGACTTGGACTTAGGAAGTACGAGAACTAATACCGATTCAGGTAAGTGACGTAAGTCAAGTAAAGGTTCAGGAGTCGAGATTAGTTTAGGAAGTGGGTCCAAATCAAGAAGTCAAAATTCAAGTCCACATTCATTTCCCAATAACGGAATGTGACTTAATATTGGTGATTCAAGTTCAAAAATGACAAATGTGAAAATCAAAACTGACTCTAAAATATTACTCAAGTTGTGTAACAAAACATGAGTCAATATTGATTCAGGAATTTGAACTGGATCACAAATTTTAGAATCTAGGTCACATTTCATTGAGTTCAATTTCATAAAAATGAGAACTTGCCAATTTGTCAATGGGACTTTCAAAAGTATGAAATTGGTCAAGTTCAATATGATGATCAAAAAAGATTGGCGATTCAATTTCATGATGAATTGGTACAGGATCTAATGTTAACTCGAGAAATAAATTGAAATCAGGTGAAGACACCGGAGTCATTATTGAATTAGGAAGTAGAATTGAATCACCAAGTTAAAGTTCAGGATCATATTCATTCTCAAGTTCAATTTCAGGAAAGGGATAACTTACCAAAATGTCAATGTGGTTTTCAAAATTTAGAGTTTGAGCAAGTTCAAATGGGTGTGCTTAAATAGAATCTTGTTTTTCAAAACAACATGAATCTTCGGCTCTAACAGAATGGTTAACGACATCAGAAATGGTCAAACAGTGAGAATGGAGAGTTTGTGGTCCATTATATCTATGTCATGATTACGAGCGATTTGAGCCGAGTCATGGCTTCAAGCAGCTTTTCATAGTCGATTGGTTCATCGTTTTGTTGCAATTGGACTTGAAAAGATGAAGTTTTATTTTGGAATTTGTGGTGAAATTGTGAGTCCGTCAGATTTTGTGATTGTTGCTTGGACTCACGCATACTCATTTCCAAGATTGATGGTTTTCTATTTTGAATTGGTGGAACTGAGTATGAATCTTGGAAATATTGTGGACAAAGTGGATAAGGAGGATAAGTTGGTTAAAAATTAGACTCGGGGGAGGTGAATCCCCATTGACACTGTGAAGAGTTGAAATTATTTTGAAAACTATGGTCATAAGATTGGGGGCATGGGTTGATTCGGATAAGACCAATCCGGCACACTAGATTGGTTAAAGTTATGATATGCCAGGTTTGTAATATCCGAAAGAAAGGTAGGGGTGTAATATAGATTACCATTAAAATTAGAAAAATTATTGTTATAAATCATATCACACAGGAGATGTCAAACACAAACAAAGAAAAACAAACAAATAAGCAAACAAACAAAAAGAAAAAAATCTAACCTAAATTAGGGTAAACCTTAAACCTAAACGACTCCTAACTGTCTAGACTATCCACCGGGGGTATATTGCTGAATCTGACCACAAGTTAATCGGTCAGGTAGGGGCAAGATTGGTAGGAGGTATCCGTGCTTAAAGCAACGGGCCTAATTATGCCAAACCACCAGCCTTCGGGGTTTCGCCCCTCAATCCCTAACCTTAGACACCAATTTGGCAAGAGTCAAATTCAAATTAACTTTTCCCTTAGGTCAGTCTCCTATTTGAGTCTGAGATGTCCCTAGGGCGAATGTCTACTCAATTTTAGTTAGGCTTGGGTTAGTGAGTGAGGAGATTGTTTGTGGGCTAAGGGTGGGTAATGTCTTCCCCACCTTATCTTGTTTATAGGATAAGCCCTTAAATCAATTTAGTGCAGTATACAAGTATGTAAAAAAAAAGTAACACTCAAGCATTATTTCATAAAAGAATGAACCTTAAACTAAACACTATGCACATATACCTTGGCTC
Source organism: Agave tequilana (assembly GCA_038442645.1). Taxonomy (NCBI): domain Eukaryota; kingdom Viridiplantae; phylum Streptophyta; class Magnoliopsida; order Asparagales; family Asparagaceae; genus Agave; species Agave tequilana. The sequence goes on from JAVJIF010000094.1 coordinate 39,394, forward strand.
TAGCACTCTTCAAAAGTAAATAGAAAATGTAACGAAATAGACACGTGCCTAAATGCTAAGTCTAAATCATTTTTAACGTTTATAATCAACCTTTTACTGTTGTGTTAGAAATGTACATACAGTGAGTCAAATAAGGAAATAAATAGCTACAGATATTAAACTTTGCAATTCAGCCAACCTGCAAAAAAAGACAGGTTAGTAGTTCACTCAGATTGCTACAGAAATGTAGTAAATCTGAGGGCTTCTAGGCTCTGCTTTTTAGAGCAGTGTCCAGGGCCACTTATATGTCCACTGCAGCAAAAATTTCTTGTTGTTAAATCTGTACACCAAGAACAAAGAAGAAGGTTAACCAAAAGTGTAAACTTAAAAAGAGAAGAACTTACCGTCCCTCCCCGGCAACGGCGCCAAAATTTGATTGAGGTTTTACTTGTACACAAAAATATAGAATTTCAGAACTTAAGAATAAAGTGTGCAAGGTGCTCAATTCTACAGCTATAGCAAGTGGCTATGCGGGTCGTGATTCACAAGGAGGGACTAGCGATGAAACCTTTTTAATAAGTTCTCTTTTAGGGTACAAAGAATGGTTAAAGTTCTGTTTTTGTTCTTTAAAAGAAAAGAGAAAAATAAGTTACACTTAAGTTAATAAGAAAGTGGTAGATTGAGAAGGTGAAGAAAATGAAAAATAGATTTGTACAAAGAAATTAAACAGCGTGATAAAAGATTTGGGAGATTGTGGGATTGGTGATCTAAACTAAAAGTTAAAAGAAAAAAACTAAAAATTACTTACCTCTTCAGTGCTCATATACCTTGGATCCGTAACTGCGACTTACTTAGTCTTTGAAGGCGATCAAGCATGACGTGTAGGATCTTCCCCATTCACGATCTATACTATGAATAAAAGGGCAAGCTAAACTAACAAAAGAATGGTTATTCATCACCATAGGTCATCAAGGGCACTTGCAATGGCGTAGCAGTCTCGAGGTTATCGGATTCACTTAGATTGCAACACATTAGAGGAGAGTGAATGAAAACAAGAGTAAAGAAGATAAAGAAACTTCGATTCAATTCAAATAACAATGAAAGAGAAGACTTACTTACACCGGTGTTACGCTCAGTACAAACTTGCTCTCATTCCTCCATGAAACTCGTCTCTTCTCTCAGTTACATAAAGAAAAGTAAAAAATCACATAAAAGAAAAAAAAATAAAAACCTACACTTAAAAGAATGAAAAACTGGCTTAAAAATCTATCTCTACTTGATCCTTTTTGCTCTCTTAAAACCCCAGTATTTATAGGCAAAACCTAACGGGGAGAAGCGTACGAAGATAGGGGGAGCAAACGCTCCTCCAACTGAAACAACAAGGCCGCGAAAACGCAGCTTTGGTTGCATTTTTCCAGCCAGGGTGTGGCCAGGTGGCCACACCCAGGGGGTACAGCTCCTCGTTTCGCGATATGACTTTATCTAGTTCTGGATTTCCCATTTCAGCTCCTGAATTTGACGAAACGGGCTTTGATCTTTAGCTTTAACCAATTGATTTGGAGAGATTTGTTCTAACTGATTTTCAACTGATCTAATTTGTTGTCATCTGTTCTGATTTTCTAATTTTGAATTAATTCTGAATTAAATCAGAATTTCGATGGGCTTTAGGGCTCGTTTCTCTTCCTTTCTTTAAGCAATGGACCTGCATATAAATTAGAAAATATTTAAGATTAAAAGTAGAGTTTATTATATAATAAGTATGAGAATATGATAATAATTATGCAATATCAGTGACCGATCACACATCCTATTCTTAAGTTCTGAAATTCTGTATTTCTGTGTGCAGCTTAATCCTTAATCAAATTTTGGCATCGTTGCCGGGGAAGGATAATAAGTAATTCTCTTTTTAAGTTTACATTTTTATTAACTTTCTTCTTTGTTCTTGGTGTGCAGTGATAAATATCAAGAAATTTTTTGCTGCAGTGGATATATAACTGGCCCTGGATTCTCTGCTCAAGAAAGCAGAGCCCAGAAGCCCTAATATTTGCTACATTCCAGTGGTAATCTGAGTGAACTACTAACCTGTATTTTTTGCAGGTTGGCTGAATTACAAAGCTAAATTTTTGTAGCTATTTATTTCCTTATTTGTCTCACTCTACATACTTTCTAACCTCAACTGTAAAATAATATTTGTTAAATGCTAAAAAAGGTTTAGACTTACATTTAGGCATGTGTCTAATCTATTTTCATTATACATTATTGTTGAAGAGTGCTGGAGTAAAGGTACATGTGCATAGCATAAAGTATAGGAACACTTTTGGATTGTTTACATTGCTTAAGTGTTGTTTTTCATGTACACATTACACTAAATTGATTTAAGGGCTTGTCCTATAAACAAAATAAGGTGGGAAAGTAATTACCATCCTTTAGTCTACAAATAATCTCCTCAATCACTAACCCAAGCCTAACTAAAACTGAGTATACGTTGGCCCTAGGGACATCTCGAACTCATATAAGAGACTGACCTAAGGGGGAAGTTGATTAGAATTTGACTCTTACCAAATCGGTGTCTAAGGTTGGGGATTGAGGGGCAAAACCCCGAAGGTTGGTGATTTGGTATAATTAGGCCCGTTGCTTAGGCACAGATACCTACCAATGATCTTGCCCCTACCTTGCCAATTAACTTGTGGTCAGATTCTGTAATATACCCTCGTGGATAGTCTAACTAGTTAGAAGCCATCTAGGTCTAAGGTTTACTCTAACTTGGGTTAGATTTTTTTCTTTTATTTGTTTACTTATTTGTTTATTTTTTTTGTGCTTAACATTTCTTGTGTGATATGGCTTAAAACAATAATTTTTCCAATTTTAATTATAATCCATGTTACACTTCGACCTCTTTTTCGGATATTACCAACCCGACATATCTTAAATTTAACCAACTTAGTGTGCCGGATTGGTCTTATCCGAATCAATACATGCCCCAGTCCTAATATATGAAACAAGGCTGGAATAATCATCTCTACTCTTTATAGAGTCAATGGGGATACAACTCCCCCGAGTTATATTATCAACCACCTTATCAACATCCAGCTTCATATACTACTTCTCCCGAACAACCATTAGAAGAATCAATTGATTGGGGAAAGAGGATAGAAGCCTTAGATGAGCTTGAGAGAAGAATTCAAATTTTAGAAGACTCAAAATCCCGTCAAAAATTTCAAGTCACAGATCCTTACTTATTTTTTAAGAAGAACATGCCGACTTAGAAAAGAGTATATAATCTATGATTCAATTCCAAAATGATCCACTCGATATGATAGAAGCAAGAATTAGTAGATTAGAAAACATGCGTAGAAATAAGGAAACTCTCCCTACCCAATCTTTGACTATTCTCGATACTTCTAGCCATATTGATGAAAATCAAGAATCATGGTATCTTGAAGACTTTAACCAAGATTCAATTTCACCACAAAATCTTGAACTTGACCAATATCAACCCATTGACGAATTGGCAAGTTTTCATTTTAATGAGATTAAACTTGATTATGAATGTGAACTCGATCCCCAACTTTGTGATTTTGTTCCCATCTTTGAATCTATGTTGACTCCGGTATTCTTACCCAGTTTGGACCAATTTTTCGAGCCAACATTTATTCTCGTACCTATAGATCTAGAAATTGAATCACCAATTTTGGATAGTCACATTCCATTGATGGGAAAAGATTGTGAATTTCAATTCTTGGATTTAGACTCAACTCTTGAACACAAATTGACTCTCGAACCCAAAGTTGATTTTCCCGAATTAGTATTGGTTCCTAAACCTATCATTCTTGAGTCTAAGTCAACCATTCCACCAAGTCACATTCCTTTGTTGGACAAAAGTATAGATGATGACTTTGTGATGATTTTCCAGGACTAGTCATGTAAAATGAGTAAGTTTCAAGATAGGATAGTTCATGATCCTATTCATATTGGGAACTGTAAATATGTAAATAGAAAAGAGGTCAATAAAGGTGGGTTCTGTGAGCCACCACATTATCTTGATTGGGTATCAACGCTTGACCCAATCAGACCACCACCAGAATAACCACCTTAAGGTAATATTTTTCTCTTCTTTTTCATACATCTATGCATTAATTCATACATTCAGGACAATGCATGAGATAGGCGTGGGGGAGGGTTCTAACATAACATAGGTTTTCCTTTTATTATTAAAAAAATATTAACATTTTCTTTACTTTTAGAACTTTTTGAAAAAAAAGAATAATATTTTGATATATTTTTGTAAGAAATTAAGTCAATTTTAAGGAATAGGACAATCATAATTAGGATTTCTTACACTTGGTCAAAATAAGATGACTTGTTTAATTTTTAGAGTTAGAAAGAAAAATTTTGAAAGTAATTTAGTCTTGATTTTTACCTTGATGAAATATGCACACTTTATACACTTACACACTTAGGCTTCAAAAACAAAGATTCTTATGCCTTATTAAAAAAAAGAAGAAAAAAGAAAGAAAAAATATATCTATGAAAAATAAACAAATCTAATTATTGATTATTTAGGTGCTTTGGCCTAAGCAAGCCTTGATATTTATGCGAAAGATGATTAGATAAGTTTGAAATATATATATATATATATATATATATATATATATATATATATATATATATATATATATATATATATATATATATCCTTTGATTAAGTTAGCTATTTGTGCCTCATGAAGCATAATTATTCACACCTAAAAGGAGTTCATTTTATAAATAAAAATCCTTGGTTTTGTGGCCTTGTTTGTTCGAGTGCTCAAGTTCTTAGGGTGTTTTTTCTCACCTGGTACCCTAAAACTGTCCGATTTGGGTGTCATCAACTAAATGCTCGTTATATGGGCAGATTAGAAAGCCTAATGGAATTAAGGAATAATACCACCAAATAAATAAATAAATAAATAACGCATAAGAGTTAAAGTTAAAGAACCTTTAGTCAAAACTTCACGGTCACGAAAGTGCATATGACTTAGGGTGAAGTAATAGACTAGATAAGAAATACAATTTGACTTCTTACTTAGATTGATGACATGTTCTTGAATATAGACCAAGTTTAGGAATGAAAAGTTTAATTTTCCTATAACTTATATATTACTTGAACTCTTACAACAATACCTCAAATATTTTCTCTTTTCTCAAAATACTTTTCGAAAATATTAACACTTTATTTTTCTTTCTTTATGAATTTTGAGGGTGTAATCCACTGAAAATCCTCACGAGACAAAACTCGTCCTCTAGGGAGAACCTAAAGGTTTAACGGCTTGTTGCACATGCTCAGTGCAATCACGTGACCTGTAAAGTGGTCTAATAATCTTTTATTTAGTTTTATTGTTTTGCTCGAGGACGAGCAAAAGATTGGTGTGGGAGTGTGATTGCACACATTTATTGCATTATTATTTATTACATTTTCATAATTATCATGTAATAAATCTGCTAAATTTCTTATCTTAAATGTCTATTTTGCAGAAGATAATCATAGGGGAAAGAGGATAAAATCAAATAAATATAAGTTAATTCAGATTAACTAGATCTATTGAGTTAGAGGAGGATGATCCCAAATACGGTTGGTTAAATTCAGTTTTTAGTGAATCAAGTAGTTAAAGCTAAAGATCAACTGAAGATATCGTCAAATTCAGAACCCAAATAGAGAAAACAAATGGATATAACAATATAACAGAAGAATAAAGATATGCTCCCCCAAGATCTGGCCATTTGGCCAGAATAGAGCCATGGATCCGCGGCTATTCTTGCGGATCTGCTGCAATCCCAGAGAATCTGGAGAAGCGCCAGATACCCTTATCTGTATACTCTTCTCCTTATCCCATTTCTGCCTATAAATACTGGGTTTTCGGAGACCACAGGGGACGATGAAGCAGAGATAGATTTTAGGCCAGTTTTCCATTTTTTTTAGTGCCGATTTTTATTTTTCATTTTATGTAATTTTTATTTCTTTTTAGGCATAGGTTAGACTGAGATTCATCTAAGTAAGAGAGAGAGACTTATGCTGAGAGTGACACCGATGTAACCTCTTCCTTTCTTTCATCATTTCTACAAGCAATAAAAGGTAACATATTTATTCTTTTCTTTATTTATATGTTCTTCTTCTTCTTTCTACTTTTCCTCTTTTGGTTTTGATGAATATCCAAGTGAGTTTAGAAGCATCATTATAGTCATGTTTTGTGTGAATGCCACCGATATTTCATGATGATGTTCTCCTCCTCAAGATTCTGTATCATTTCATTCTTATTCATCCTGATGATGTAATACGAATGGGGACTGAGCTCGATCTTATGGGTTATGCGTTGATCGCCTCTGAAGCAAGGTAAAACACACAAGGGTTCCAGGTAAGTCATCAACCTGAGGAGGTAAGTATTTCTTTTAGGTTTTCTTTCTTTTCTTTTAACTTTTAGTTTAGATCACCAACACCACAATCTCCCAACTCTTTTATCACTCTTTTTAGTTTCTTTGTATAAATTTATTTTTCATTTTCTCCACCTTCTCAATCTACCACTTTCTTTTTAACTTAATTGTAACTTATATTTTTTTTTAAAGAACTAAAAGAAGAACTTTAACCATTCTTTGTAGCATAAAAGAGAACTTACTAAAAAAGCTTCCATCGCTAGTCCCTCCTTGTTGATCATGACCCACATAGCCACTTGCTATAGTGGTAGTATTGAGTACTTGCACATCTTATTCTTAAGTTCTGAAATTCTGTATTTCTGTGTGCAGGTTAATCCTCATTCACCTTGGGATGTGTTGAGTTGGTCATCAGCTTGTCTGCGATTTGTCTTTGTAGATGTTGATAAGTTGGACGTCATTCTGACCAGTTGAAAAGCTGTATGGGAGTTTGTCTTTTTTAATGTGTCAACAGTAAGAACAAGAACTTCTAATACTTTTCATTCTTGTTCTCAGAGTTATCACTAATACGATCATAATAACTTTAGGGGATTCTGCACCGGCTCAAACAGAGGAGCCTATTAGATATTGGTGCAGAAGACAGCTCTGTTAAGGCTCCAATGAAGACAACTCTTGTGATGAAGCCTGATCTTGAGGTTGCTACCACACGAAAGATGTTACCACTCCAACTCCTGAAGCTCCTATTGTTATCTTAGAAAAGAGGTATCTTCTAACCCAGCTTGCACCTATACTCTTGGGAGGGGCAAGTGCACCATCTTTGGTCTCTGAGAGCACTTCTGCCACCAATGTAGAGACTAGATCAGGAAATGCTCTTCTGATGCCAACACTAGCAATGGACATCCTGGAAAAACTAACCTTCCAGATGGTCAAGCAATTCTTCACCACGATGAAGTATTGCTTGAATTAGTACTCACTGGGTGAAGTTCCTTTGAGTTTGCACGATCACTTTTTGAGAATCAAATCGAGAATATCCGACAGACCAGGTGTCCTAATTGAGAAAAAGCGTATCAGGTACTGGTAGAGCAGTTGGAGATGTATTCGAAGGATTTGAGAAACCATGAGAGTTCCAATCTGGTCAATAATGCCCACTGGGTTTTGAGCAATCTTCACGCTACCCAAAATACGATTGGAAAGAGGTTGAGAAACAGATAGCTGAACAAGCTCGTCATCTGAATGACGCTGAAGTCAACTATCAAAACTTGACCAATGACCTTCAAAGATTCGAGATCATCGCTAAGAGTGCGGAGGGTGTCATTGCAAGTGCTCGAGTTATGATTGCTAAGGCACAAGCCTTAATCTAGGACAACGAGCAGAAGCTTGTGAACGAGAAGAAGAAGGCGGAGAAGCTCGAAGCTGCCAAGAGTCCGGTACAACAGGAGCTCAGTGCCCACGCCTCCAAGTTGAAAACTCTTCAAGCACACTTGCTATGAAGAAGCATTCATCAGATGAGGAGTTGAGGGTCCAAGCCTTGGTTGAGGTTGAAAAGGCACATCAAAGAGATATTCAACACCTCAATGACCAAATAAAGTATCTCACTGAGCGAATTAACTTTTTGTCTCCACTTCTTTTGTAACACTCCATCTTCTTGAATAAGAGAGTATTTGTACACCTTATACCATCTTGATAATAAAAGTGATTATTTTGTCTTTGTCTCGCCCTTGTTTTTTCTGTGTTTAAAAATTAGATGGACTAGAGTGATGGAATTGTGATTGCTAGCGGTAACGATTAACTTAGCAATTGTTAGATAACTCTATTGGAAGAGTTTGAAATAATGAAAAATTACTTGGTAAAGGTGTGATATTAACATGACAGGATTTTATTTTGAATGCTAGAGATATGATTTTAACTTATCACGAGGTGTAATATTAACCAGAAATTCTTTTCCCGCTGGGAAAATTGAAATGACTACTGTTAGAGGTGTAATGTTAACTTAACTGTGATATGTGCCAGAGGTGTGATATTAACTTAGCATTAAAGAGGTGTAGTATTAATCATAGGATCCATTTTTCACTCGGGAAATTGGGAAGGTTTATTGTTATAGGTATTAACTTGACATTGAAATGAGTGCTAGAGGTGTGATATTAAATTTAGCACTGTAAATCTCATTTTTTTTTGAAAAACAATTGAGAGAACGTCTGCCATAGGTTTGATATTAACTTAGCAGGTATATGTTTAGCAGCTTAGGTAAATTTGGTCAGAGGTGTGGTTAGTTTTGTGATTTGAACAATGTTTAGTAGACTTGTCATTCTATTGAAGAGAATTGACAAGTAGGAGTTATACCTTCTGGGGATATATTGAAATTTTTACTGTCAGAGATATAATGTTAACATGACAGGGCAAATCTGTAATCAATTCGCTGGAGAAATTAATATAGTTTGTGGTCTTACCATTCCATGGAAGGGAATTGGTAAGGAATTCTGATAGGAATAGGTAGGATCAAGTCCCTTAGGATATTTAGCAAATCTTCAGCTATTAATAAATTTGTTATGCCTTTACCAACTATCGTTTAAGTTAGATTAGTCATGCTATTCCCTCAGCATGATGAGTTATCGAGGATTTTTTGTTGGGCTCAAAACCTAACACTTTCCTCTATCCTTGGCCATTGGAGGCATTGGATTGTTATGTTATTATGAGTAACATGATGTATCTTTTAGGGATTCGCTCCATAAAATCTCACTGGGGATTAAGGAAGTAAATATAAACTTCACAGGGTTTTGATCTAGAGATTAACATTCTCTGTGGAATCCTTTTTTATCCTCATTCGGTCACCACACTTGGATATGAATATGCAAACACTAGAAATATTCTGCAAAGATGCATCATGAATCGTCTTCAATGAGTTCGGCTTGATAAGCCATCAGATACACTCATTCAACCCACCATGGGAGTCGATCGACTGCCATATCTTGATATGAATGTGGAAACACTAGAAAGGTTCTGCAAAGATGTGTCATGAATCTTCTTCAATGAGTTTGGTTTGATAAACGATCAAATAAACTCATTCAATCCACCTTCTGACTATTTGGATGCTTTGTCTTTGTGTTAAGCTTCAATCGATCGAACAGGAGAAGGGAGACATACCACCGTTACGTATGAAAAAATCAGGCTAGATAAGCCATCCTTCTAGATCAAGAGGAATGATCAGGAAGAAGAATGCCCAAAACTGTTGTTTAGGCATGATCAACTTCAAAATATGACCTATTCTTTTCAATAAAAGTTAAGTGCAGGTCTATATGAAGAGCGACAAGGCTAAAAAACTGGCATTTTACCTTTAACTTTTCTACAATGTTTACATCATGCACCATAATATCACCAATGTTCGGTCAGCTCAGCGTCGATCGATCGTGATGTGATCCGTTGAATGAGAAAGCTTTTCTATAGCTCTCTCCCAAGCATCTTGAATCCCAAACCCTAATCTGTCTATTTTTCAGGGTGAAGCTTCGATCAGAGGTATAGTATTAACTTGATCGTGAGAAGATTGACAATGCTAAATTAGAAGTTTCTAGCTTTGTCATATCTTTGATATTGACATCATGCATCATAATGTCAGCAATGCTCGGTCAGTTCAGCATCGATCGACCATGATGTGATCTGTTGAATAAGGAAGCTTTTCTTTGGCACTTTCCCAAGCATCTTGGATCTCAAACCCTAATCCATCTGATTGATCACGGTGAAGCTTCGATCAGAGGTATGGTATTAACTTGATCGTGAGAAGAGTGACAAGGCTAAGACTACAACATGATCAGGCATAGCACTTCTTTAAAAATTTCCTGTTGATTAGCATCATGAGCATGTAACCATTTGGATTTGTAAGGTGGTAAGCTCTGTTTAAGTAGACCATCTCTACTACATAGGGTCCTTCCTACTTAGGATGGAATTTATCTTTGGTCTTGTGTGTCATGACCATGAGTCTTCTGATAGCTAAGACAAGATCCCCTTTCTTGAAAATCCATTCCTTGACTTTCGTGTTGAAGGCTTTTGTGATTTGAGCTTGGTAAAGCTCGATCTGTTGTTGAGCTTAGAGTAGTTTATCATAAAAAGCTTCTAACTCTTGAAGGTGTGACTGATGCTTATTATCGTTTGTCATCTCTATTCCCAGGGCAATACGCAAAGATGGAATCAGAATCTCCAATAGCAGTACAACTTTACATCCATATACTAAGAAAAATGGCGCTGCCTTTGTTGGGTTCTCACCATTGTGCGGTATGCCCAGAGGCATTCACCCAGCTTATCATCCTAGTCAGGTTGACTTTTTCAAACAAACTTCTTGAGAAGTTTTTGATGGTTTTGTTGAATGCTTATGCAAGGCCGTTGGTAGCTGGTTAGTATGCCATTGAAGAAACACTTTGGATTCTGAATTTATTACAAAATCTCTAGAATGTTTGGCTGACGAATTAAGATCCATTATCAGGGATGATTCATTGTGGCATGCCAAAATGATGGAGGACATGATGCTTGATGAACTTGATCATGTTAGACGTCTTTACTTCCTTCAGGGGGATAATCTTTGCCCATTTTGAAAAGTAACTAGTTATTGCTAGAATAAACCGATATCTTTTGGATGTTGGAATGGATCCGATGATGCCTATTCCCCACATCTCAAATGGTTATGAAGAAGACGTTGGGTGAAGATATCCTGGTGCTTGGTGGACGAAGTCATTGAGGATCTAACAGGTGTGACACCGCTTAGCATATAAGACGGCATCAAAAATCATCTTTGGCCAGTAGTAGCCAAGTCTTTAGAGTCAATCTCTAAGTTTGGGTTCGGGTTGGCGAGCGCTGAACATCCTATTGTGAGCTTCCCTGAGGGCTTCCTGTGCCTTTTTGTACGAAAGGCAGCGAAGCAAGATTTCATCGTAAGATTTGCGATATAATGTTCATATGATTGCATTTTATTATAATTGAGGTGCATTCCTTCTGATGGTAGTTGCCATCTTGAAATCATCGAGTAATATGCCATATAAAACATAGTCGATGAATGAGAATCACCAATCCCTAAGTTTTGAACCGGTGGGTATCAAGAACTTCTTTGACTTGAAGGCTTCCCTCTGGAGTCTGATTATCTTCAAGGGCGAACTTCAGATAATATTAAGCACGGCTATGTACGAGTACCTTCTCTATTGCTCTGACTAGAAGAACCAATGAAGCAGCAAGGGATACCAATGCATCTGCATGTGCATTTTGTTGGCGAGGTACATGGTTGGTGTAGAATCTTTTGAACTTCTCTGACATCTTGATGGTTGCTTTGTGGTAGGACACCAAGTCTTCATATCAGACTTCGTACTCCCCGCGAACCTGATTGACGATGAGCTTTGAATCACTGTGTGTTTCGAGATGCTTAACACCAATCTCTTCTGCAAGTTTCATTTCAATTAATAGAGCACTGTATTTCACCATATTGTTGGAACACAGCTCAATTAATGAGAATGCGCAAGGAATCACTTAGTTCTATAGAGATACAAGTACTACCCTCACTCCTGCTATGATGTTACCTCTTAAGACCCATTCTTGATGTGCCCATCAAAGAATAGTTGCCAAACTTGTTCTTCGAAAGATGTCTAGATTATGCAAATATTCAGCAATCTCGTCTGGGAGATCTTCGTAAAGTTTGATTGTTCTTGGATCGGGATGTTCAACAAAGAAATCCGCTAAGCTTGACCATTTGTAGTTTTTTGTGGCAAAAACTGCATCTTATATTGCGAGAGCAATATAGCTCACTTTGCCAATTGACCATATAACAAAGATGGCTTAGACGTAAGCAATCTTAATGGATTAATTTTTGAGATCACATGAATAGTATGGCCCACAAGATAGTATTGTATCTTCTGGATGGTAAAAATTAAAACTAGACACTCTTTTTCGACCGGATTATATTGATGCTCGGCTCTGATCATGGTCCTACTTTGGTAGTAGATTGTTTACTCTTGTCCTTGATCATTATTCTGAGCTAGCAAAGCATCTAAGGAATGATCCATAACTTTAACATATATTAGGAATAGTTTTCCTAATACTGGAGCTGCCAGAGGTGGATGTGTGAGATAGCACTTAATTTTCTCAACCACTTCTTGGCAAGCACTATCCCATACAAATAAGACTCCCTTCTTAATCAGCTTAGTGAAGGGTTGGCAACATCCTGAAAGATTTGATATGAATAATCGGATGTAGGCCAGACGTCCCTATAATTCTTTAAGTTCTTTGAGATTTCTTCGAGGTTATATTTTCTGAATAGCACAAACTTTCTTAGGGTTGGGATGGATTCCTTTAGATGTTACAACAAATCCAAGGAACTTCCCATTAGCCACCCCTAGAAAGGACTTGATTGGATTCATCTTTTGTTGGTGCGCCAGCGTGATGTTGAATACTCTCTTCAGATCTGCTATGTGATCATCTTTGTCATAGCTTTTCACTATAATATCTTCTACGTAGCACTCTACGACCTTACGTATATGCTCATGAAAGATCGTATTCATGACGCGTTAGGATGTTGCACCTACATTCTTGAAGCCAAAGGGCATTGTTGTATAGCAGTACACTCCCAATGGTATTCTGAAAGATATATGCTTCTCATCTTATCTAGAGAAGTCATCCATGAAGGACATCCTTTCGAAATCTCATGTATTATCAATCATGACATCCGTGATGGGGAGAGGGAACTCATCTTTGGGACAACCGGCGTTCAAATCACAGAAGTCTATACAAATTTGGATCTTCCCATTTTTCTTAGAACGGGAATAATGTTAGCAACCCAATCAGGATGTAGCTCATCTCTGACGAAATTGGAGTCTATTAGCTTCATGACTTTTGTTCGATTGCTTCTATAATCTATAGACGAAATCGTCACTACTGCTGTGATCGGGGAAAAATCGCGCTCAAAAAGTATATGTTTTGAAATTGATATTTAAAGTGTGTGTGCTTTGGCTTCCTCGATACTTCTGTTATAGCATAGAGGCTAAAATGAGTAGAATCCACAAGGACGGAAGGTGATAGAAACTTACACAGTATGTTTATGTGTATATTAAAAATTCTTCAATATTTTAAAGAATCAAAAGAAAAGAAAATAAAGAATGAAAAGAGAAGTACAATGAGAACAAAGAAGTGGGAAACATAGAAAAGAATGATTTTTGTAATTTTTGTTTGTATATCTAAAACAAAGTGAAAAAGAAAAAAAACCTATGGCTACAAACTACTAATGACTCCATAAATATACAGACCTCTTAGTGATAGTTGCCTCACATGTATTACTGGCAATCACTAGTCCACGGTTCAAGAGCGTTTCAAAGCATGACCCATATGTAACTCATCACATCCCAACTCAACAAAACAAGTGCAAGCTACACTTAGACCATCAAAACTAAAAGAGTAAGCATGGAGTAAAGTAATGATGGAGTAAAGTAATGTTAGCTTGTTAGAGAGTTAGAATGTTAGAGTGTTAGATCTATCATCATGAGCCATTAATGGCTCTTGCAAGAGCAAGGCTATAGAGGCTATTAGATTCATGTGGATTATCAAATAAGAAGTTAGCAAGTTAGTGATTAGTAGTTAGTTACTATGAGAGAAAATTAGCTAAACATGTAAAAAGAGTTAGAGAGAAGAAATTAAAGAGAGGTAAAGAGAGAACCTTTCATAGATTGTCACCTTCTATTACAAGAACTCTTGCTTTCCAACCATATACCATTCTCTCTCTTATTACAAGATCTACAAGAAATGAAAAATACAAAGGAAGAAGAAGAACTAACCTAAACTAAACTACCCTAAATAATAACATGGAAAGAAACTACACTACTCTCTGTATTTTTCTCTCTGAAAAACACCAAGGGGTATTTATAGGCACCAGGAGAAAGGGGGGCCAGAGGGCAAACCCTGGCCTAAAGTACGGGCGCGGCCGCACCCGTATGGTCGCGGAAACGTGGCTATAGCCGCGTTTCCGCGACCATCGTACAACCATACGTGCGCGATCGCCTGCCGCGCGCTATCCTGTCGCCCCCTCTATCGGTTGAATGTCCTGGTCTTAGGTTTTGGGTCCCTGATTTTGACAGAATCACCCTCCTAGGTCAATGACATATTTATAGGCCTTTAATAACCAATTAAATGGTGATTTTGGGTCTTCTTCATTGCACACCATGGACCTAGAAACATACAAGAGAGGTATTTTTAGAAGAATTTAATATTAAATAAATGTGAAGATATGGTATGAAATATGCAGTTTTAGAGACTAATCACACCCCCACACTTATCTTTTGCTCGCCCCGAGCAAAAGAAAAAAACTAAGGAAATTATTACACCACTTTCGCAGGTGACGCCATTGCACCAAGCATGAGTAACAAGCCGTTAAACCTCCAGGTTTCCCCTAGAGGAGGAGTTTTATCTCCTGAGGGTTTTCAGCGGATTGCACCCACAAAATCCATAAAGAAAAAAAAAATCAAATGTTAGTATTTTGAAAACACATTTTGAAATAGAGAAAAGTATTGAAGTATTTTTTGTGAAAATATAAGTGATCCAAGGTCATAGGTTAGCCAGAAATTGTTCTTCCTTAAACTAAGTCAAAATGCAAAATCTTGTTATAAATTAAATGTGAGAATTTAAAATGAATTGATTCTTTAATCTTTCATAAAACTCTTAGAAAAATATGCCCTTTGTGAACTGTGAAGATTTTTAGGATATCGACTCAAACTTTCAAGCCATTGATTTTTGTATATTTATATTTTTTTTTTTTTTTTTCTTCCCTTAGTTTTCTTAGACTTTCTTATTTACCCGGGTAGTGAGACTTTAGCCGGTGACTACCAAACCAGACGATCTTAGGGCACCAGATGAGAAAATATCCCTCGGACTTAAGGACTGGAGTAAACAAGGCCACAAAACTATAAGGGATTATTTTATTTTTGTCCACCATTTTAGGTGTGAATACTCATGCTTCCTGAGGCATAATTACCCAACTTCAATAAGTAGTTTTTATTATCATTATATTTTTATTTATTTATTTTTTTACGACATTTTCAGTCTTTATTTCAATCCCAAAAATTGTGTAAGTGTGAGGTGTATAAATCTAAGGCAAAAAATTCAAGATCAAATTATCTTTCCAATCTTACTTTCTTATCCTAAAATTTAAACAAGATCTATTATTTTGACTCGGTTTAAAATTTCATAATTTTAGGTCTTCCTAATTCCTAAGATAATCTTAATTTTCTTAAAAATAAATCAAAACTATTTCTCTTAATTCAAAAAGTTTTGTAAAAAGAGAAAAAGAGTTTTTATAAATTTTTTTAAAAAAGAAGTGTAAAAGAAAGAAAATATAAAACTAACTATGTTAGTAAACTCTCCCCCACACTTATCTCATGCATTGTCCTCAATGCATCGTGAATGTGTATATACATGAAACTAATGGAGAGGGAAGGAAAATTACCTCATGGTGGTGGTTCCAGTGGTGGTCTGACTGGGCCAAGCGTTGCTACCCAAGCAAGATATCGTGGATCTTGCAGAAACCAGCTAATGACCTCTTTAATACGACCCAGTAAAAGAATGATTAAATGAATGGTCTTATTGAAAAATTTATCCCCATCTACTTTTCAATTTTCAAAAATAATTATTAGTCATGTTCTTCAATATTCTTGTCCAATAATGAAGTGTGATTATGGAAGATGATTGATTTGGACTCAAATGGAACAGGAGTAAAACCGATACCGACTCAGGAATTTGACTCAGATCAAGTCGAGAGTCAATAATGAGAGTCGAAATTGGTTCAAAAATAGGGTCCAAACTAAAGAATTGATGTTTACACACTTCCCCATCAATGAAGTGTTATCATAAGATATTGGTGATTCTATTTCATGATGTACTAGTACAGGATTCAATGTTGACTCCGGAATAGAGAAAAAATCGAGTAAAGATACCGGGGTCAATATTGAATTAAAATGTGAAATGGAATTACTCACATGAGGTTCAGGATCACATTCAGGTTCAATTTCAATTTCAGAAAAGTGATAACTTGCCAAAATGTCCAGGCGACTTTCATAACTTGGAGTTTGGTCAAGTTCAAATGTGTGTTCTGAAATTGGATCTTGGTTTCCAAATAATATGATTATTGGGTCGAATCGGTAGAGTTAGGGACAAAGGATTGGTCAACGGTTGACAAGAAAGACTTTCCTCGCTCTCATTGATCAAATCGCTAATTATTGAGTCTAACCTACTGATAGGCAGGGTAACAGAATTTTGAGTCTGAATCATGTCTTCCATACTTTTCGCAATTGGTTATTCTTGAAAAGGTGAGTATCGAAGTTGATTTTGGAAATTGTGGTGAAATTGTGAGTCCATCGGATTTTGGGATTGCTACTCAGACTCATGCAAGGGTTCCATACTCAAGTCCAGTATTGATGGTTTTTCATTTTGAATCAGTGAGACTGGAAAAGATGAGTAGGACTCTTGAAAATTTTGTTGAGATGATGAGTCCAACATATTTTGAAATCGATGTACTTTTTCACAAAAGACTTCCAAACGCTTTTATAGCTCAGATTCTTCTTCAATTAGATGTTCTAGAAAAGGAGTATATGGAGTTTGATTTGGGAAGGATTGTGAATTGAGCAAATTTTGAATTTGTTGTTAGGACTCAAGCATGGCTTCCATACTCCTTTCCAAATTACATTTTTCTTCGGTTGGTGCAACATGAAAAGGAGGATATGGATCCAAATCGGGAAATGAAAATTGTGGACATGGTAGTTGAAAATTTGACTCGGAGGAGGTGAATCCCCATGAACTCTTTGAAGAGTTGAAAATATTTTGAAAATTATGGTCATAAGATTGGGGATATGGGTCATATTGAATCAGATAATCCCAACTCGGCTTATATTGTTGATCATGTTGTACATAACCGGGTCGGAGTTATCCGAGTCAAATGAGGTCAGAGTGAAATATGGATTCATATTCAGATTAAAAAAATTGTAGTTGTTGAAATCCATATCACAATTTATAAAAAAATAAAACAAACAAACAAACAAAGAAAGAAAAAGAAAACAAGCCTATGCTAGGGTTGACTTAGACCTGATGACTCCTAACTGGTTAGACTATCCACGGGGGGTATATTGTTAGAATCTGACCACGAGTTAATCGGCCAGGTAGGGACAAGATCAGTGGGAGGTATCCGTGCCGGAGCAACGGGCCTAGCCAAACCACAGTTCTTCGAGGTTTCGCCTCTCAATCCCTAACCTTAGACACCGATTTGACAAGAGTCAACTTCTAACAACTTTCCCATTAGGTCAATCTCTTAAATGAGTCCAAGATGTCCCTAGGGGCCAACGTCTAGCAAATTTTATTTAGGCTTGGGTTGTGTGAGTGGGGAGGTGATTTTTGGGCTAAGGGAGGGTAATGACTTCCCCACCTTATGTTGTATTGGGTTCTGTCCTTAAGTTCAATTTGTGCAAGCATACAATATAGATAAGAATGAACACAAAAAAGCGAGTAATTCACTGAAGTGTTTGTCCTAACTATATGCAATGCAATATGTACACCTCCGTCAAGATCACAACAACACAAGAACAAAACACAGTATATTGGAATGCAAATTGATACGTGCCTAGATGCAAATATCTAAACCGTTTTAAAGCATCCAACTCCCGTATTTAAGTTCTTAAAATTATTACAGTGAACAGGTAATATAAACAAAAACTAACAGCAGAATATAAGAATGTACAAGATATTACCCAACCACACAAAGAAAGTGTGGACTTCTACAATGCTAAAGAATTTGACCTGCACACTAAAAACAAAAAAGAAAAGTTAACAAAAATGTGAAATCAAATCGTTCCCATCCCCGGCAACGGCGCCAAAAATTTGATTGGGGGAAAATCGCGCACAAAAAGTGTATGTTTTGAAATCGATATTTAAAGTGTGTATGCTTTGGCTTCCTCGATACTTCCGTTATAGCATAGAGGATAAAACGAGTCGAATCTATAAGAACAGGAGGCGATAGAAGCTTACACGGTATGTTCACGTGTATGTTAAAAGTTTTTTAATATTTTAAAGAATCAAAAGAAAAGAAAACAAAGAATGAAAAGAGAAGTATGATGAGAACGAAGAAGTGGGAACTTAGAAAAGAGTGGTTTTTATAATTTTTATTTGTTTATCTAAAACAAAGTGAAAAAGAAAGAAAACCCATAGCTACTAACTACTAATGACTCCACCAATATGCTAACCTCTTAGTGATAGTTGACTCACATGTATCATTGGCAATCACTAGTCCTTAGTTCAAGAGTACTTCAAAGCATGACCCATATGTAACTCATCACATCCCAACTCAACAAAACAAGTACAAGCTACACTTAAACCATCAAAACTTAAAGAGTAAGCATGAAGGAAAGTAATGTTAGCTTATTAGAGAGTTAGAATGTTAGAGTGTTAGATCCATCATCATGAGCCATCAACGGCTCTTGCAAGAGTAAGGCCAAGTAGAGACTATTAGATTCATGTGGATTATCAAATAAGAAGTTAGCAATTTAGTGGTTAGTAGTTAGTTGTCATGAGAGAAAATTAGTTAAACATGTAAAAGGAGTTAGAGAGAAGAAAATAAAGAGAGATAAAGAGAGAACCTTTCATAGATTGTCACCTTCTATTACAAGACTCTTGCTTTCCTAATCATATACCACACACACTCTCTCTCTCTTATTACAAGCTCTACAAGAAATGAAAAATACAAAGGAAGAAGAAGAATTAACCTAAACTAAACTACCCTAAACTACAACATAGAAAGAAACTACACTACTCTCTGTATTTTTTCTCTCAAAAAAACCCCAAGGGGTATTTATAGGCACCAGGGGAAAGGGGGACTAAGGGGCAAATCCTGGCCCACAGTATGGGCGCGGCCGCGCCCGTATGGCCGCGGAAACGCGGCTATGGCCGTGTTTCCGCAGCCATAGTATGGCCGTGTGTGCGCGGCCGGTCCTGTCACATCCCTGTCGGCTGCATGTCCCAGTTTTAGGTTTTGGGTCCCTGATTTTGACAGAATCACCCTCCTTGGTCAATGGCTATCTTTATAGGCCTTTAATTACCAATTAAATGGTGATTTTTGGTGTTCTTCTTCATTGCACACCATGGACCTAGAAACATACAAGAGAGGTATTATTAACAAAATTTAATATTAAATAAATTTGAAGATGTGGTATGAAATATGCAATTTTAGAGACTTATCACACCCCCACACTTATCTTTTGCTTGTCCAGAGCAAACCAAAAAACTAAAAAAATTATTACACAACTTTCGCAGGTGACGCAATTGCACTGAGCATGTGCAACAAGCCGTTAAACCTCTAGGTTTTTGCTAGAGGAGGAGTTTTGTCTCCTGAGGGTTTTTAGCGGATTGTACCAACGAAATCCATAAAGTAAGAAATCAAATGTTAGTATTTTGAAAACACATTTTGAAATAGAGAAAAGTGTTGAAGTATTTTTGCGAAAATATAAGTGATCCAAGATCATAGGTTAACCAGAAATTGTTCTTTCTTAAACTAAGTCGAAATGCAAAATCTTATTATAAATTAAATGTAAGAATTTAAAATTGAATTGATTGTTTGATCTTTCATAAAACTCTTTGAAAAAATGCCCTTTGTGAACTGTGAAGATTTTAAGGATATCGACTCAAACTTTCATGCCATTGATTTTTGTGTATTTATATATATATTTTCTTGTTTTTCTTCCTTTAGTTTTCTTAGGCTTTCTTATTTACCCGGTTGTGAGCCTTTAGCCGGTGACTCCCAAGCCAGACGATCTTAGGGCACCAGATGAGAAAATATCCCTCAGACTTAAGAACTTGAGTAAACAAGGCCACAAAACTAAAGCGAATTATTTTATTTTTGTCCACCATTTTAAGTGTGAATAATCATGCTTCCTGAGGCATAATTATCCAACTTCAATAAGTGATTTTTATTATTATTATATATTTATTTATTTTTTATGACATTTTCAGTCTTTGTTTCAATTCCAAGAATTGTGTAAGTGTAAAGTGCATAAATCTAAGGCAAAAAATTCAAGATCAAATTATCTTTCCAATCTTACTTTCATATCCTAAAATTTAAACAAGATCTATTATTTTGACTCGGTTTAAAATTTCATAATTTTAGGTCTTTCTAATTCCTAAGATAATCTTAATTTTCTTAAAAATAAATCAAAACTATTTCTCTTGATTCAAAAAGTTTTGTAAAAAGAGAAAAATAGTTTTTATAAATTTTTTTTAAATTAAAAAGAAGTGTAAAAGAAAGTAATATAAAACTAATTATGCTAGTAAACCCTCCCCACACTTATCTCATACATTGTCCTCAATGCATCGTGAATGTGTATATACATGAAATAAATGGAGAGGGAAGGATTATTACCTCATGGTGGTGGTTCCGGTGGTGGTCTGACTGGGCCAAGCGTTGCTGCCCAATCAAGATCTCATGGATCTTGCAGAAACCCACCAATGACCTCTCTAATATGACCCAGTAAAAGAATGATTGAATGAATGGTCTTATTGAAAAATTTATCCCCATCTAATTTCTAATTTTTAAAAATAATTACTGAGTCATGTTCTTCAATATTCTTGTCCAACAATGAAGTGTGATTTTGGAAGATGATTGATTTGGACTCAAATGGAACAGGAGTAAAAACCAATACCGACTCGGGAATTTGACTCAAATCAAGTCAAGAGTCAACAATGAGAGTCGAAATTGGTTCAAAAATAGGGTCAAACCAAAGAATTGTTGTTTATACACTTTTCCCATCGATGAAGTGTTTATCATAACATATTGGTGATTCTATTTCACGATGTACTGGTACAGGATTCAATGTTAACTCTGGAATAGAGAAAAAAATCTGGTAAAGATACTGGGGTCATTATTAAATTAAAAAGTGAAATGGAATTACTCACATGAGGTTCGGGATCATATTCAGGTTCAATTTCAATTTCAGGAAAGTGATAACTTGCCAAAATGTCCAGGCGACTTTCATAACTTAGAGTTTGGTCAAGTTCAAATGTGTGTTCTGAAATTGAATCTTGGTTTCCAAAATAACATGATTCTTGGGTCCAATCAGTAGAGTTAGGGATATAAGGATTAGTCAACGGTTGACAAGGAAGAATTTCCTCGCTCTCATTGATCAAATCGCTTATTATTGAATCTAACCTACTGATAGGCAGGGTAACAGAATTTTGACTTTGAATCATGTCTTCCATACTTTTCACAATTGGTTCTTCTTGAAAAGGTGAGATGGAAGTTGATTTTGGAAATAGTGGTGAAATTGTGAGTCCATCGGATTTTGGGATTGTTGCTCGGACTCACGCAAGGGTTCCATACACAAGTCCAGTATTTTTGGTTGTTCATTTTGAATCGGTGATACTGGAAAAGATGAGTAAGACTTTTAAAATATTTGTGATGATGAGTCTAACATATTTTGAAATCGATGCACTTTTTCACAAAAGACTTCCAAACGCTTTTCTAGCTCAGATTCTTCTTCAATTGGATGTTCTAGAAAAGGAGTATATAGAGTTTGATTTGGAAAGGATTGTGAATTGAGCAAATTTTGAATTTGTTGTTAGGACTCAAGCGTGGCTTCCATACTCCTTTCCAAATTGGATTTTCCTTTGGTTGGCGGAACATGAAAAGGAGGATATGGATCCAAATCGGGGAATGAAAATTGTGGACATGGTGGTTGAAAATTTGACTCGGGGGAGGTGAATCCCCACGAACTCTGTGAAAAGTTGAAATTATTTTGAAAATTATGGTCATAAGATCGAGGATATGGGTCATATTGAGTCAGATAATCCAAAATCGGCATAAATTATTAGTTCATGTTGTACATAGCCGGGTCGGAGTTATCCGAGTCAAATGAGATCGGAGTGAAATATGGATTCATATTCGGATTGAAAAAATTATTGTTGTTAAAATCCATATCATAATTTACAAAAAAAAAAGAAAACAAATAAACAAACAAACAAAGAAACAAACAAAGAAAAAGAAAACAAGCCAATGCTAGGGTTGACTTAGACCTACACGACTCTTAACTGGTTAGACTGTCCACGAGGGGTACATTGTCAGAATCTGATCACGAATTAATTGATCAGGTAGAGGCAAGATCAGTGGGAGGTATCCGTGCCGGAGCAACGGGCTTAATTATGCCAAACCACTGTTCTTTGAGGTTTCGCCTCTCAATCCCCAACCTTAGACACCAATTTGACAAGAGTCAACTTCTAATAATTTTCCCCTTAGGTCAATCTCTTAAATGAGTCTGAGATGTCCCTAGGGGCCAACGCCTAGCAAATTTTATTTAGGCTTGGGTTGTTTGAGTTGGGAGGTGATTTTTGGGCTAAGGGAGGGTAATGACTTCTCCACCTTATGTTGTATTAGGTTTTGCCCTTAAGTTTAATTTGTGCAAGTGTGCAATATAGATAAGAATGAACACAAAAAAGCGAGTAAATCACTGAAGTGTTTGTTCTAACTATATGCAATGTAATATGTACACCTCCGTCAAGATCACAACAACATAAGAACAAAATACAGTATATTAGAATGAAAATTGACACGTGCCTAGATGCAAATGTCTAAACCGTTTTAAAGCATCAAACTTTTGCATTTTAGTTCTTAAAATTATTACAGTGAACAGGTAATATAAACAAAAACTAGCAGCAGAATATAAGAATGTACAAGAAATTACCCAACCACACAAGAGAAAGTGTGGACTTCTGTAATGCTAAAGAATTTGACCTGCACACAAAAAACAAAGAAGAAAAGTTAATAAAAATGTGAAATCAAACCGTTCCCATCCCCTGCAACGGCGCCAAAATTTGATCGGGGGAAAACCATGCATAAAAAGTGTATGTTTTGAAATTGATATTTAAAGTGTATGCGCTTTGGCTTCCTCGATACTTCCGTTATAGCATAGAGGTTAAAACGAGTCAAATCCACAAGGACGTGAGGCGATAGAAGCTTACACGGTATGTTCACGTGTATGTTAAAGGTTCTTCAATGTTTTAAAGAATTAAAAGAAAAGAAAACAAAGAATGAAAAGAGAAGTACGGTGAGGATGAAGAAGTGAGAAACATAGAAAAGAATGATTTTTATAATTTTTGTTTGTATATCTAAAACAAAGTGAAAAAGAAAGAAAACTCAGGGCTAATAACTACTAATGACTCACCAACATGCTAATCTCTTAGTGATAGTTGCCTCATATGTATCATTGGCAATCACTAGTCCTTGGTTCAAGAGCGTTTCAAAGCATGACCCATATGTTGCTCATCACATCCCAACTCAACAAAACAAGTGCAAGCTACACTTAAACCATCAAAACTAAAAGATTAAGCATGGAGGAAAGTAATGTTAGCTAGTTAGAGAGTTAGGATGTTAGATTGTTAGATCCATCATCATGAGCCATCAATGGCTCTTGCAAGAGCAAGGCCAAGTAGAGGCTATTAGATTCTTGTGGATTATCAAATAAGAAGTTAGCAAGTTAGTGGTTAGTAGTTAGTTGCCATGAGAGAAAATTAGCTAAACATGTAAAAGGAGTTAGAGAGAAGAAAATAAAGAGAGGTAAAGAGAGAACCTTTCATAGATTATCACCTTATATTATAAGAACTCTTGCTTTCTAATCATATACCACTCTCTCTCTTATTATAAGATTTACAAGAAATGAAAATACAAAGGAAGAAGAAGAACTAACCTAAACTAAACTATCCTAAACTATAACATGGAAAGAAACTACACTACTCTCTGTATTTTGTCCTCTCTGAAAAACTCCAAGGGGTATTTATAGGCACCAGGGGATAGGGTGCAGGCGGCAAACCCTGGCCTAAAGTACTGGCGCGGTCGTGCCCGTATGGCCGTGCGCGCACGGCCGCCTGCCGCGCGCTATCCTGTCGCCCCCCTGTCGGCTGCATGTCCCGGTTTTGGGTTTTGGGTCCCTGAATTTGACAGAATCACCCTCCTAGGTCAATGGTATCTTTATAGTCCTTTAATCACCAATTAAATGGTGATTTTGGGTCTTCTTCTTCATTGCACACCATGGACCTAGAAACATACAAGAGAGGTATTATTAGCAGAATTTAATATTAAATAAAGGTGAAGATTTGATATGAAATATACAGTTTTAGAGACTAATCAAGCTGCTTGACTGGTTTCACGTTCAGATTGATGTTGAGGCGATGCATGATCACCTGTGGACGAGACAAGGCATGTCCTCATAGTTTCAAGCAAAGACGTCTATATAGTCTCGTATAAGATGCATTAGGTCTTCTTTCTCGTAAGGCAACAAGCTCTCGCCTACAAAGTTAGGCTTGAGCTTAGCCTCACTTTCCAGATTGATCTGGACTACTTTATCCTCTGTGGGTAGTCACACTGCTTAAAGCATATATCCTAAAGAGTAATCAAGTGTTTGATCCAGGGGTCAGTATCTGACTGAATATTTCTTCATCTTCCTCTTCCAGATGGCTAGTTGAAACAATGTTCACTAGACGATTTTGAAGCTAGTGCCAAGACTGACATCTGATTCCCATGGTGATGTGCTTAACGAGTGATCATGATAGAGAGACTCTTAAGTTTTGAAGTCTGATGGGTTTAGTGTTGACACATAACCTAACCCGCTTCAAGTTTTTTAATAGTAATCAGGGACTTTCCCTCTTTGCACGAAAGATCAAAGTAATGTTGATCGGTCGCTGATATTGCACATTCATTGTCACGTTCTTATATTTATTATATAATAAACTCTATTTTTAATCCTATTTATTGTCTAATTTATATGCAGGCCCATTACTAAAGGAGAGGGAAGAGAAATGAGCCCAAAACCCATCAAAATTCTAATTTAATTATGAATTAATTCAAAATCAGAAAATCAGGAAAGATCAGGGCAAATCAGAGAAGATAAAATTGGTTGAAAGCCAGTTAAAATAAATCTCTACAAATCAATTGGTTGCTGAAGATTAAAGGAGATTTCGTCAAAATCTTGGACCGAAACTGAAAATTTAGCGGAAGATAAAACCAAAATATCAAAGCAGTGACGTGTACCTCCCGGGTGTGGCCACCTGCCCGCGAAAATGCGGCCAAAGCCACATTTCTGTAGCTTGGTTAACTTTGTTGGGGGAGCGTTTGCTTCCCCATCTTCGTACACTCCTCCTAGTTGGGTTTTTGCCTATAAATACTGGATTTTCAGAGACTACAAAAAATGACCATGGAGAGATAGATTCTTAGGCCAGTTTTTCATTCTTTTTAGTGTAGCTTTTTATTTTTCTTTTTATTTAATTTTTAGTTTTCATTTATGTAATTCAGAGGAGATCAGAGTTTCATAGGAAAATGAGAGTGAAGTTTGTGCTGAGCGTGACATCGGTGTAAGTTGTTCTTCTTTTCTCTTATTGTTACAACATTGAATCTATAGTTACATTTTTATGTTCTTCTTTGTTTTTGTGTTCTTCTTCTTCTTTTCTACTTCTCTCCTTTTTGTACCAAGTGCAATCCATGTGAGTCTTATAGCATCAAAAGAGCCTTGCTTTTGCGAGTGCCACCGATAGCTCATGATGATGGATTTTAGTCTCAATCTGTATTATTTCATACTTTTATCATCTTGATGATGTAATGTGGAAGAGATGGGAGTCAACTCTTATGGGCTATGCGCTGATTGCCTTCACTTCAAGATAACATTGTCACCACAGATTCAAGGTAAGTATTTGACCAGAGGAGGTAAGTATTTCTTTTAGGTTTTTCATTCTTTTCATTTAACTTTTAGTTTAGATCACCAACAACATAATCTCTGAACTCTTTCATCATTTTTTTAATTTCTTTTTATATTTTTCATTTTCTTCACCTTCTCAACCTACCACTTTCTTCTTAACCATAACTTATTTTTCTCCTTTCTTTTTAAGAACTAAAAGAAGATCTTTAACCATTGATTGTAACTTAAAAAGAGAATTTACTAAAAACCTTCCATCGCTAGTCTCTCCTGGTAGATCACGACCTGCATAGCCACTTGCTATAGCTGTAGCAGTGAGTACAACACATTCTATTCTTAAGTTCTGAAATTCTGTATTTTTTGTGTGCAGGTTAAACATCAATCAAGTGTTCGTCTTCTTTTACCGAAGTTCAGGCCAGACCTTTTAGTAAGGTTGTACCCCATTTTCTCCATCATACAGTGTGCACTTGG
Source organism: Agave tequilana (assembly GCA_038442645.1). NCBI lineage: Eukaryota > Viridiplantae > Streptophyta > Magnoliopsida > Asparagales > Asparagaceae > Agave > Agave tequilana. The sequence goes on from JAVJIF010000094.1 coordinate 65,973, forward strand.
ACCATAATGAAAGAATTATGGAGATTCATCATTGTCTTTTGAAATTTCACGAGTTATTGGCTCAGACTCGAATCTTCAAATAGAATTGACTTTTGACCTTTATGTTTGGCTGGCACTTCAAAGAAGGCTCCTTGTGCATCACTGATCTTTTCATGCACCATGAGAGATGACATAACTGTTGGAACCTATTTCGATGAAGACGTTCGTGAAGATCAAATTCATTTGGAGCTCTAACACATGACGAATCAAGAGTCCGACATGATCAAGATGTGCCAAGGAGAGTTGATAGAGTGTGGGTTGTATATGTGGAATAGCATGTAAAAGCCTTGTCACAAACACTCATATCACAGCCTTGTTAGTCGACTTACAAAACCTTATAGTCGACTAACCAAGTGTGTAGTCGACTAACCCAGTTTATCAAGTCGACTAATCCTGTGTCCTGAAACAGACCAACTCTCTGTTTGTTCTCTGGCATCAGACTTAGTCGACTAATCCAAGTCCCCTAGTCGACTAATCCCTGGTCAAGTCGACTAAGTGATAGTTGCAGTCGACTTGAATCAGTTATTCTGAAACTGTCAATCCAACGTTTCATGACATAGTCGACTAATGCCCAAACATAGTCGACTAATAGAAGGAATTTTGCCTAAGTTAGTCGACTAACTCAAAAAGCAAGTCGACTAATAGGCAGTTCTGACTGTTGGACAGTTTTCATTATCTGGTCTTTTGTGCAACTGTTTTCAACGTTCCTTTGATTCAAATTGCACCAATAACTCCTTAACTAACCCTAATCTTCAGCTATAAATAGGGAAGTTATACCAAAGGCCATTTACCAAGAGTTTTTATCAGTTTTCCAAAGCCAAAAATCTGCAAACCTGAAAACTGTTTTTCCCACTTCAGTTCTTCACCAAAAGACATTTCCATTGTGAAGATTCTCTGAAGTTTTTGTTTCCTATCTGTACCTTGTCCACATACACATTCAGTATCAAGGCTATAGGAAAAGAGTTGTAATTCTCAAAGTGTTCATTGTACACGGGAGGCTTCTTGGTTGAAGAGGCAAGTTGTACAAGGTGACCATTGTACACGGGAGGCTTCTTGGTTGTAGAGGCAGTTGTACAAAGGTAAAAGGTGTTCTCTTGGTGGAAGAGAAGGTTGTATAGATTTGGCGAAGGGGATTCGACAAGTGGTGTACATGTTGTATTGATTTTGGGTGGCAAGATCAAGGTTAAAGGAAAATCTCAAGCGGGTGGCTTGGGGACTGGATGTAGGTCACAAGGACCGAACCAGGATAAATCTCTTGTTTGCGTTTGTCAATTTCTGAGATTTGTTTTCCTTTACATGCAAGTTATTTATTTTGTTTATTTACTTAACGCTAATCCTTCTAGTTTTAGATTTGTGTTGACTTGAGTTATTTCAGATCTATAATTGCCTACAAGAGATAATTCCGCAATTAGTCATCATCTCAACGATCCTACATTTGGTATCAGAGCGAGGGTCATCAACCGACATCTACATTCCTACTTCATCAACAGGAGTACACGCTCTGATCCTACATTTGATATCAGGGCGGATACAAGTCAACAACAAAGATGGCAACGGAGTTCTCATCATCCCAGTTCAAAGAAGGACATTCTACACAACGTCCACCGCTGTTTGACGGAACCAACTACAACTACTGGAAGTGTAGAATGAAGATCTACTTGCAGTCACTCAACTACGACCTTTGGAACATCGTAGAAGCATCGTACACCAAGCCCACAACCAACTACAACGCTTGGAGTGAAGATCAAAAGAAGAACGCGAACCTTGACGCCAAAGCAATGAATGCTCTATTCTGTGCCCTTACCAAAGAAGAGTTCAACCGTGTTTCAACAGCAACTTCTGCACATCAAATATGGCATACTCTTCAGGTAACACACGAAGGCACTAGTAAAGTTAAGGAATCTAAAATATCTGTTCTTGTCCACAGGTTTGAGTTATTTAAAATGGAGGAGAATGAAACCATATCCGAAATGGTTACAAGATTCACCGACATCACCAATACTCTTGCATCCCTTGGAAAGGACTACACCCAAGTCGAAAGAGTTCGAAAGATCCTTCGTGCACTCACACCAGAATAGGAGAAGAAGACAACCGCCATTGAAGAGGCGAATGATCTCTCAACTATGACATTAGAAAACCTAATCGGTAATCTAATGGCATATGAAGTGCAGTTAGAAGAAAGGAAGAAGGACGAACGACAACACCGTTCAAAGAAGAAAGAACTCGCCTTCCATGCATCTTCCGACACGGACAATGATGACGAAGAGGAGATGGCAATGCTCTCAAAGAAGTTCAGGAAATTTCTTAAGCAAGGTAAATTCAAGTGTTTTAATTGTGATAAACCAGGACATATGAAGATGGATTGCCCTTTGCTCAAGAAGAAAGATAAGTACAAGAGTAAGAAGTTCAGAAAGAAGAAGAACTACGAAGCATCTTCAGAATATAGTGATTCCTCATCTTCTGATGAAGAAGAATCCACTGAACATGTTAACTTATGTTACATGGCCATAGAAGATGAAGAGGTATCGTTTTCTGAACTCTCTGATGCATTTAATGAGTTATTTATGAATCTGAAAAATGAAAAACTGAAAAACAGATTTTTGTTAAAAGAAAATGAGAAACTTTTACATGAAAATTCTGTTTATGCATTACAATGTTCTTCTATAAATTCTCAACAAGATGAAACTGAAAATGTCATATCATCTTTGAAAACTGAAAATGAGAAGTTTATAAAAGAAAACATTTTTCTTAAAAAGGAAACTAAGTCTTTAAATGATAGGATTTCTATATTAGATAAAGACATGATAGTTTTCAAAAATAAATATGAAGATCTTTTGCAAAATGTGACTAAGTTTAATAAAGGAAAAGAAAAATTAAATGATTTATTATCTTTTCAGAAATTGTCACATGATAAACATGGTATTGGATTTGTTGCAAAATCTTCATATTATAGTAATCCATATAGTTCTTTTGTAAAAAATAAGAATAAGAAAAGTAAGTTTATATGGATTCCTAAGAACTTAAGCTTTTATGATAAAAATACATATATTGCTTCATACATGCATGATATATGTGATTCTTGCAATTATGTATATACTAACAGGTGGAAACCAAATTCTAAATGGATTTGGAGTCCTAATGGTTAGATATGATCTTTTATATTTGGTACCAACTAACGTTTATCTTGCAGGTACCATATAAAAAATTTGATAAAGATCAACTATGTATATATGTACTAATATATTTGTTGCAGGGGGAGAACAAAATATTTCTCTATCTGTTATAACCCATTTCTGCAGGGGGAGGAAAAGATAACATATTTTCTGCAGGGGGAGGACTTGTGCACACAAAGCGTCGTCATCAAAAAGGGGGAGAATGTTGGAACCTATTTCGATGAAGACGTTCGTGAAGATCAAATTCATTTGGAGCTCTAACACATGTCGAATCAAGAGTCCGACATGATCAAGATGTGCCAAGGAGAGTTGATAGAGTGTGGGTTGTATATGTGGAATAGCATGTAAAAGCCTTGTCACAAACACTCATATCACAGCCTTGTTAGTCGACTTACAAAACCTTATAGTCGACTAACCAAGTGTGTAGTCGACTAACCCAGTTTATCAAGTCAACTAATCCTGTGTCCTGATACAGACCAACTCTCTGTTTGTTCTCTGGCATCAGACTTAGTCGACTAATCCAAGTCCCCTAGTCGACTAATCCCTGGTCAAGTCGACTAAGTGATAGTTGCAGTCGACTTGAATCAGTTATTCTGAAACTGTCAATCCAACGTTTCATGACATAGTCGACTAATGCCCAAACATAGTCGACTAATAGAAGGAATTTTGCCTAAGTTAGTCGACTAACTCAAAAAGCAAGTCGACTAATAGGCAGTTCTGACTGTTAGACAGTTTTCATTATCTGGTCTTTTGTGCAACTGTTTTCAACGTTCCTTTGATTCAAATTGCACCAATAACTCCCTAACTAACCCTAGTCTTCAGCTATAAATAGGGAAGTTATACCAAAGGCCATTTACCAAGAGTTTTTATCAGTTTTCCAAAGCCAAAAATCTGCAAACCTGAAAACTATTTTTTCCACTTCAGTTCTTCACCAAAAGACATTTCCATTGTGAAGATTCTCTAAAGTTTTTGTTTCCTATACTGTACCTTGTCCACATACACATTCAGTATCAAGGCTATAGGAAAAGAGTTGTAATTCTCAAAGTGTTCATTGTACACGGGAGGCTTCTTGGTTGAAGAGGCAAGTTGTACAAGGTGACCATTGTACACGGGAGGCTTCTTGGTTGTAGAGGCAGTTGTACAAAGGTAAAAGGTGTTCTCTTGGTGGAAGAGAAGGTGTACAGATTTGGCGAAGGGGATTCGACAAGTGGTGTACATGTTGTATTGATTTTGGGTGGCAAGATCAAGGTTAAAGGAAAATCTCAAGCGGGTGGCTTGGGGACTGGATGTAGGTCACAAGGACCGAACCAGGATAAATCTCTTTGTTTGCGTTTGTCAATTTCTGAGATTTGTTTTCCTTTACATGCAAGTTATTTATTTTGTTTATTTACTTAACGCTAATCCTTCTAGTTTTAGATTTGTGTTGACTTGAGTTATTTCAGATCTATAATTGCCTACAAGAGATAATTCCGCAATTAGTCATCATCTCAACGATCCTACAATAACTGGTGCATACAATAATGTAAAGGCATCTATTGCAGATAATCTATGTTAGTACTAGTATCTGACGGCACAAAATCAGAAAAAGGTAAGCCAAATCTAAATTCTCATTAATAAACCACTTGCCTTCAATATTAGTTGTTGATTGGTCACCTATATTGCATATATAATGTCACATTCTCATAATTATTGTCTAATATATCATGTATTTAGTCTTATATTTTTATTTATGAAATGCAGGCCCATTACTAATGGAGGAGAAAGGAAATTAAGCCCAAAAGCCCGATTTAATTCTGATTTAAATCTAAATTAAAGAAGGGACAAATATTCAAGAGGATAAAGACGATCCCAGCTGAAGATCAATGGAAATCAAGGAAGATAAAACCAGTTCAAAAATCACTTAAAACAGATCTTCACAAATCAGTTGGTTAAAACCAAAAATCAAAGGAGGTTTCGTCAAATGCAGGACCAAAATCTGAAAATCTAGCAAGAGATAAAAGAAGATTGCGAATTCAGAAATCTGCACCCCTCAGATGTGGCCATCTGGCCACACCCAGGCCACGAAAACACGGCTTTGCACCCTCGGATGTGGCCACCTGGCCACACGCAGGCCGCGAAAACGCGGCCAAAGCCGTATTTTCATAGCTATCTCTTGGAGATAAGGGCAGGATTTTCTCCCCTTATGTCCTCACTCCTTTCCCCTTTAGGTTTTTTGCCTATAAAAGGTAGGAAGTTTACTGAAGAAGGATCGAAGGCTAGTTTAAGTTTTTCTCTTTATTTTTAAGGTTTAGAATCATTGTTAGATAGCTAATGAGAAGTTGTATCTCAGTTTTTAATTTGTAGTTCAGTCCATAGACAAGTGAGAGAGAGGAAAAAAGTGATTGTAATCTGAAGTTGAAGTGACATCAATAAAGAATCAAGACCTCTCCTCTTCTTTGCAAGTGTTTTTTAAGGAACATGAGGATGGGTTTGAATTTCTAAAACTTTCATTTTTAAAACATCACTTGAACTTGTTTTCATTTCATACTTGTAAGACAACTTGATGATTTAACATTCAGTTCAAGATGAATTCTTAAAAAAAAAAAGTTAACTGTTCCGAATAATCTTATTTACTTTACTTAAGACTTTTGAAATTCAAGCTCAAGATTTTACCTATGATCAAGTTGAGGCACTGAGATTTTCGAGAGAAGAATATCCCATTAAGTAGTAAGATAGTGAGCCTGGATCTCTTTTTTTCATATATTAAAACAAACAATCAATCACTCTTCAAGCTTTTTATCGATCATTTTCTCTAAAACCTTTTCCAAGTTTAAAGTTTTCTTTTAATCATCTTTTTACTCTCCACTCTCTTTTTGCAACTTAAAAAAACACCAACACCAATCTTTGCTTTTGAAATAATACATTGAAACGTTTTCTTCGCCTTCCTCCTCGTGGACACGACCCATTTGCCCAAAGCTACACGGTAATTCTCACTACTTTTCTTGCAATTAATTTTTGGCACCGTTATCGGGGAGGGAACAGTGCAATTGTTTTTTAACAAGTTCGGTGTTTTGTTTCAGGGTCATAAAGAAATCAGATTTAGCGCTCAAGCATTGCAGAAAAAACTTGCTATTCTATGCCTCTACTCTAGAATGTAGGAAATAGAATTCCAAGAAATTGCTGCGCAAAAGCTTGAATATTTTTGGACTACTAAAAACTCTTTTTTGCAGGACATATTGTTTTGCAAAAATATAGCTTTTTGTTGTGTTATTTATGCTATATCTGATAGTCACATACCCTATTTTTAATCCAACAGTAATCTGATTGATTGCCAATTGCTTAAAAAATGTTTAGACTTGCATTCTAGGCATTTGTCTAATTACGTTTCTTTTACAATTACTGTTGAAGAGAGCTGAGACAAGGTACGTTTGTATAGCATCTAGCATAGAAATTTTCTTGGGTGATTTATTTGCTTTTTGATTGTTACTATTGCTTTATACTTGCACACTTGCACAATCTATTTTAAAGACATAACCCAAATAAGATAAGGTGGGGAAGTCATTACTCTTACTTAGCTCACAAACCATCTCGAAGCACGCATAACCTAATTCTAACTTAAAATCTAATAGACATTGGCCTTAGGGACATATCAAACTTATTAAGAGATTATCCTAAGGGGGAAGTGTTGGCCCAGAGGCCTTCCACTCTAGTTTTGATGATGATTAACTCATGTAGTTATGTTTACTAATAATCTTGTGTTTTTAGTCTCAGATCATTAATCAAGATATTAGTTGGTGATTAGCTTCAACCAAGGAGTTTGGAAGCTTTTCATGGTGATTCCGGTGCCCGAGCATCAAGTTCATACCTTTGCACTCGGTGGATCTCGCGTTTGGGATCGAGTCAACTTAAAGATGGAAGATCGTCAAGAAGACTTAGGTATCCAAGTGTTTAGTGTGTTTAGATCCATTTGTAAAGCTTAGTATAGTTGATATGATCAAGTGCACAATACACACACGTTTTATGTTTTGGATTTGGTTTTCATGAATAGTTTAGATCAAAACAAGTTTAACTGGTTTTTATGTGTTCAATATACATACATGCTTCATATCTTATACAAACTTATTTTGATATGTCTATTCATGAGTTTTAGGAAAAATCAGATTTCCTATTGAAAAAGTCAAGTTTGATAAAATACAAGTTTTGGTTTTTGATAAAAATCTTAAAACAAAAAAATAGTTACATATGCTTGATATTTGAGCTAAACTTTTTATCACATGTTTATATATCAATGCAAAATGATAAAACTATTTTTGAGTATTTTTACAAGACTTAAAAGATTTTTTAGAAATATTTTTAACATGTGTTTCTGACCCAGAACAGTGGCTGACAGGCCAGGTCGGTCGACCGCACGGTCGACCGCACCAAGGGCCGGTCGACCCGACGGTCGACCGACGTGCACAGCGTTGTGCACGTCTGGCAGCCCAGTGGGCCGGTCGACCGGGCGGTTGACCGTAACTGAGAGCAGTGCTCTCTGTTCTTTTTGGTCGACCGTGCGGTCGACCGGATTGCCCAACGGTCATATTTATGACCGTTGGCGGTCGACCGGGCGGTCGACCGCCAGGCCTGTCAGGCTGCCAGATCAGCCTAACGGCTAGTTTTCTGTTTTGGCCTATATAAACCCCATTTCTTTGGGATTTTGGCTAAGGTTTTTACAAGAGAAAAATTCCAGTTTCCCTAGTGTTTTATACTGTTTTCAAAAGAGTTTTAAAGCTTAAAGATTTCATCTTTATTGTTTTTCAAGGGTTTTGAAAAATCAAAGAAAATTAGGTTTTTGGGATATTGTTTTGGATTTTCATTTCTATCATCTACAAGAGATTTCCCAAGTAGTTTTTCTTTGTTACTTGTTTTCTAAAAACACCTTAATTTCCACACTTGAGCTATATCTTCTATCCTAATCTATTTAGGATCTTTTGTTTGTGAAAAAGAGAGTTTGTGGTCTTTGTAACCACTTGTTGTAAAACCCTTGCTTTGATTGGGTTGCTCCCTCTTTGGTAGAGGTTGAGGATTGTGGTTTACTCCCTCTAGTGAGAGGTGGAGTTGATTGTTGTTTGCTCCCTCTAGTGAGAGGTGGAGTTGGTGTTTGTAACCCTCTTTGGTAGAGGTGTTGTGGTTGTTTGGCTACGGGCCTACCCTTCGGTTGTGAGGCGGTGTTTGAGAGAGGAGTTCGGTACTCCCTTGTTGTAAAAATCCTTCTCGATGAAGGTTCCCTCGGTGGGAGTCCTCGGTGGACAAGATAGTGGATTAGGAATCCTTCTCGGTGAAGGCGGGGACGTAGAGCTAGGGGCTCGAACCTCGGAACATATCTTTGTGTTTGCGTTTGATCCATTATCTCTAAACTCTCTCTCTCTTTTATTTGTGCAAAGCATCATTCATTTCATATCATTCATATTTCTTGTGTTGTGCCTTGCATCTTTCATATTGCTATATCATTATATGCTTGGCTTGATTGTGTGTGTGCCTCACTTGTACTTAACCACAAGAGCTTCATATGGCACCTCAACCCATATCTAGGGGAATCAAGAGGAGTTAGTCCAGAGCCCTTCACGGGGAATTCGGCTACACTTGTGTGTTGTATTAAGTGTGTTGCAAATTGTTTTTAAGCTTCCGCATTTAGCGCATTTAGTTTCTAGATTAGCACTATCACCTATTCACCCCCCCTCTAGGTGATTTCAATTGGTATCAGAGCCTACGCTCCTGATACTTAGGCTTAACATCCTAGGAGTGAGATCCTTTGTTTGCTAATCTACATTTGCATTTGCTTGTTTGCACACATATAGTTTATACCCATGGACTTCATGACCCCACCTAGTTTTGACCCTTCCAACATCATTGTTTGGAAGGCTAAGATGTCCGTTTACCTACAAGCCCTAGGTTATAAGGTTCACCTTGCCATTACCAAGGAATCCTACCTTAATGATAGCAAGCATATAGGGGCCAATGCACAAGCCCTTGAGGCCATTAGAAGCACGCTACCTAAAGATTATCTTATGCGTGTTTCTAACATTGATTCCGCCTTTGCAGTGTGGAATATTTTGACAACCACCACCACCTCCAAGCTTCAACTGCCAATCCAACCGGAGGAAGAATCTAGTGGAGATGAATCCGAGCCACAACAATGTTATACGGTCCAAGGGAATGACTCCCTTGAGGTATACTCGAAAACTCAACTAGATAGTTTTGATTCTAGTTCTTCATGTAATGATTTTGTTGATCCCCATGCTTTAAATGAAGAACTCTCTATTGTTTGTGAAAAATTAATAGAAAAATATAATTTGTTGAAAAAGAAGACCTTTGCTTTAAATAAAAAAAATAAAAAATTGTCTTCTAAACTTGACAAGGTTTTGCAAGAGAAGGTTGAGGTCTATAATGAAAGGGATTCATTAAAATCTCAACTTGAACTTGCATTAAAAGAAAATAAATTTTTAAAATCTAAAAATGATTGTGAAACACTTTTGAAGAAAAATGAAAATTTGTCTTCAAAAGTTGATTTTGTTTTAAAAGAGAATGTTGCTTTGAAAAATAAAATAATTTCTATCTCAAATGATTTAAATGTTTGTTTAAAGAAAAATGAAGTTTTGCAAAATAAAATAGATTCACATGTTTGCCATGCTAGGGTAGTATCACACACTTCACCTATTGCATGCCACACTTCTTCTTTGATCAACAATGATATATCCATGCTTAAGAAGAGTGTTGATTGTTTGGGCACCACTTTGAGCCAATGTGTTGTTGGGCATACACGTTTGGAAACCTTGTTTCAAAAGAAACAAGTTCCATCTATTCATGCACACCCTACACGGTATACACATGCTCATCACGGACACAACCATAACATGTATGCTCATGTGTACACTTGTACACATTGTGGACGTAAGGGCCACCTTTCTAAATTTTGCTTTGATAGAATACATGATTGTAATTTAGCAAATAAATTTGTTTGGGTTAGAGAAGGTACTAACCCCCATGGACCCAATAGAATGTGGGTACCAAATACCACCCCTCTTATGTTTGATGTAGGTGTGGGCTCTCACATGACGTGAGAGTAGCGGTACCTTGGAGTGGATGCGTTCCGAGCTTCATGGAAATCAATTGGATGCATCACTTTCAAGGGAAGTTTGGTGGAGAGGACCACCATGTTTTGGAGACAAGGAAAGTTGCCTTCTAGGTTTTGGTAACGATTCCTAACTCCCATTTATTGTTTACATGCTTTCCATGTTCATTATTTTTATCATGTTTTGATGTTTATAGATTAGTATGTAAATACCATGATTATTAGACCCTTGACATGCATAGCCTTCTTGAGACACCCATGTTTAATGTGGACTATTATTTTGTGTTCTCACCATTTGTTTTGCTATCATGCTTATTATAGGTTTAATAACATGTGGATTTTCATAATAATCACGTTTATGTTTATCATGATGATTCATATCTTGTTTTTGATGCTTCATGTTTTGAATATATGTTTAGATGTTAGTTTTCATTAAAACTTTGTATATATTTGTGCATATAGTGGGCCACAAATAAATCTATATATGTTTGAGCTTGAATGCTTATTTGAACCCATTAGATGTGCTAGTATAGTCTAGTTTTGATGATTCATACATTTTAAACTTGTATTCCTATTTTTGGATTTGTTTTATGTTTATGAGTTTTCAATTCATGTATATGTTTATTTTGCCAAACTTTAATATATACATGTACACCCCTTGAGTCATTTGCTTTTCATGCAAATCTTTATTTATGGACTCAATTGTGTTTAGGGATATGTATGTATACTTCTGGTGTTGACAATTCGTACATATACCTTGAAATGAAATTTGTTTTAATGAAAATTTAGTTATTCATGTTTTCATGTTTAAACTTCATGTATATGTCTATCTTAACCAAATTATTGTTATACATATACATCCTTTGAGCCACGTGCCTTCAAGCATATATCTTTGTGGACTCATTGTGTTTGGATATGTATGTATACTTTAGTTTGTATAAGACATACATATACCTTGAAGATTAAATAAGTTTTGATGATTTTCTTGTTTCAAGGAATTAATTGAGCTTAATTGAATATTTTCATGATTATGATCTTCACATTTTAATTGTACACTCACCTTTTATTGTTTACTCATGTTTTGTTTTCATGAGTCATATTTATGCTTAATTGACTTAGAGTGTTAGCTATTTATTGAATTTCATGTTTTTATGAAAAATATTTTTTTGTTTTATTCCTTGCTTGAAGGATTTCGTACTAGTTAACAAAACTTTTCATTTTAACTAGTTCATATTCTTCATTGTGATATGAGGTATACACTTGTTATGATTGTTGTTTCAATTGGTATCATTGAATTCTTTCAATCGGTATCAATTTTGATCTTCTTGTATACTCATATAGTGTTTTTGTGTAAGTTTAATTGAAAGCATACATACACATAACATATGGTATTAGTCTTTCAATTCTAATGGTATCAATTTCTATTGGTATTTAATTTTTCATACATATATGTTTTATTTGTGCTTATTATATTCCTATATCTTGAGCACAAATTTTGTTTATGCTAGAGCTTGAGCTTCAACTTTGTTTCAATTGATTTAATTTTCAATTGATATCTTATTTCAAGCCTACGCATGTGTTTTGTTGGTATTTCATAAAGGGGGAGAAAATTTTGATTTTCATATTTCAATTGGTATTTGTATTTCCACTCCCTTACTTTATGATAGAAAATAAAAATTTCAAATTGATATCATATGTCTTAAAAAGAAAAATAATCTCTTTTGATATCAAGATGTTTATTTGAAAAATTTAAATTGAAATCTCAAAATTTTGTTTAAAGAAAAATACTCAAAAGTTTTGATTTGTATTGCCTATATGCAAGGAGAGCTTAACATTTCTTCTACATATAGATTCATGATGAGTGTATCTTGTATTGAAGAGCTTGACAACTCTTCTTTATGTGGTACACGTGTGTAGGGGGAGCTTCACATCTCCTCTTCTGCATTACATATCATGCGTTATGTGAGTTAGGGCTTATCATCCCTTCTTCATGTAATGCATGTGTGTAGGAAAGTTAACTTAGCGTCTTCCTCTTCATGAATGTATATAGCATATAACATTTATTTATCGTTGTTTACTTTCAATTGGTATCAAAATGCTACTTTGACATATTTTCAATTGATATCCTAATTGATTGTTACCCTCTTTATTGGTATCAAGAAAAATTTATTGATTTGGTTTTTGTTTTTACCCCTTTATTGATGATTGACAAAAAGGGGGAGAAAGATTTTGAGTTTTATATATGCATATGTATGTTTTGCATATATTAAGTTTAATCTAGTTTAATTTTAATTGGTATCTAGAGCATGTTTTGTTTTTGAACATTTCATTGGTATCTAGAGCCTTTTTATTGTTTATGCATATCTATGCATTCATGTTTAAGAGCCTTCATTGCATATTCTTTATGTTTATTTGTTTATGCATGAGTTAAGGGGGAGCTTCTTTGAAGCTTAACTTTAATCCATGCATATATAACTCCATGAGTTTTGTCATCATCAAAAAGGGGGAGATTGTTGGCCCAGAGGCCTTCCACTCTAGTTTTGATGATGATTAACTCATGTAGTTATGTTTACTAATAATCTTGTGTTTTTAGTCTCAGATCATTAATCAAGATATTAGTTGGTGATTAACTTCAACAAAGGAGTTTAGAAGCTTTTCATGGTGATTCCGGTGCCCGAGCATCAAGTTCATACCTTTGCACTCGGTGGATCACGCGTTTGGGATCGAGTCAACTTGAAGATGGAAGATCGTCAAGAAGACTTAGGTATCCTAGTGTTTAGTATGTTTAGATCCATTTGTAAAGCTTAGTATAGTTGATATGCTCAAGTGCACAATACACACACGTTTTATGTTTTGGATTTGGTTTTCATGAATAGTTTAGATCAAAACAAGTTTAAATGGTTTTTATGTGTTCAATATACATACATGCTTCATATCTTATACAAACTTATTTTGATATGTCTATTCATGAGTTTTAGGAAAAATCAGATTTCCTATTGAAAAAGTCAAGTTTGATAAAATACAAGTTTTGGTTTTTGATAAAAATGTTAAAACACAAAAATAGTTTCATATGCTTGATATTCGAGCTAAACTTTTTATCACATGTTTATATATCAATGCAAAATGATAAAACTATTTTTGAGTATTTTTACAAGACTTAAAAGATTTTTTAGAAATATTTTTAACATGTGTTTCTGACCCAGAGCAGTGGCTGACAGGCCAGGTCGGTCGACCGCACGGTCGACCGCACCAAGGGCCGGTCGACCCGACGGTCGACTGACATGCACAGCCTTGTGCACGTCTGGCAGCCCAGTGGGCCGGTCGACCGAGCGGTCGACCGTAACTGAGAGCAGTGCTCTCTGTTCTTTTCGGTCGACCGTGCGGTCGACCGGATTGCCCAACAGTCATATTTATGACCGTTGGCGGTCGACCGAGCGGTCGACCGCCAGGCCTGTCAGGCTGCCAGATCAGCCTAACGGCTAGTTTTCTGTTTTGGCCTATATAAACCCCATTTCTTTGGGATTTTGGCTAAGGTTTTTACAAGAGAAAAATTCCAGTTTCCCTAGTGTTTTATACTGTTTTCAAAAGAGTTTTAAAGCTTAAAGATTTCATCTTTATTGTTTTTCAAGGTTTTAGAAAATCAAAGAAAACTAGGTTTTGGGATATTGTTTTGGATTTTCATTTCTATCATCTACAAGAGATTTCCCAAGTAGTTTTTCTTTGTTACTTGTTTTCCAAAAACACCTTGATTTCCACACTTGAGCTATATCTTCTATCCTAATCTATTTAGGATCTTTTGTTTGTGGAAAAGAGAGTTTGTGGTCTTTGTAACCACTTGTTGTAAAACCCTTGCTTTGATTGGGTTGCTCCCTCTTTGGTAGAGGTTGAGGATTGTGGTTTACTCCCTCTAGTGAGAGGTGGAGTTGATTGTTGTTTGCTCCCTCTAGTGAGAGGTGGAGTTGGTGTTTGTAACCCTCTTTGGTAGAGGTGTTGTGGTTGTTTGGCTATGGGCCTACCCCTCGGTTGTGAGGCGGTGTTTGAGAGAGGAGTTCGGTACTCCCTTGTTGTAAAAATCCTTCTCGGTGAAGGTTCCCTCGGTGGGATTCCTCGGTGGACAAGATAGTGGATTAGAAATCCTTCTCGGTGAAGGCGGGGACGTAGAGCTAGGGGCTCGAACCTCGGAACATATCTTTGTGTTTGCGTTTGATCCATTATCTCTAAACTCTCTCTCTCTTTATTTGTGCAAAGCATCATTCATTTCATATCATTCATATTGCTTGTGTTGTGCCTTGCATCTTTCATATTGCTATATCATTATATGCTTGGCTTGATTGTGTGTGTGCCTCACTTGTACTTAACCACAAGAGCTTCATATAGAACCTCAACCCATATCTAGGGGAATCAAGAGGAGTTAGTCCAGAGCCCTTCACGGGGAATTCGGCTATACTTGTGTGTTGTATTAAGTGTGTTGCAAATTATTTTTAAGCTTCCGCATTTAGCGCATTTAGTTTCTAGATTAGCACTATCACCTATTCACCCCCCCTCTAGGTGATTTCAGGAAGGTGTTAGAATTTGACTCATGCCAAATCAGTGTCAAAGGACAGGGATTAAGAAGCGAAATCCCGAAGGCTGGTGGTTTGGCTTAATTAGGCCCGTCCCTTTTGCACGGATACCTCCTACCAATCTTGCCCTGACCTAGCTGATTAGCTTGCGGTCAAAATCTTCATTATAGCTCCTATGAACAATCAACCAGTTAGGAGTTGTCAAGGTCCAAGGTTTACCTAAGACTAGGCTTGGTTTCTTTTCTCGTTAACTATTGATAAACTTGTTTGTGGCAGTGTTTGTGTACGCAAGTGTGGTCGAAGACCCAAATTCCTCTAGGTTAACTAAAAACACATCACCACCCAAGTTTGAACCAAAACCAGATTCGGTTATGGCTCAACCGACATCATTACAGGATAGGTTCTACCCCATGAGAACCTCACTTTTATCTTGCATCCAACTTCTATCGATTGGCGAACACAACTTTGAGCTCAAGCCTCAGTTCATCAATATACTCCCTAAGTTTCATGGCTTAGAGTCGAAGATGTATATTTCTTTATAAGAGAATTTAAGGAAATAAGCTTAATGATGAAAATCCCATACCTTGTAGATGATGTTATTAGTATAAGATTTGTCCCATTTGCTCCTAAGGACTTAGCCAAGAAATAGCGTTATAGCTTAGCGGCTGGCTCTATCATATCGTGGAATAGTTTCATCAAGTCTTCTTGAAGAAGTTCTACTCTTTTTCAAATCAGATTTTTCTTCGGTTGGTGGAACAGGAAAAGGAGTATATGAATCAAAATCGGGGAATGGATATTCTAAAAATTATGGATAAGGTGGTTGAAAATTTGACTCGGGGAGGTGAATCCCCATTGACTCTATGAAGAGTGAAAATTATTTTGAAAATTATGGTCATAAGTTTGGGGATATAGGTCATATTGAGACGAATAATCCCAATCTGTCCTATATGGTTAGTTCACGTTGTACATAGCCAGGTTGGAGTTATCCGAGTCAAATGAGGTCAGGGTGAAATACGGATTCATATTAATATTGAAAAAATTGTTGTGGTTGAAATTCATATCACAATTAACAAAAAAAACAAACAAACAAAAAAATGAAAAAAATTCAAAAACAAGCCTATACTAGGGTTACCTAGACCTAAACTACTCTTAACTGGTTAGACTATCCACAGGGGATACATTGTAGGAATCTGAGCACAAGTTAATCGACCAGGTAGGGGCTAGTGGGAGGTATCCGTGCTGGAGCAACGGGCCTAATTATGCTAAACCACTGTTCTTCGAGGTTTCGCCTCTCAATCTCTAACCTTTGACACCGATTTGACAAGAGTCAAACTCTAATAACTTTCCCCTTAGATCAATCTCTTAAATAAGTCTAGATGTCCCAAAAGGCCAACATCTGGCAGATTTTATTTAGGCTTGGATTGTGTGAGTGGGGAGCTGATTTCTGGGCTAAGGGAAGGTAATGACTTTCCCACCTTATATTATGTTGGGTTTTGCCTTTAAGTTCAATTTGTGTAAGCTTGCAATATATACAAGAATGAATACAAAAAAGCGAGTAAATCACTCATGTATTTGTCCTAAGCTATACACATGCAATATGTACACCTCCGTCAAGATCACAACAATACAAGGACAAAATAAGGTATATTGGAATTGATATCAAAACGTGCCTCGATGTAAAAGTCTAAACCATTTTAAAGCATCTAATTTCCACATTTTAGTTCTTAATTATTATAATACACAAGTAATCAAAATAGAAAATTAGTAGCACAAATATATGCAATTGAAGATACCCCTGAAAAAGAAGCGGGTAACAACTCCCTGCCTTTTTGAGCAGGGAAAAATAAGGGAGTGTGGACTTCTGCAGTTGTTAGATTCTGAAAATTGTTACCTGTACCTAGAAACAAAAAAAGTTAACAAAAACATGAAATCAAATTGTTCCCATCCCCGGCAATGACGCCAAAATTTGATCGGGAGAAAATCGTGCACAAAAAGTGTTGTTTTGAATAGTGTATGTGTGTGTGTTTTGGCTTCCTCGATACTTCTGTTATAACATGGTGGCTAAACGGGTCGAATCTATAGGGACGAAAACTGATAGAAGCTTTACCGATATGTTCACGAGTGTATGTTAAACGTTCTTCTATGTTTCAAAAAATGAAAAGAAAAGAAAATAAAGAATGGAAAGAGAAGTGTACAGTGGAAACAAAGATAGAAGCATTGAAAAAATAAATTTGTGATTTTTGTATTTATTTCTAAAACAAAGTAAAAAAAAGAAAGAAAACTCATTGCTACTAACTACTAATGGCTCCACCAATATGCTAACCTCTTAGTGATAGTTGCCGCACATATATCCTTGATCATCACTATTCCTTAGTTCAAGAGCCTTACAAAACATGACCCATAAGATTACTTTCACATCCAAATTCAACAAACAAGAGCAAGCTACTCTTAAGCCATCAAAACTAACTAGAGAAAGCAAGGAATAAAATAATTATAGTTTGTAAGAGAGTTAGATGTTAGAGTATTAGAATCCATCATCATAAGCCATCTGTTGGCCCAGAGGCCCTTCACTCTAGTTTTGATGATGATTAACTCATGTAGTTATAGTTTACTAATAATCTTGTGATATTTAGTTTTAGATATTTGATCAAGATATTAGTAGGTGATTAGCTTCAACAAAGGTATTTTGGAGCTTTCACATGGTGATTCAAGAGCTCGAGCGTCAAGTTCACATCTAGCACTCGGTTGGAGTCAAGCTCGGTGGATCACGTTTGGATCGAGTCAACTTGGAGACGGGTTCTACAAGAAGATCTCGGTTTGTTTAGTTTAAGATTTAGTTTAGATCTTGCTGTAGAGATTAGATAGTGTGATATGCTCAAGTTCACTTTACACACACAAGTTTTACGTTTCATGTGTTTTGGTTTTTTGGTTTAACCGATCTTGGTTTTCAAGTCAAAAACATAGATATAATATCTTTCCTGTATATTGAATTCTATCCATATACAACATACTTAAAAGTTGTTTCAATATCATGTTTTTGTATTTACATGTGTTTTGGAAAAATCGAATTTCTGTTTCGAAAATCCAAGTTTCGAAAAATACAATTTTTGGTTTAAGGCAAATTTTCTATCTCACAAAAGTGGTTCAAATAGTTTGTAATATGTATTGAATTTTTATCACACATATTGGTATTTCAAAGATAATGCAAGAACTGATTTTTGTGAAATTTATGTGATTTTATGGGATTTAATTAAAGATAAAAACCCAAGTTTTTAAGTCCTATAATGGCTAGACTGGCTGTTTACCGGTCGACCGGAACGGTCGACCGTAGCAGTAGTCGGTCGACCGGACCGGTCGACCGACGTGCATAAGCGTGCACGCCAGCTTGAGCTGGTGGGCCGGTCGACCGGGTCGGTCAACCGTCTAGAGAGCTCTGCTCTCTGGAAATGGCCCCAGTTGACTGGGCCGGTCGACCGGCAGAGAGCTCTGCTCTCTATATCCAGTCTCGGTCGATCGGGCTGGTCGACCGGAGGTACAACGGTCAGAAATCTGACCATTGGGTCGGTCGACCGGGCAGGCAATTCTGCCCTTTCCAGCTGCCAACGGGCAGATTTCATATGGGCTATATATACCCCCATTTGAGTTTGTTTTTAACAAGTATTCCAAGAGCAAAAATTCTCATTCTTATCTTTATTTGTTTAAAGGGTTGGAAAAATCAAGAAAAGGAGAAGTCTTTGGGATTGTTTTTTATCTTCATTTTTATATCTATTCTAGAAGTTTTCTCAAGAGTTTTTCTTTGAGTTTTTGATTTTCAAACTATTTATTTTCTCACACTTGAGCCTATCTATCTATCCTATCTATTAGGATCTATTTTCTGAGAAAATTGGTTTGAGGTTGAGAGAGACCACCAAGTTGTAATCCTTCCATTCTTTGTGATATCCCTCTAATGAGAGGTGATAGTATTGATATCCCTCTAGTGAGAGGTGATTGTGGAAGTGGTGTTTGTATCCCTCTAGTGAGAGGTGGAGATTGTGTTGGAATCCCTCAAGTGTGAGGTTGTGTTTGAGTGGCTTTGAGCCTTATCCCTCTAGTGAGAGATTGATCTTTATTTGGCTAAGTGTCCATCCCTCTAAGTGTAGAGGTGATTTGAGTTGTGCCTTGCCTCTAGTGAAGAGGTTATATTTGTTGAGAGAGGAGTTGTGTACTCCCGTTTGTATTTACCCAAATCTTCAGTGGAGGTTCCCTGTGTGGGAAGTTATATGCGGACAAGTTAGTGGAAATCCTTTTGTGTGAAGGCGGGGACGTAGAGCTGTGTGCTCGAACCTCGAAACATATCTCGGTGTTTGCGTTTGATCCATTTTCTCTAACCCTCTCTTACATTGTGCATTGCATCTTATTGTCATATCATATAAACATGCTTGGTTTGATTGTGTGCCTATACTTGTGTTTAACCAAGAGAGCTTCATATAGCATCTCAACTCTTATTTAGAGGAATCAAGAGGGGATAGTCCAGAGCCCTTCATCGGGAATTCAGCTACACTCTTTGGTTACACTAAGTGTGTTGCACTTAGTTTTTAATTCCGCATTATTTGTCATTAGATTAGCCCTACACCTATTCACCCCCCTCTAGGTATACTTTCAATTAGTATCAGAGCCTACGCTCCTGATATTAGGTTTAACCACCTAGGAGTGAGATCTTGGTTGCTAATCTAGTATTTGCATTTGCACACTTATATTGTTTACACACACTCATGGACTTCATGACCCCACCTATGTTTGATACTTCCAACATTGTTGTTTGGAAGGCTAGGATGTCCATGTACCTAAAAATCCTAGGCTTGCATGTTTTCCTTATTGCTACCAAGAAATCCTATCTTGATAATAGCAAGCATATAGAGGCCAATGCACTAGCCCTAGAGGCACTTAGAAAATCACTTAACAAAAAATATTGTGTATGGTTTCTCATTGTGATTCCACTTTTGCAGTGTGGAACACTTTGACCTCCTTCGAGCTACAAACGTCAAACATTATGGAGAAGGAATCTAGTGGAGAAGAATCCGAATAACGTTGCTACATTGTCCAAGGGAATAACTCCCTTGAGGTATATTCGGAATCTCAACTAGATGATTGTGCTAGTTCTTCCGGCGATGATCATATTGATGCCGATGCTTTGAATGAAGAACTTTCTATTGTATGTGAAAAATTGCTAGAAAAATATAAAGCCTTGAAAAAGAAAAGTTTTAGACTTAACAAAGAAAATAAGAATTTGTGTTCACAACTTGATTTGGCTTTTAAAGAGAAGGTAGAGATTTCTAATGAAAGGGACTCATTGAAATCTCAACTTGAACTTGCTCTAAATGAAAACAAAATTTTGAAAAACAAAAATGATTGCAATGATGTTTTGAAGAAAAATGAGACTTTAACTTCAAAACTTGATTTTGTTATAAAAGAAAATGAATCTTTGAAAATGAAAATTACTTTAATTTCAAAGGATTTGGATTTGTTTTCTAAGAAAAATATCTCCTTGAAAAATGATATAGATTCTCATATTTGCCATGCTAGTATAGCTTCACCTTCTAGTATATCTATTGTATGCACCTCTTCTTCCATGATTGAAAATGATATAAATGTTTTAAAGAAGAGTATTGATTGTTTGGGCTCCACTTTGAGCCAATGTGCCATGAACCACACACGTTTGGAATCTATGTTTCGAAAAAAACAAGTTCCATCTATGCATGCACACCATACACGGCATACACATGCTCCTCACGTTCATACACACAATACTATGTATGCTCATGTGTACACTTGTACACATTGTGGACGTAAGGGCCACCTTTCTAAGTTTTGTTATGATAGACGACATGATGTAAATTTAGCAAATAAGTTTGTTTGGGTTAGGAAAGGAGCTAACCCCCATGGACCCAAAAAAGTATGGGTACCAAAGACCACCCCTATTTTATTTGATGTAGGTGTAGGCTCTCACATGAGTGAGAGTGATGGTGCCTTGAAGTGGATGCGTTCCGAGCTTAATGATGACTAATTTGGATGCATCACTTTCAAGGAGAGTTTGGTGGAAGGACCACCATGGTTTGGAGACATAGAGAGTTGCCCTCATGGTTTTGGTAACGATCTCTTACTCCCATTTATGTTTGCATGCTTTTAGGTCATTCATTTGTAGCTTGTCTTGTTTTAATGCTCATTATGCTATATGCCATGCTTATTAGACTATTAACATACATATATAGTATGTGAGATCACCCATGTTTATATGAACCTATATTTTGTGTTCACTCCATAGTTTAGCTATTATGTATATCATAGCTCTAATAACATGAGTATTTACATAATAATCATATGAGTTTTGTTTTGATATTTTACGTTTTGACTACTTGTTTTAAATGTATCCTTCATTAAAACTTGAGTATATACTTGTACAACTAGTGAGCTACAAATAGATCATTAAATGTTTGTACTTGATTACTCATTTGTACTCATTAGATGTACTAGTATAGTCTAGTTTTGATGATTCATGCATTTTGACTTGTATTCTCTATTTTTGTGTATGTTTTCATGATAATATGTTTTAGCTTCATGTATATGTTAAACTGTTTAAAACTATTGGATATACATGTATACCATAAAGTCATTTTGCGTTTCATGCAAATCCTTATTTAGACTCATTTGTGTTTATGGATATGTATGTATACCTTTAGATTTAGACTAAACATACATATGCCTTGGAGTTAGCATTATTTTAATGAAAATTAAATTTAATGATTTTCGTGTTTTTGTTTTAAGGAATTTCACATTGAGCTTAATTGCCTATTTTCATGACTATGTTTTTCACATAACTCCTATACACTCACTTTACTTAATGTTTTCTCATGACTTTGTTTTCATGGGTATGATTGTGCTTTATAGATTTTGAGTGTTGATGATCGTGTGACTTACATATTTTTCATAGAATATATTCTTGTTTTATTCCTTACTTGAAGGATTTCATACTAGTTTTCAAATTTTTCATATAACTAGTTGTGTATTCTTCATTTTGGTAGAGTTTTCAAATATGCTAAACTTATTTTCAACTTATTTTTGAAAACCCCCTACCCATTCAAGGGCGGTTGGTTGGGCGACCATGCCTTGTATGCATTATTGAAAATCTATTTAAACATGTGCATGAAATGGGTGGCAGGGAGTATGAGTTATACACTTGATCTTTATTGTGTTTTCAATTGGTATCACAATTGATATTTATTTTGTATACTCATATTTGTTTCTATATATGTATGCTTCAACTTCAAATAGTATCAATTTCGATTGGTATTCATATTTTCATACATATATATATATATTTTGATTGTGCTTGCTATATCTTTATATCTTTGAGCACAAATTTGGTTATGCTAAGCTTGATTTAGTCCTTAATGATAATTATTTTTAAATTGGTATCTTATACAAGCTTACGCTCCTAATGAAAATTATTTTCAATTGGTATATGTTTCATTTTCAATATTGGTATCAAGAATCTTAAATTGATAGTATTCTCTATTTGGTATCTCTATTGTAAAATGACTTTAGTGTTTAACTAAAAAGATTGGTTTATGTTTTTCAATTGGTATCAAAAGTGAAAAATATTTTCAGTTGGTACTAATTTTTTTTCAATTGGTATCAAGATTACCTATATGTTTATATCTTTTAATTGATATTAAAATTTTTGTTGTTTTGTTTATTTTCAATTGGTATCATAAATTGGTATCATGATGTTTTGATGTATACCTTCATATTAAATTGATATATCTTTCAATTGGTATCATTATTTTTTGATTTGTATTGCTTATATGCAAGGGAAGCTTAACATCTTCTCTATATATAGATTCATGTTGAGTGTATGTCATATTGAAGTTATTGACCTTTCTTTGGTATGTGTACACGTGTGTAGTAGGAGCTTCACATCTCCTTTTATATATTGCATATTTTGCTTTATGTGGTTAGGGTTTAGTCATCTCTTTTCATATAAATGCATGTATGCAGGGGGAGTTAACTTCACGTCTCTCCTCTTCATGAATGTATATAGCATATATATCTTTATTGTTTTGATTTATTCAAAAAGGGAGAAAAATATTGTTTATGCCCTTTATTGTTTGCACCCGATTGTTGATGAATTGACAAAAAGGGGGAGAAATATTTTGGAGTTTGATATATGCATGTTTGTTTATATGTTTGTTTTTATATGCATATGTGTTTAAAATTAGTTATCCTTTGCCATTGGTATCAAAAGCATCTTTTGTTGGTATTGGTATCAAGAACATCTTTTATTGTTTTATTGTTTTGTTGGTATCAAGAGTTTTTATTGGTATCAAGAGCAACATTATTTTTAAGAAGTTTTTATTAGTATCAAGAGAAACATTATTTTTAAGAACATGTTTATTTTAAAATAGAGTCTTTATTGGTATGAAAAGCGTGTTTATTTCATTGGTATAAAAGATCATGCTTGTTTTATGCATGTTTATGCATATCTATATTGAGCATTCATTGCATATCCTTATTGTTTATTGCTATGCATGAGTTAAGGGGGAGCTTCTATGAAGCATAACTTTAATCCATGCATATATAACTCCATGAGTTTTGTCATCATCAAAAAGGGGGAGATTGTTGGCCCAGAGGCCCTTCACTCTAGTTTTGATGATGATTAACTCATGTAGTTATAGTTTACTAATAATCTTATGATATTTAGTTTCAGATATTTGATCAAGATATTAGTAGGTTATTAGCTTCAACAAAGGTGTTTTGGAGCTTTCACATGGTGAATCAAGAGCTCGAGCATCAAGTTCACATCTAGCACTCGGTTGGAGTCAAGATCGGTGGATCACGTTTGGATCGAGTCAACTTGGAGATGGAGTTCTACAAGAAGATCTCGATTTGTTTAGTTTAAGATTTAGTTTAGATCTTGTTGTAAAGATTAGATAGTGTGATATGCTCAAATTCACTTTACACACACAAAAGTTTTAAGTTTCATGTGTTTTGGTTTTTCGGTTTAACCGACCTTGGATTTCAAGTCAAAAACATAGATATAATATTTTTCCTGTATATTGGATTCTATCCATATACAACATGCTTAAAAGTTGTTTCAATATCATGTTTTTGTATTTACATGTGTATTGGAAAAATCGGATTTCTATTTCGAAAATCCAAGTTTCGGAAAATACAGTTTTTGGTTTAAGGCAAATTTTCTATCTCACAAAAATGATTCAAATAGTTTGTAATATGTGTTTAATTTTTATCATACATATTGGTATTTCAAGGATAATACAAGAACTTATTTTTGTGGAATTTATGTGATTTTATGAGATTTAATTAAAGATAAAAACCCAAGTTTTTAAGTCCTATAATGGCTAGACTGGCTGTCTGCCGGTCGACCGGAACGGTCGACCGTAGCAGTAGTCGGTCGACCGGACGGTTGACCGACGTGCACAAGCATGCACGCCAGCTTGAGCTGGTGGGCCGGTCGACCGGGTCGGTCGACCGTCCAGAGAGCTCTGCTATCTGGAAATGGCCCCGGTCGACCGGGCCGGTCGACCGGCAGAGAGCTTTGCTCTCTGTATCCAGTCTCGGTCGACCGGGCCAGTCGACCGGAAGGGCAATTCTGCCCTTTTCAGCTGCCAACGAGCAGATTTTATATGGGGCTATATATGCCCCCATTTGAGTTTGTTTTTAACAAGTATTCTAAGAGCAAAAATTCTCATTCTTTCTAGTGTTTATATACAAGTTTTTAAAAGAGTTTTTAAGTCAAAAGATTTTATCTTTATTTGTTTAAAGGGTTGGAAAAATCAAGGAAATGAGAAGTCTTTGGGATTGTTTTTGATCTTCACTTTTATATCTATTCTAGAAGTTTTCCTAAGAGTTTTTCTTTGAGTTTTTGATTTCCTAACTCTTTGTTTTCTCACACTTGAGCCTATCTATCTATCCTATCTATTAGGATCTATTTTTGTGGAAAAATTGGTTTGTGGTTGAGAGAGACCACCAAGTTGTAATCCTTCCATTCTTGTGATATCCCTCTAGTGAGAGGTGATAGTATTGATATCCCTCTAGTGAGAGGTGATTGTGGAAGTAGTGTTTGTATCCCTCTAGTGAGAGGTGGAGATTGTGTTGGAATCCCTCAAGTGTGAGGTGATTGTGTTTGAGTGGCTTTGAGCCCTATCCCTCTAGTGAGAGGTTGATCTTTGTTTGCCTAAGTGCGTATCCCTCTAAGTGTAGAAGTGATTTGAGTTGTGTCTTGCCTCTAGTGAAGAGGTTGTATTTGTTGAGAGAGGAGTTGTGTACTCCCAGTTGTATTTACTCAAATCCTCAGTGGAGGTTCCCTGTGTGAGAGTTCTGTGTGGATGAGTTAGTGAAAATCCTTCTGTGTGAAGGCGGGAACGTAGAGCTATGTGCTCGAACCTCGAAATATATCTCGGTGTTTGCGTTTGATCCACTTTCTCTAACTCTCTCTCTTACATTATGCATTGCAACTTATTGTCATATCATATAAACATGCTTGGTTTGATTTTGTGCCCATACTTGTGTTTAACCAAGAGAGCTTCATATAGCACCTCAACTCTTATTTAGAGGAATCAAGAGGAGAAAGTCCAGAGCCCTTCACCGGGAATTCGGCTACACACTTTGGTTACACTAAGTGTGTTGCATTTAGTTTTTAATTCTGATTATTTGTCATTAGATTAGCCCTACACCTATTCACCCCCCCTCTAGGAGTACTTTCACCATCAATGGCTCTTGCAAGAGTAAGACCAAGTAGAGGCAATTAGATTCTATTGGCCCAAAGGCCCATCACTCTAGTTTTGATGATGATTAACTCATGTAGTTATAGTACTAATGATCTTGTGTTTATTTAGTTTCAGATATTTGACAAGATCTCAGTAGGTGATTAGCTTCAACAAAGAAGTTTTGGAGCTAACACATGTAGATTCAAGAGCTCGCGCGTCAAGGTCGCATCTAGCACTCGGCTGGAGTCAAGCTCTTTGGATCATGTTTGGATCGAGTCGGCTTGGAGAAGGAGTTCTACAAGAAGAATTCGGTTTGTGTTTAGGTTAAATTTGTGTTTAGATCTTGTCTAAAGATAGATTAGTTATTGATATGCTCAAGTTCACACACACACACACATACAAGTTCAATATGTTTGGTTTTCGGTTTAACCGATTTTAGATTTCATATCAAAAACATAAATATACATCTTATATGTGTATTGGATTCTATCCACACACATCTTGCTTTAAATGTAGTTTAAATATCTTGTTTTTATATCCATATAAGTTTTGGAGAAAATGGTTTTTCATTTCAAAATCCAAGTTTTGGAAAATACGGTTTTCAGTTTAAAGCTTAATTTCTATATCAAAAAAATGGTTCAAATAGTTTGCAATATGTGTTGATTTTTGGTCACACATGTTTATTCTTCAAATATTTATAAGAGCCTATTTTTGTGGAATTTATGAGAATTTATGGGATTTTATTGGAGTTTAAATGTCTAAGTTTCAAGTCCTGTAATTGCAGCCGAAACAGTTGGCGGTCGACCAGACGGTCGACCGGACCAGTGGTCGGTTGACCGGACCGGTCGACCGACGTGCATGACGACGTGCACATGGCCAGCATAGAAGGCTAGTCGACCGCGCGGTCGACCGACTGAAACTGCCCAACTCTCGGGTAGTGCCGGTTGACCGGGCGGCCGACCGATAGGCTGTGTCCGGTCGACCGGGCGGTCGACCAGAGGTACAACGGTCAGAAATATGACCGTTGGGCCGGTCGACTGGCCAGTCAACCAGAAGGGCAATCTGGAGTTTTCTGCTGCCAACGGCTAGTTTTTTCCTTACCCTATATAAAGGGGTTTGGGGGCTGTTTTCAACAAGATTTTAAGAGAGCTTTTCTTCATATATTTTCAGTGTTTAGCAGCAAGATTTCAAAGAGTTTTTGTGCTAAAAAATTTATTTTTATTTTGTTTTCAAGGGTTGAAAAAATAAAAGAAAAAGAGAGTCTAAGGGAAATTGGTTTTGATCTTCATTTCTATTTCATTCTAGTATTTTTCCCAAGTATTTTCTTTGTGATTTTATTTTCCAAACACCCTTTTATTCTCACACTTGAGCTATCAAATCTATCCTATCTATAGGATCTTGTTTTTGTGGGAAAAGTTATTTGTGGTCTATTGTGATCACCAAGTGTTGTAATCCCTTCTTTAATTTGGCTTTGTGCTTATCCCTCTAGCGTAAGGGTAGTTTTGCTTTGGCTTTGTGGGTATCCCTCTTGTATAGAGGTGATTATGATTGAGTTTGACTTTAAGCCTTTATCCCTCTTTGTGTAAAGATTATTGTTTTGATTTTGTGCCTTGCCTCTTTTGTAGAGATGGTTGAGTTGGAGAGAAGAGTTATATACTCCTAAGTTTGTAATTGTAAATTCCTCGATGGAGGTTCCCTGTGTGGGAGGTCCTGTGTGGACATAGTGGAAATCGTTCTGTGTGAAAGCGGGGACTAGAGCAGTGGCTTGAACCTCGAAATATATCTTAGTGTTTGTGTTTGAGCCACTATCTCTAACTCTATCTCTCTTATATCTTGCATTGCTTCATATCGTTCATATTATATACATGCTTGGTATTGATTATATGAACATACTTGTGTTGAACCAAGAGAGCTTCATATAACACCTCAACTCTTATTTAAAGGAATCTAGAGGAGATGTCCAGAGCCCTTCGTAGGGAATTCGGCTAAACTGTTTGGTTACACATAGTGTCTTGCAATTAGTTTTTAATTCCGCATCATTTGACATTAGATTAGCTAGTACACTTATTCACCCCCCTCTAGGTGTATTTTCAATTAGTATCAGAGTCTACGCTCCTGATATGAGGTTTAACCACCTAGGAGTGAGATCTTAGATTGCTAATCAAGTATTGCATTTACACACATATAGTCTATACACTCATGGATCACCTTGCCCCTCCCTTGTATGATGTTTCCAACATTGATATTTAAAAAGTTAAGATGTCCATGTACCTTAAAACCTTAGGAATGCATATTTCCCTTGCCACTACCAAGAAATCTTATCTGTGTAATGACAAGAATATAGATACCAATGCACAAGCCTTAGAGGCACTTATGCGAACACTTGCAAAGATAATCTTTCTGTTGTTTCTCATTGTGATTCCGCTTTTGCAGTGTGAAATATATTGATATCTCTCAAGTTACAAATGACAAACTATGTGGAGAAAGATTCTAGTGAAGAAGAGTCTGACCAAGCTTGCTACATGGTTCAAGGGAATAACTCTCTTGAGGTAAACTCAGACACTCAACTAGATGATAGTGCTAGTTCTTTAGGTGATGACAACATGGATGCTGATGCTTTAAATTAAGAACTTTCATTATTTTGTGAAAACTTGCTAGAAAAATACAAACTTTTGAAAAGAAAAGTTTGCATTAAAAGAAGAAAATGAAAATTTATTTTCGAAACTTAATAAGGCTTTGCAAGAGAGGGATGAGATTTCAAATGAAAGGGACTCAATGAAATCCCAACTTGACCTTGCCTTAATGAAAACAAAATTTTAAAGAATAAAAATACTTGTGATGATATTTTGAAGAAAAATGAGGTTTTGTCTTCAAAACTTGAAATTGTTTTAAAAGAGAACAATTATTTGAAAAATAATTTTTTTTTGATTTCAAAAGATTTTGATTTAGTTTCAAAGGAAACTACTTCTCTAAAAAATGATTTTGACTCCCATGTTTGTCATGCTACTATAAATTCATCTTCTATTAACAAATATGTTGCATGCTCCATATCTTCAATTATTGAAAGTGATATATGTGCCTTGAAGAAGAGTTAGATTGTTTGGGCTCCACTTTGAGCCAATGTGTCATGAACCACACAAGATTGGAATCCATGTTTCGCAAGAAACATGCTCCTCATATTCATGCACACAAACCACGGCATACACATGCTCATCATGCTCACACACATAATTCTATATATGCGGGTGTATACACTTGTACACATTTTGGATGTACAGGCCAGCTTGCAAGATTTTGTTATGATAGATTAAATATTTCAAATTTTGCAAATAAATTTGTTTGGGTTAAGAAAGGTGCTAACCCCCATGGACCCAAGAAAATGTGGGTACTAAAATTCATCCCTATTATATTTGATGTAAGTGTGGGCTCTCGCTTGACGTGAGAGTAATGGTGCCTTGATGGTGGATGCGTTCCAAGCTAAATGGTGACACTTTTGGATGCATCACTTTCAAGAAAAGTTTAGTGGAAAGACCACCATAGTTTGGAGACCTAGAGATTAGCCTTAATGATTTTGATAACTATCTCTAACTCCTATTTTAGTTTACATGCTCTCATTGATTGGATTTTAGCATGTTTTAGTTTTCCATGTTCATCATATTAGATGCAATGTAAATTAGACATGTGATATACATAGATAGTCTTTTGAGATACACCCATGTTTATATGAACTATTATTTTTGTGTTCTCACTATACTTTAGCTATTATGTATATCCTAGCTCTAAAACATGTACATTTAACATAATGATCATATTAGTTTATGTTTTCTTTTATACTTCATGTTTTGATTACTTGTTTAAATTTAGTTTTCATTAAAACTTGTGTCTATACTTGTACAACTAGTGAGCCACATATGATTATTATATGTTTGTGCTCTATTGCTCATTTGTACCCATTAGATGTACTTGTATAACCTAGTTTTAATGATTCTTGCATTTTATCCTGTATTCCCTATTTTTTGTACATGTTTTTTTATAATAATATGTTTAGCCGCATGTATATGAAAATTTTGTTTAAAACTAATAGATATACATGTCTATCCTAGAGTCACTTACTTCTTATGCAAAATTATTTTATGGACTCACTTATGTTTTGGATATGTATGTATGCTTTTAGTTTCAACAAAACATACATAAACCTTGAAGCCTATTTAGTTTTGATGGTTTCTTATTTTTGAAGGAATTTCACATGATCTTCATTGCCTATTTTCATAATTATGCTTTTCACATGATTCTTGTACACTCACATATTTGTGTTTACTCATGACTTTGTTTTATGAGTACATTTTTGAGCTTTATAGATCTTCAGTGACAATTTTTATGTATTTAGCAATACTTCATGGGATATATGATTTGGTTTCATGAATTTGAAGGATTTCGTACTAGTTTTCAAAATTACCTTCATACTAGTCTTTATTCTTCAATTGGCAGAGTTTTCAAACATGTTTAATTATTTTCAAATTCTATTTTTAAAAACCCCTACCTTCAAAGGGCGGATAGTTGAGCAACCATGCCTTATATGCTCAAATTGAAAATCTATTTAAATGTGCATGAATAGGGTAGTAGGTATGAGTTATACACATAATCTTTATGAAACTTTATTTTTGTATACTCATATGTGTTTTCTTATATATGTATGATTCAAATTCAATTGGTATTTCCATACATACACACACATATATATGATTTGACTTTGCTTGTTTTATAATATCTTTACATTCTTAAAGCACAAATTATATTTTTGCTAAGCTTGTTTAGCTCATAATGTCAATTATTTTTCAATTGATATCTTATACAAGCTTATGCATTATTTTTATCAGTATTTCATAAAGGGGGAGAAAAATTCTTATTTTATCTTCCAATCGGTTTTAGTTTCAATTGGTATCTTACTCCCATTCTTCATGATGAAAAATATTTTATTTTGGTATATGCTAACATTTTTAATATTGGTATCAATAATCTTAAATTGGTATTATTCTCAATTTGATATCTTTATTGCAATATGATTTGTGTTTACCCAAAATTTTGATTTTTTACTTTCATTACTTTGGCATCAAAATTCATTTTGTTAACTTCAAGAACATTCAAAATTTTGTTTTTAAAAGTGATTTCAAATTTGTTGATATGTATTGCCTATATGCAAGGAAAACTTAACATCTTCTCTATATATAGATTCATGTTGAGTGTATCTCACATTGAGGAGCTTGATCTCTCTTCTTTATGTGATACACGTGTGTAGGAGGAGCTTAACATCTCTGCTTATGTATTGTATATTATGCTTTATGTGGTTAGGGTCTAGTCATTCCTTCTTCATAAACGCGTGTATGCAGGGGGAGTTAACTTTATGTCTCTCCTCTTCATGAATGTATATCGCATATATATCTTTACTATTTAGTTGTCTTCACCCCTTTGTTGATGAATTGACAAAAAGGGGGAGAAGAATTTAGTGAGTTTATATATGCATGCTTAATATTTGTATTTATGCATATATATTTTTTTTAGATAATGCACTTTATTGAATATCTTTATTGTTTATTGTTATAAATGAGTTAAGGGGGAGCTTCTATGAAGCTTATCTTTAATCCATGCATATATAACTCCATGAGTTTTGTCATCATCAAAAAGGGGGGAGATATTTGGCCCAAAGGCCCATCACTCTAGTTTTGATGATGATTAACTCATGTAGTTATAGTACTAAGAATCTTGTGTTTATTTATTTTCAGATATTTGATCAAGATCTTAGTAGGTGATTAGCTTCAATAAAGAAGTTTTGGAGCTAACACATGTAGATTCAAGAGCTCGCGCGTCAAGATTGCATCTAGCATTCGGTTGGAGTCAAGCTCTTTGGATCGAGTCGGCTTGGAGAAGGAGTTTTACAAGAAGACTTTGGTTTGTGTTTAGTTTAACTTTGTGTTTAGATCTTGTGTAAAGATAGATTAGTTGTTGATATGATCAAGTTCACGCACACGCACAAGTTCAATATGCTTGGTTTTCGATTTATCTGGTTTTAGATTTCATATCAAAAACTTAGATATACATCTTATATGTGTATTGGATTCTATCCATGCACATCTTGCTTTAAATGTAGTTTATGTTAGCCCAAAGGCCATTAGCCCGACATTTTGATGATGACAAACCATATATAGTTATGTTTTAACAATTTTGTTTTAAATGAGTTTCAGGTTAAAAATCCTAATTTGTTTGACGGCTCCAACACAAGACTCACACTTTTGGAAGCCGCAAAGATTTGGATCCCAGAGCCAAGCACATAGGAGAGCTCCAGGATCAAACAAGATTGAAGACAAATTCAAGATTTGTATTTTTCATTTTAGTTAAGATTTTTAGTTCATTTTGTCAAAACCTAGATGATAGAGGTAGATTATTTTGGGATTGTCACACACACATTTTTTATATTGCTTCATGCCTACAAACCAATTTTCATATCAAGATTTCTAACCTAACTTTGGAAAATCAAAGTTTGGAAAAATCATTTTGGAAGAACAAGTTTTTGTAAAAACAGTTTTTGTTTGGAAAAAGGATTTTTGTCAAAATATAGTTCAAGTCTTTTTGGTGTTGATCTATGACCACACCCTGATTTTTACAAGTCCTAGAACTCTATTTTGTAGTCTCCTATCCAAAGAATTTTTACCAAAATTTACCATCTTTAAAAAGCCTTTGGGAAAAACAGTTTTAGCCTAGTCCGGTCGACCGGCCCGGTCGACCGACATGCACGGCTGTGCATGTGTGCACATCGGTCGACCGACCGGGAGCAATGTCAGTGCTCTCTATTTTTCCCCGGTCGACCGGACCGGTCGACCGACAGAGAGACTTGCTCTCTGGTTGGGACTTCGGTCGACCGCTTCGGTCGACTGGCTTCTCAACGGTCGGAAATCCGACCGTTGACGGTCGACCGGCCGGTCGACCGACTTCAGTCAGAAAGTTCTGACAGACTCCAACAACTATATTTTTCTGACCAGTTTTGTGTTGGGTTTCTCCCCAACGACTCTTTTGACCTTTGTAAGTCATTTTTCATCCCCTATAAATAGTGGGAGGTTTCTTCAACCATTCACACAAGATTTACAAGTAAAAATCAAAGTTTTCAAAAGCTTAGCCTTTAGCAAAAGATTTTCAATTGAGCCAAAATTTCCAACCCTTTTCTTGAAGCAATCCTCTACTTCTCTCTAGTCTTTGTGCACTACACAATCCCAAAGTATCATCTCATCATCTTGGTTGTAGGGTTGTGCAAGTGAGCTTTTTGGTGTGGTCAAGTGTCGATCACCTCTTTCTTCATTGTGAGAAGTTGTAGAGGCATCGGCCTCAAGCGAGCGAGTGTGCTCCAAGTTGGTGTTGCGGCACCGCGAGAGACAGGACAAGTATGTCCTTGTATTGACGATCCAGTGGGATCACCAATAGTGGAAATCCTTCGTGTGTCGAAGGCGGGGACGTAGAGCGTGGCTCGAACCTCGGAAAATATCTTCGTGTTTGCGATTGTCCACTTTTCTCTAAACTCTATCTCTCCTTTACTTGCTCTATTACTTGTCTAATTTCTTGCAAGTCTTTTATTGTTGCTTATTGTTTAAATAGTTTTTAAATCCGCAATATTTGTCACTTAGTATAGCCATCACCTATTCACCCCCCCTCTAGGTGATTTCAATTGGTATCAGAGCCTAACCCTAACATTTGGTTTAACCACCTTAGGGAGATCCTCATATTTGGCTATACTCTATTTGTTGCATTTCTATTTGTTGTCCATTTCACTTATATTCATGGCATCTGTTGATTTTTCTAGCATCAAGTCCCCACCTAAATTTGATGGTTTGAACTTCCCTATTTGGAAGGTCAAAATGAACTCTTTCTAAAATTCCTAGGAGTTAGAGTTGCTAGGGCCATCACCAAAGATTTCATTGAACCTCTCACTGATGAGAAAACATAGTCCGAAGATACCACTAAGGACTATGAGGCCAATGCTAGAGCCCAATATGCATTAACCCAAGCTTTAAATGAAGATGACCTCTCACGCATCATTAATTGTAAATCGGCATTTGAAGTTTGGAATGTTCTTATTGTGACCCATGAGGGAGCGTCTCAAGTCAAGAGATCCAAAATTGACTTGCTTCGTTCTCAATATGAGAATTTTTACATGCTTGAAAATGAATGTATTGATGATATGCTCACCCGTTTCACCAAGATAACTAATGCTCTATCTTCTTTAGGTGACACGATTGATAATGACCAAAAGATCCGGAAGGTCATTAGAGCTCTTCCCAAATCTTAGGAAGTCAAGGCAACCACCCTCAAGGAGCTCAACGATAGGGAGGAGATGGACTTCTCCTGCTTCATCGGCAATCTCAAAACCCATGAGATGGAGATGAAGGTTAAAGAAGAAAGGGAGGCACCAAAGAAGAAAGCCCTTGCTTTCAAAGCCGTTCCATCCACCCATGATGAGGAAGATTCATCGGAGGACTACGATGAAGACTTTGCCATGCTCATAAGGAAGGTGGGCAAAATGTTCTACAAGAAGGGGAGACAAAGCAACTTCCGAAGAGGGAAACCTCAAGGAAGATATGAAAGAAAGAGAGAAGAAGCGGGTCCTTGCTTCCATTGCAAGAAGACGGGACACCTTATCGCCGATTGCCCCGCTCTACAAGCCACTACCTCCAAGAACGGGCAAAAGAAGAAAAAGGCGATGGTGGCCACATGGGATGACTCGGAGTCAGAATTCGAAGAGGAGATCGACACCGCCAACATGTGCTTCATGGCACATGACGAGGATGCTACCAAGGTATGCCTTGAAAACTCTTTAGATGAGGATGAATTAACTATGGATGAGCTTGCACAATTTTTTGAAGAATTACAACATAGGTATGAAATTTCCCAAGCTCAAAATAAGAAATTGAAATAGGAAAACGATTCTTTAAAAAGTAAATTTGAACATATTTTACAAGAGAAAAATGATTTAGCAAATTCTTTTGAAAAGATGAAAAAGGATTTTGAAAAATATAAAATATCTTGTAAAGGAAAAAGCCCTATTTTATCTTGCAACAAAAATGAATTTTTAGAGATCCAAAAGCGAGTTGAAGTTTTGGATAATACTTTAAAGAAATGTGCTTTTGACATGAACAATTTTGCATCTAGGTTTCCTAAAGGAATACCCCAAGGGAAACACACTCATCATCATCATACTTCAAAAGCACACAAGCATGCACACACACACAAACATGCATTTATGTATGGTAGTGGTAGAATTTACACTTGTACTCATTGTGACCGCAAAGGCCATTTAGAAAAATTTTGTTATGCTAAGCTAAACATATTAAATAAAAATATTTGGGTTCAAGAAAACACTAACCCTATAGGACCCAAAAAGATTTGGGTACCAAAAGACACACCGAAAATAATTGATGCAGGTGGGTCGTCCTCCTCCAAGACTTAGGGGGAGATGGTGCCCGGGTAGCGGATGCATCAACGCTCAACGAACATATCGTCGCTTGCATCACTATCTTAGAGGCACCCATTTTTGGAGAATGCCTTGGTTTGGTAATTTCTCCACATAAAGATTTTATTTTTCATATATAGGATATGCTAGTTTACTCTTGTGTTATTGTGATATGTGTTATTGTAGACTTGCATTTCTATTTTGTTTGTATCTATGCCATGTTTAAGTATATTATCATGTTTCTATGCCATATTATTTTTGTCCACATGTCTAGATCTTGTTTATATGAATTTTGTCAAAATAAAGATTTATTTAAAATAATTTATTTAGAGCAAATAAATAGAGATGGCAATTGCGCGCCTCAACTCTTATCTAGAGGAATGACGAGGAGAAGTTCAGAACCCTTAACAGGGTATTCGGCTTCAACATCTCTTATTTAATTGTTTCATTAACAAATAAGAGTAAATATTTTTTTATGCTAAGAAAGATTTAAAGTATTTGTAACATCTTTTTGAAAGATATACATGTTTACTGTAAATGGTTATTTAAATTAAAGAAAACAAAAAAAAATTTTAACTGGCTTGCTCATTGTTTTGTTTTGGGGAATACCGGTCCACTGTCCCGGTCGACCGCTCTGGCCTGGCATAGGCACGGCCGACCGGAGCGGCCGACCGTTCTAGCCTGGATTAAAATTTTTAATTTTTTCTTTATCCGGTCGACCGGGCGGTCGACCGACTGTAGTAGGCTTGGTCTCGGGTTTTGGCCGGTCGACCGGGCGACGGGACCCAGTTTTTCACCCGATCTATTTAAAGCCCTAACTCCTCTCTCTCCTCTTTCATCCGCCTTTTCATCTCTTTTCTCACCTCCTCCATAACCCTAACTCCCCTAACTCCTTTCTAACCCTCTCAAACTCCATCAAACCTCAAAATCCCTCCAAATATTTCTCAGATCTACGCTTTCAGGCCTGGATCTTCGCTTTTTCAGAAGATTTGTCAGATTTTCTCCATATTTTCCCTCAAAATTTCAAGGTAAAATT
Organism: Agave tequilana; assembly: GCA_038442645.1. Lineage (NCBI taxonomy): Eukaryota > Viridiplantae > Streptophyta > Magnoliopsida > Asparagales > Asparagaceae > Agave > Agave tequilana. The sequence continues at coordinate 102,129 of JAVJIF010000094.1, forward strand.
CTCTTCTCTAGATCTTGCAATTTTCTTTGCTTTTCCTTCAATTCTATTCCTTAGATCTAGCCTATTTCATCACCATGTCAAAAAGGACTAGGTCTGAAAAGAGAAAATCAGCCCAAACCTCCTCTCATTCACCCCTCTTTGTTTCATCTCAAGCTGAGTATAGATATATTATTCTTTCTGCTAAGAATGTTAGTTCTGGGCGATGTGTGGTAATTAACGACTTTGAATATCTCAATTTAGCACACATTTTAGAAGCTAACTCTCTTGAAAATTTTCTTTCTATTAGGGAGCCAGTTTACCCCTCACTTGTTCCATATTTCTATACAAATCTTTCATTTGAATCCAATCAGATTAGGTCTAGAGTTCTGAGGAAAGATATAAACATCTCTCTCCAGGAATTTGCCCATCATCTTCACCTCCCCTGTGAGGGTGTAGATATTTACAACCTATATCTTCATGATTTTGTGTATCCGGACGGTGAGTCTGCCCTCACCGCTTCCACTCTGCTTCACGGGGATGACAACCCTGGTCTGATTAGGAATGAGGAAGTTAAAAGATATACCCTTATTGCTCAAGTCCTAGCCAAAATTATTTTCTATAACCTCCTGCCTAAATCGGGAGAGTATAGCCATGCCAGGGGATCTGTTCCTTTGATCATCTACTGCCTTCTGCGAGGCATTAGAATCAATATCCCCAAGCTCATCATCTCCTTTATGACTTCTGACCATATCCTTGTCCCCACTCGGCACTTGCCATTTGGGATGGTCATTACCCATTTGTTGAAGCAACTCCATTTTGATCTCTCTGCTGAAAGGTCTATTGAACCTTCAGTTGACATCAACAGCACCCTTCTTAAGAGGATGCGTGTTGGGGTACGACCTCCTGCTCCTCAGCAGCAACCTATTCCTCTAGCTGTTCATGTCCCTGGCTCTTCTTCTGGCTCTTCTGCTCCATCCGATCTATACTCTGTTTTATCCTCTGAGATGCGGGAGCACCACGCACAGTTATCCTCTGAGATGCGAGAGCACCGCGCACAGATTTCTGCTGAGATGGTGGCGCATCGTCAGCAACTTTCCAAGGAGATGACCGCGCACTACCAGGGCCTGCGAAATGACATGGGCTATTTATGTGATTCCATTCGTTACTTGGAGTCACATCTTGGCGCATTCTTTCTGAGGCATGAGGTGCCGGCTCCTGATCCCACAGCTCATGCTCGGCCTCTTCCTCCTACCGGCCCTCCTTTTCCAGCCAGGACTCCTTCCTCTCCACCTCAGCCTGCTGCTGCCCAGGATTCGGATGAGGATGATGAGGATGATTCGGATTCGGATGAGGATGATTCGGATGAGGATGATGAGGATGCTTCTAATGAGGATGCTTCTGATGAGGATGAGGAGTGACCCCCTCTTTTGATGATGTCAAAAAGGGGGAGAGACTTTTGGGCTATTTTGCTTTATGTTATTTTGGGTTATTTTGTGTTTCTTCATGTATTAGTGTTTGATTTGGTGGAATGTACTATGAACCTCTTTTATATATGGACATGTGTTTTTATTATGGCAGTTATGTTCTATGGCATATGTGATTGATTGTGTCATGTGCTTATGCTTTTATTACCTCATTCAATTACTTTGGAGGACGGAGGAATTATTGGATGGATGGAGGTAACCATGTATGCATACACCTATAATTCTGTATTTTTTTGTTATGCATGGATGGTTGGCATGTGTATCAGTTTTATATCCTATATGCCTGTGTTATACATGTGTATCTCTTTTCATGATTATTTCATATATGCATGTTTTAAGGGGGAGCTTCACTTGAAGTCTCCACCCAAAATATTTGTGATAACTCTATATGTTTTGTCATCATCAAAAAGGGGGAGATTGTTGGCCCAAAGGCCATTAGTCCGACATTTTGATGATGACAAACCATATATAGTTATGTTTTAACAATTTTGTTTTAAATGAGTTTCAGGTTAAAAATCCTAATTTGTTTGATGGCTCCAACACAACACTCACACTTTTGGAAGCCGCAAAGATTTGGATCCCAGAGCCAAGCACATAGGAGAGCTCCAGGATCAAACAAGATTGAAGACAAATTCAAGATTTGTATTTTTCATTTTAGTTAAGATTTTTAGTTCATTTTGTCAAAAACTAGATGATAGAGGTAGATTATTTTGGGATTGTCACACACACATTTTTTATATTGCTTCATGCCTACAAACCAATTTTCATATCAAGATTTCTAACCTAGCTTTGGAAAATCAAAGTATGGAAAAATCATTTTGGAAGAACAAGTTTTTGGAAAAACAGTTTTTGTTTGGAAAAAGGATTTTTGTCAAAATATAGTTCAAGTCTTTTTGGTGTTGATCTATGATCACACCCTGATTTTTACAAGTCCTAGAACTCTATTTTGTAGTCCCCTATCCAAAGAATTTTTACCAAAATTTACCATCTTTAAAAAGCCTTTGGGAAAAATAGTTTTAGCCTAGTCCGGTCGACCGGCCCAGTCGACCGACATGCACGGCTGTGCATGTGTACACATCGGTCGACCGACCGGTCGACCGAGAGCAATGTCAGTGCTCTCTGTTTTTCCCCGGTCGACCGGACCGGTCGACCGACAGAGAGACTTGCTCTCTGGTTGGGACTTCGGTCGACCGCTTTGGTCGACCGGCTTCTCAACGGTCGGAAATCCGACCGTTGACGGTCGACCGACCGGTCGACCGACTTCAGTCAGAAAGTTCTGACAGACTCCAACAACTATATTTTTCTGACCAGTTTTGTGTTGGGTTTCTCACCAACGACTCTTTTGACCTTTGTAAGTCATTTTTCATCCCCTATAAATAGTGGGAGGTTTCTTCAACCATTCACACAAGATTTACAAGCAAAAATTAAAGTTTTCAAAAGCTTAGCCTTTAGCAAAAGATTTTCAATTGAGCCAAAATTTTCAACCCTTTTCTTGAAGCAATCCTCTACTTCTCTCTAGTCTTTGTGCACTACACAATCCCAAAGTATCATCTCATCATCTTGGTTGTAGGGTTGTGCAAGTGAGCTTTTTGGTGTGTTCAAGTGTCGATCACCTCTTTCTTCATTATGAGAAGTTGTAGAGGCATCGGCCTCAAGCGAGCGAGTGTGCTCCAAGTTGGTGTTGCGGCACCGCGAGAGATAGGACAAGTGTGTCCTTGTATTGACGATCCAGTGGGATCACCAATAGTGGAAATCCATCGTGTGTCGAAGGCGGGGACATAGAGCGTGGCTCGAACCTCGAAAAATATCTTCGTGTTTGCGATTGTCCACTTTTCTCTAAACTCTATCTCTCCTTTACTTGCTCTATTACTTGTCTAATTTCTTGCAAGTCTTTTATTGTTGCTTATTGTTTAAATAGTTTTTAAATCCGCAATATTTGTCACTTAGTATAGCCATCACCTATTCACCCCCCTCTAGGTGATTTCAGTTTAAATATCTTTTTTTTGTATCCATATAAGTTTTGGAGAAAACGGTTTTTCATTTCAAAATCCAAGTTTTTGAAAATACGATTTTCACTTTATAACTTAATTTTTATATCACAAAAATGGTTCAAATAGTTTGCAGTATGTATTGATTTTTCGTCACACATGTTTATTCTTCAAATATAAGAACCTATTTTTGTGAAATTTATGAGAATTTATGGGATTTTATTGGAGTTTAAATGTCTAAGTTTCAAGTCCTATAATTACAGCCAGAGACAACTGGCGGTCGACTGACGATCGACCGGACCAGTGGTCGGTCCACCAGACCGATCGACCGATGTGCACGAGGACGTGCACATGGCCAGCCTAGAAGGCTGGTCGACCGCGCGGTCGACCGACTGAAACTACCCAACTCTCGGGTAGCGGCGGGCGACCGGGCGGTCGACCGACAGGCTGTGTCCGGTCAACCGGGCGGTCGACCAGAGGCACAACAGTCAGAAATATGACCGTTGGGTCAGTCGACCCGAAGGGCAATCTGGACTTTTCTGCTGCCAATGGCTAGTTTTTTCCTTACCCGATATAAAGGGGTTTTGGGGGATGTTTTCAACAAGATTTTAAGAGATTTTTTTTTCATATATTTTCTGTATTTAGCAGCAAGATTTCGAAGAGTTTTTGTGCCAAAAAGATTTATTTTTATTTTGTTTTCAAGGGTTGGAAAAATCAAAGAAAAAGAGAGTCTTTGGGAAATTAGTTTTGATCTTCATTTCTATTTCATTCTAGTATTTTTTTCACGTATTTTCTTTGTGATTTTATTTTTCAAACACCTTGTTTTTCTCACACTTGAGCTAGCATATCTATTCTATCTATAGGATCTTGTTTTTGTGGGAAAATTTTTTTGTGGTCTATTGTGATCACCAAGTGTTGTAATCCCTTCTTTACTTGGCTTTGTGGCTATCCCTTTAGTGTAGAGGTGGTTGTGCTTTGCGTTTGTGGTTATCCCTCTTGTGTAGAGGTGATTGTGGTTGAGTTGGCCTTAAGCCTTTATCCCTTTTTGTGTAGAGATGACTGTTGTTTTGGCTTTGTGCCTTGCCTCTTGTGTAGAGGTGGTTGTGTTAGAGAGAAGAGTTGTATACTCTTAAGTTTGTAATTGTAAATTCCTCGGTGGAGGTTCCCTGTGTGGGAGGTCCTGTGTGGACATAGTGAAAATCCTTTTGTGTGAAGGTGGGGACGTAGATCAGTGACTCGAACCTCGAAACAAATTTTGGTGTTTACGTTTGATCCACTATCTCTAACTCTATCTCTCTTATATCTTGCATTGCTTCATATTGTTCGTATCATATACATGCTTGGTATTGATTGTGTGCCCATCCTTGTGTTGAACCAAGAGAGCTTCATATAGCATCTCAACTCTTATTTAGAGGAATCTAGAGGAGATAGTTCAGAGCCCTTCACGGAGAATTCGGCTACACTCTTTGGTTACACATAGTGTGTTGCAATTAGTTTTTAATTCCGCATCATTTGGCATTAGATTAGCTAGTACACCTATTCACCCCCTCTAGGTGTATTTTCAGATTCATGTGGATTATCAAGTAATGAGTTAGCAAGTTAGTGGTTAGTGGTTAGTTGCCATGAGAAAAAAAGCTAAGCATGTAAAGAGTTAGAGAGAAGAAAATCAATAGAGATAAAGAGAGAACCTTTCATAGATTATCACCTTCCATTATAAGAACTCTTTCTTTCATCCTATGTGCTACTCTCTTCCCTATTAAAAGATCTACAAAAATGAAAAATACAAAAGAGGAAGAAAAATAACAACTAAACTAAACTAAAGAGAAGAAACTACCCTAAAAACTACATACATGGAGAAGAACTAACCTACAAGCTCTCCTCCTCTCTTTTCTGAAAAACCTGGGGTGTTTATAAGCAAAGGGGGCACGAGGGAGGCATCACGGGGCCACGCATCGAAGCTCAACACGTGGCCCCACCATAAGGCCGCGAAAACGTGGCTTTTGCCGCGATTCCGCAATCCTTCTAGGGCCGTGCGCGCTGCGCCAGGGTGTGTAGCCTCCTGCTGCAAACCACTCCTTATGCCTCCTATCAGTTTGTCGAAATTGCTCCCAGTTTTGCAGATCCAGCTTCCAAAAGTAAATGGCTATATTTGTAGGCTTTAAATATCACCAAATGAATGGGATTTTGGGCTTCTTCTTCATTTCATGCCATGGACCTAGAAACATACAAGAAATGTATTATTAATAGAATTTATTATTGAATAAATATGAAGATGTGGTATGAAATATGAAATTTTAGAGACTAATCAGTCATATACCAGAGTCAGTGTTAGTTCTCGTTCCGTTCATCACAGAGCCCAACTCAATTCCACAAAATCACATTCTATTGTTGGATCAAGGTATCGACCATAATGACTCAGTGATGATGATTTTTCAAGATTGATCATATAAAGGGAATAATTTTCATGATAGGATCATTTATGATTCAAATTATATTGAGGATTGTAAATATGTAAATAGGAAAGAGGTTATCCAAGATGGGTTCCTAGATTATACACAATATTTAGATTGGGTATGCTTGGCCCACCGGAACCACCACCGGAACCACCACCTTGAGGCAACATGTTTTCTTCCCTTTCTTCTTTTTCATGCATATATGCATTCATTCATACATTGAGTACAATGCATGAGATAGGTGTGGGGGAGAGTTCTAACATAACATAGGTTTTCTTTTTATTTATAAAAAAATTTAACATTTTCTTTGCCTTTAAAAACTTTTTGAAAAGAGAAACAATATTTTGACCTATTTTTTGTAAGAAATTAAGTTAATTTTAAGGAATAGGAGAATCATAAATAGGATTTCTTATACTTGTCAAAATTATATTATTTGTTTGATTTCTAGGATTAGGAAGAAAAATTAGAAAAGTAATTTACTCTTGATTTTTACCTTGATGAAATATGCATACTTTATTCACTTACACACTTAGGGTTCAAAAACAAAGATTCTTATGCCTTATAAAAAAAGAGAAAAAAAGAAAAAGAAAAAGAAATATATATATATTTATATTTATATATCAAAAATTCTCCAATTAAGCTGGGTATTTTTGCCTCATAGAGCATAAGTATTCACGCCTAAAAGTGTTCCATGTATTTAATAAAATTTTTAAGTTTTGTAGCCTTGTTTGCTCTAATCCTTAAGTCCTTGGGGGTGCTTTCTCAACCAGTGCCCTAAGACCATCTTCTTTGGAAGTTACCAATCTAAGGCTCGTTATATAGGCATATCAGAAAGCCTAATAGAACTGAGAGATAATACAACCAAAAATATGAAAAATAAGGCATAAGAGTTAGAGTTGAAGAACCTTGAGTCAAAATTTCACTGTCACAAAGGTGCATATGAATTAGGGTAAAATAATAGACTAAATAAGAAATATAATCTGACTCTTTCCCTTGATTGGTAACGAGCATTTGAATAGAGACTAAGTTTAGGAAAGAAAAGTTTGGTTTTCTATAACTTATAGATTACTTGAATTTTTACAATAATACTTCAAATATTTTCTCGTCTTTTTAAAATGTGTTTTCAAAATTCTAACATTTTATTTTTCTTTCTTTATAGATTTTGTGAGTGTAATCCACTGAAAATTCTCATGAGACAGAACTCGTCCTCCAGAGATAACCTTGAGGTTTAACGGCTTATTGCACATGCTAAGTGCAACCTGATTACTACGAAGTGTGTTAGATTAATTTTTTTTCTTTATTTTTCTCGAGGACGAGCAAAAGATAAGTGTGGGGGTGTGATCGTACACGTATATTGCATTATTTATTAGTACATTCCTACACTTATCTTATAATAAATCTGCTAAGCACCTTATCTTAATGTTTAATTCATGTATAATATGATAAAGAGAGAAGATAATACCAAATAAATACCGGTTAAATCAGGTTTATTTGGATCTTTTTGGTTAGCTGAAGATCATCACAAATCTAATCCAACTAAATCAAATTTAGTTGAGTTTATTTTATTAGCTGAAAAATCAAGAAGATAAAGGCAAATTCAGAAGTCCAAAGGCAACCCTATCAATATACAAAGGGATATCTAAAGGATTGGGATGTATATTCAAAAGATTCAGAGAGATAAGACACAATCTAACTGAAGATCAAGATATATGTAGCAAAATTTTATCTCCAACCTTATCTCCAATCTTATCAGAAGATCTTTTCCGTTGGGCAAGAGATTTTCCTCCTATCTTCGTACGCTCTCCCTTATCTAGTTTTGCCTATAAATACCTGCATTTCTGAAGGCAAAGGGCACCATTCCAATAGAGAGAGCTTAGGCTAGTTTTATTAAGGGTTTTATTTTTCTCTTTAAGTAATTTTAGATTTATTTATGTAAGTTAAAGGAGAGAAGAGTTTCATGAGAGAATGATAGTGAAGATTGTACTGAGAGTGACACCGGTGTAAGTAATCTTTTTTTCTTTCATTTTTACTTTAATGAATATAAAGTTATATTCTTTGTTCTTCATTTCTGTTTTTATTCTACTTTTTTTGAGGTGCTCGTAATCCAAATGAATCGTATAGCCTCAAAACTGCTATGCCCTTGCCAGTGTCATTGATGACTTATGGTGATAGATAGCCATTTCTAAATTAGTTTAAACTTGCACCTTTATTTTGTAGTTTAGAAATGGGAATGAGGAAGATCCTATACGACATGCTTTGACTGCCTTCAAGTCAAGGTAAATCATTGCAACACATTCAAGATAAGCAAGCTTCAAGGAAGTAAGTAAGTATTTTTTTTTCTAGTTCTTTCTTTCTTTACTTAATAGGTTAGAAACACATCTCTCTTCATTCTTCCTTAGTTTAACTTAGTTTTTCTTTTTATTTTCAAAACACCAACAATCACCATCTTCTATACTTTTCCATTTTCTCCAAATTAATATAGATTTCTTTCTTTTTTTTTGTGAAGAACATAGAAGAAATTTTAACTTATAACTTCAAAGAAAACTTACTAAAGCTTCTATCACAAGTCTTTCCTTGTGGATCACGACCCGCATAACCACTTGCTATCGCGGTAGAATTGAGAACCTTGCACTTATATTATTCATTTCTAAAATTCTGTATTTTCTGTGCAGGTAAAACCTTAATCAGTTCTTCAATGAATGATCATGTGAAATTTTAATTATTCGATGCATCATTGTTGACATCAGGCAATTAAATCGGTCATGTCAATGCATAAATAGTTTTGGATCGTTGAACTTAGGGTTTATAATGATATTTAATTCTATTGCTCTTATTTTTGTAAAATATAATTCATTTGAGAAAGTTAAGAGTTTTTCTATTACATGCCTCTGGCATGAGATAATATATCTCCCCATTATTCATAGTTTCAATATAAAGCTAATTAAGACGTATACCTTTAAAACTGAGCAGATTTCTTCTGGATCTGTTATACTACAATGCATTTTTGACATAATATTAGTTCCTTCAGGTAGTGTTATATTTGCTCTTCAAGAGTCTTCAATTAATTTGCAATATCTGAAATTATTTTGAGATCAACTTTAGCTAAATTTAGATTCAAGATAAATTTCTTATCAAAAAAAATATTATGCGTTGTTGCACTATCAATCAAACAGATATCTCCATTATACATCTTAGAATTGCTCAATATATTGAAATTTTTCATGCTTCTTCTTGCATATACGAATTGGTACATGGTGCACAATCATATTCAGTACATCAAATTAAGCAAAAATGCATGTATCATATTGAGAATACCTCAAATATGTATGTGTGTATGATTATATACCAATATAACTCAAATATTACACAGGCATGCACAAAGTTGAATAAATAATCAATCTCATCAAATACAAGTTTGTAAGATATTTGTATAATAAAGCATGTACGAACATGCATAATATGCACAAACTCATTGATATACATATATGCATAAAATGATAAAATCAATTAAAGCAAATACATATATAAGTATACTTAAATGGTTAAAACTAAATGAAGGTACATGAGAGATACTAGTGCATTCATGTTCTAAAAATATCGCAAATACTCAATCAAAGTGAAAAAAAACACATATTTTATCATACTCTAATGTGTTACATATCACATACTTTTACATATGCCTATATATCAAGCACGCACAAATGATACAATTAGTACCCATGCAAACATATGAATCATTAATAGTGAGCATATGCTTAATATTGAAAATATTAATGTAATATCCCTAGTTAGAAATACTGTATTTTATTTATTTTTTTCTAAAGTATTTAATTTAATTTACTAATTATTTTTATTATTATTATTTGTTAACTTGATTTATGACTTACTGCATTATTAAATAAATAAAATTATTTTGGAATGGTAAATGGTAATTTGGCTTTATATATTATTACCATTATTTCATATATATATTAATTACTTATTACTATTATTCTGATTATTAATTGCTATTATTATTTTATTAAGATTATTATTATTTCTTATCGATATTATTAGAGATATTATTATTATGGTTATTGTTATTGTTAATTAATATTATTATTATTTTATTATGTTTACTAATTATTATTATAATCATTAGTGTTACAATTATTATTACAATTATTATTATTGATATATATTGTGGTTATTATTATTACGGTTATGACTAATTACTTTTATTAATATTTTGCTTAATTATTTTTGGTGTCATTATTAATTATTAATATTATTATAGTTTGTATTTATTTATTATTATTTGTGGTATTCTTCCTTCCCTATTTCCCATTTTATACCCTCAAACCCAATACCCGTTATCATATACCTATACCCATTTCAAACCCGAACACCCAATACCCATTAATCTAAATCCTATTTAAACCACCTCATTTATCCTAACCCTAATTATCAAAATCCTAATCTCCCCCCCCCCCACTTCTTCCTCTGGCAACCGCCGTGGACACCTTCCTTCATCGCCCAACATCAATAGCCTCATCTCCAAGCCACAATAGTGCAGCCGAGCCTCTTCCTCGCCGGCGGACCACGGCAATTCTACCAAGGCCGCCCCCTACTCGGCCTACCCCACAGCCACCTCCAACACACCATGACCTGCACCCACCTTAACAGCACCAACAACAGCCGCTCCCCACACCCGAGAACTTCCCTTGGCCTTGGATCCTTGGTCGTGTAGCCCCTCGATCTCGGCAAACTCCTCCGTGTCCCCGCCGTGTCGCCTCAGCACCACCAGCTCCTCTCCCATGGCCGGATCACCCTCCACCAGCCCCCCTTTCGCTTGCTCAGGCCATGCAATAGCAGCCACAGCAGCAGCCCTGGCCTCTCCTCCACCCTCCGACGGCGAGCTCCGATGAGCAGTTGACCTCTCCGGCAGCCCGGACTAATCCCCCTCCTATCCGACATTGTCCATGAGATCCGCTGCGACCTCCGGCAAGCTCCGCGATGGCCGGACCCAAGCCATAGGCGCCCCTACGTGAGTTTCCTTTTTCTCTTTCTCCACCTTTTTGTTTTTATGCATAGTTGGTATTTAATTATGTGGATACTTATATGTTAAGTACATATGTGTGTATTTTATATATAGTGTGTGTATTTTCTTTCAAATTGTGCAAATTTGAGTGGGATATGTATGAATTAAATAGTATGTGTATAGGTATATATGTAATTACGTATTAGCATATATGTACGTATATAGTATGTAGGCATATAGTATGTATGTATGTGTATACTCATATAGGTGTATGCATGTGGGTATACGCGCATGTATTTGTATGCACGTGTGGGTGTTAAGCATGTATTTATATTTATTTGTATGTGTTGGTTGATTACAACATTTCAGAATCGTTTGGTGAGATCCGGACAGTTACAGGAGATCCGGACCCGATCCGATTCATGCTCGTTATGGACCCGATACATAGGCGATTCGAAGACCGATCCATGAGATGATCCGTAGATCAGTACCGGTTCGTGCAGTGAAGACCAAACGGCGATTCGGTTCCGAAACCGCATCATTTCATGTGAGTGTTAGCTACTTATGTTTTTCTTTATTTATTGATGCCTGTCTTGTTTATATGTTAACTATATCACTTTATTTGACCGTCTAACATATTGGACTAGTATGACATCATGTACCCTTTCATATGACGACAGTGACTGTACACTTTGCATATCTAGTTGATAAGAGCATATATGAATATCGGTTCATGTGTTGGCAAATGACCATTGTTGGATTAGGCCTAGTATTGATATACCGTAGACCGGATTTGACCTTGCAACTGATATAGCTGTGATTAATCCTAGAATGAAATTACATGTTGATTTTGAGGGTGATGGATTATTGAAAGAGGTCAGAGAACTATACTATGTGAAGTGATCTTCAGTCATATTGTTTGGTGACATATCTTGATGATAACAAGTGTAATATCTACCATTTTCATGTATTTTAGTAAATTGTTATAAAACCTTGATCATACCCACAGGCAGGTATATTAGTCGACTTGCCCTTCTTTTAGTCGACTAATACTCCTATTGGTCGACTTACCATAGTCCTTTAGTCGACTTGTTGACTATTCAGAAAAGTTATCGACTCTCTGTTTGTTGACTATAAGTAGTATAGTCGACTTGCACTTACTATAGTCGACTAATATTCCTATACTAGTCGACTTAGCATAGTCCTTTAGTCGACTAAGTTTCTGTTTAGAAAGTTGTGTACTCTCTGTTTGTGGACTGTAAGCTACATTAGTCGACTTGCCCTTTCCTATAGTCGACTTACACCTTTTATAGTCGACTTATCCTCCTGCTTGTCGACTAAACTAGTCAAACCTCCTACATTAGTCGACTTGCTTCCGACCCTAGTCGACTATCTTTAGTTCCGACTGTTTCTAGATTTCTTATGAATTGAGGACTTTACCCTTTAGTTATGATCTTGGTTATAGTTGGATGAATATAGTTTTGAGGAATAAGTATTGATTGAATTGACCTGACCTGATAGATCTTAGATATATATCTGATATGTTACTTGACTTTGGGATCCTGTGATTGACCTTGATAGAGTGAGAGTGTGTGATAATCTTGATCGAATTGAAATATAAGGATTTGATTATATGTATCATGACATGTAGTATTTTAGTTATTGAGATTTGGATATATCGGTGATCTCGTACTTCAGAGTTCTCAGATAGCAGTCATTACTTTATCAGTTATTGGTGAGATTATTTATTGGTGATCATATGACACGTTCAGAGTTTATATGAGTTAGTAGGTATCTGTATCAGTTACTAGTTGTTAGTGATACCTTTGTGTTAGTGGATATATCTCCAATAACTTATTTCAGATGTCAGATATTAGTTGTCAGCTACTCAGTTGTCGGATATCAGTTGTCAGTTGTCAGATTACCAGCTATTATTGATATCAGCAGTTGTTGGAGATATCAGTTACTATTACATAATAACTCATTGATTGCTTGTTAATAAAAGATATCATAACCCGGGGAACAGGGGTAATTGCCTGATGATGCATGTCGTGTATTTTGGAAGGACTTCTTATGGTACCGAGTTGTAGGTTCCAACCATGGGGAACCAAGGTAGTACTGGCTACCTATTCAGTTATCAGTTGTCAGGGCTATGCCCGGATTACGGTGCCACTCTAGTTATCTTTTTGTGTGGGGCTGTGGTCTTCAGATATTAGAGCTTTGCGGCTTGTCCTAGTTCAGCGTCAGGGGTGTTAGACCGTAGTACCGGGCATGCACGGTACTCTTCCAAAACACATGCACTACATTGCCAGGCAATTGCAACAATGATAACTTTGTTTGTTATGTGAAAAAATGGTTGTGGTATGGACACAACTAAGTACTATATTAGTTAGGTTAATAATAACCAACCAAACTAGTGACATATGCTAGGTTACACATTTTGACATCATTTGTTTGTTATAGTTGTAATAGTTTTCTTATATCTTCATTCATGTTGTTATGCAGTTATCCTTCAGTTATTTGCTTATCATGTTATTTATTTATCTTCCATCTGCAGTTTATCTTGTTATTATTCTGTGCACATTGTTTATATGCACGAGTTCTCCTCTTTACACACACACTTACCAGGTCGTCTTTCTGACAACCCTGAATTTATACGTCCAGATATTGGACGCTTTGTTTTTATTGTTCAGGTGTTCGTTGAGACTGTACGCTTCGCGAAGAGCTGAAGCTTCTCCCTATTCGATTCCAGTTTTCTTATCTTTCTTACCTTCATATTATTTCCTGATTCTCGTTATATCAGATTCAGTTATTATTCCAGTCTTTATTTATATGATATCATGCGTGGATGCTTATATTTGATGCTGTAGTAATCATGATTTATAACAGTTGGTATTTATAGCTTGTTTCGGGTTACTTAAGGCTTAACGCGTATACGTGAGGTATTTTCCTTGCGTATATGCGTCGTGGACTCGTGTCGCGTCTCCGCTCCAGCATATCTTGGGAAGCGAGGCGTGACAATTAATTTGAATTCATTCATGTGAAGTATTTATAAAAAAAAATATGAATGAATGAGGTGCACATATGTATATAAATGTATTAAAATTAGAGAGTTACAAATTATTATGTGAATGTTGCAAATCATAACTCAATTGGTTTGTATAATCTAATTTAAGAAGGATAAGGCCAATAAATATGCTCTAATAGTATGTGGACTCAATTTATTACTTTTTTTTTAGTTTTGGCTTTACGTAAAATAAATTCATAAGAATATGAAAAACAAATCAAAGTAGAATTAACCATCAATATACAATAAAAGTCTATAACTTCATCATCAAAATTGTCATATATCAATGTGATAATCACGCATCATATAAAAAATCATAAATTAAATAAGAGAAGATCACATAAAAAGCATGAAAGTTCATATAAAATATGATAACAAATATAACATGAAGTTTTCTTTAAAAACTTGTAAAACTATCGTATCCAAGAATTCATTGAGTACGTACTAATTACCTTTAAATGTGACAAAAATATCTAATTGATTCATTTTGTTGATCACTAATTTTTTCATTAAAATAAGTGAAGTTTATTTATTTTTTTACTTTGCCCTATTGTTGTTCCACTTCTAGTGGTAGAGTGTGGCTTTCTTATTTTAACCATGATTAGGGCCACCTTAATTTTTAGAGTTAAATTGGTAACAATCATAATCACGAGCATGCCCAAAATTACTTGCATCCACTTTAGGAAATGGTGTACTTGCATTCACTTAAGAAAATAAGGCACTCACATTCACTTCATTTAATGGTTTTGAGCCAGTTAAATGAAATTGATGATTTTTCATCAAAAGGTCATTATTTTGTCTAGCAACCAGTAGACATGAAATATACTGAGAATATTTGTTAAATCTTTCACAGTATTGCTGATGCAGGAGCATATTGGATACATGAAAAGTGGTGAATAATGACTTTACAATTAATTCTAAAATGTTCAAATTGGAAATCAAATAGAACGATATATATTCGAAACTACAAATTCTGTAACGCCCCGCCCTGACGGATATGGAGACGCTACTGCGACGTATATATACAAGACACAAACATCCTTACATGTATACGTTAAGCATCAGTACAGGCCAGAATCAGAGTACGAAAGTGTGTAGTGTATATACATTCCAACATAAGGAGTACAATTTACAAAGTTATCACAGAGCGTGATATAATATTACATGTACATTATACCACAGTCAGGTACAAAAATAAAATATACAATATGTACAATACAAAAGATGCTCATGAGCTGAAAGGAAATCCTACAATCTAGAAGGAAGAGTCAGGTATGGAAGGAGTTGGGACTAGTCAGCCTGCTCCGAGAGGTAAGCTTGATTTTTGGTGGAGGGCTCCACTTCAATCTAAGCTTCAGAACCTGAACACGCAAGTCCAGGGGAGTCAGAAACTCCCCAACAAATGTTCAGGTGCATGCCAAGAGGCGTGTAGAGTACATGTGTATAGATATATCCAAATTAGTAAACAAACATCAAAAGCTGTGACGTGTGTACATAATAAGCATGTGATGGAGACATAACGTGATGTAAGTGATAAAGCATGCATAGATCTTTTATTACCACTTTTAATATTTATTTTTATAACTCATCTTACTCATATATCTAGGTATGTGTAATAGCGTCCTAGCACACATATATCCACATTTGAGTAGGTCGAGGCTGCTACTGGAAACCAACGGGGGCATCAACGAACAATATTTACAGTGGGTCTCATGTATACCCGGGACCACGACCCAGGATGTTTCATTGCTGGTGTACGAAACCTACCACGAGGCGTATAAAGGAGGGTCTTATAGGATGCCCTTTTTCAAGATGTTACCAATAAGGAGGGAGCCAACACTCCCCTCTGTTGCTTGGAGGCCCTCAGGTTAGACCGGAAGATTTAGTTGTACAATATACCTAATACCACTGTAAACACGAACATATATTGATATCCTTAAGTTTCCTCTGACCCGGTGTAAGTTGTTCTTTTTAATTATTTATTAGGTAATTATCAAATTCCAGGAATGTGCAGGAGTTTGTTAGGAATGTCTGGCGTACATAAGTACTTTCAGGAGATCAAGTTAACATTCCCGTGAGTGATAATTACAAGTCAGGTATGTCATGTTAAATGGCAGGTGATAGTATGTAGGTGTCAAGTGGTAACATGCTAGAGCTCAGGTGTCAGGTGATAACATGTCTGAGGTCGGGTGATAGCATGGCAAGCAAATGCAGATATTAACTGTTAATAATGCTAAGTAGCAAGCAAATGAACATCCAAGCGGAGCTAAGCAGCGTTGGAGGCACGGACAACGAACAGTGTTTAACACTAAAGCGTCTGACGAAGCTACTGGAATGACTCGGCTTAGAAGGCGAGTCTAAAATTCGGCAGAGTTCCGCTTAGATGAATCTAGTGGTAAAGCACTAAGCGCTAAGCATGCCTATCAGGCAGAGCTGAGAGACCTGACGGTCTAAACGCACTTCTTTTTCGAGAAATTGGGCGAGAGCCTGAAGGCTACAATACGCTCGGGGTCTAAGCGCACTCTCGGTAGCTACCACGAAACCCATAATGGTGCAGGCATAAAACCAATTGGATAGCCATCCCTGGAGTGGGCAGAAATCCAGAATCAGTACAAGAGTACCTACGATGTTAGTACCACACGAGCATGCTATATCGTGACAATATCTAATCTACCGTGAAGTAGTGAAGCCTGAAGGCTGAGTAAAGAGTCCGGAACTAAAGTACGCTCAGGGTCTAAGCGCACTCTCAGTAGCTACCATGAAACCCATAAGGGTACAAGCCTAAAACCTTAGGATAGCCATCCGGGAGTGGGCAGAACCCAGAGTCAGTACCGGGGTACTCGCATGAGTTGTTCTATCTTATTATAAGCATTACACTATATCAGTCCGGTTCAAGTCAAGACATGTCCACAGAATACAACACACCTACCTGTACAATCATACTAGACTGATACTAACTACAACACAATACTAATTTTTAATACAAGACCGTTTTTGGAGGAAGGTCACTCGCCTAAAACACTAATTTTTGAAGCTTTACGCGTCCGAATTCCCAGGAGAGGAATAGCATGAAGCGAGCGAAGGAGAGGGGGGCTTGGCCCTAGGGTGGTCGCCGGACCTAGGGGTGGTCCGCCACCCTTGTTGGCCTAGGAAGTGGCCCTTGGTGGCCTAGGAAGTGGCCGGCCATGATAAGAGGGAGGAGAGAGTTAAGGTGGAGGTGTTGAAGTAGGTGGTTTTAGTAATTTCGTGGAGTTTGGTGTTTTGGAGGAAAAGATGAAAAGGAAATTGAAGGAGGTGAAGAAGATGGTAATGTTGAAAGTTGTAATAGGGTGATGGAGGTGGTGTTGTGGTGGTGAGAGTGAAGAAGGTGGTGATGAAGAAGAATAAAAAGAGATGGTGGTGACGATGGAAGGTTTATAGTGGTGGTAATGGAGTTTGTTAAAGGTGGTGAAGATATCACCAAATAGTCACTGGAGTGGTCGCCGGAGGTGTTACCAGAGTAGAGAAGTTCGGCCTCTAGACAACGGCAGTGGCCGGTCTAGGAGGGGATGATGTGGTGGTGGTTTTGTGAAGGGGTCTGCGGTGGTGGTAGTCTTGGAGAAGGAAAACGAGAAGATGAACGTTTTGATGGAGTTTTTGAAGTTTGTGGTGGTTTAAATGGAGATGGAGGAGAAGGAAGATGATGGTAAGGAGTTGGAAAAGTTGTATTTGTTGTGGTTGTGGTGGAGATGAAGGAAGAGTTGATGGTGGCTAGGGTTTTGATGGAGATAATGAAAGGAAGAAGAAGATAAGGGTTTTATATTTAGGATCGGAGTTAAAGGAGAAAGAAAAAAGAATTAAGGGAAGAGGTTTTTTGTAAAAGGGAGAGAGATGAGGTGGCCTTGGCCGGCCATGGTGATGGGAGAGGGTAGTTGTGTGGTTTGGGATATTTTGAAGGAGATATTTTGGTGGAAAGATGTAGAAGGTAATAGAAGAATGGAGAATATTTTAGAATATGGTGAAGGAAAAGGAAGGAAAGAAAAAGAAAAATGAAAAGAAAAGGAAAAAAGAAATTATTTAATTGGAAGAAAAAGTGGAAATAATTAAAGTGGCGGATTCCCCGGATTCAGTTGCGGATGCGGAAATCTTTCGGAAAAATACTGGAATCGTCTGAAAATCAAGTATCTCAGAATGACCCGCAAAAATTCTCACAAATCATAAATATTATTTTAAGACTAACGATGAAATCCGTTTTTAAAAATTCTTTACAGTTTTCAAATTAAAAATCCTGAAATCGACCGCCGATATTTGTCCACAGCAAATCTGGTCGAAATCTGTTAAATTCTGAAAATCTCCAAAAAATGTATTAAGATATTAAAAATTATTCTAAGAAAATATGTGAAAGCAGTTTCTCGAAATTTGACTCTTTTTGCAAATTAAAAATTCGAGAATAAACCAGTGGTACCGATTAATCCCGATTTTAGGGTTTTTTTTCTAAAAAGTATTCAGAAAAATTCTGAAAAATCATGAAAATTCTAATATATAGGGAAACAGTGTTTGAAACTGAAAGCGATCAAATCTGATTACCAGAGAATTCAAGTCATGTAGTATTGTTATGTGAGCAAAAATAAATAAGAGAAAATAAGAAAATACACTCGAAAAATCAGAATACGTATCTGAGTACGTATCCCGAGGATGGGGTGTTACAGATTCGAGTCCTACTAATTTAGAGCTTCAGACTCTAAAATTATGTCTTAATTTAGAACTTCGAGTTCATAATCTTTTAAAACTTCAGGTTCAAATCTCTAAAGTGTGAACTTCAGGTTCAAATTTTTATGCTGTGAACTTCAGGTCCATACATGAATAAAGAAAAATTAATCTTTCACAAAAAAATATTAGATATATATTGGGAACAAATGCTATTCGAAATCATGATAGAGACCTTATAAGTTAGAGACAGGCTCGGTTAGAGCACTATAAACTACGAGTAATATCTGTACATTCAAATACTAGTAAGACAATTGAATCAAATAAAATAAAAAAAAGGGAGAATAAGTATACCAAAACCGAGACCCACAACCATGCAAGTACCTCAGTTGGGAGGAAGAGAATCGTGCCGATAACGTGTTATAAACTGAGAGAAATTTTAGAGGAATGAGAGGAAAAAAATCAAAATAAATTATTCTCAAACTTTTATATTTTATTCTTCTTTGTAGCCTTTATTTATAAGCATGTAGAGTATAGAGACCACCCACTTTCTCATATATTCACAGTATACATGTATAAAGGAGAAGGCGAAAAGGTCACCCACTAATTCATGCATTCCTAATATGTATTTACAGAAAAAAATATGAAGAGATATGATGGACATCCACTATTTTATTTATTTACAACAAAAAAAAACTAAGTTTTAATAAGTAAAAATGCAAAAACAATATTTTTTAGATTTTCTTTTATTTGAAAAACTGCAATGTGATTTTAAAGTCGACACATCTTTTTGCTAAGGAGCAGCATAATATTCTCCCATCAAAAAGGTGGTACAAAACAATTAAAATAAGTCATAAAATAAAACTATCCAAGATTAGTGACATCAAGCATGACAAAGGCTCTCGTCATCACTCCCTCGCGTCGCTTCCTTTGGCACAAATCCATCCATGTCTTGGAGTCCGCATTGTGTGGTTGCCTTCAGACAAGGATCTTCATGCAATCATTGAAAAATGAAAAGGACAATAAAAAACACTATTTCAGTAGCCAACAAAATAGAAAGACTTGGGATTCCCTTCCAATGATTCCACCGAGAAATTAAAATTAAAAATAAAAAAATAATAAAGACTTGCAAACAGTCAAGGATCAAGAAAAATGGTTCAGCTTGGCGCTTATCATCCTTACTTTTGTTAAGCATCATCTAGTCGTCTCAAATGGGTAGGGGTCCCTCGACAGTGAGCCTCTTATTTTCAATATCATTGTATCGTTGTGAAAGGGGCAAAGGAAACATCTTACGCTGAACTACAATTGTGAACCTTTTTCTTCTCTCTGAAATAACAAATGATATCACAAGTTTCATCCAAAAGATTTGTGAGAAGACTAAAACAAGAGATGATATAGAATCCCAGTAAAAATGAAAACAAAATAAAATAAGATAAACAATGTAAAATAAAACATACTCAATATACAAACGACACAAATATTAGGAGCCACTGTTTACCCTTCATTAAGGGAATTTCATAAAAGTCCTGCAAGGTTGAAAGCATTTTCCCCTGATTGGGGGGAAAAAAATTGATAACCTTCCTACGAGCAAAACGTCCATTCGGCTGCAAGAAACTGGATTGAAAACCTTTAATCTAGTTCAGTAAATGTTACTAGAAAGCCTATTCTAGTTCTAGATAACAGCAGAGGAGACAAGTCACGATTTCGCTTAAGACATTATGGAGGCTTTTTTTTTAAGATCAAATTGTGAATTTGTGTTTCACGTAAGTTCGTCAAGTTTTTATTAATGAAATGTCCGAGATTTTTCACATCACGATTTATCTTTAAAAAATAAAATTGCACCCAAAGAGGGAACCGGGTTTTGCAGTAAAAAGGCTGACATCACCAATATAAAATTAAACCCACTTCGTGGCTCGGTTTCAACCATAAAAGTGATTCGGTTGAAGCAGCCCACTTCTCACACAACCAAACGGGCCTAATCCCTCGCAATCGGTAGTCATTACTTTAGACTTTAGACATCGACACAAGTTGATTCTTAGTCATTGATCAAGACATCATAATCTGATCGCTAAAGTCCCATGTCCACACTTGGCCGCAGCTCCATTTACGGCTTGAAAGCACAAAAGTACGATCTTAATTAGTCCAAGTTTACTCTTTCGGATGTGGACAAGAGAAAAGGAAGAGTCTTCTTCCAAAACATCACAAAGATGTGACATAATCGGCAAAATGAATGGTGCTCTTGCGGGCAACAAATGAAGTCACGACAAAGCTTCTATCACTTCATTTTGCATGTCTTTCTTCCTTTGACGGCTGAGCAAGAACTCTCAAAACGAAAAGAACTATGAAAATTTTCATTTCTAGAAAGCTGTTTAGCTCATTTTCAATTTGAATTTCCAAAATTTTTTGTTCACATCCGCCCTCATTATGGAGACCAGCGCGAAGAAACAAGCCTCTATGACTTCTATTTCAAGTATTCTAGATTTAGATCACGTTACTTTACTGAATGATCTGAATCTGGAATTTTAATTCATAGAGGATGAATCGATGAGAAATAAAATAGAAAAAAATGATTACACACCTAAGAGTTTATTACAAGGTTTCTCGGTTATTAGTCAAATTGAATTTTAATATTATTAGCCAATTTATCTCATTGGGCACTTCTATTTTGAGATTTAACAAATTTCTTAATATTAGTGTTGTAATAATGGACTTCTAATGTAAGAGATGACAAGCATAAAGAGAGAAATATAGCTACATAAGCTCAAAGAAATAAAGAGGACAGCACACCAGTATTTAACGTGGTTCGGTCAACGTGACCTACGTCTACGGAGAAGACAGCAAGAGGAACCCACTAATGAAAAGGGAAGAATACATGAGATTACAACTCAAATCTCACTCACCCAATCCCAATGAAACCCAACTCATTAGAGCTTAACAAAAGGAAGATAAATGGCAAGAGAAAGGAGAGGACAATACAACATTTAGTAACTCTCTCTTCTCACTTCCTTGCTCATGAAATCTCATGCAATGTGATCCATATTTATAGGTTAAACTTCTAAACCCCTTCATCACTTTACCTCACACATATATCAAAATCATAGGGTGGTTAAGATTTTTATAGGGTGGCTATTGATAACTTTTAGAATTGTTCGAGATTTCATAGAGTGGCTATTAATGACTTTAGGGTGGCTAGAGATTTTATAGAGTGGCTATTGATGACTTTTACGGTGGCTAGAGATTTCATAGGGTAGCTAATTGATTTTGAGAAAAAATCTAAGAAGATGGTTTAATTTATTAATTAAAAACATCAACAAATCTCCATCATTTCTTGAATGAATAACAAATCTCTCCACCTTATCGTGAACTATATCAAGTGTCATTTGAATTCTTGCTGTCTTCTCTAGCCCGTCGGGGCTCAACCTTCACTATTTTGAACACCAAGCAATTCGAGACAGTACTCGAACTTGCGTGAAGGTACGGGCTTTGTCCTCAAATGAAGTGTGATTACACACATTTATTGCATTATTCTTTATTACATCCACATTTATCATGTAATAAATCTGCTAAATTTCTTATCTTAAATATCTATTTTGCAGAAGATAATAATGAAGAGAAAGAGGATTAAACCAAATAAATATCAGTTAAATTCAGATTTAACTGGATCTATTTGGTTAGCTGAGGATGATCCCAGATCTAGTTAGAATAAATCAAGGATTGGGGCAAATGTTCAGCTGAAAATCAAAGCAAATCAGAAAGATAACACCAAATGGAAATCGGTAAAATTCAGATTTCTATAAATCTATTTTGGTTAGATAAAAATCAACCAAGGATAATATAAAATACAAAGAGAAAAATGGATAGGAGAAGATCAACGGATGAGATGAAGCAAGTTTGACTCAGATTCTGACTGGATACATTTTAGTATTTGAATCATAACCTTCGCTACTGAATCTCAAATCTGATGATTCAAGATGATCCAGAAAGCAGACTTACTGTAACGGTCCCAGTTAAATAAATCCTCAATTTGCATAACCTCCACTTACAAAACCGATTAATCAAATCATTTCCTTATTTCTTAAAAATTTCAGCAGCACCTCCTCTGTAATTACTGGTCGGATATAATATCCAATACAGATATAATAATTTCGGCTAACATCAGCCTACTTATTCTCATTCCAACCATATAACTTTATTCAAAATCATCCACACAACTATGAAAATTTTTCGGCTTGACATCGCCTACTTATGGAGAAACAAAATAATATAAACTCTAGAGTTTCTATCTCTGCATCCATAGGCTTTCAGAATTCATAACTTCCAACTAATCATGGGCAATATATAGATAATACACTTCTTATTGTTACAACTCAACAACAATAACTCAAATGTCAACTTGAAATGAAACTACCATCAGGTTCTCCACATACGTATATACAAGATTAATCATGCCTCCCATGACCCACATATATACCATCCACAAACACAAATGTCCCAAAATACAAGAGATGGATCGATTCAGAACGAACCCTGCGCAGCATAGCCCTGACCCCTGCCTCCAAGCAACCTGCAATATATCAGTCTGTGGGAGGGTGAGCTCGACAGCTCAGTGAGTGAGGTAGGAAAAATCAAGAAAAGATAATATCTCAACAAGAGTATGAATATACACGCAATAAAAGGAATCTGAAACAGTAAGAAGACAAGAATCGGAGGCATCCGATAGTTGATAATCAAGGTCTCAGCCTCTACAATTTCTGAGGACGATCAGACTCTTCTGATTGTATTCCCCAATTTCATTATTGAATTTTCATCCTTATGTATGATAAGTTCTATGAGTTACATAGCCAAACTCTCCCGCCTTAAGTGTACATAGTGTGTATTACTCACGTGCCTAGTATTCCACGCTATAATATACCAACCACCAAGGTCATGCCATAGACCTAGTTTATGCATTCAAATAACACTTACATCACAAGCCATAATTATATAACATATAATCACATCATATTCCTCATAATGCAATAACGTATCACACTTCAAGTAATGCACTGATTCACATGCACACTTTTACCTAATATGTGGTATTCATTTCAATGAACTAAACTTGTATTCTGATGGTTTCATTGTCATATACAACGACACATCCATCATACCCCCAGTGTCACACACACACACATACACATTTGTATCACACATAACCATTCTTTATCAATCATTTGTAAGGATGCAATTAAATGTATATCATAGCACCGTCTTCGCACTCCGCCCGTGCCATACGGGTCCCTTCCTCCCAATATGATATATATAGCATGTATATACAACAATAACACCGTCTTCCCCCTCCTACCGGTTCTCGCACGGCCCCTTCCTCCAATATATATATATATAAGTATTTGTCAAATCCCCGTCTTCCCCCCTCCTACCGGCTCCCGCCCGGCCCCTTCCTCCTCTTATATAATGCATCATGCAAGCTTAAGTTATAATATTCATACAAGCAATATAAAACTAGCTTACATGTCATGCCCGAAATGATGTGCAACAATAAGAAAGAAGACATGTGCTTGGGGTTTACCCAATATCATAGTAACAACACAATAACCAACGCATCCAGTTTCATAAGATTCATATATCATGCACATCAATTCCCTTACAAAAGCAATCATACTCACAATTAATGTTTATCTGTTAGATTGCATCATTACAGGAATATTCACACCAATTAATTAATCAGAACATGCCACCCAATTACATTAAGTACATAGATCAAGCGATATACACCCATCATATTCATATCAATCATAATGATTCTTATTCAGTGAGACACATGCCAATGCCCTTGTACACCATGTTTCAAAATTCTACATTAAATGCAACACTTATTACACAAGGTTGTGTTCAGTTCTAAGCCTGCCTTACTATCCCTTTTTTCATGGTGAAGATGAATTAAATATTGGTTCGATGTCTAATACTCCCAAGACTATCCACGTTTGGGGTAAGTACTAGTTCACCGCAATAGACACTCTTTTAATAATAAGGTGGTGAAACTATCCCTTCCCTGGTATCCGGGTATATCCTTGATCTTATTGACTATTAATTTCATCGGATGTATCCGTTTATCATTGGTACGGATACTAGAGAGTTATTCCTGGGAGTCCCAGTGCACCGAGTAGTCATTACCTGATACCGAGTCGATACTACTTGGTTAAACTAAAGGATACTAATATTCACTTCTCATTTAGTTAATAGAGTTGACCAATCTACCAATTCAATATTCTTAGAGTTTCGGTTCTCAAATTTTCTTACAAATCTTTTATATGCTATAATACCTATTCCGCACATCGAATTAGCCATCCATCTTGTGTATAGGATTTATTACAACAATTAATGTTCCACAATTTATGATCATGAGCATCTAAAAATTTCAATTATTTATAGCCTTTTAACTTGATCAGATCCATCAATCCAATTTTCAATCTCTACCTTAAACTATGAATTAACACTCATGTAGTATGGAACAATTATGGCTAACACGGCTTTCCGGAAAGTAATAGGTTCTTATACTTGATCCATCCATTTGATTGACCAAGGTTAAGCCTTCCTACTCCCTCAGATTCATCTAAACTCTGGTTCCAGTCCACTTTCCGACTCAGGATAGAATGATTGAAAGAGATTACATTGTCAGAGATTTGAGAACCTAAAATTTATCAGCTTATGAGATATTCAAAATTTCCTTGAATCAGTTGAAAGATTACAACAAAACAATAATCAGACTACAAGAGAGGGAGATGTTGAATCTTGAATCTCCCCTTTGTTTAATGCTGGGTTCTTCAAGTGGCGATGGAGAGTGAATCTTGTTCTGAGGGTTATGTCATATCATCATTTTAAGATTCAAGAGTGATGGTTAACATCACTGCCTCGCCCGTCCTTTGACAACCTAGCCCTATAATTGTGCAATTCATTCATACGAGTGATAATATAATGGACTGTGTTGACATTTGAGTCTATTCTTCTTTCATCTTTGGTGCATAAGATATTTGTTAGAGATTATATGTCATACAGGTAAGATCAAAATTTTAGACTCTTGATAGATGATTCCAAATCTGGTCATAAGGGGGTTGAATATCGGAATGTCGTTGGTTATTGAACTAATACATGATGTCGAAAAGTGGACCAACAAGTCCATCTAATATAAGTTTATACTTTCAAGGAGGTCAAGGAATTAAATTATCGAGTTGAAAAGGTTCCATCAATATTGGCATTAAGGAAAAAGAATAAAAAGAAAAGGTATGGGGCGCATGGTATACCTTCCACTTAAGGTTGAGTTCCAAGTCATCTCTGACATTGTTTCTTTGATGACAGGGTAACCAAGTTTCCCTCAGGTAAAAAGGAGGCATGAGAAGACAACTCACTCTTGCAATTCAAGGCCTAGGTGGATAACTTCCAGATCTTAGCAGAATGCTAAGCTATTAGACTTACATTGAATTTCAGCTTGTCTCTTTCTCTTCCAAATTTGCTATAATAGTGCCTGTTAATTTCAGGAATATCTGTATTTGATACAAGAAAGTGGCAATCTCTACGAAGTTATTCTGACTATGCTAGTTTTCTAGATAACAGGCTAAGATTTTCTAATCATTCGTACTCGTCTCTTATAATAAGGTGGGAATAGATTCTTCCCGATCTACTTTATCAACTTGATCGAATCAAAATGCATACGCCAAACCCAAACACTCGACCTTCGAACAAAGAATAACTAATTGTAAATATCAAGGACTATCAATCTATGAGTCTGCAACTAGTCTATGGCACATGATAGTTCTTGATCTTGCTAGTAATAAAATAAAATAAAAGAAAAAGGGATATACCATCCTGGATTGGAAATAACCTATCATCACTTAGTTCCTTCGCTTACGTCCATATATGTTAATGGTTGGGACAATTACTGGGTCGGCAATAAAATAGAGCCTACTCAAGTACACAAAATAAACCAGAAATTTTACTTAGCCGTTACTAAGCATGGGCATAACTATGACACCTTTTCAATATTTGCAAAATAACATCATCAAAGATATATATATATATATATATATATATTGATATACAATAGAATGTTCCTTGAAAATTTTCCCTTACATGCTAATTTCATGAGTTTATTATGAGCAATTTTTTTTTTTTTTGATGGAATATAGACAAAATAGGTCTGCATGCAATACTCTCAGACCTCTGGTACAAAAGCAAAAAGTTATTCGTAATTGAGAAACCCAATTGTTAATGTGCATATAGTTGTCAAGAAACAACATGCCTCATACTACCTCTGGTATCCTGTACCAAGTAATGAATTAGGCTTGCTATAAGAGGTATCTAGTAATAAGAGATTAATAGCAAGCATAATTGGTGTAATAATAAATAGCCAAATCCCTTTCAAATACAAAGTGGGTTTCAACAATAGGGCAAGATACAAGGTCAGGAAATCTCCATAGAAGGGCTGATCAGAGTATTATGATCAATTGTTAATTTATATTCTAGATTCAGAAACATATAGGTTGGAACAAATTTTTGGATCAAAACAACAAATTTGAAGTGGAACCCCTACTCACCTTGTAATTGGCCAAAACCAAAGGGGGATGAACGAGGAGGAGAAGAAGAAGCGAGCGGGCTGTTGAAACACCTCGGCACCTCCCCCCCCCTGCCACGCCGCCGGAGATCGCGGCCGGCCGCCGCCCTGTCGCCCTCGCGTGCGGCCTGCGCGCCGCCTGCGCGCCGCGCGCGCGCCGCCCGCGCGCTGGCGCTGCCCATCACTGCCGAGGGGGAGAGAGGGATTTGGGAGAGAGAGAGAGAGAGAGGGATTTGGGGGAGGCTGCGTGAGGGAGAGAGAGAGAGAGAGATATTAGGGAAAAATTGCCACCTCATACATCTATTTCCCTCTCACTTTCCCATTTTGCCACATCACCCCACTCTTTCCAAAGTTGCCCAAATTCTTGCCACCTCTTGCCCACTAGCTAATTTAGGTCATTAAATATTTGTGTAACACTTGTGGGAAGGGTTAATGTACATGGTAGAATACCACTACATGATGTGTATACATATATATATTCATTCATTTTGAAGGCATATATATACATACCAATTATTTTATATAAAATAAACACTCAACAAATTTTATTTCGCTTCGCACTAATTAATAAATAATCCTTTCTAATTATTTTGTTTAATACCTCAAATCTCAAAATTAGGATATTAAATCAGAATTTAATAATCCGGATGTTACATTTCTACCCCCCTTACAGAAGTTTCGTCCTCGAAACTTGGCATGCTTGAAACAGATAATATAAAACTTCCACAATCCTCCTATATACTTTAAAATCTTACTTCCATATAATATCCCTCTCGATCCTTTACCTCGAGAATTTATTATCTCTTGATCAACTTTCTACACTATACTCTTACGATCCGACTTAATCTTGACTCGCTTGATATTTTAATCGTTTCCTTACTCCAGTGTCCCATACCACTAGCAGCTCGTACTGAGAGCCCACACCCTCAGCCGAACACATCCGAATTATGGCATGTGGGTACCATAATCCGAACATAAGGTAGCGACCAAATATCCCGCGCTTCAGGATTAGTC
This sequence comes from Agave tequilana, assembly GCA_038442645.1. NCBI lineage: Eukaryota > Viridiplantae > Streptophyta > Magnoliopsida > Asparagales > Asparagaceae > Agave > Agave tequilana. Next base: position 130,428 of record JAVJIF010000094.1, read on the forward strand.
ATACACGTAAGAACTCCTACCCCCTTTAAACCTACCATATTAAACAATATTTTCACCTAGATACAAAGCACAATCATGCATATCAATCATAACAATCAGCCTTATCAATCCAATCCTCTTTCTACTACTCTTTCTAAGTCTATCCTCTTTCTATATCCTGTGCTCTGATACCAACTGTAACGGTCCCAGTTAAATAAATCCTCAATTTGCATAACCTCCACTTACAAAACCGACTAATCAAATCATTTCCTTATTTCTTAAAAAATTCAGCAGCATCTCCTCTGTAATTACTGGTCGGATATAATATAGAGCCTACTCAAGTACACAAAATAAACCAGAAATTTTACTTAGCCGTTACTAAGCATGGGCATAACTATGACACCTTTTCAATATTTGCAAAATAACATCATCAAAGATATATATATATATATTGATATACAATAGAATGTTCCTTGAAAATTTTCCCTTACATGCTAATTTCATGAGTTTATTATGAGCATTTTTTTTTTGATGGAATATAGACAAAATAGGTCTGCATGCAATACTCTCAGACCTCTGGTACAAAAGCAAAAAGTTATTCGTAATTGAGAAACCCAATTGTTAATGTGCATATAGTTGTCAAGAAACAACATGCCTCATACTACCTCTGGTATCCTGTACCAAGTAATGAATTAGGCTTGCTATAAGAGGTATCTAGTAATAAGAGATTAAATAGCAAGCATAATTGGTGTAATAATAAATAGCCAAATCCCTTTCAAATACAAAGTGGGTTTCAACAATAGGGCAAGATACAAGGTCAGGAAATCTCCATAGAAGGGCTGATCAGAGTATTATGATCAATTGTTAATTTATATTCTAGATTCAGAAACATATAGGTTGGAACAAATTTTTGGATCAAAACAACAAATTTGAAGTGGAACCCCTACTCACCTTGTAATTGGCCAAAACCAAAGGGGGATGAACGAGGAGGAGAAGAAGAAGCGAGCGGGCTGTTGAAACACCTCGGCACCTCCCCCCCTGCCACGCCGCTGGAGATCGCGGCCGGCCGCCGCCCTGTCGCCCTCGCGCGCGGCCTGCGCGCCGCCTGCGCGCTGGCGCTGCCCATCACTGCCGAGGGGGAGAGAGGGATTTGGAGAGAGAGAGAGAGAGGGATTTGGGGGAGGCTACGTGAGGGAGAGAGAGAGAGAGATATTAGGGAAAAATTGCCACCTCATACATCTATTTCCCTCTCACTTTCCCATTTTGCCACATCACCCCACTCTTTCCAAAGTTGCCCAAATTCTTGCCACCTCTTGCCCACTAGCTAATTTAGGTCATTAAATATTTGTGTAACACTTGTGGGAAGGGTTAATGTACATGGTAGAATACCACTACATGATGTGTATACATATATATATTCATTCATTTTGAAGGCATATATATACATACCAATTATTTTATATAAAATAAACACTCAACAAATTTTATTTCGCTTCGCACTAATTAATAAATAATCCTTTCTAATTATTTGTTTAATACCTCAAATCTCAAAATTAGGATATTAAATCAGAATTTAATAATCCGGATGTTACACTTACAGGGCTACAACTCTTATGTTGATCACTGTTTCTAATTCTGTCATTTGGTAAGTGATATTCAGCAATCAAGACGCTAACAAACTGCAGATCAGAACTGAATATCCACATCAAATCAAGTTTGGAGATAAGGGGAGGATTCAAATTCAGAAATAGCCAGCTTTTCCTATTTTCATACTCCTCTAACCTCTGCATTTCTTCTATAAATACCTGCAATCTCAAAGGAAAAAAAAGAGGACCAAGCAGAGAGCAAAACTTAGGCTAATTTGTAGTTTGTAACTTAGGTTTTTAGTTTTCTTTTATATAATTTTCATTTTATTTATGTAACTGAGAGGAGAGAAGACTTTCATGGAGGAATGAGAGCAAGCTTGTACTGAAGGTAACATCGTGTAAGTGATCGTTTCTTCCATTGTTATTTGAATCGAATCGAGGTTTTCTTTTCTTTTCTATTCTAGTTTTTGTTCGCTTCCCTCTTTTGTGTTTGTGGATCCAAATGAAACCGATAGCCTCGAAGTTGCCTTGTCCTTGTAAGTGTCGTTGGCTTATGTGATGGATATCCATTTCTATGGTAGTATAGCTCGCCCCTTCATTTTATAGTGTAAATCGGGAATGGGGAAGATCTCATCTGTCATGCTTCGCTCGCCTTCAAAAAAAGGTACATCGTCGATACGGGTAAAAGGTAAGCAGGCGCCGAAGAGGTAAGTATGTTTTTTATGTTTTAGTTTTTCTTTCTTTTCTTGTAACTTTTAGTGTAGATCACCAACACCATAATACCCAAATCTCTTTCACTCTTTCAATTTCTTTGTACATATCACTTCTATTTTCTCCACCTTCTTTATCTACCACTTCTTCCTAACTTGACTTTAACTCTATTTTTCATTTTCTTTTAAAGAACTAAAAGAAGAACTTTAACCATTCTTTGTAGCATAAAAGAGAACTTACTAAAAAGCTTCCATCGCTAGTCCCTCCTTGTGGATCACGACCCGCATAGCCACTTACTATTGCGATAGTATTAAGCACCTTGTGCTTTCTATCTTAAAGTTCTGAAATTCTGTATTTTTGTGCAGGTTTCAAGCTCAATCAAAGTGATATCTGACAACAATGTGTTTGGTTCTCTCATGATACATCTGCTTCTTCGTCAGATGTATAGCACTCTCACTGTCGCTAAATATCGTAGTTACTCCTTGGTGTAAGCCGAGATCTTCAACCAAGTCTTTTAACCAAATAGCTTCTTTTACTGCCTCTGTAACTGCCATATACTCTGCCTCCATAGTAGACAAAACAACTGTCAACTGTAAAGTCGCCTTTCAACTAATGGCATTATCTGAAAGAGTAAAAGCATAACATGTCCGAGATCTTCTATCCAAATCGCCCACAAAATCTGAATCTGAATATCCAACAATTTTGCAATCATAATTAGTTTCCCTGTCAAAACATAGACCAATATTAGTAGATCCTTTTAAATATCGCAAAATCCATTTCACTTCCTGCCAATGGCCTTTTCCTGGCCTGTCCATATGTTGACTTATAACACTGACTGCATGTGAAATGTCTGATCGAGTGCACACCATAGCATACATAATGCCTCCAACTACACTGCATAGGGAACATGAGACATATACTTCTCCTCTTCATCAGTTTAAGGAGATAAATCTGCTGAAAGTCGAAAATGAGTAGCAAGTGGAGTTTTCACAGGTTTGGCATCAAGCATGCCAAATCTCTCTAACACCTTCTCGATATATTTCTTCTGAGATAGGAACAATTTTTCTTCTTGTCTATTCCTGTGAATTTCCATTCTCAAAATCTTCTTCGCTGCTCCCAAATCTTTCATGTCAAACTCTTATTTGAGTTGAGCTTTCAACTTATCAACTTCAGACATGTTTTTGGCTGCAATTAACATGTCATTAACATATAAAAGCAAATATATAAAAGAACCATCATTAAGCTTCCGATGATAAACACAACTATCATATTTACTCCTAAACTAACCATGCTCAACCATGAAAGTATCAAATCTCAAATACCATTACCTAGGTGACTGCTTCAAGCCATAAAGAGATTTCTTTAACCTGCACACTTGGTCTTCTTTGCCTTCAATAACGAATCCTTCTGGTTGATGCATAAAGATTTGCTCTTCAAGCTCGCCATGAAAAAAGGCTGTCTTCACATAAAGTTGCTTGAGCTCTAAATCGAACCAAGCTACCATGGCTAGCAACACGCGAATAGAGGTGTGATTCACAACTGGAGAGAATACTTCATTGAAGTCAACACCCTCTGTCTGACTGTAGCCTTTGGCTGCCAAGCGTGCTTTGTATCTTACAACTCAGCACCAGGAATTTCTTCTTTCTTCTTAAAGACCCATTTGCAGTCAATAATTTTCAGTCCCCTGGGCGGCTTCACTAACTCCCATATTTGGTTCTTGTGAAGAGATTCCATCTCTTCAGTCATAGCAACAGTCCATTCTGCAGCTTCATCAGAAACTGATAGCCTCATTGTAGGTGGAAGGCTCTGGAATCTCAATAGATTCTACCACACATAGAGCATAAGCGACCATATCTGCATAGGCGTATCGCTTAGGTGGACGAATCTGTCTTCTTGCTCTCCCGATGGTAATATTGTATTGTTGCTATTGTAGTGTATCATCATTCAAAGTTGAACCTTGAGCATCATCGACTAGTTCAACGTGTGTGCTCTTTTGCACTCCTTCTGTAACTTTGCTCTCAAACTCCACCTGCTTGCTTGCTTCCTCTCCTGAACCTGTAATATCAACAACAGACTCCTTTCGTGGTTGAAGCATGTAATTTTCATCAAAAGTAATATCCCTACTAATAACAAATTTAGGTGACTTAGGATCAGGACACCACAACCTATATTCTTTCACCCCAATAGCATAACCAAGAAATATAGCTTTCTTTGCCCTAGGTTCAAGCTTACCATTATTTACATGAAAATAAGCAGGGCAACCAAATACTCGTAAATGAGAGTAATTAGCAGGGGTATCAGACCATACCTCTTCAGGAGTCTTAAAATCAATACCTGTAGAGGGAGACCGATTTACCAAATAGCAAGCTGTGTTTACTGCCTCGACCCAAAAGCATTTTGACAAACTAGCAATAGAGAGCATACACCGAGCTTTCTTCAACAGTGTCCTGTTCATCCTTTTTGCAACTACATTCTGTTGTGGTGTATATTGAACTGTATGATGCCACACAATTCCTTCATTTTGCAGAATTAATCAAACTTCATGGAACAGAACTCCATTCCATTGTCGGTCCTGAGGCGCTTCACCTTCTTTCCTGTTTGCTTTTTGATCATAACCTTCCACTGCTTGAATGTAGCAAACACATCGCTCTTATGCTTGAGAGAATACACCCAAACTTTTCTGAAATAATCATCAATTAAAGTCAGAAGATAACTAGCTCCACTTTTCGATGGAACCTGAGAAGGACCCCAAACATCTGAATGGATGTAGTCTAAGGTGTCTTTAGTCCTGTGAACACCTGTGTCAAAAGAAACTCTGTGCTACTTGCCAAAAACACAATGTTCACAAAAGTCAAACTTTCCTGTTTTCTGGCACAAAGCAAACCTTACTTACTCAACACATATAGTCCTCTCTCACACAGACTCTAACTGCATATGCCATAAACGAGTGGTATCTAAGTCTGGGTCTTCTGACATTAACACGGTGGCATCACCTGTCACCGTGCTACCTTGAAGGATATAAATGATATTCACCTTCTTTCCTTTCATCACAACAATAGAGCCTCTGCTAACTCTCAAAACTCCACCTTCGGCTGAAAACTTATAGCCGTTGGAGTCAAAGGTGCTCAAAGAAATTAAATTTTTCTTCAAATCTGGCACATGCCGAACATTACTCAACGTTCTAACAATACCGTCATGCATCCTAATCTTGATTGACCCAATACCAATTATCTTGCAGGGCATGTTATTTCCTATTAAGATATTACCACCATCAATTAGCTGGTAGGTCACAAACCAATCCCTGTGGACATATGTGATAAGAACAACCTGAATCAAGAACCCACTCATATCGTGAACGGGCATCAAAGACGGTAACTGAAAGAACCTCATGTGATGTGGAAGCTTCTTCTGCAATACTAACAATCGAAGATTTCTCATCTTGAGATTTTCTCCTTACATTTTCTTTTTCTTCGAGCTTAAAACTATCTTTTTTATAATGTCCAAACTTATGATAATAGTGACACTCAATATTTTTTCTTAACCTAGATTTTAATCTAGATTTTCCTCGAGATTTTTCTCGACCCTTCTCTGTACGACTACTGACGAATAAGCCTTCAGCTTGATCCTCACTTCCTACAACTGACACTTTTTATCTTAACTCCTTAGAATGTAAAGCTGATTTGACATCTTCTAAAGAAAGTGTATCTCTACCATAGAGCATACTATTAACAAAATTTTTAAAGGAAGGAAGTAGTGAGCACAATAAGATGAGAGAGATTGATCTTCTTCATCTATTCTAACATCAATATATTTTAAATTCATGAGAATTTTATTGAACTCATCTAAGTGGTCTTTAATTGGCGTACCTTCCTTCATGCGAAGGGTGAGGAGGCGCTGCTTCAAGTAGAGCTTGTTGGTCAGGGAATTTGTCATATACAAGCCCTCTAATTTGAGCCACAAACCGGCGGCGGTATCTTCATCGGCAACCTCCAGCAAAACTTCGTCGGCTAAACAAAGTTGTATGGCACTATGCGCCTTCATCTTGAGTTCTTTCTTTTCGTCCTCGTACATAGATTCTGGCAACTTATCCTTATCGGACAAGACTTTCAACAAGCCTTGTTGCACTAAGAGAGCTCGCATTTTTGACACTCCACAAACTGAAGCTATTTCTTCCGTCGAATTTATCTACTTTGTACTTTGCCGAAGCCATCTCGAAACCCACAAGAAAATAACACTAGCTCTGATATCAGTTTATTGTAACAGTGGGATTCTAATGTAAGAGATGGAAAGTATAAAGAGAGATAGATAGATATATAAGCTAACAGAAACAAAGAGGACAACATACCAGTATTTAAAGTGGTTCAGTCAATGTGACCTACGTCCATGGAGAAGACAACAAGAGGAATTCACTAATCAAAAGTGGAGAATACAAGAGATTACAACTCTAATCTCACTCACCCAAGCTCAATGAAACCAACTCACTAGAGGTTGACAAAAGGAAGAAAATGGTAAAAGAAAGGAGAGGACAATACAATATTTAGCAACTTTCTCTTCTCACTTCCTTGCTCTTGAAATCTCATGCAATGTGATGTATATTTATAGGCAAAACTTCTAAACCCCTTCATCACTTTCCCCCACACATACATCAAAATCATAGGGTCTTCATAGGGTAGCTATGATCTTCATAGGGTGGCTATTGATGACTTTTAGGGTGGCTAGAGATTTTATAGGGTGGTGATTGATGCTTAAACCTGCACACAAAATACAGAATTTCAGATCTAAGAATAGGATGTGCAAGTGCTCAATTCCACCGCGATAGCAAGTGGCTATGCGGGTCGTGATCCACAAGGAGGGTTAGCGATAGAAGCGTTCAAGGTTTGTATTGAAATCTTTATGAAAAAAAATGAAGGTTCTTCTTTGTTTGAAGAAATGAAAATGAAAAAGAGTTAGGTTAAGTTAGAAAGAAAGCGATAGATGGAGAAGATGGAGAAAAATGGAGAATGACTATTTACAAAGAAATGGAAAAGGAGTGATGAAAGAAATCGTGTTGGTAATCTAAACTAAGAAATACAAGAAAAGAAAGAAGATTGAAGAAGTACTTACCTAGTTTGGTTGATGACTTACCTAGAACCCTTGCATGTTTTACCGTGCTTCGGAGGCGTTCAACGCATAAGCCATAGGATCGAGCTCAGTCCTCATTCGCATTATATCATCAAGACGAGCAAGAATAAAGTGATACGGAGTCTTGAGGAGGAGAACATCACCATGAATTATCTTTGGCACTCACACAACATTGTTATACTTATGCTTCTGGATTCACTTGCAAGCTCATCAAAACCAAAAGAGGTAAAGTAGAAAGAAGAAGAAGAAAATGAAAGTAAAGAAGAACATAGAAAAATATTACCTTTTATTGCTTGAAACGATGGAAGAAAGGAGGAGGGTACATCGGTGTCACTCTCAACATAAGCCTCTCTCTCTTACTTACATGAATCTCAATCTAACCTAAGCTTACATACAAATTAAAATTACATAAAAATAAAACAAAAACCTACACTTAAAAAAATGGAAAACTAGACTAAAGCCTATCTCTGCATGGTCGTCCCATTTTCAGTGCAAATCCTGCCCTTTTATAGGCAAAAACCCAACCTACAGGAGAGGATAAAGATAGGGGGAGCAAACGCTCCCCCTAACTCCATAACAGAGCCGCGAAAACGCGGTTGTGGCCGCGTTTCCGCGGCCTTGCTGTGACCAGGTGGCCACAACCTGTTGGTGGAGCTCCCCGGCTTCGCGTTCTGGTTTTATCTTCAGTTGAATTTCTCGTTTAAGTCCGAGATTTTGACGAAATGGCCTTTGATCTTTGCTTCAACCGATCGATTCTGGGAGGATTCTTCTCAACCGGTTTTCAAGCTCTCTGATTTTGCCCTGATTCACTGAGTTCGAATTAATTCTGATTTAATTCAGAATTTGGTAGGCTTTTGGGATCATTTCTCTTCACTCTCCTTTAGGAATGGGCCTGCAAATAAATTAAACATTTAATTAGGACAATGCAGAGTTTATTCTATAATAAGTATGGAAATATGATAATAAATGTGCAACATTAGCGACCAATCGCACCCCTATACCTATCTTTTGCTCGTTCTCGAGCAAAATAACTAAACTATACTAAGGATTATTAGACCACTTTCGCAGGTCACGCGATTGCACTAAGCATGTGCAACAAGCTGTTAAACCTCTAGGTTTCCCCTAGAGGACTAGTTTTGTCTCGTGAGAGTTTTCAGAGGATTACACCCACAAAATCCATAAAGAAAGAGAAACAAAAAGTTAGTATTTTCGAAAAGCATTTTGAAAGAGAAAAATATTTGAAATATAATTGTAAGATTTAAGTAATCTATAAGTTATAGGAAAACTGAATTTTTCATTCTTAAACTTAGTCTCTATTCAAAAATTTTTATCAATCAAAGTAAGGAGTCAAATTGTACTTCTCATTTAGTCTATTACTTTACCCTAAGTCATATGCACCTTGTGACTGTGAAAATTTTGACTAAGGGTTCATTAACTCTAACTCTTATGCCTTATTTATTTATATATATATTTTTGTGGTATTATTCCTTAGTTCTATTAGGCTTTCTAATCTGCCTATGTAACGAGCCTTTAATCGATGACTCCCAAACCAAACGGTCTTAGGGCACCAGCTGAGAAAACACCCCAAGGACTTAAGGACTCGAGCAAATAAGGCCACAAAACTAAGGGTTTTATTATTTGAACCCCTTTTAGGCGTGAATACTTATGCTTTATTAGGCACAAATACCCAGCTTAATCAGAGGATATATTTTTTTCTCAAACTTATCTAATCATCTTTCGCATAAATACTAATGCTTGCTTAGGCCAAAGTACCTAGCTAATCAATAATTAGATTTGTTCATTTTTCATAGATTTTTTTATATATATATATAAGGCATAAGAATCTTTGTTTTTGAACCCTAAGTGTGTAAGTGTATGAAGTGTGCATATTTCATTAAGGTAAAGATCAAGACTAAATTACTTTGACAAATTATCTTCCTAACCCTAAAAATCAAACAAATAATCTTATTTTGACCAAATTTAAGAAATCCTAATTTTGATTTTCCTATTCCTTAAAATTGACTCAATTTCTTACAAAAAATATGTCAAAATATTGTTTCTATTTTCAAATTTTTTTTTAAAAGTAAAGAAAAACCCAAGTTATGTTAGACCCTCCCCCACATCTATCTCATGCATTGTCCTCAATGTATGAATTAATGCATAGATGCATGAAAAAGAAGAAAGGGAAGGAAAATGTTACCTTAAGGTGGTGGTTCCGGTGGTGGTCTGATTGGTCCACGAAATGCGGTCCAATCGACTTTTCGTGGAGTTCAGAGGAACCCACCAGAAATCTCTTTAACATAACCCATTAAAATGATGTATCCATGAAGGATTTTAATTAAAAATTTAACCCCATCTAATTTCCAAATTCCATAATTAATTTCAGAGTCAAATTTGTCAACCGCCTTGTCCCAAAATGGAGTGTGAAAAGATAGAATGATTGACTTGGACTCAGGAAATACTGGAACTAATACCGACTCAGGAAAGTGACTTAAGTCAAGTAAAGGCTCAAGAGTCGAGATTGGTTCAAGAAGTGGGTCCAAGTCAAGAAGTTGAAACTCAAGTCCACAGTTATTTTCCAACAATGGAATGTGACTTAATATTGGTGATTCAAGTTCAAGAATGATAGTTGTAGGAATCAAAACTGACTCTAAAATATTACTCAAGTCGGGTAACAAAACAGGAGTCAATATTGACTTGGGAATTTGAATTGGATCACAGATTTGAGAATCTAGGTCACATTTCTCATTGAGTTCAATGTCATAAAAATGAGAACTTGCCAATTTGTCAATAGGACTTTCAAAAGTGTAAAATTGGTCAAGTTCAATATGATCATCAAAGATGGGTGATTCAATTTCATGATGAATTGGCACAGGATCCAATGTTGACTCGGGAAAAGGATTGAAATCAGGTGAAGATACCGGAGTCATAATTGAATCAGGAAGTAGAATTGAGTCACTAAGTTGAGGTTCATGATCATATTCATTCTCAAGTTCTATTTCAGGAAAGGAATAACTTGCCAAATTGTCAATATCATTTTCAAATTTGGAGTTTGGGAAAGTTCAAATGATTGTTCTGAAATGGAACCTTGATTTCCAAAACAACATGACTCTTCTGCTCTAACAGAATGGTTAGCGACATCAGAACTGGTCAAACGGTGAAAACATAGAGATTGGACCATCATATCTATGTCACGATTACGAGCGTTTTGAGCCTGAGTCATGGCTTCAAGCATCTTTTCATACTTGATTGGTTCATCGTTTTGTTGAAAAGATGAAGTGTTGTCTTGGAATTGGTGGTGAAATTGTGAGTCCATCAGATTTTGTGATTGTTGTTTGGACTCACGCATACTCATTTCCAAAATTGATGGTTTTCTATTTTGGACTGGTGGAACTGAGTATGAATCTTGGAAATATTGTGGACTAGGTGGATAAGGAGGATAAGTTGGTTGAAATTTGACTCGGGGAGGTGAATCCCCACTGACTCTGTGAAGAGTTGAAATTATTCTGAAAATTATGGTTATAATATTGGGGATATGAGTTATATTGATTCGGATAAGACCAATCCGACACACTAGGTTGGTTAAAGTTATGATATGCCGGGTTGGTAATATCCGAAGAAGAGGTCGGTGTGTAATATGGGTTACTATTACAATTGGAAATTTTTTTTATTATAAGCCATATCACACAATAGAATACAAACAAAGAAAAAAACAAACAAATAAGCAAATAAATAAAAAGAAAAAATTCTAAACTAAGTTAGGGTAGACCTATGACCTAGACGACTCCTAACTGGTTAGACTGTCCACGGGAGGTATAATGCAGACTTTGACCATAAGCTAATCAGCCAGGTCAGGGCAAGATTGGTGGAGGTTATCCGTCAAAGACGTTCCTTAATTAAATAACTACCAACCTTCGGCCTTTCGGCCCTTAATCCCTTTCCTAGACACTGATTTGGCAGGAGTCAAATTCTAACACCTTTCCCCCTTAGGATAATCTCCTAATTGAGTCCGAGATGTCCCTAGGGCCAACGTCTACTCATTTTTAGTTAGGCTCGGGTTAGTGAGTGCTTGAAATCTGATTTTTGGGCCAAGGAAGGGTAATTAAATCCCACCTTATCTTGTTATGGGTTGGTGCCCTTAAGATCAGTTTGTGCAAGTGTACAAGATAAACAAACAAGATTCACTCAAAGCGATGTAAATCAACAAAGAGATGAGTCCTATTCTAAATGCAAATGCGAACGTACCTTGCTCAAGCACTCTTCAACAGTAAAGTAAATGAATTGAAAAGACACGTGCCTAAAATGCAAACGTCTAATCAATTTTTTAACTTTTTCAACAAATGTTTTACTGTTGGTTTATTAGCAGGCTTCTGGTGATGGCATATAAGAAATAAAGTTTGCAGAAAACTATAATTTTGCAAAGCAAGCAGCCCTGCAAAAAAAAAAAGTTAGTAGTGAACTCTTCCTTGCCGCGGAAACGCGGCTAGAGCCGAGCAAACGCGGCAATTCAGAGGGTACTTGGTCTCTATTTTCTAGCACAGAGGTCCAAGACCACTTATATGTTGCTGCAATCTTTTTTTTTCCTGCTTTTCATGCCCTATAACATGCAACAGAGAAGAAAAATTCGTTTTAGTTCTAAAAATTCAATACAAACCGTTACCCTCCCTGGCAACGGCGCCAAAATTTGATTGATGCTTAAACCTGCACACAAAATACAGAATTTCAGATCTAAGAATAGGATGTACAAGTGCTCAATTCTACCGTGATAGCAAGTGGCTATGCGGGTCATGATCCACAAGGAGGGTTAGCGATAGAAGCGTTCAAGGTTTGTATTGAAATCTTTATGAAAAAAAACGAAGGTTCTTCTTTGTTTGAAGAAATGAAAATGAAAAAGAGTTAGGTTAAGTTAGAAAGAAAGCGATAGATGGAGAAGATGGAGAAAAATGGAGAATGACTATTTACAAAGAAATAGAAAAGGAGTGATGAAAGAAATCGTGTTGGTAATCTAAACTAAGAAATACAAGAAAAGAAAGAAGATTGAAGAAGTACTTACCTAGTTTGGTTGATGACTTCCCTAGAACCCTTGCATGTTCTACTATGCTTCGGAGGCGTTCAACGCATAAGACATAGGATCGAGCTCAGTCCTCATTCGCATTATATCATTAAGACGAGCAAGAATGAAGTGATACGGAGTCTTGAGGAGGAGAACATTACCATGAATTATCTTTGGCACTCACACAACATTGTTATACTTATGCTTCTGGATTCACTTGCAAGCTCATCAAAACCAAAAGAGGTAAAGTAGAAAGAAGAAGAAGAAAATGAAAGTAAAGATGAACATAAAAAAATATTTCCTTTTATTGCTTGAAACGATGGAAGAAAGGAGGAGGGTACATCGGTGTCACTTTCAACATAAGCCTCTCTCTCTTACTTACATGAATCTCAATCTAACCTTAGCTTACATACAAATTAAAATTACATAAAAAGAAAACAAAAACCTACACTAAAACAAATGGAAAACTAGACTAAATCCTATCTCTGCATGGTCATCCCATTTTCAGTGCAAATCCTGCCCTTTTATAGGCAAAAACCCAACCTACAGGAGAGGATAAAGATAGGGGGAGCAAACGCTCCCCCTAACTCCAAAACAGAGCCGCGAAAACGCGGTTGTGGCCGCGTTTCCGCGGCCTTGCTGTGGCCAGGTGGCCACAGCCTGTTGGTGGAGCTCCCCGGCTTCGCGTTCTGGTTTTATCTTCAGTAGGATTTCTCGTTTAAGTCCGGGATTTTGACGAAATGGCCTTTGATCTTTTGCTTCAACCGATCGATTCTGGGAGGATTCTTCTCAACCAATTTTCAACCTCTCTGATTTTGCCCTGATTCACTGAGTTCGAATTAATTCTGATTTAATTCAGAATTTGGTGGGCTTTTGGGCTCATTTCTCTTCACTCTTCTTTAGGAATGGGTCTACAAATAAATTAAACATTTAATTAGGACAATGCAGAGTTTATTCTATAATAAGTATGGAAATATGATAATAAATGTGCAACATTAGCGACCAATCAGGTGGCTAATTGATTTTGAGAAAAAGTCTAAGAAGATGGTTTGGTTTATTCATTAAAGACATATCAACCCGGAGCCTTCCTCTGGGCTCTGTCAATTCTTGGATTGACTTAGAAACTCGATTTCTTTCTCATTTTTATGAGGATGACACTGAGGTAACCATGGACAAACTCCTCTCTACCATACAGAGGAAGGGCAAATCTGTCCATGACTATATTGAGCGGTTCAGAAACTTGTCTCTGATGTGCCCAGCAGGGATGCCGTTACCTATGCTCTTGCAGACATGCAGGCATAACGTCCTGGACTAAGTGGAGATTCGTATGGAGGCTATCAAAGCCCACAACTAGAAGGAACTAGTCGAACAAGCTGAGATAGCCGAAAAGTCGGCTAAGAAGTTCAAACCATCTACCCCTAAAGGCAAATGGGGTATGAATAATAAGGGGCGCAGCGACATAGTGCGGTCTTCTCGAGCCAAAGGGAAAGAGACTATGTCCGTTAAATTGTCAGGAGATCTTCATTCAAAGGCCAAGAAGAGCGGCTTCAATAATCAGGAGTCTAACTTTCCTCTGAAACAGTACTCCTTCAAAGACGAACAGGTGGTCACAATATTTTATTTACTCCACAAAGGGAATAAATTGAAGCTACCGGATGCTCAGCGTCCTAATAAAGTGGGACGCACGAATGATCCCAACTATTGCCTCTTTCATAGGATGGTTCATCATCCTACTGATAAGTGCTTTGTCCTCAAAGACAAAATTCAAGCTTTAGTCGACGCCAGAGTTCTGACTCTGAAATAAAAACAAAAGAAAGTCACTGCAAACATGGTGACCCTCGAGTTCGGCAAAACTCCAAAAGTCACAGAACCTGATGGGACCTTCCCAGTCCCTGAAGTACGGCTAGAAGTAAAGCATCCTTCAGCCAAAACCCAAGAGATTAAGGGTCTTGTTCCCTTGACATTGGAAATAGGGAAAATCATGTGGATACACCCAGACCTTGCCCAAGATGAATAATGGGATTCGAAGAAATCCAAGTCAAAGGGCAAATCTTGCAATGTTATCTCTACATTGCCAGATGATGGCAATCTCACAACAGCTTCTCTTAGCGATTCTGAAGGAGAAAAGCATGCTTGCACAGCGCAGGCTGATGTACCTCAGCCGACGGGCACTCGATAAAATCATACTTAAAACAGTATGAGAAAGTTACTGACGAGACACAATAGCAGACGACGTCAGTACAAATACCCACACCGGCTCCTCTCCCGACAACGGAAAAAGAGAAGCAGAAAGAAGTTCGGTTTGACCATATCCTGAAGAAGCCTTCAGGCTCAGGGCTTAACATGTCTTTTCGCTTTGACATATTAGCCCAGCTGGCTAATATCCCAGCTCGTATCACCATACACGAGCGCCTTCGTCTCTCGAAAGAAAAAAGAGAAGCGCTTAGAGATGCACTGGCTAACTCAGAATCATTTCTGACACATATGCCAGAGATCCCTAGGGGTGACACACAGCCCTCTTGCTCCGAATGCCATCATGTACAATCAAGAGTACCTGCTATTACTTTCACAGCTGAGGATATTCTTCTCAAGGATAATAAGCACGATTGACCTTTGTACTACACTGAATACATCAGTTCGACGTGCATTGAAAGGGTACAGGTTGATCCTGGGTCTGCACTCAGTATCATCCCCAAAAGACTCCTCTACTTCCTTGGCATACCACTGTATCGGTTGTCTGCAACCACTATAATAATATATAGTTTTAATGATGGGAGTAATCATCCACTTGGAAAGATTCGACTCCGTTGCCGAATTGGGAGCCTGAAGTCAGAAGTGACGTGCTACGTCATTGACGTTGATACATCATACAATTTATTGCTAGGATGACCCTGGATCCACGCTAGCTGGATTGTTCCCTCTACTCTGCACCAGTGTTTCAAATATGTTGAAGATGATGAACAGTATGAACTGTCTTCGCTGAGAAACAACCATTCAAAGGAGTGAAAAACTACTTTACTGATGCTCTTGTATACCAGGAAGTCAGTAAAACAGCAAAGGAGTCATTGCCTGACAACGATGATAGTGACAATGAAGCAAATTAAGAATCTGAAGGTGACACACCAGTTACTTTGGTCGGCAAACCAATTATAGCATACTTTAATCCTCAATGTAATACTCTTTCTGAAGAGGAGGACGAATGGGTAATTAATGACAATATTTCCTTTGATTATCCTCTAAATGTTGAATTGCTTGAATCTGTTACAGATAGCTCTCTACACATGCCCTTGCATAAACCAAGTACATCAAGAACATTTGTGGAATACATAGAAGGATCCGTTCTAGTGGTTCCTCCGTCCAAAAAGGGTCAATCACCAATAATATTCGGTAGAGCTCAACTGCAAAGGTCTACAGCCACAGATTCAAGTTCAAGCTCAGAGACCCCGTAATTTTTCCATTATGCACGATCAACACAGCATATGATGAAGAAAATGGGATATAACCTGCAGTGTAGGAATGGCCTGAATTTCGGAAAAGGAAGACGTGGTTTTCTACGTAATTTTGTGCCAAAAGGGAAACCGGCAAATTACTATGATAACACATGTAGGGGGTTAGGATACGTTACACCTCCACCGCCTACAACGGTTCAATTCAGAGATAAACAAACCAATCCCATCACGCTCTGCCTCTTTCTCCGAATGGGACTCTGATGTTAGTGTGGGAACGATGTTCGAGAATCTCACTGTTAATATGACTTCAAGTAGCCAATTGGAGCCAGCGGAAGCTACCGATGAGGAACCATGGGCTCAGCAATTGGATTTCTAGTGGGAAAAGCGATTCGAACAACGCGAACCACCTATTGAAGACAAAGTGATCCAGGTCAACTTGGGTAGTCAAGAGCACCCTAAACCCATCTGTATAAGTGAAAGCTTATCACTTATGAAAAGAGAAGAATTGATAGTACTCGTAAGAAAGTATATTGATGTCTTCGCATGGAACTACAAGGATATGCCCCGACTTGATCCACAAGTAGCCATGCATCGTCTGAACATTAGGCCTGACGCCAAGCCAGTTAAGCAAGAATAACACCGATTTCGCCCGAACATTATGGAGGCTATTGAAGCCGAAGTCCATACACTCTTTGCATGCGGCTTCATACAGGAGGAACAACATCCAGATTGGGTTGCTAACATCGTTCCCGTTCTCAAGAAGAATGAAAAAATTCGGATCTGTATTGACTACCACGATCTCAATACAACCTGTCCTAAAAACGAATTCCCATTGCCCATCACCGATGTTATGATTGACAATACCTGCGGATTCGAAAGAATGTCTTTCATGGACGGCTTCTCAGGGTATAATCAAATTAAGATGTATCAAGAGGACGAGAAGCATACTTCATTCTAGACACCGTTGGGGGTGTATTGCAACACCGTGATGCCTTTCGGATTAAAAAACACGGGAGCAACTTATCAGCGCGCGATGAGTGTAATTTTTCGTGATCATCTCCGAAAGACGGTAGAATGTTATGTCGACGACATTGCTGTCAAAAGCCATGATAAGAATGATCATCTTCGTGACTTGAGAACGATGTTCGACATAATGCGGGCTCATCAACTGAAGATGTATCCGACAAAATCCTTCTTGGGGTTTCGAGTGACAAGTTTCTTGGATTCATTGTTACATCAAAGGGAATTCATCTTAACCCAGACAAAGTCAAAACCATTCAGAGCATGCATCCACCTAAGAATCTCAAAGAACTGAGGAGCCTGCAAGGTAGACTGGCTTATATCAGAAGATTCATCGCAAATCTCTCAGGCCGCTATCAACCATTCACCCGACTCATGAAAAAGGGTTTCTCTTTTGTATGGGATCAAACCTGTCAAGAAGCTTACGAAGATATCAAAAGATATCTCACAAAACCTCCAGTCTTAGTAGCTCCCACATCAGGAAACCATTCCTATTTTATGTGAAAACTATGGACCATTCTCTTGGTGCTCTGCTTGCTCAAAAAGACGATAATGATCATGAACAGACTATTTATTATCTGAGCAGGACTCTGATAGGGGCGGAGTCTCGCTATAACCTTATTGAGAAGGAATGCTTAGCTCTTGTCTTTACTATTCAGAAGACACAACATTATTTGGTCGGCCAAACCATACATGTCATTTTTAGAGTGAATCCTTTGCGTCTTCTTATGACGAAACTAGGATCACTGAATTCTAGATTAACTAAATGGGCCCTCCTTTTGTCTCAGTACGACATGCTCTTTGTCCCTCAGAAGGCGGTTAAAGGTCAGGCACTTGCAGAGTTCTTGGCTGCTCATCCGGTTCTAGAAAGCTCAAAACTTCATGAAGACATTTCAGATGAAGTCTTCGAATCTAATATAACTTTAGAGGATGAAGTATGGCAGATGTTCTTCGATGGAGCATCACGAATAGGCCCTAAAGGTAAGATCATTGCTGGTGTGGGGGTTGTATTTATCTCACCACAAAACCATGTCCTTCCTAGGGCATTTTCTTTGACAGAATCATGCTCCAACAATGTGGCAGAATACAATACTCTACTCATTGGCCCTCAGCTCGCTCATGAAATGGGGGTACGCTACCTTGAAGCTTATGGTGATTCAAAACTGATTGTCAATCAGGTTAAAGGCGAGTATGAGGTCCGTCACGAAGATTTGGTACCTTATCATCACACAGTCATCAAAATGGCTAATCTATTTAATGGTTTTTATATCAGTCATGTGTCCCGATCTCAGAATACTAAGGTCGATGCTCTGGCTGCACTAGCAACAACGTTTGCCTTACCAGTCGACACCAAGTATCACCTTACAGTGGCTACTCGACACCTTGTTTGTTCTAAACATATGTTTAGAACCAAAGAGGTCTATAATATCTCAACGAATCTTAAACCGAGAGATTGATGATTTCCATTCATCGACTATGCTTTGCATGGTTTACTGCCGGATAACCCTAAAGAAGCGACATCTATCAGACGAAGGTCTCTCCATTTTTACTATGATCCAATAGTAAAGACACTCTACCGTCGTTCAGATGATAGTATCCTCCTCCGTTGCCTTTCTAATTCAGAGGCACAAGAAGTGCTTAAAGAAGCGCACGATGGCATATGCGGAGCTCATCAGCCAGCCCAAAACTAAAAGACCGATTGCACAAGCTTGGATATTATTGGTCAACCATGATAGTCGATTCCATCCAATATGCACGAAGGTGTAAAGCATGCTAAATTCATGCAGACTTCATACATCAGCCTCCATAGTTGCTCCATCCAACTGTTGCTTCGTGGCCATTTGAAGCATGGGGAATCGATGTCATAGGGCCGATCAGCCCCTCTTTAACAAAAGGTCACCGATTTATCTTTGCAATAACCGATTACTTTTCAAAGTGGGCAGAGGCTATACCACTGGTGGAAGTTAAAACTTCTAACGTGGTTAATTTTATCAAACACCATATCATCCATCGATTTGGTGTCCCTAGGCGGATCATCCATGATAACGGTCCCCAATTTGCAAACCAGGTATTCTATCGGTTCTGGATTCAGAATGTGGCATCAACTGCTTATAGCCCTGCCGCCAATGGCTTGGCGGAAGCATTTAATAAGATAATCATTAAGCTACTCAAAAAATTCGTTTTATGAAATAAGCGAGACTAGAATGAGAAGCTTAGTGAATGTCTTTGGGCCTACCGAATCACAGTTCGGACCCCAACAGGTAATACACCTTTTTTCCTGGTGTACGGGCGCGAAGCAGTCATACCTTTAGAAATCCAGATGTCGTCATTATGAGTCACTTTAATAACTAGAATGACAAGGGAGGACAATGATCATTGCGTTTCCAAGAGCTTGAAGCCTTAGATGAGAAGCGGTTATAAGCTCAACAACATATTGAGTTGTATCAAGTGCGGATCTTGAAGGCCTTCAATAAGAAGGTTAAGCAAAGGATTTTCCAGAAAGGAGATTTGGTTTTAGCCGTCAACGACCGATGATCATGACGCACAAAACCAAAGGCAAATTTCAGCCCAAATGGAAAGGACCGTTTGTGATAGAAACAGTCTATTCAAATGGAGCATATCGCCTTATGACTTCAGACGGAGACTTACTCATGATGCCAATCAACGGTAAGTTCCTAAAGAAGTATTATCCTTGATAAGATCCTTCTTATGATCAAGTTAACATTACACCTTGTTGGCCCAAAAGCCATTAGCCCCAAGTTTTGATGATAACAAACCATATGTAGTTAGATATTAACAGGATTGTTTAAATGAGTTTCAGGTAAAACCATAGGTTGATTGACGGCTCCAACACAAGACTCACACATTTGGAAGCCGCAAAGATCTAGATCCCAGAGCCTAGCACACTAGAAGAGCTCCAGGATCAAACAAGTTGAGAAGACTATATTACAAGATTTGTATCTTTGCATTTTTCATTTTAGTTAGGATTTATAGTCTATTTGTCAAAACCGAGATGATAGAGGTTGATAACCTTGGGATTGCCACACACACACATTTGATGTTGCTTCATGCTTTCAAACAAAATTAATTACAAAATTTCTTACCAAGTTTCAGAAAAATAAAGTTTGGAAAAATCGGTTTTTGGAGAAACAAGTTTTTGGAAAAACGGTTTTTAGTTTAGAAACAGAATTTTTATCAAAATATAGTTCAAATTTTATTAGTGTTGATATATGATCACACTCTGGTCTTTCCAAGCCCTAGAACTTTATTTTGCATCTACCCATCTAAAAGAAATTTTATCAGAAATTTTTAGACTTCAAAAAGCTTTTCAAAATCTATTTTTTGGCATTGTCCGGTCGACCGCACGGTCAACCGCTGGCAGAGCAGAACTGCTCTGTCGGTCGACTGGGCAGTCGACCGACATGCACCAATGTGCATGTGTGCACATCGGTCGACCGGCCCGGTCGACCGGCAGAAAGAGCAGAGCTCTCTGTTTGTTCCGGTCGACTGACAGAGAGTGTTCACTCTCTATTTGGGTTTCATGGTCGACCGTCCGGTCGATCGCTTTCCCAACGGTTAGAAATCTGACCGTTGGCGGTCGACCAACCCTGTTGACCGGCAGCAGAAAAATCTGCTGACTGGCTGCCAACGGCTATATCCAGTTTTGTTTTTTGTTGGGGCTTCTCCCAACGAATCTATTGGCTTTTCTAACCTAGTTTTCATCCCCCATAAATAGTGAGAGTGTTATACAACTCAATTATAAGATTTACAAGTTTAAGATCAAAGTTTTTCAAAGTTTAGCCTTTTTAACAAAAGAGTTTCCCTTGAGCCAAATTTTCCAATCCTATTGTGTTTTAGCTTGAAGCTTTCTCCTCTACTTCTCTTCTAGACTTTTTCACTACACAATTCCTAAAGTTTCATCTCCTCCTCTTGGTTATAGGATTGTACATGTGAGCTTTATTTATGGTCAAGTGTTGATCACCATTTTCTCAAATTGAGAAGTTGTAGAGGTTGCGGCCTCAAGCGAGCTAATGAGCTCTAAGTTGGTGTTGCCGCACCGTGAGAGAGGACAAGTGTGTCCTAAGAGTTCTAGTAAGAACTTGTATTGACGACCCAGTGGGATCAAGCATAGTGGAAATCTTTCATCGTGTTGAAGGCGGGGACGTAGAGCAGTGGCTCGAACCTCGAAACATATTCTCGTGTTTGCGATTATCCACATATCTCTAAATTCTCTCTCTCCTTTACTTGCCCTACTATTTGTCTATTTTCTTGCAAGTTTTATTATTGTTGTTGCTTATTTTAAATAGTTTTTTTTAGTCTGCATTATTTGCCACTTAGTATAGCCATCGCCTATTCACCCCCCTCTAGGTGATTTCAATTGGTATCAGAGCCTAACCCTAGCATTTGGTTTAACCACCTTAGGGAGATCCTCATTATTGGCTATATCTATTTGTTGCATTTATTATTTGTTGTGCACTATACTAGTATTCATGGCATCAGTTGACTTTTCTAGCATCAAGTCCCCACCCAAATTTGATGGATTGAACTTTCCCATTTGGAAGGTCAAAATGAACCATTCCTAAAATCCCTAGGAGTTAGAGTTGCCAAGTCCATCACCAAAGAATTTATTGAACCTCTCACTGATGAGAACACATGGTCCGAAGCAACCGCTAAGGACTATGAGGCCAATGTTAAAGCCCAATATGCACTCACTCAAGGTTTAAATGAAGATGATCTTTCACGCATCATTAATTGCAAATCTGCTTATGAAGTTTGGAATGTTCTTATTATTACTCATGAGGGGACGTCGCAAGTCAAGAGATCTAAAATTGACTTGCTCCGTTCTCTATATTAAAATTTTTATATGTTTGATAATGAAGGTATAGATGATATGCTCGCTCGTTTCACCAAGATTACTAATGCTTTATCTTCTTTAGGTGACAATATCGAGAATGACCAAAAGATCCGAAAGGTCATTAGATCTCTTCCCAAGTCTTGAGAAGTCAAGGCAATCACCCTCAAAGAGCTAAACGATAGGGAGGAGATGGACTTCTCTGGCTTCATCGGCAATCTCAAAACCCATGAGATGGAGATGAAGGTAAGAGAAGAAAGGGAGGCACCAAAGAAGAAAGCGCTTGCTTTCAAGGCGACTCCATCCTCCTATGATGAAGAGGATTCATCGGAAGACTACGATGAAGACTTTGCCATGCTCATAAGAAGGGTAGGCAAAATGTTTTACAAGAAAGGTAGACAAAGCAACTTCCGAAAAGGAAGACCTCAAGGAAGATTTGAAAAGAAAAGGGAGGAACCGGGTCCATGTTTTCATTGTAAGAAAACGGGACACCTAATTGCCGATTGCCCCTCTCTATAAGCTACTATCTCAAGGAACGTGCAAAAGAAGAAGGCAATGGTGGCCACGTGGGATGACTCGGAGTCAGAATCCGAAGAGGAGATTGACGCCGCACACATGTGCTTCATGGCACGTGATGTTGAAGCTTCTAAGGTAATCCTAGAAAACTCTTTAGAAGATGAAGACTTAACTATGGATGAACTTACACAAGTTTTTGAAGAATTACAAAGTAGATATGAAATTTCACTTGCTTAAAATAAAAAATTGAAAAAGGAAAATGATTCTTTAAAGAATAAATTTGAGCTTGTTTTAAATGAAAAAAATGAATTGTCAAACTCTTTTGAGAAAATGAAAAAGGATTTTGAAAAATATAAAACTTCTTGTAAAGGCAAAAGTCCTATCTGAAAATCACCTAGAGGGGGGGTGAATAGGTGATGAAGCTAATCAAAGGGCAATTTAAAAAATTAAAGCTACAACAGTCACCAAACAAGAATCACAAGATGAATGCAAGCAAGTAAGTATGACAATGAATATGATGAGCAAGTAATAAGTGCAAGCAAAGTAGAGTAAGGAATGCAAGAATGTAAATCAATCGCAAACACAATGATATGTTATCGAGGTTCGAGCACCCAGCTCTACTCCCCGCCTTCCCCAGAAGGATTCCGACCACTTCCACTATCACAAAGATCTCAAATACAATGGAGTACCCAACTCCTACAATCTCAGTACAAGTAATTTCCTGGGTAGTCAAAAGACCACAAACTCTCTCTTTCAAATATCTCTTCCCTTACAAAGGTCCTTAGAGAATATTGAGTAGGAATGAAGCTCTTGGTGTAAGTGAAGAAAGAAAATTAAATCAGAGAGTATTTGAAAACCCTTCAGAAAATCAGTGAGAAATTCAGCACAAAAACCAAGAAACAAGTCTCTTTTGAAAGCCTTAAACTTTTGAATTTTCTAGTAATAATTGTTGTAACAAATCTCTCCCCAAACACCCCTATTTATAGGAGAGGGCTAGGGTTTAGGGATAAAACATAATTACTGATGTTTAGGAGGTAATTAGATCAAAATATATCCTTAAACGAATTTTTAAACACAAAAGACAAAAATAAACAGCTCTTAAAAATCTGCCCGTTACTGTTCAAACGGTCAGATCGGTCGACTGGGCCGGTCGACCGGTAGTACAAATTCGACCGTTATAGGCTAGCGGTCGACCGACCCGGTCGACCGAGAAAACCTGTGAGCAAAAACTATAGTCCGGTCGACCGTATCGGTCGACCGACAGATATGCACACGGATACGTGCATCTGCCAGAACTTCGGTCGACTGGTCCGGTCGACCGGACCAGACTGACACAGACTCGGTCGACTGCCCCGGTCGACCGGATCAGGTAAAAAAACAATTTTAGAAAGGAAGATAAAGAGGATTTTGATTTTAACAAAAATACTTTTGAACAGGGAATAGTATAAAATATAAAGATGTATCTGTAGGCAAAATATTTTTGTATAATTTATAAGAAATTATTTTGGAATGAGCATGTGCGCAAAAACGTGTGTGATAGAGCTTCAAACCTATCCACTATTCTTTAACATACTATAAACTGAAAAACAAATTACATGAAGACTTCTTGTGCTATCTTCAAGTCTTTGAGCCATCCAATGCCTTGCTAGTGCCTTCTCTTCTATGATCCTTCCTTGATGTGCAATTTGCCTTCCTTGCTTTGTGGAACTTAGAAGTTCTTGCAATAGCTAAGCGAATGGTCTCTAAACATGGTACAAAATCTGAAACTCATCTTAACAAACTTGTTAGTACCAAATAGCACTAATTTGGTTTGTCATCATCAAAACACAAAACAATTGGAGAGTGTAACCTCTTGGGCCAACAATCTCCCCCTTTTTGATGATGACAAAACAAATAGGGTATAAACAAAAATATAGGGGAGGAGAAAACTCCCCCTCAAATTATGCTATACATAAAACACAAGAATATGCTCTAGATACCAATAATTGAAATGATGCACAATTATTGAAACCAATTAAAACAAATATAGAAAACACAAAAATTGCTCTTGATACCAAAAATACCAAATTTAAACTAAAACAACTAAAACACAAGAATTCATAAAAACAAAACATATAAATTTAAACTAAAACAACTAAAACACAAGAATTCATAAAAACAAAACATATAAATTCATATGGAACCAAGACCAAATGAACTTATTTTGTCCATGTAAACTTATTCTCCCCCTTTTTGTCATACATCAAAAAAGGGTTATGAAAGACATGTCTATTCAATAATACAAACATTAAGTTCTCCACAAATAAACGAAAATCTAGCAAAATCAAGAGGTTTAGTGAAAATATCGGCTAGTTGTAAATCCGTGGAAACATAATCAATATCTATATCACCTTTCTCAAAATGATCTCTAAGAAAGTGATATCTAATCTCAATGTGCTTGGTCTTACTATGTTGATTTGCATTTTTGGTCATGTGTATAGTACTAGTATTATCACAAAATATTTTTATATGATCAAAGTGCAAATCAAAATCAAGGAGAGTATGTTTCATCCAAAGGACTTGTGCACAACAAGCCCCCGCGGCAACATACTCCGCCTCGGCGGTTGAGAGAGCTACGGAATTTTGTTTCCTAGAGGACCATGAAACAAGACAATTACCAAGAAATTGACATGTCCCACTAGTACTCTTTCTATCTACTCTACAACCCGCATAGTCGGCATCCGAATAACTAGTCATTGAAAAATCTATAGTTTTTGGATACCAAAGACCCATTCCAATAGTGCCCTTAATATAACGAATAATGCGTTTTACCGCAATAAGATGAGACTCTTTAGGACACGATTGAAATCTAGCACAAAGACACACACTAAACATGATATCCGGCCTACTTGCCGTCAAATATAAAAGACTTCCTATCATGCTTCTATATAATTTAATATCAACATTTTTACCTTGTTCGTCCTTATCAAGCTTGGTTGTAGTTGCCATTGGAGTGTTGCAAGCCTTTGATCCTTCAAGCCCAAACTTCTTTACTAGCTCCTTTGCGTACTTGGCTTGGTTAATGAAGGTTCCGTCTTGCAATTGCTTGATTTGGAGTCCAAGGAAGAAATTGAGCTCACCCATGGAAGACATTTCAAATTCTAGTTGCATTACCTTCTCAAAATCCTTGCATAAAAGTTCATTAGTAGATCCAAAAATTATATCATCAACATAAATTTGCACAATTAAAATATCATTATCAACATGCTTAGTAAAAAGAGTTGTGTCTACTTTGCCTTTAATAAAATCATTTGAAATGAGAAAACTAGAAAGCCTTTCATACCAAGCTCTTGGAGCTTGTTTCAATCCATACAAAGCTTTATCAAGTTTAAAAACAAAATCGGGATGAACATGATCAATAAAACCGGGAGGTTGAGAAACATAAACTTCTTCATTAATAAAACCATTCAAAAATGCACTTTTCACATCCATTTGAAAAAGTTTAAAATTTTTAAAACATGCAAAAGCTAGTGTCATCCGTATGGCTTCAAGCCGTGCTACGAGTGCAAAGATCTCCTCAAAGTCAATTCCCTCAACTTGAGTGTAACATTGGGCCACTAACCTAGCTTTATTCCTAATGACATTTCCGGACTCATCCATCTTGTTTCTAAAGATCCACTTAGTACCAATTATTGGTCTATCGTGGGGCTTAGGAACAAGGTGCCAAACTTGGTTGCGCTCAAATTGATTGAGTTCCTCTTGCATGGCAAGCAACCAATATGGGTCCGTCTCGGCTTCGAGAATGCCTTTGGGTTCAAAATGAGAAATGAAAGCAAAGTTACCACATAGGTCATGGAGTTTGGAGCGCGTTGTGACTCCTTTAGATGCATCACCCAAGATGAGCTCCTTAGGATGATTTGTAGCGTATCTCCAAGCTTTAGGAAGCGATTGAGTGCTTTCCTCCTTATCCTTTTGAACTTCACCAATAGGGTCTAGCTTTTCTTCTTGAGCGGGTGAGTCCTTCAAGGATAGTCTCTCCATGTCTTCACCTAATGGTTCAATCTCTACAACATTCTCAACAACCACATTAGATTCTTCAAATTTAACATGCATGGATTCTTCTATGGTAAGTGAAGATCTAATGAAAACTCTATATGCTTTGCTAGTAGAGGAATATCGAACAAAGATAGCCTCATAAGCCTTAGCATCAAATTTACCCAAATTATCCTTAGTATTTAAAACAAAACACTTGCATCCAAAAACTTTGAAATATGCAACATTAGGTTTTCTAGAATGATACATTTCAAAAGAAGTTTTTGAAGAATTTTTGCATAAATAAATACGATTCGATATATAGCATGCGGTGTTTATGGCCTCGGCCCATAAATATTGAGGGAGGTCATACTCACTTATCATTGTCCTAGCCATCTCTTGAAGTGTTCTATTTTTCCTTTCTACAACTCCATTTTGTTGTGGAGTTCTAGGACAAGACATTTCATGCTTAATTCCCTTTTCATCACAATAAGTCATGAAGAGTTGGTTAATAAACTCACCACCTCTATCACTCCTTATTCTTAAAATTGGAAAACCCTTTTCTTTTTCAACTCTTTTTCGAAAAATCTTAAAATGAGAAAAAGTTTGATCTTTATTTTGCAAAAAGAAAACCCAAGTAAAACGGGAAAAATCATCAACCAAAACAAATGCAAATCTACTTCCATTTAAACTCTTAGTTTTAGTTGGTCCAAAAAGATCCATATGAATTAATTCTAAAGGCCTAGTTGACATGATATCCTTGATTGGTTTAAAGGAAGACTTGGTTTGTTTCCCAAGTTGGCACGCACCACAAATGCGGTCTTTCTCAAAATTCAAGCAGGGTATACCCTTCACCAATTCCTTTGAATTAATCCTAGAAATATGGTCAAAAGATGCATGTCCTAATCTTCTATGCCAAAGCCAAGAATTTTCATCAAAAGCATTCAAGCATTTAGTAGAACAATCTAAATTAAGCATGTCAATGATATAAACATTATTATCACGAAAACCGGTAAGAATACAAACATCGGATTTAACATCAAAAATCTTGCATGAGGAATCATCAAAAACAACTTTAAGTCCACGGTCACAAAGTTGACTAATGCTAAGCAAATTATGTTTTAAACCATCTACTAAAACAACATTCTCAATAATAGGAGATGCACCAATTTGAATGTTACCTATACCGATGATAGTTCCTTTGGAGTCATCCCCGAAGGTGACGGTGCCACCTTCCATGTACCTTGATAGGGTTGTGAAGTTGTTGATGTCCCATGTCATGTGTCTTGAACAACCACTATCAAGGTACCACCGCTCCCTACGTCTTGGAGCTTTGGTGTGTACCTACATCAAACAATTTAAGACTTGATTTTGGTACCCACATTTTCTTGGGTCCTCTAGGGTTAGTGTCATGAACCCAAACAAGATTATTTGTTCTATTTAGTTGATCATAACAAAACTTAGCTAAATGTCCGTTTTTACCACAATATGTGCATCTATATACTCTACCATATTTAAAAGCATAATGGGTGTGTGATTTGTGAGCATGAGCATTGTGAGCATGAGCATGAGAGGTGTTAGCATGAGAATTCTTAGCTTGTGAAGTGTTAGCATGAAAATTCTTAGCTTGTGAAGTGTTATCATGAGAAGTGTGCTTTTTAGAAAACATGTTCTCAAGTTTCTTAGTATTGAAAGCACAATCATTTAAAACTTTTTCGAAATCATTCATTTTGGATTTAAAAGAAGAAATTTCTTTTTCATCAATAATAGGAGATTTTGCCTTACAAGAACTCTTGTAGGCACAAAATTCTTTTTGCATGGAAATGAAATTAGAAGAAATATCATCTTTTTCTTTAGAAACAATGGCAAGTTGATTCTTAAGAAAAGCAACTTCTTTTTGTAATTTTAAGCATTCAAGTTTCTTATTATCATAAGTTTCAGAAAGTTCTACAAAGGCATGAGCTAGAACTTCCTTACTTAGTTCATCATCTTCATCATCAAGGGATTGAGGGGTTACCTTAGGTGTGTTTGCCATGAAACACATATTAGCTTGATCCACCTCCTCTTCGGACTCGCTTTCCGAATCCCATGTTGCTTTGTAGGCTTTCTTCTCCTCCGGTTTCTTTGGCTTGAAGGAGGAAGTCATCTTCTTCTTGAACTCCGGACAATCCGCCATGATATGTCCGGGTTTGCGGCAATTATAGCAAATGATCTTCCGCTCCTCTTTGCCTTCGAATCTTCTCCGGAAGTTGAACTTGTTCTTTCGGTACAACCTCTTGACATTCCGCACAAGTAGAGTTAGCTCCTCATCTTCTTCTTCGTCTTCATCATCGTCATCATTGGTGGATGAAGTCTTGAAGGCTATGGATTTCTTCTTTGAAGTAGTGGCTTCTTCTCTTGCCTTCTTCTCCATCTCATGGGTCTTTAGGTTCCCAATGAGACTAATGATGTCCATCTCGTCCTTGTCGTTCAACTCCTTTAAGGTGGTGGCCTTGATCTCCCATGAAGAAGGAAGAGCCCGTATCACTTTGCGCACCTTTTGATCGTTGGAGATGACGTCACCTAATGAAGAAAGACCATTTGTAATTTTAGTGAAACGAGTAATCATACAATCAATGGATTCATCATCTAGCATTTTAAATGATTCATATTGAGACCTCAAGAGATCTATCTTAGCTCTCTTGACTTGTGAAGTCCCTTCATGTGTGACCAATAAGTGTTGCCAAATCTCATAGGCGGATTGGCAATGAATTACCCGTGTAAGGTCATCCTCATTCAAGGCGGTTAATAGGGAGTTTTGGGCTTTGGAGTTAGCCTCATATTCTCTAAAGTTGAAGTCGGTCCAAGTGCTCTCATCACTATCGGGTGCTACATAGGGTTTAGTCAAGGACTTGGCCACTAAGCTACCCAAAGATTGCAAAAATATAGTCATCCTAACCTTCCAAATTGGGAAATTAAGTCCATCAAATTTAGGAGGGGTTTTGATGTTATCGGCCATGTTTACTAGTGTATGAATGGATGAATGAAAATGTTGATTAGCAATATTTTAAGGATCTCTCTATGGATGTTAAGCCAAACCTAGAGTCCAAGCTCTGATACCAATTGAAAATCACCTAGAGGGGGGGTGAATAGGTGATGAAGCTAATCAAAGGGCAATTTAAAAAATTAAAGCTACAACAGTCACCAAACAAGAATCACAAGATGAATGCAAGCAAGTAAGTATGACAATGAATATGATGAGCAAGTAATAAGTGCAAGCAAAGTAGAGTAAGGAATGCAAGAATGTAAATCAATCGCAAACACAATGATATGTTATCGAGGTTCGAGCACCCAGCTCTACTCCCCGCCTTCCCCAGAAGGATTCCGACCACTTCCACTATCACAAAGATCTCAAATACAATGGAGTACCCAACTCCTACAATCTCAGTACAAGTAATTTCTGGGTAGTCAAAAGACCACAAACTCTCTCTTTCAAATATCTCTTCCCTTACAAAGGTCCTTAGAGAATATTGAGTAGGAATGAAGCTCTTGGTGTAAGTGAAGAAAGAAAATTAAATCAGAGAGTATCTGAAAACCCTTCAGAAAATCAGTGAGAAATTCAGCACAAAAACCAAGAAACAAGTCTCTTTTGAAAGCCTTAAACTTTTGAATTTTCTAGTAATAATTGTTGTAACAAATCTCTCCCCAAACACCCCTATTTATAGGAGAGGGCTAGGGTTTAGGGATAAAACATAATTACTGATGTTTAGGAGGTAATTAGATCAAAATATATCCTTAAACGAATTTTTAAACACAAAAGACAAAAATAAACAGCTCTTAAAAATCTGCCCGTTACTGTTCAAACGGTCAGATCGGTCGACTGGGCCGGTCGACCGGTAGTACAAAAATTCGACCGTTATAGGCTAGCGGTCGACCGACCCGGTCGACCGAGAAAACCTGTGAGCAAAAACTATAGTCCGGTCGACCGTATCGGTCGACCGACAGATATGCACACGGATACGTGCATCTGCCAGAACTTCGGTCGACTGGTCCGGTCGACCGGACCAGACTGACACAGACTCGGTCGACTGCCCCGGTCGACCGGATCAGGTAAAAAAACAATTTTAGAAAGGAAGATAAAGAGGATTTTGATTTTAACAAAAATACTTTTGAACAGGGAATAGTATAAAATATAAAGATGTATCTGTAGGCAAAAACTTGTAGGCAAAATATTTTTGTATAATTTATAAGAAATTATTTTGGAATGAGCATGTGCGCAAAAACGTGTGTGATAGAGCTTCAAACCTATCCACTATTCTTTAACATACTATAAACTGAAAAACAAATTACATGAAGACTTCTTGTGCTATCTTCAAGTCTTTGAGCCATCCAATGCCTTGCTAGTGCCTTCTCTTCTATGATCCTTCCTTGATGTGCAATTTGCCTTCCTTGCTTTGTGGAACTTAGAAGTTCTTGCAATAGCTAAGCGAATGGTCTCTAAACATGGTACAAAATCTGAAACTCATCTTAACAAACTTGTTAGTACCAAATAGCACTAATTTAGTTTATCATCATCAAAACACAAAACAATTGGAGAGTGTAACCTCTTGGGCCAACACTATCTCTACTTGTAATAAAAATGAATTTTTAGGGATCCAAAAACGTATTGAAGTTTTGGATATAACCTTAAAGAAATGTGCATTTGACATGACTAAATTTGCATCTAAGTTTCCTAAAAAAAATCCCAAGGGAAACGCACTCATCATCATGCATCAAACATGTTGGCCCAAAGGGCTATCACTCTAGTTTTGATGATGATCAACTCATGTAGTTATAGTACTAATGATCTTGTGTTTAATTAGTGACAGATTCATGATCAAGATCTTAGTAGGTGTGGAGCTTCAACAAAGGATTTAAAGTCTAGTTTTGGAGCTTACACGGTTTGATCTAACGAGCTAGTGATCGAGTTTGGATCGTGTTTGGACCAAGTCAAGAAGATGAGAAGACTTCAAGTGAAGACCTTCATGATCAAGACTTGTGTCTAGGTTTGTTTTCATAAGATTTTGTTTTTTTGATAAAATGTAAAGAATAGAATAGTTGGTGGATTGCTCAAGTATCTATATGCACACACACTCTTGATTTAGTTGTTTTTATAAAAGAGTTTTCTTTTAGAAAAATACCGGTTTGGTTTTTGGTATTCTAGTTTACATGTTTTAACCAAAACCGTATTTAGTGCTTAATGTCAAAAACATAGATATTTCACCATGTTTGTGTAGTGGATCATATCCATACACTCTATGCTTTAAAAGTTGTTTAAATATCTTATTTTTGTATTTGGAGAAGTTTTGAAAAAATCAATTTGGAAAAATACAGTTTTTGTTTTGAGACAAATTTTTCAAGTTATAAAAATAGTCCAAATCATTTGTAACATGTCTTGATTTTGTGCAAGCATGTTTGTTTATCAAAGTATATTGGTAAAACTATTTTTGTACATTTCCTGTGATTTTATGGGATTTTATTTCAACCAAAAAGACCAATTTTTAAGTCCCAGAATTTTGCTCTCTGGCTTCAGCCGGTCGACCGAAGCCTGAAGGTGGTCGACCGGGCGGGCGACCGATGTGCACAGACGTGCACGCCAGTTCTGGCAGGAGGCCGGTCGACCGACCCGGTCGACCGTCCAGAGAGCTTTGCTCTCTGGAAAGGCCCCGGTCGACCGGACAGAGAGCAGTGTTCTCTGTATCCTAGCCATGGTCGACCGGCCGGTCGACCGCTGGCTCAACGGTCTGAAAAATGACCATTGGCCGGTCGACCGGACGGTCGACCGACAGGCCACTGGACCCCAACGGCTAGTTTTTCTAGCTCTATAAATTGGGGTATTTGGGGGCTGTTTTCCACAAGATTTCAAGAAGAGTTTTGGGCTAGTTTTTCCCACTTATTTCAGTGGTTATATCCACAAGTTTGAGAGCAAATATTTCCAATCAAAAGGAGAGTTTTTATTAATAGTGTTTAAAGTGATTTTCTTGAGTTTTCCTCCACCATCTCTTTCCTTATTTTCTCACACAACACTTGAGCTATCCATTGCTATATCTACCCATAGGGATTTGTTGTGAGAGGATTTTAGGTGATCAAGAGTTGTGATCACCAAAGTTCATCTTTGTTCTTTGAGGAGGCAGACAAGTGTGTTCGCGTTGTTTCGGGTTCTTGTGTGAACTCGGTGTTTGAGGTGCGGCCTCGGCGAGCTAGTGGGCTTGCGGTGTATACGGGACTAGAGAGTCCAAGGAGTTCAAGTGTGAACTCGCCTTGTAGGTGTTGCGGCACCGAGTGATCCGGTGGGATCGGTTTATAGTGAAAATCCTTCGTAGTGTCGAAGGCGGGGATGTAGAGCAAGTGTGCTCGAACCTCGAAACAAATCCCTCGTGTTTGCGATTGCTCTTTCTCTCTCTCCCTTACTTGTTTATATCTTGCATGCTTATATTGCTTTCATCTTTATATGCTTGATATACATTGTGTGCTTTAATTGTTATATGCTTGGGATTGTTTGCTAACACTTGTATTTAACCAAGAGAGCCAACGCGGCACCTCAACTCTTATTTAGAGGAATCTTGAGGAGTTAGTCCAGAGCCCTTCACGGGAAATTCGGCTACACTCTTGTGTTAAACTTGATGTTTAGTTTAAGAATTTTAGTTTAGGTCATAATAGTTTTTAATTCCGCATTTAGTGACCATTAGATTAGCCATCACCTATTCACCCCCCCTCTAGGTGATTTACAATTGGTATCAGAGCCAAGTGCTCTTGATTTGGGTCTTACAACCTAGAGTTAAAGATCCTCATTTTTAGGTTAATCACAATATTTGTACACACACCATGGATTTCATGTCACCTCCCACCTCTGACATTCTTAACATCCAAACTTGGAAGGTTAAGATGTCTTTGTACCTCAAAGGCCTAGGCATTCATGTTTATCTTGCCATCACTAAAAATTCATATTGTTTAAATGGCAATAATTTTGAGGCTAATGCAAAAGCCCTTCATGCTATAATATCAACCCTAAATGATGATTATTTATCTAGGGTTTCTAACATTGATTCGGCTTTTGTAGCATGGAACACCCTCATCTCCCTTGGCGAAAAAGATCTATATTATGCGGGGAGCGACTCGGATATTGGAAGTGACACCTCCAACTTGTGCTATATGGTCCAAGGGGATAACCCTCTTGAGGTAACTGCCAAATCCGAGGTAGAAGATAATGACATGTCATATGATGAACTTGCTTCATTTTATCAACAATTACTTGAAAAATATGACATGCTTAAGAAAGATAATAAAAATTTGAAAAAGAATTTTGATTGCATGCTAAAAGAAAATGAATCTTTTAAAACTAAGATTGCATGCTTTGAAAAAGAAAATGAATATTTGAAAAATGAAAATGTTTCCTTAATGTCTAAATTAAATGATCTTTGTGAAGGAAACACTTCTTTGAAAAATAAAATTGTTTTGGTGGAAAAACAAAAAGAAGTTGCTTTAAATGAAAACACTTCTTTGAAAAGAAAAATTGTTGAAAAAGAAAAAGAAAAGGTTTTTAAAAAGAATAAGAAAAATAATTCTCCTTCTCATTATGCTTTACATGCCACTACTAGTGAGATTAAATTTTTGAAAAATAAAATAAATTGATTGAGCTCTACCTTGAGCTCATGTGCATTTAATCATAAGAGATTGGAAACCTTGTTTTCAAAGAAACAAGTTCTAAATATTCATGCACATCATCATCATCATGCATATGTTGCACGTCATGACCACACCCACACCCATATGCATCCTAAGGTGTACAAATGTACACATTGTGGCCGCAAAGGCCATTTAGCAAAGTTTTGTTTTGATAGATTACATCATATTAATTTTGCTAAAAATAAGAATGTTTGGGTTCCTATAAAGCTAACCTCCAAGGACCCAAAAGAAAATGGGTACCAAAATCCCCACCTTTTGTTTTTGACGTAGGTGAGGGCTCTCACACGACGTAAGAGAAATGGTGCCTTGGTAGTGGATGTATGGACTTGATGGACATATTTTTGATGCATCGCTATCAAGGAGTTTTGGTGGGACAACCACCATGTTTTGGAGATTTGGAACATAGTTCCTTGGTTTGGTAACTATTTCTAAAACTCCTAGTTTATTTACATGCTTTTTACTTATATCATATTTTTAGCATGTTCATGTGTTTTTGTGCATCATGTGGTAAATACTAGTAATGTAGTTTTTATCAAAACTTGTATTTATACATGTACAAATAGTGAACAACAAATTGATTTATATATGTTTGCACTTCATGTTCATTTGTACTCACTTTATGCACATGTATAGGCTAGTTTTGATGATTCTCTCATTTATACTTGTTTTGCCTACCTTCATGTTTTTACCTCATGTATATGTAATTTTTATTCAAATCTAATAAATATACATGTATACCCGTGAGTCTCTTGCCTTCATGCAAATATTATTAATAGACTCTTTTATGTTTGGGATATGTATGCATATTGTTAGGATTGGATAAATCATACATATACCTTGAAGTTTATTGTTTTAATGAAAAATGAATTTTCATGTTTTTGTTTGATAAAATGATATTTGTGTTTTGAGCTTCATTGATTATTTTCATGAAAAATGCTAAACACATGATTCTTGTACACTCACACTTTATTTGTTTATTCATGACTTTGTTTCATGATTCTTTTTGAGCTTTATCGATTTTGAGTGTCAACTCTTGTGTATTTGGTATGATTCATGAAAAACATATGATTTGATTTCATGTTTTGAAGGATCTTTAACTAGTTTTTCAAAAATTAATCTAACTAGTTATTATTCTTCATTTGGTAGTGATTTTCAATAAAAATATTTTCAAAACCTATTTTGAAAACCCCTACCTATTCCCTTAATGGGCGGATGGATGGGCGTGTATGCCTTGCGAACCTTATTGAAAATCTTTTATCTTGAGCATATGAAGGGTGGTAGGTTATGAGTTATATACATGATTTACATTGTTATTTTCAATTGGTATCTCAATTGATATTTTTTTATATACTCATATTTTGTTTATATATATGTATGCTTTCAATTTCGAATAATATCAATTTTTATTGGTATTCTATTTCTCATACATATTATGATTTTCATGTGCTTGCTTTACAATGGGTTTACATATTTAAAGCACAAAATTAGTTTATGCTAAGTTTGTTCTAAAACTTTATTTTCAATTGGTATCTCAATTGATATTATTAAATAAGTTTATGCATTGTGTTTTAAAATTGGTATCAAAATTAAAATTTTGTAATGTTTATTTACAATAATGATTATTTACAATTTGGTATCTTAAAAATTGATTGTTTTACAAGAGCTCTGATACCTTTAAAATTTTTGTTTTATGATATCTTAAAATTTGATTACAAGATATCTCAAAATTTATTTTATTAAGGAAAATTCAAAATTTTGTTTGAATAAGAAAAATCAAAACATTTTTTTGGATTGCCTATATGCAAGGAGAGCTTAACATCTCTTCCACATATAGATTCATGATGAGTGTATCTTATATTGAGGAGCTTGACAACTCTTCTTTATGTGGTACACGTGTGTAGGGGGAGCTTCACATCTCCTCTTATGCATTGCATATTATGCGTTATGTGAATTAGGGCTTGTCATCCCTCTTTCATGTAATGTATATGTGCAGGGAAGTTAACTTAGCGTCTTCCTCTTCATGAATGTATATCGCATATAACTTTTGTTGATTGATTTGATTTCACCCCTTATTGATTTCTTTGTTTATGACAAAAAGGGGGAGAAAAATTTTGTTTTTACTTTAACCCATTTGTTGATGATTGAAAAAAAGGAGAGAAGTATTTGAGATGTATATGCATGTTTTTCTTGCTTTATTATTAAAGGGGGAGAAGTATTTATGTTTATGCATATATGTTCTGTTTTGCAAATAGGAGAAAAAGAGTTTGATTTGTTTTATGCTTGTTAGCATGTTTATCTCCATATATTTGCATACATGTTTTATGAGCATTCATTGCATATCTATTTGTTTATTTGCTATGCATGAGTTAAGGGGGAGCTTCTTTGAAGCTTTACTTTAATCCATGTATATATAACTTCATGAGTTTTGTCATCATCAAAAAGGGGGAGATTGTTGGCCCAAAGGCCTATCACTCTAGTTTTGATGATGATCAACTCATGTAGTTATAGTACTAATGATCTTGTGTTTAATTAGTGACAGATTCATGATCAAGATCTTAATAGCTGTGGAGCTTCAACAAAGGATTTAAAGTCTAGTTTTGGAGCTTACACGGTTTGATCCAACGAGCTAGTGATCGAGTTTGGATCGTGTTTGGACCAAGTCAAGAAGATGAGAAGACTTCAAGTGAAGACTTTCATGATCAAGACTTGTGTCTAGGTTTGTTTTTATAAGATTTTATTTTTTAGATAAAATGTAAAGGATAGAATAGTTGGTGGATTGCTCAAGTATCTATATGCACACACACTCTTGATTTAGTTGTTTTTATAAAAGAGTTTTCTTTTAGAAAAATACCGGCTTAGTTTTTGGTATTCTAGTTTACATGTTTTAACCAAAACCGTATTTAGTGCTTAATGTCAAAAACATAATATTTCACCATGTTTGTGTAGTGGATCATATCCATACACTCTATGCTTTAAAAGTTGTTTAAATATCTTGTTTTTGTATTTGGAGAAGTTTTGAAAAAATCAATTTGGAAAATACAGTTTTTGTTTTGAGACAAATTTTTCAAGTTACAAAAATAGTCCAAATCATTTGTAACATGTCTTGATTTTGTGCAAGCATGTTTGTTTATCAAAGTATATTGGTAAAACTATTTTTGTAGATTTTTTTGATTTTATGGGATTTTATTTCAACCAAAAAGACCAAATTTTAAGTCCCAGAATTTTGCTCTCTGGCTTCAGCCGGTCGACCGAAGCCTGAAGGCGGTCGACCGGGCGGTCGACCGATGTGCACAAACGTGTACGCCAGTTCTGGCAGGAGGGCCGGTCGACCGACCCGGTCGACCGTCCAGAGAGCTCTGCTCTCTGGAAATGCCCCGGTCGACCGGACAGAGAGCAGTGCTCTCTGTATCCTAGCCATGGTCGACTGGCCGGTCGAGCGCTGGCTCAACGGTCTGAAAAATGACCGTTGGCCGGTCGACCGGACGGTCGACTGATAGGCCACCTGGACCCCAACGGCTAGTTTTTCTAGCTCTATAAATTGGGGCATTTGGCGGCTGTTTTTCACAAGATTTCAAGAAGAGTTTTGGGCTAGTTTTTCCCACTTATTTCAGTGATTATATCCACAAGTTTGAGAGCAAATATTTCCAATCAAAAGGAGAGTTTTTATGAAGAGTGTTTAAAGTGATTTTCTTGAGTTTTCCTCCACCATCTCTTTCCTTGTTTTCTCACACAACACTTGAGCTATCCATTGCTATATCTACCCATAGGGATTTGTTGTGAGAGGATTTTAGGTGATCAAGATTTGTGATCACCAAAGTTCATCTTTGTTCTTTGAGGAGGCGGACAAGTGTGTTCGCGTTGTTTCGGGTTCTTGTGTGTAACGCCCCGGTTCCACGGATACGGGGACGTCACTGCGACGTATATACGTAGGTCATAAATTGCCCCCACGTATATACGCTAAGCATAAAAGTACAACAAAGATCAGAGTACGACAAAGCGTGGTAATCATACATATGCCAACTTAAGATATACACATACAAAGTTATCACAGGATATCATAAAGTATTACACATTACATGTGTATTACATCATAACCAAGTCCAAAAGAATAATATACAATATGTATACAAAAAGGCTCACGAGTAGGATGGAGGTCCCGTGAGTCAAAAAGGAGGAGTCTGGCACGAGGGGACTGGAACTAATCCGCCTGCTCACTAAGGTAAGCTTGGTCCTCTGTGGATGGTTCCACTTCGTTCCAAGCTTCAGAATCTGAATGTGCAAATCCAAGGAGTCAAGACATATAACAATAAACAAACTATAGCCAAGTGGATAAGGGACATGAATAAGGAAAGATGAAATAGTTATAAGGAATATCAACTAACAAGTATGAAAAGCATGAGGAGATAAAATCCTAAATACAATGAATCTACAGTTGACGTCTTATTATTATTACTTGTCTTACTGGGATATCTAACTATGTGACCCAGCATCCCAGAGCACATAGATCCATATCCTAGTAAAGCAAGGTTGTTATTGGAAAGAGCGGTTGTATCGACGAACTATGTTTACAGTGGGTCCCGTGCATGCCCGGGACCACGGTCAAGGGTGTTCCGTTGCTTGATAACGGAACCAGCCGCAAGGCCTATCAGGAGGGACTTATGTATGCCCTTTGTCATGACAGTATTCAGGAAGAGGGAGCAAGCACTCCCTCGGTCCCCTGGAGGCCCTCAGGTCAGACCGAAAATATGATTGTACAATATACCTAATGCCACTGTAAACACGAACACATATCGATATCCGCATATTTCCCCCGACCCATGTGTAAGTTGGTCCATTTTATACAAAAGTCAAGTGTATCATGCTTGGTTTAAGAGATAGCATGATTAAGAGGTGATATTCACTATTTAACAAGTCATGGAGCGAGAATATAATAACAAGTCATGAAGTAACAAGTGGTGAGATCCATCAAGTAACATGTCATGTAATACCAGTTATGAAGCATGAACAGGAATAATATGCCACACATGTATCAACAATAAGATCCAAATTCAGAACAGAATTAACTAAGCCAAACAGTCAGAATTAGTCGACTAGGTGGAAGGGTTAGTCGACTAATAGGGGTCTTAAGTCGACTAATAGTCTAGATGAGTCGACTAAAACTGGGAAACAGAGAGTTGGGTTTCTGTTTCAGGAAAAGTTAGTCGACTAGGGTGAAATGTGTAGTCGACTAAAAGATACCTAAGTCGACTAACAGTGGGGCTAAGTCGACTAAAACTGTGATACAGAAAGTTGGGATTCATTTCAGGAAAAAGTAGTCGACTAAGGTCAAGGTTGTAGTCGACTAAGGGTATCTAGTCGACCAATAAAATAGACTAAGTCGACTGGAGCCGAGAGTTGGTGTTTTCTGGTCCAGGGAAAGATTAGTTGACTAGGTTAAAAATGTAGTCGACTAGGGGGGTCTAGTCGACTGGTAATATGGCTTAGTCGACTAAAACTGTGAATCAGAAAAGGTTAAGTTTCAGCTAAGGTGGGTTAGTCGACTGGTCCCTAGGTTAAGTCGACTAATCGTGGGAAAAACAGTGACAGAACAGATTTTCTGATGGTTGTTTGATGGGCTAAAAATATAATTTTTATGGCACAAGTGTACATGATTTGTCAACACAAGTATACAAAGGAGTTTACAAGTCTTGGTGAGTAGATATACTCACTAGGATTGGTTATTTGGAGCTTTATACGAGTTCCGAAGGATCGTTTGTCGATGATATCACCAACTAGGTCCTTGGCGATACTTCCGACGAAGTGAGATGCGATCCAAATCCAAGGTAGTGATGGTTGCTTGGGATGGAGATGAAAACTTAGGTGTTTTGGAGTTAGGGTTTGAGATGGAGAAGGAAATGGTGAAGGCTATTCTCTTGGTGAAGTGAAGAAAAGAGAAAAGAATTGTAAAGGAAAGTTTATATAGGATTTGATTTTTGTAAAGGAGATGCAAATAAAGAATTTGAGAGGGGGTTTATTGCAAAATAGGAGAAGGGATGGGTGTCCCTCACCTTGGCCACTTGGCCGGCCATGGGAGAGAGAGAGAATGAGGGCATTAATGGTAGAAGAGTGTGGAACTTGGGATATTTGTGAAAAAAATTGGAATTGTTGGAATTTTGGAAATTAGGAAATTCTTTGGCTTGTGAAAGAAGGAAAGAAAAATAGAGAAAAGGAAAAAGGAAAAGAATTTGATAATTGAAGATATTTTCTTGATCTCCAAAAATGAAAATATCAGAAACACAGGTTCCTTGGTTTAAGTCTAAGATACGGAAAACATTTCGGAAAATACCGAAATCGTCCGAAATTCAAGTATCTCGGAACGACTCGTAAATTTCACCAAAAATCAATAATAATATATGAAGACTAATAGTGAAATCCTTTTTAAGAAATACTTTATAGTTTTAAAACTAAAAATCCCGGAATCAGTTAACTACCGACTCCGTTGGAATTTTCATAAATTCATAAAATTCTCAGAAAAAGTATTTAAGTAGGGAATATGATTCTAAGAAATAAAGTCTAAAGGACCATCTTGAAATTCCTAACTGTTTGAGAATTAAAATTCCAGGAATCGATCAGCGACACTGGTCGACACTGGTTTTGAAGAAATACATTTAAATTCAGGAAAAATCAGAAAATCATATAAAATCTAATATATTGGAAAATGATATTTGAAATTGAAATCGGTCAAATACAGGAAGTATATCAAAAAATACGATCGGAAAGCTGAATACGCAACTAAGTACGTATTCTGGAAACGGGGTATTACAATCCATCCACCTTACAAAAATTTCGTCCTCGAAATTTCATAAGGTGTAAGGTAACAGGAAAAGTAACAGATAGAGAAGGATAAGATGGAAGATAACGGTAGAGAAGAATAGAAGGAAAGAGTCTTACCAATCAAGATGTGAAGAGTTGAGGATAACGCTCTCGGATAACGTCCTCTTGTTCCAAGTGGCCTCTCCTGGCGCATGTCTGTTCCAAGACACCAACACTAATGGTATAGCCTTGTTCTTCAGTGTCTTCACACTTCTATCCAGAATGGCCATCGGCTGTTCCTGATATGATAAATCTGGCTGCAGTTCCAGTTCGGAATGATCCAAAATATGACTATCATCCTTTACATATTTCCTCAACTGAGATACGTGGAAAACATTGTGCACACCATCCAAAGATGGAGGTAAGGCCAATCTGTAAGACACATCTCCCACTCGCTCCAAAATCTCGAATGGGCCGATATATCTCGGACTCAGCTTTCCACGAATACCGAACCGGATCACTCCTCTGGTAGGTGATATCCTCAAGAACACATGATCTCCTGCCTGGAACTCCAATGGCCTTCTCTGTGTGTCAGCCCAACTCTTCTGACGGCTCTGTGCTGCCCTGAGGTGATCTCTGATGATTCTGACTTTCTCTGTTGTCTGAATCAGGATCTCTGGCCCCAATAGTCTCCTCTCACCGACTTCATCCCAACAAATCGGTGATCTGCACTTTCTTCCATACAGTGCCTCAAAAGGTGCCATCTTAATGCTTGCCTGATAGCTGTTATTGTAAGAAAACTCAGCTAGATGAAGATGGTCTTCCCAGGAACCCTTGAACTCAATTATGCAGGCCCTAAGCATATCTTCAAGGATCTGGATAGTCCTTTCAGATTGTCCGTCTGTCTGAGGATGATATGATGTACTGAATTTCAGACGAGTTCCCAAACTTTCTTGGAGACTTTCCCAGAAATGAGATCTAAATCTGGTGTCTCTGTCTGAAACAATACTGACTGGAACTCCATGCAGACGAACTATCTCCTTCATGTACTTGTCTGCCAGAACCTCTGTTGTCTGACCCACCCTGAATGGTATGAAGTGAGCTGACTTGGTGAGGCGATCAATGATTACCCACACAGCATTATTACCTTTAGGACTGCGAGGCAATGCCGTGACAAAATCCATGGTGATGTGCTCCCACTTCCACTCAGGTATCGGTAAAGGTTGTAGAAGTCCAGCTGTCCTCTGATGCTCTATCTTGATCTGCTGGCAAACCAGGCACTTGGCGACAAACTGAGCTATCTCCCTCTTCATAGCATTCCACCAAAAATGCTTCTTCAAGTCCTAATACATCTTGGTTCCCCCCGGGTGTATGGAATAAGCTGAACTGTGTGCTTCTGCCAAAATCTTCTGTCTAACTTCTCCTTGGGGAACACAAAGTCTACTATCAAAATATAGAGCACCATCTGGATGAATACAGATGTCAGTCCTCAATCCAGCCTCTACCTGAGCTCGGAATGTCTGAAATCTGGGATCTTCCTTCTGAGCTTCTCTGATCTCATCAATCAATGCTGACTGAATCTGCAAAGTCATGAACTGTCCTGCCTTCTCAGTCCTTCGAACCAACAGTAAGTCCAATCTGATGAAGTCTTGAATCAATTCCCTCTGCTGAGTAAGCTGGACAAGCACTCTATTCTCTGGCATCCTGCTCAGTGCATCTGGAACTGTATTGACCTTGCCTGGATGATATTGCAAGTCAATATCATAGTCCGCCATCAGTTCAAGCCATCTCCTCTGCCTCATATTCAACTCTTTCTGTGAGAAGATATACTTGAGACTCTTATGATCTGTATATATCAACACTTTATCTCCCAGAAGATAATGCCTCCAAATCTTCAAGGCAAAAATAACAGCTGCTAGCTCCAAGTCATGAGTTGGGTAATTCCGCTCATGAGTCTTCAGTTGCCTAGATGCATATGCTATGACATGATCATGTTGCATAAGTACACATCCCAGGCCTTTTCCTGATGCATCACTGAATATGACCATCCCTCCTCTTCCTGAGGGAGTCTTCAAGATTGGAGCTGAAATGAGCCTCTGCTTCAATTGCTCAAATGCTGCGGTACACTCCTCTGTCCAAATGTACCTTTCCCCTTTCCGGGTGAGCTTAGTCAATGGAGCTGCAATCCTAGAGAAATCCTGGACAAAGCGTCTGTAATATCCGGCTAGTCCAAGAAAACTCTTAATCTCAGTCACCGTCCTCGGAATCGGCCAATCTCTCACTGCCTGGATTTTGCTGGGATCAACTGAAATTCCTTCTGCTGAAACCATGTGTCCAAGGAAGGCTATGCTGTCCAACCAGAACTCACACTTGCTCCTCTTGGCATGAAGCTGCTCCTGCTGGAGAGTCTGCAACACAATCCTCAAGTGTTCTGCATGCTCCCTGTTGTTCTTTGAATAGATCAAAATGTCATCTATGAAAACAACAACAAACTGATCCAGATAGGGCGAGAACACTCGGTTCATCAAATCCATGAAAACTGCAGGGGCATTGGTGACTCCGAAAGGCATAACTAGAAACTCATAGTGGCCATAACGGGTCCTGAATGCCGTCTTCGGGATATCCTCCTTCTTCACCCTCAGCTGATGGTAACCCGACTGTAAATCTAATTTAGAGAATACACGGGCTCCATGAAGCTGATCAAACAGATCATCAATCCTGGGTAAGGGATACTTGTTCTTGATGGTAACTTTGTTCAATTCTCTATAATCAATACAAAGCCTCTTACCACCATCCTTCTTGTTCGCCAATAGCACTGGAGCTCCCCATGGTGAAGTACTTGGTCTAATCAATCCTTTGTCTGAGTATTCCTGCAGTTGCTTCTTCAGAATTTCTAACTCCGTCGGTGCCATCCTGTACGGAGCCTTGGATATCGGAGCTGCTCCTGGAATAGTCCCAATAGAGAACTCAATCTTCCTTTCCGGTGGCAGTCCTGAGATCTCAGCAAACACTCCTGGGAATTCATCCCACACCGGTACTCCTTTCTGCTTCTGAACCTCCGAAGTAGTCATCCGAGTCTTTCCCTTGGTAGACTTCACCTCTCCACTAAATTGGAACTCCGGTTGATGAGGGATTCTGAAATTAATCTTCTTCTCCCTACAATCAATCACTGCATAGTACTGACTGAGCCAGGTCATGCCTAAGATTACGTCGTACCCTTTGGTATCTAGTACGAGCATATCTATGGCCAAGATCTTATCACAAAGTTCTACCGGACAATCAGTACAGACTCTAGAAGATATGACTACCCCATTCCCTGTACTAATCTCCCATTTGTGGTCTAAAGATCTAACAGGTATAGAATACAAAGCCACAAAATGGTCCGAGATATAACAATGGGATGCACCTGAATCGAAGAGAGCTAAAACAGGTTTTGAATAAACTCTGATGTTACCTGTTATCACTTCCTCTGAAGCCTCAGCCTCTTCTGCAGTCAGATTGTAAGCCTGACCTCTACCACGCCCTGCTGCAGTCCTAGCTCCTCTCTGGACTGGGCGAACAACATGCTGTGGAGGAAGGGGAAGAGCTCTCCTCATCACTGGTCCCTGATTCCTCTGCCCAAGTGGCCCTGGAAGTGCCCTCTGTCCATTGGGTCCCTGAAGTGCTGGCAAGGTCTGATTGGCTATCCCCATTCTCCTGTGTGGACAAGCTTCAATGGAATGATCTCGAGATCCACACACCAAACACCATCCATTTGCCCTACGGCAATTCTGCTGAGAATGCCCTGGTTTCTGGCAAAAGTTGCAGATAGGACCTGGTCGAACCATCTGGTAAGGAACTGGTCTGAATGGTTGCCTGGCCTGAACCTTCGCTGCTCTGTATGGGCCTCCTCTTCCCATTGGTACAAACGGCCTCTTCATGGCCTGGTTCCTCATCTGGTTCTCTTGCTTCCTCTCTAACCCACGCTCCACCTCTCGAGCTATGGTGAGAACCTCTGAATAGGTCTTCAGCTGCTGGGGCATTAGGAATACTTGTATATCCATCTGCAGGCCCTGCTGAAATCTGCTTGCTCGCTTCTCCTCATCCGTT
This sequence comes from Agave tequilana, assembly GCA_038442645.1. Lineage (NCBI taxonomy): Eukaryota > Viridiplantae > Streptophyta > Magnoliopsida > Asparagales > Asparagaceae > Agave > Agave tequilana. The sequence goes on from JAVJIF010000094.1 coordinate 175,311, forward strand.
ACCATGTACGGAGCAAAGCGGCTGAGTCTGAGAAATTCCGCGGCATACTCATCCACGGACTTGTTCCACTGCTGGAGTCTGATGAACTGCTCCTCCATGTCCTTCTGAGCAGTAGCAGGGAAGAATCTGTTGTAGAAACTCTTGGAGAACGTGTCCCAGGTGACAGGCTTCTCCAGTCTGGCCTCTTCAGCAAGCCACCAAGTTCTGGCTGCATCTTTCAACTGAATCTTGGCGACCTCAACTTGGTTCTCCTTTGGTACCCTGGCTGCATTTAATAGATCTGAGGTGTCTGTCAACCATTGCTCAGCATCCAAGGGCTTCTCTTCTCCCGTGAAGATGGCTGGCTGCAGCCTCCTGAAATCTGAAATATTCCCCGGCCTCTGTTCCTTCGGTGCTGTCAACTCTTGCCGGAGAAGTTCTGTCTGTTGCTGCTGGTTCTCCATCATCGTTTGAATGACCCTCAGAATGTCCACATTCTCTCCTGTGGGTCCATTCGACGCTTGCCCCGAGTGGTTACGGCCCGTCCTTCGCTCCATACCGAGTTAGGAATAGAAAACTGGAATTTGAAAACAATTGGAAGGAGTTTAGGATACAAGGGAATGAATCGAGGAAGGAATCAAGAAGGACTTAATAACTTTGTATATTGTAGTTGGCATTAGCAAATTACTAGAATTTGCTGCTTGATTGTACTTTAGGTTTGAGAGCCTAAGCTCTGATACCAACCTGTAACGCCCCGGTTCCACGGATACGGGGACGTCACTGCGACGTATATACGTAGGTCATAAATTGCCCCCACGTATATACGCTAAGCATAAAAGTACAACAAAGATCAGAGTACGACAAAGCGTGGTAATCATACATATGCCAACTTAAGATATACACATACAAAGTTATCACAGGATATCATAAAGTATTACACATTACATGTGTATTACATCATAACCAAGTCCAAAAGAATAATATACTATATGTATACAAAAAGCTCACGAGTAGAATGGAGGTCCCGTGAGTCAAAAAGGAGGAGTCTGGCACGAGGGGACTGGAACTAATCCGCCTGCTCACTAAGGTAAGCTTGGTCCTCTGTGGATGGTTCCACTTCGTTCCAAGCTTCAGAATCTGAATGTGCAAATCCAAGGAGTCAAGACATATAACAATAAACAAACTATAGCCAAGTGGCTAAGGGACATGAATAAGGAAAGATGAAATAGTTATAAGGAATATCAACTAACAAGTATGAAAAGCATGAGGAGATAAAATCCTAAATACAATGAATCTACAGTTGACGTCTTATTATTATTACTTGTCTTACTGGGATATCTAACTATGTGACCCAGCGTCCCAGAGCACATAGATCCATATCCTAGTAAAGCAAGGTTATTATTGGAAAGAGCGGTTGTATCGACGAACTATGTTTACAGTGGGTCCCGTGCATGCCCGGGACCACGGTCAAGGGTGTTCCGTTGCTTGATAACGGAACCAGCCGCAAGGCCTATCAGGAGGGACTTATGTATGCCCTTTGTCATGACAGTATTCAGGAAGAGGGAGCAAGCACTCCCCTCGGTCCCCTGGAGGCCCTCAGGTCAGACCGGAAATATGATTGTACAATATACCTAATACCACTGTAAACACGAACACATATCGATATCCGCATATTTCCCCCGACCCATGTGTAAGTTGGTCCATTTTATACAAAAGTCAAGTGTATCATGCTTGGTTTAAGAGATAGCATGATTAAGAGGTGATATTCACTATTTAACAAGTCATGGAGCGAGAATATAATAACAAGTCATGAAGTAACAAGTGGTGAGATCCATCAAGTAACATGTCATGTAATACCAGTTATGAAGCATGAACAGGAATAATATGCCACACATGTATCAACAATAAGATCCAAATTCAGAACAGAATTAACTAAGCCAAACAGTCAGAATTAGTCGACTAGGTGGAAGGGTTAGTCGACTAATAGGGGTCTTAAGTCGACTAATAGTCTAGATGAGTCGACTAAAACTGGGAAACAGAGAGTTGGGTTTCTGTTTCAGGAAAAGTTAGTCGACTAGGGTGAAATGTGTAGTCGACTAACAGATACCTAAGTCGACTAACAGTGGGGCTAAGTCGACTAAAACTGTGATACAGAAAGTTGGGATTCATTTCAGGAAAAAGTAGTCGACTAAGGTCAAGGTTGTAGTCGACTAAGGGTATCTAGTCGACCAATAAAATAGACTAAGTCGACTGGAGCCGAGAGTTGGTGTTTTCTGGTCCAGGGAAAGATTAGTTGACTAGGTTAAAAATGTAGTCGACTAGGGGGGTCTAGTCGACTGGTAATATGGCTTAGTCGACTAAAACTGTGAATCAGAAAAGGTTAAGTTTCAGCTAAGGTGGGTTAGTCGACTGGTCCCTAGGTTAAGTCGACTAATCGTGGGAAAAAAGTGACAGAACAGATTTTCTGATGGTTGTTTGATGGGCTAAAAATATAATTTTTATGGCACAAGTGTACATGATTTGTCAGCACAAGTATACAAAGGAGTTTACAAGTCTTGGTGAGTAGATATACTCACTAGGATTGGTTATTTGGAGCTTTATACGAGTTCCGAAGGATCGTTTGTCGATGATATCACCAACTAGGTCCTTGGCGATACTTCCGACGAAGTGAGATGCGATCCAAATCCAAGGTAGTGATGGTTGCTTGGGATGGAGATGAAAACTTAGGTGTTTTGGAGTTAGGGTTTGAGATGGAGAAGGAAATGGTGAAGGCTATTCTCTTGGTGAAGTGAAGAAAAGAGAAAAGAATTGTAAAGGAAAGTTTATATAGGATTTGATTTTTGTAAAGGAGATGCAAATAAAGAATTTGAGAGGGGGTTTATTGCAAAATAGGAGAAGGGATGGGTGTCCCTCACCTTGGCCACTTGGCCGGCCATGGGAGAGAGAGAGAATGAGGGCATTAATGGTAGAAGAGTGTGGAACTTGGGATATTTGTGAAAAAAATTGGAATTGTTGGAATTTTGGAAATTAGGAAATTCTTTGGCATGTGAAAGAAGGAAAGAAAAATAGAGAAAAGGAAAAAGGAAAAGAATTTGATAATTGAAGATATTTTCTTGATCTCCAAAAATGAAAATATCGGAAACACAGGTTCCTGGGTTTAAGTCTAAGATACGGAAAACATTTCGGAAAATACCGAAATCGTCCGAAATTCAAGTATCTCGGAACGACTCGTAAATTTCACCAAAAATCAATAATAATATATGAAGACTAATAGTGAAATTCTTTTTAAGAAATACTTTATAGTTTTAAAACTAAAAATCCCGGAATCAGTTAACTACCGACTCCGTTGGAATTTTCATAAATTCATAAAATTCTCAGAAAAAGTATTTAAGTAGGGAATATGATTCTAAGAAATAAAGTCTAAAGGACCATCTTGAAATTCCTAACTGTTTGAGAATTAAAATTCCAGGAATCGATCAGCGACACTGGTCGACACTGGTTTTGAAGAAATACATTTAAATTCAGGAAAAATCCAGAAAATCATATAAAATCTAATATATTGGAAAATGATATTTGAAATTGAAATCGGTCAAATACAGGAAGTATATCGAAAAATACGATCGAAAAGCTGAATACGCAACTAAGTACGTATTCTGAAAACGGGGTATTACATTGTGTGAACTCGGTGTTTGAGGTGCGGCCTCGGCGAGCTAGTGGGCTTGCGGTGTGTACGGGACTAGAGAGTCCAAGGAGTTCAAGTGTGAACTCGCCTTGTAGGTGTTGCGGCACCGAGTGATCCGGTGGGATCGGTTTATAGTGAAAATCCTTCGTAGTGTCGAAGGCGGGGATGTAGAGCAAGTGTGCTCGAACCTCGAAACAAATCTCTCGTGTTTGCGATTGCTCTTTCTCTCTCTCCCTTACTTGTTTATATCTTGCATGCTTATATTGCTTTCATCTTTATATGCTTGATATACATTGTGTGCTTTAATTGTTATATGCTTGGGGATTGTTTGCTAACACTTGTATTCAACCAAGAGAGCCAACGCGGCACCTCAACTCTTATTTACAGGAATCGTGAGGAGTTAGTCCAGAGCCCTTCACGGGGAATTCGGCTACACTCTTGTGTTAAACTTGGTGTTTAGTTTAAGAATTTTAGTTTAGGTCATAATAGTTTTTAATTCCGCATTTAGTGACCATTAGATTAGCCATCACCTATTCACCCCCCTCTAGGTGATTTACAAAACACATACAAGCATGCACACACACAAGCATGCATTTATGTATGGTCGAATATACACATGTGCACATTGTGACCGCAAAGGCCATCTAGCAAAATTTTGTTATGTTAAGCTAACTAATAAAAATGTTTGGGTTTGAGAAAATACTAACCCCAAAGGACCTAAAAAGATTTGGGTACCAAAAGACATGGCGAACTTCATTGAAGCAGGTACGTTATCCTCTTCCAAGACTTAGGGGGAGATGGTGCCCGAGTGGTGGATGCATCAAAGCTCAACGATCACATCGTCACTTGCATCGCTATCAAAGAGGCAGCCATTTTGGAGATTACCCATGGTTTGGTAACTTCTCCACCTAAAATTTCCTTTTATATGTATAGGATTTGCTAGTTGCATCTTTGTGATAATATGCCTTACATGTGTAAACTTGCATATCCATTTTTTTGTATCTTAACTATGATTGGATTGTTTATTAAATTTGTTTTGATTACTTGCCATATTTTGCTTGTCCATATATCAAGATTTTGTTAAAATAATGTTTTATAAGAATATTGTCAAAATAAAAATTTATTTAACCAAATTAAGCAAATAAATAGAGATGGCAATTGCACGCCTCAACTCTTATCTAGAGGAATATCGAGGAGAAGTTCAGAACCCTTAATGGGGTATTCGGCTTCAACATCTCATGTTTATCACTTAATTAATAAATGGAAATATATTGTTAATAAAATAAATAAAAAAATAAAAATAAATTTTTTTGTTTTTCATGCCAAGTAATATTTAAATTGATTTCAACATCATTTTTATGATTATATAAGAAAAATATACATTCTTTTTAAAAGGGAAATTAACTTAAAAATCAAAATTTAAAAACAGGTTTTTGGACTGTTTTCAGCTGTGCCGGTCGACCGGCCAGTCGACCGAGCTGGCCTGGCATAGGCCCGGTCGACCGACCTAGCCTAGAACAAAAAAAAAAATTTTCTGCTCGTTGCCGGTCGACCGAGCGGTTGACGACTGAAACTGAGATTGCTCTCGGTTTCCACCGGTCGACCGGGCGGTCGACCGGGAGTTAGGTATGCTATTTTTTTACCCGACTCTATATAAACCCTAACCCCTAATTTTTCTCATCTCTTCTCCTTCCACCGCCTCTATCACCTCTCCTCCCCTAATCTCTCAACCCTAAACCCATTCCAACTCCTTTCCAACTCTCCAAACCCCCAAATTCCTCCATAAAAAATTGGGAAATTTGCTTTCAGGCTCCAGATCTATACTCTCTTTTGGGATTTTCTCTTAATTTTCAAGGTATAATCTATTATCCCCTAAATCTCTTAATTTTCCTTGTTATTTCTAAGTTCAATTGTTTAGATCTTTCTATTTTCGTGCCTAATCTTGCTAATCCATCAACTATGTCAAAAAGATCCCGATCTGAAAAGGGAAAAACCCCCGAATCATCATCTACCCCTTTTGTCTCACAAAATGCATCTTATAGGTATGCCCAAAATTCATCTAAAAATGTTATCTCAGGTAGAACTGTGGTGCTCAGTGATTTTGAGCACCTCAATCTAGCAAATATTCTAGGATCCAGTTCTTTAAAAGATTTTGTCACCATTAAGGATCAGTTTATCCTAAATTGGTCCGCTATTTTTACTCTAATCTCTCATTTGAACAACATCACATTAGATCAAGAGTTATGGGCAAAGACATTAATATATCTCTTGAAAAATTTGCTAGTCTCCTACATCTCTCCTGTGAGGGGGTAGATATTTATAACATTGATCTGCATGACTTTGATTATCCTGACGGTGAGTCTGCCCACACCGCATCTACCCTGCTTCACGATGATGACAACCTTGGCTTAGTTAGAAATGAGGAGGTGAAGTACTATACTCTCACCGCCCAAGTCCTGGCTAAGATCGTGTTCTATAACCTCCTGCCAAAATCAGGAGAGTATAGTCACGCTAAGGGTTCTGCTCCTCTTGTCATCTATTACCTTCTGAAAGGTATTAAAATCAACATCCCTAAACTCATCATCAACTACATGACTTCTGATCATCTTCTTGTCCCAAACCGGCACTTGCCCTTTGAGATTCTTTTCACCTGTTTATTGAAGCAGTTAAGATTTGATCTTTCCTCTGAACGGTCATTTGAACCGTCAGTGGACATAAACAACACCCTCCTTAAGAGGAATGCGTGCTCGAGAGCGTCCTCCTGCTTCTCAACCGTAACTTATCTTTCCTGCTGTTCATGGATCCTCTTCTGGCTCTTCTGGTCCTTTCGACCCCTACCTAGCCTTATCCACTCAGCTTCGGGAGCACAGCTAGAATATTTCAGCTGATATGGTCAAGCACCGCCAGCAGATTTCAGCTGAGATGGCCGCAAACTATCAGCGGCTGGAGCACCGTCTGGACAATGACCTCAACCATATCTGTGACTCCATTCGCTACATGCACACATGTATCGGAGATATCTACAACAGGTTTGATTGGTGGGCTCCTACTCCTCAGGGTCGTGCTCAGCCACTTCCTGCTTCTGGCCCTCGTTCGCCATATGGGTTCCTCCTCCTGCTTCACCTCCGCGACCACTTCCCCGGAGGACCCTGATTTTTCTAGGCGTTGATCCCTTTTGATGATGTCAAAAAGGGGGAGAGATATTTTGGTGGTGTTATCTTGGGTGTTATTTTGGGTTATTTTTTTTAATGCATGTATTTGGATATTAGTTCGTCTCTTTTGTGGACATCTTTATTTGGTGTTTGGTATGTATCTTATGGACATGTGGACATGTGTTTGTGGACATGTGTTATGGTTTTGAGGTTGGCATGAACCTCCTAGCTTGTATGGACACCTTTTTATGATATGACAGTTATCTTTGTTATCTCCATATGGTATATTGTGTTTATTCTGTTCTTGATCCAATCATCTATTTTGGGGGTTGGTGGTATTTCTGGATGGATGGAGGTAACCATATATGCATACATGTTTATATTTCTGTATCTTTGGTATGCATGGATGGTTGGCATATGTGTTTATTGTCACATCATATATATGCCTTTGTTTTGCATTTAGATCTCTATATCATATTCTTTTATATGCATATGTTAAGGGGTAGCTTCACTTGAAGTCTCCACCCAAAATATTTGTAATAACTCCATATGTTTTGTCGTCATCAAAAAGGGGGAGATTGTTGGCCCAAAGGCCATTAGCCCCAAGTTTTGATGATAACAAACCATATGTAGTAAGATATTAACAAGATTGTTTAAATGAGTTTCAGGTAAAACCATAGGTTGATTGACGGCTCCAACACAAGACTCACACATTTAGAAGCCGCGAAGATTTAGATCCTAGAGCCTAGCACACTAGAAGAGCTTCAGGATCAAACAAATTGAGAAGACTATATTACAAGATTTGTATCTTTTATTTTTCATTTTAGTTAGGATTTATAGTCTATTTGTCAAAACCGAGATGATAGAGGTTGATAACCTTGGGATTGCTGCACATGCACATTTGATGTTGCTTCATGCTTTCAAACAAAATTTTATTACAAAATTTCTTACCAAATTTTAGAAAAACAAAGTTTGGAAAAATCGGTTTTTTGAAAAACAGGTTTTTAGAAAAACGGTTTTTAGTTTAGAAACATAATTTTTATCAAAATATAGTTCAAATTTTATTAATGTTGATCTACGATCACACTCTGGTCTTTCCAAGCCCTAGAACTTTATTTTGTATCTACCCATCTAAAAGAAATTTTATCGAAAATTTTTAGACTTCAAAAAGCTTTTCAAAATCTATTTTTTGGCCTTGTCCGATCGACCGCACGGTCGACCGCTTGTGGAGCAGAACTGCTCTGTCGGTCGACCGGGCGGTGGACCGACATGCACCAATGTGCATGTGTGCACATCGGTCGACCGGCCCAGTCGACCAGTAAAAAGATCAGAGCTTTTTGTTTGTTCCGGTCGACCGGGAAGGCCGACCGACAGAGAGTGTTCACTCTCTGTTTGGGTTTCACGGTCGATCGTCCGGTCGACCGCTTTCCCAACGGTCGAAAATTCGACCGTTGGCAATCGACGGCCCTGTCGATCGGCAGCAGAAAAATCTGCTGACTGGCTGCCAACGGCTATATCCAGTTTTTTTTTGTTGGGGCTTCTCCCAATGAATCTATTGGCTTTTCTAACCTAGTTTTCATCCCCCATAAATAGTGGGAGTGTTATACAACTCAATTACAAGATTTACAAGTTTAAGATCAAAGTTTTTCAAAGTTTAGTCTTTTTAGCAAAAGAGTTTCCCTTGAGCCAAATTTTCCAATCCTATTGTGTTTTAGCTTGATGCTTTCTCCTCTACTTCTCTTCTAGACTTTTGCACTACACAATCCCTAAAGTTTCATCTCCTCATCTTGGTTATAGGATTGTGCATGTGAGCTTTTTTTGTGATCAAGTGTTGATCACCATTTCCTCAAATTAAGAAGTTGTAGAGGTTGCGGCCACAAACGAGCTAGTGAGCTCTAAGTTGGTGTTGCGGCACCGTGAGAGAGGATAAGTGTGTCCTAAGAGTTCTAGTGAGAACTTGTATTGACGATCCGGTGGGATCAAGCATAGTGAAAATCCTTCATCGTGTTGAAGGCTGGGACGTAAAGCAGTGGCTCGAACCTCGAAACATATTCTCGTGTTTGCGATTGTCCACATATCTCTAAACTCTCACTCTCCTTTACTTGCACTACTATTTGTCTACTTTTTTGCAAGTTTTATTATTGTTGTTGCTTATTGTTAAATATTTTTTTTTAATCTGCATTATTTGCCACTTAGTATAGCCATCACCTATTCACCCCCCTCTAGGTGATTTCACACCTCTGATCAAGACCTTCAGATCCAAGATATATGAAAGAGCGCTCCTCTCTTTCTCTAACGAGATCATACAACCACAAACCAGTGTCAAGCTGATCGAACACCGATTGTATCAAAGAAGAGTGAAGGTTATGAACTCACTTTATTTTAGCCTTGTCACCCTTCACATATAAACATGTACCTGTCTTCAACTTAGAAGAATAGGTCATATTTTGAAGTCAAGCATGCCTAAGCCACGGTTTCAGGTAGGTAGCCTATTTAGCCTGACTTTTCTATGTATAATGGTGGCATACCTCCCTACTCTGGTTCGATCGATCAAAGCTCGACCCAACGACAAAAGGTCCGACCAAACAAATAAGTCCATCTGATGACTTGTCAAACTGAACTTATCGAAGAAGGTTCATGACATGTTCTCCTGTAGAATCTTTCCAATATGGAAACAAGGTAAGGATTGGCAGAGAATCCACGAGGAATGATAATCTTCAGACCAAGATCTCGTGGAATTCATGTCTATTCCTTAATCGCCAACTCACCTACAGAGTGAAAACCCAGGGGAAGCATCGCGTTACTCAAAGTAACAAAATAATCCAACGCTGCTAGCGGCTAAGGATAGAGGAAAATGTTGGCTTTTAAGCCCAACATAAGTTCTTGACAACTCATCATGCTGAGGGAAATAGCATGGCTAGCCCGACTCAAACGGTAGTTGGTAAAGGCATATCAAATCCGTTGACAGCTGAGAGTTTGCTAAATATCCTAAGGGACCTGTTCCCATTTGATTCCCTCTCCAAAATCACTTACCAATTCCCTTCCATGGAATGGTAAGACCACATAGAAAGGTATTCATATTCCTTGCAAAATGACGAGTCTAAACTATCACGTTAACGTTAAACCTCGGATAGTAAGACTCTAGCCTACTCCTCGGTGGATAAAACCAATATCCCTGCGAATTTGGTCAACATCCCTACTGAATTAACTCTGCTTGTCATTCTCTTTATAGGTCCACGCAAATTACTGTTATGTTCAAACACCTCTAACAGTAAATGAATCCTTGTCAAGTTAACATCACACCTCTGACAAGTTGCTTTACAAATCCCCACGGAGTTCTCTGACATATAATCTTTCATGAGATTTATATTTCTCAGCTCCCCAGCAAATCTCTAATAGACTCTCTTCAAAGTCTATTATTTCCCACTCAATCCCCGATGGAATTCCTTGGTTGTCACGTTAACAATACACCTCTGACAATTTCTTCCAAAAATATCCAAAGGAGATACCAATTTCCCACGAAATTTATAATCAAATCACTATTTCCCTCCATGGGGTTATTCCTTCTACCGTCATGTCCAGCTTGTCACCTCTGAACAGTAGAAATCCTGAGCTTGGTGGCTTCTCAATCGGTTATGTCCAGTTTATCACCTCTGAACTGACAGATAACTAAGTTTCATCTTTCAGTCCAGTAGGGACTATTCCTTGGCCGTTATGTCTAGTTCGCCACCTCTGAACGATAGGGCTTTGAGTCTAGCAATTCCCAATCGGTTATGTCCATATTACCTCTGAACCGACGGATACCTAGATCTCCCTTCTTATGGTACTTCAACTGTCATGTCCAGTTCGCCACCTCTGAACAGATAAGTCCATAACTTTGTTCTCCTTCGCTCTATAAAGGTCAGGAGTTCTTTCTGTCATGTTAATACGACTACCTCTGAACAGTGAATTATGAGCCTGATGTCTCTTGGTTGGTTATGTCCATATTAACTCTGAACCAATAGGTGCCCAGATCCAATTCACCCTTGTAGTCCCTAGTGGGCTAGCTGCTAAATTAATGCGACTACCTCTGGCAGCAGATTCGGAGTTTAGTGTGTCTTAGTCTATCATGTCCAGTATATCATCTCTGAATAGACGGGTCCCTAAAATCGAATTCACCTTCATTTTATCATCATCCAGTTCATCACCTCCGAATGACAAAATTTCGAGCTTGGTGGCTTCTCAATCGGTTATGTCTAGTTTGTCACCTCTGAACCGACAGATAGGCAAGTCTCCCTTTTTGCTTACTGTTATGTCCAGTTCGTCACCTCTGAACAGTAAACACTCTGAGTTTGGTAATTTCTAATCAGTTATATCCAGTTTGTCACCTCTGAACTGATGAATATCCAATCTCATCTTTCTTTGTCGTTATATCCAGTTCGTCACCTCTGAACGACAAGGCTTCGTATTTGGTGATTGCTAATCATCATGTCCAGGTCATCCGATGATCTTTAATCTGTTACGTTAATATTTACCTCTGAACAGTAAAGATCGTCAAGCTCATTTCTTCCATCCTCATCTCAATATGATTTGAGTTGAGTCATTTCTCAAATTTGTAACTAATTCTATCAGTTTGTCACCTCTGATTAGATTAGTTATATCATTATATACAACTTGAAAGTAAGAACTGTAAATTCAGAAGATAAAACAAGTTGAAAATACAACAGAGGAGTCAAATACAATTACTTTTTATTGATTCCAAAAGAGGGATACATGGATACATGGATTACAAGTTATGAGGGTGCTTCGTAAGACTTGATCCGTTCTTCAAGGATGACCAGCCTATTCTTCCTCTCCTTAGCAGCTCTGATGAATGCCTGCGATCTCAACTCGGCCTCATTAAAGCTCGCTGTCTGGGACAGACGAACCTCAATTTTCAGCCAAAGTTGCCCTCTGTGCTAGCTCCTATTGCAGGAATTTGTCATTTTGAGCCTTAAGCTACTCTAGCCGAGCGATCTCCTCAAGACGCACCAGTTCAACCTTGGACAAAAGAAGATTGGCTTTCTTGATCATTTCCTTGGTCTTTTCAATCTTATCCTCAGCGTCAAGAAGAGCACTATTAGAAGCATTTATGGCATCTCTAATTTCTACTTTCCTTGTCTTTAAGGATTTTAAATCTGAAGATATTGCCTTAGTTGCTTCCTGTGCCGCAAGATGAGCTTCACGCATTTGAGCAGCGAAGTGTTCAAGCTGTTCATTAACTGAGAAATCCAAATCTGAATGGCTGAGACGGCGCCATTCGTCTACATCCCTCTCAAGGCTCTCCACCAGAAACTTAATGTGGCGGTTTGGTCATCCCCTCTAAAGTCTTGAATGTTGTCAATACTTTGAGAGAGGACCACCTTCAAAGCAGAGAACGAGGTAGTCGAGCCCTTCAAGACCAAAGCAACAGATCGCTTCCAGCCCTTATAAAAGCTATCGACTAGCTCAGCCACATATTCATTCTCGGCTTCAACTACTCCCGGTAAACGAGTGGCCCCTGAAGGCAAAGCTTCCACCGGTTTTACTGACATAACCATAGAGGAAATGGCAGGAGCGCTGGCTGGAGAAGTATGAGGGGTCGTCGGTAATCTCGGAGGAGTCCTCATTGAAACCAGTACACTAGCAACAATCCAAGTAGGGCTGGTGACTATTTCTGGGAGAGCTGGCTTAACAACCAGTGTTGGAGAAGTAAGACTGGTAATTACCTTCAGCTCCGCGGTTGGCAGGATAGGCAGTATTGGCGAAACCACTGGCATCTCACTTACTGATGTAGTTGGAAGTGAGATTGGTTCCGTAACCACTATCCCCTCAGCCTCTTTTCTACTGACCAGTTCAGACTGATAAAAAGGCAGGTCGTGATACAAAGCATCCAACTCGGCAGCGTCTGCTCCAGTCGAAGTACTTGCTTCATCCCTGATTTCCTTAGGAAGATTGGCTGGCTCCCTTGGAGTCGATGTACCCAAAGGCGGAACTCCTGTGGTAAGACTTTGTTTGAGTAAGGCATAATGAAAGAATTACTCACAAAAGATCAAAATATTACCGAGAAGTGACATCGCCTCAACTGCCTCTGCCGCAGTCTCTCTCTGAACTTCCTCGACGGCAGCATCAATCCCCTCAGGTCCATAGGAAAGTTTTTGGCAGAATCAAGAGGAACGGCTGGTTCACCTTCACTCGCCGAACCCTCGGTGGTCCATCCTATAGAACTGGAGGCCAGGGGACTTCCTTTGGAGGTCCCAACACCCAAAGGACCGACGTCAGCCGCGTCATCTCCAGAGTCTTTTGAGACGACGAAGTAGCTAGCCTCGTCACCCTCTTTATAAGTGAACAGGGGATTATAATAATCCCCCTGTTCTCCTACAACCTCGGCTCTCGGTTCTCTCGCCGTCTCGGTTCCTGATAAACGAATGAGCTGTATGAAATATATATAAGTATGTGTCGCAAGAACAGAACTGATCTTACTCAGGTCAGGAGCAGCTTTATCAACAGTCTGCCTCGGGGCCGATAGCTTGATAACTAACGGAGTAGGAGGAGGAAGCACTGCGGCTGATTCACCCTCTGCAACAGCGGTGGGAGTGTAGCGACGAGGCTTCTTCACTACCCTCTTCTTGCGAGATCCACCTTGCCGCTTTCGTTTGAAGTGGACGTTGGGATCTTCTTCCTCCACCTCTTCTACTTTCACATCCTCCATGGGGGCTGTGCCTACCCCACTAGGAGCATCTGGTGGAGCCTTAACACCCGTATTTCCTTCAAAGCGAGGGCTTTCTACGTCCGAGACCTCACTATCAACAGTAGCGACGAACTCTCCAAGGCCTGGCACACGGACTCTCCTGCCCTCCCCTCTCTCGGTTACTTTCCGCTTTAGCTGCTGAGAGATCAATTTCACACCAAATGAGTTAATAGAAAACCCGGTTGGTGTGGAGTTCGAAGTTCGGTACCACTGACAGAACCCCAAAGTTGTCTGAAGGTTCAGAGTCCTCAGCGGCATGCACAGCCGTGCCTCAGTACAGCCAGCGATGTAGAACCGCCAGGCACGAGCGCTATCGATGAGGCTCACCATGAAGGCCAGGCTGGTATTCGGGTTACCTACATATAGTTGGTCATACCCGAACTTATGAGCAAACCGACCTGGGACATAGGGTTCCAAGTAGCAGGTATCCCCGCTCCTGTACACCAGATGGGATGGCCGGATGCTAACCAGCCATTCGAAGACCCCCCAGCTCAGCGACGTCTGACCATCTCCTACATCGATGAATTCTTTACCATAATCTGCATCGCGAATGTAGGGAAAGCACTGAAAAAGACTATAAACATATGCCAACACAACAGTTTGCGAACCACGGCCACATAAGTCCGTGACCACGAACATCCCTCAAACCGACGAAGAAGCGCCATTCGGACACCTTTTGGAGGCTCCTCACCAGCTTGAATAATAGAAGGGCAGTGAAACGTGAACCATGCCATCAAATAGGTGTATGGCAAAACGATCCTGGGGTTTGGTCCGTCGCAAGGTAGGATAGTGCCTTTCCCCTCTTCGTCGTTGGTGGCCTACAGAAAGCCTCAGTCAATGCACGAAGGCCCCGTTGAATATAACACACCATTGCCAGGAGAAGTCCAAGGGAACGACCGTGGACTAGACGAACAGCCGGTAATAAGACAGTCGGAAGAATGACGTCGGCAGAAGAAGATGGCACCACGCATCTCTTCTGCCAAACCGATAAAAACCCGGCCAAAAGTGCCCTCCGGGACATCGGTCGATGAGCCTGGTGACGGAAACTACAGAGAATATCACCTTTCTCATAGGGTCCATCGTCTTCTTCCAAAATCATATCCCCTTGGGAGTGTTCTTGCATCCTTAGAAAATTGTCCTCGTTTGCGACCCCGCAGTGAGCTACTTCAGGAGCATCTTCCAGGTTGGGGAACAAATAATTCCCCCAACTCTTCGAACTACATGAAGCTCCCTTATGGCTCCCATGCACACTCGAGCAAATGTAAAGGTGGCACATCAACTCCCGGTAAGTTTCGAACAAGGCGGGCTCCTGTTTCTCCAAAAGTGCCAATTCTGCCTCGCACGGGAAATATTCTTCATATGGGAGAGATCCCAAGGGCAGGGCAGAGACTTCCCACATCTCGTGTAAAGCCATACCCAATTCACCTACAGGGGTGAAGAAAGTTCCCGTAGCTGGCCAGTATAACTCAAAGATGGCATAGAAGTTCGCTACGCTCCTCTGGATGCCGTAACAGGTTGCCCTGACAGTCTCGTAGAGTCACAATCTCTCCAGATCCTCTTCAAAATGGGCCAAGACATTGATCTGTCGCATATATTGCATATATCTTGTCACATTACCATATTTTTTATCTAATAAATCCCATTAATAAGTCTTATTCTTCTTTGTTAAATATAGGCCCATTGCTAAAAGAAAGGGAAGAGAAACGAGCCCAAAAGCCCATCAAAATTCTGATTTAATTCAGAATTAATTCAAAATTAGAAGATCAGGGCAGATTAGAGAGGATAAAATTGGTTGAACATCGGTTAAAATGGATCTTTACAAATCAATCAGTTAAAGCCAACAATCAAAGGCCGTTTTGATAAACCTAAGAGCTAAAACGAGAAAACCAACAGAAGATATGGGAGAATCATCAAACCAAGAACCTCCCTGATTTGGGTGTGGCCACCTGGCCACACCAGGGCCGCGAAAATACGGCCCTAGCCGCGTTTCCGTGGCTTTGTTAGGGTTGTTGGGGGAGCGTTTGCTCCCCCAATCCTCCTACGCCCTCTACCATCTGGTTTTTCCCTATAAATACCATTTTTGACAGAGAAGAAGGGAGCAAAGACTAGGATTAAAATTCTTGTTTATTCTTTAGTGTTTTAGGAGTATTGTTAGATAGTTCAGAGAAGTTGTATCTCTTCTTTATTTTTCAGTTTAGACCAGCAAAGAGAGAAGAGTGAAACTGAGTGTGTAATTCATCCTTGAAGTGACAATCAAAGGAGATTCAACTTGCTTGTTCAACTCGACTCAAATTGGTATGTCTATGTTTAATTTTCAATTTCTTATTTGTTTTTCTTTCATTATGAGTAGCTAAATCATTTGCTGGGCTCACTAATTAATCTCTTCTATCACCTCTCTCTTGATTGATTTTCATGAAAGCAACACTTTTTGAATCAGAAAAATACCTTGTTAAACTTCATTCTTGAAAGCACATGAGGATGTCTTTATTTTAAACTTGGACTTTTAAAGCACAAATCTTTTTAAACTGTTTTTATTCCATACTTGCTTCTTCGTGCTTGATGGTTTAACATTCTCTTTTTAATGATTTGTAAAGAAAGGGCTTAAGATTTAAACGAAACCATCTTATTTGTTTTACTTGGACATTAAAAGAAACTAAAGGTCTTTGCTTATGATGAAAGTGATGCACCCAAATGTTCTTGAGATAAATACATAGTTGAGTAGAAAATTAGGGAGCCCAGATCTTCTTCGTATATTAATAACACAACAAATCACTTTTCAAGCTTTTTAAATCACCTTTTCCAAAGCCTTCTCCAAATTTGCAATTCTTCTTTTTATCATTTTCCTTCTCTCCATTCTCTTTTTTAACTTAAAAGAAAAGACACCAACTCCATTCTTTGTCACTTAATAAAGACACCAAAAAGCTCCTATTGCATTCCTCCTCGTGGACACGACCCGTTAACCCAAAGCTACACAGTAAATCCTTTCACTTTTAATTTGCAATCAGACATATAAGGTCAAGTCCCTCCACCAGGCTTTGAGGGGATGAATTCACCCAGGGGTCCTGAAATTAGTGGCTAGATAATTACCACGAGCCTTGAAGAACTGGTTTCCAAAAGTCTAAGCCACGGCGGGATTTTCCCCTACTGGGATGTCTAGGAGAACGTTCCCAGTGTGGAGACCCAATACGCAGCGAGGAGGACCCGCCCTTGTATAACCGGTTGAAGGAGCTATCAATTTCCCCACGTGAACGGAGTTGGTAGTCCGAGTCACTTGCCACTTCATCTTCCGAACCCTCGTCACGCATTGAAAGAAAGACAACGGAAAATGACGCTTGCTAGATGGGAGATAATACTTCTCGCCATCCAGATTGAAAATCCATTGCCCTCTCCGGCCAGCAGCTGATGATTGGTATCTGGCGCTGCATCCCCAAATATAAAGCCGAGCTTTCGATAGATTTTTCGGTCACAATCCTCGAGGGGAGCTGTAGTTAAGATGCTCCTCATAGTGCGCTGATCTCCGGCGTAGATAAGGGCATCCCGACCGGGAGCACTTCGCTAACTGAATAATGAGGCTTGCCCCTGGAATTGCAGGCTAACATTACCATCCAGTCCCTGGCTGTTCTGAAGAGACTGTTCAAAAGACCCGGAGTATAGTGCACTGCAAAAGGAAGAAGAAATCATATTAGTTCATTTGCTAAAGAAAAAGAAAGCTAAAGCAAAAAAATTTTTGCTAAGGTATAGCTTCGCTCTCCAAGCGAAGCTAGCCTATCATTAGCTTCGCCCTGAAGCTTAGCTTCGCAACTGCAGCGTAGCTTCGCATTCTACACGAAGGCAGAATGCAGAAAATATCCAAGTGTTAACTTCGCTCCAGAAGCTTAGCTTCGCGTTATGTCACAGAAGAGAATGCAAAGAAACCCCCTAAGGGCTAACTTCACTGGAAAGGCACTCCTGCCTAAAATTGTTCAAAGGACTTTAAGGTCCTTTTCCCAGCTACGCTCCGATAGCTAGCTTCACGTCCTGCCACGTGACAGAACGTGAACGGCCCTAAGGGCAAACTTCGCATAGAAGCTTGGAGAAGAGACCCTTCGGTTTCTAAATTTCAATTCACGAAATTGAAGGGGAAGTAAATCCCTTAAAAATTCGGTGGATTTGAATTAAGGGAGAGCAACTCCTTGAGATCACTGGATCATGGTAAATTACTCCGGGTTCATCATGAAATAGCCAGAAATTGGCTTCGAAAAGAGATGAAAATCTCTGAATAAAAGGGAAAAATTCCTACCCGCAATGGGGCATTCGATGACTGGAGGAGGAGAAGGCCCCTCCGTCGCAGAGGTTGCAGCCTCTTTGCTTGCTCGTCTTTTGGGAGCCATGGAAGACTGAAAAGTTCTGAAAATCTTAACGAAGGAGAAAGAGGAGAAAGAGATTTGTTTCAATGAAAATTCAAAGAGAAGTGATTCTCTCTCTTTCAGCCCAATCGGGATTTTATAGACATAAAATGTCTTAATTTCGACTCCTCAAAAGGAGCGCAGGTGGCCGTTTCAAATCAATTTGAAACGGTGCCTAAGCGCCTTCCCGAGAAGCCTTGCTTCAGCCCCGCCAAGGGCTAACTCCGCTGTGAGTTCAACGTTGACCTCGTGCGATGCTTGAGTAACTTCGCTGAAAGACGAGCCTTAGCTCCGCTAAGAGCTCATCTCTAGCTTCGTGAAAATTCAGTGCTAGCCTCGCCAGAAACTTGTTCCTAACTTAGTTGGAAATCTGTCTTCAGCTTCGCTGGAAGCTTAGCTCCGCTAAGAACTTTCATTTCCTCCTAAGGAAAAGACTTACTTAAGCTAGTCCATTCCAGGTGTTCTTGAATCGAAAGGAGGGGAACAAAGTAGATAAGCAGAAAATAAACATTTTTATTGATTCAAAGGGGAAGATACATTGATACTACATCAAGATTGTCTTTCATACAATAGAATCTTTGCTCCAAAGGTATACAAGTTGTCCTATCAACTTCCAGGGTGATAAACCATTCCAACTGGACACAAAAGGTCTTCCTCCTGTACAAGGCCGTAATCCTTCGCTTAATGGCATATTTCGCCATCAAGAAGCTGGATCTTCTTTGATGAAAATTGGCGAGAGATTGGGAGCTGGATCTTCTTTGATCAAAATTGGCAAAGGATTGGTTGCCACCAGAAAGCTGGATCTTCCTTAAATAAAATTGGCAAAGGAAGGATCCGAGACCTTACTGGTGACGTCCGTCTTCCCAAATTGGACCATCTTGGATAAGCGACTACCAGCCCCTTCCCGAAGTGGATCATCTCGGATGAGCGACTACCAGCCCCTTCCCGAAGTGGGTCATCTCGGATAAGCAACTGTCAACCCCTTCTTGGAACGCGCATCAGCTGCTCCAATATGTTCCTCTTGCTTATGATCAAAACTTTAAGATCAAGGGGAAAATTTTTGGTCTCTTTCATCACAACGAAACACTGGTGAGCACAGTTCGCTGCAATGCAAACTGGAAGCAAGTTAGCATTAAATCAAAAGAAAATAAAATGCAAAGGGAAATATGGAATTCTAAGTTAAAATTCTTTGAGCGAAGCAATTCATGTCCGCTCCAGTTGTGCCTTGAAGATGGATTTTAGCTAAGCAGAGGATAGCCTCGCTTGAACAGTAATGACAGACTAGCTCAGCATAAGCCAAATCTTAGCCCCGCCCAAGGCAGTTAGGCTGGAGAAGGCTCAAAAAAGGCCAAGTCCTAAGCCTTGCCTATTTGACAGATTTAACAGGCGGACCTATTTGGCAGATTTAACAGGCAGATTTAACAGATCTCCACATGAAAAGATCTTTCGCCTGATCGAGCGAGAATGATAGCTTCGCCAAGAAGCTGAAAAATAGCGCTGAAACCCTTTTCTGAAAGTCAGCCAAATGCAGAAGCCAAGGGAATTCGATCCCTGAAATAGCTAGTAAAGCTAAGAGAATTAAGGGAGATAAACTCCCTAAAGTCACTAGTTTATTGGTAAAGTCTCTGGATGATCGAGACTCACCAGCTCTTGGCCAGTTAACGACCGGAGTGGGCATCCCCACTATTTCAGAGATCTGAATCTCCTTTCCTAGGCAACAAGGAGATATCATAAACAAACTTTTCATAAAGAGAAAAGTATGTTTCTTTAAAAGGGACTACAAGTGTCCTATTTATAGGCCTCATGGCCTGACCACGCCGCTGCCACTTCAAGCCTCAGAGCGCGGGCGAAGTTAAAGCATTTAAATGCTTAGCCTCGAAAAAGGGAATACTTTCCCTTCGTGAATACACACGAAGTTAATTGAACTTCGAAAAAGGGAATAATATCCCTCGTTAAATGCAAGAGAGGCTATTCTAACCTCGAAAAAGGGAGTAATCCTTCTCATGACTCGCAAAAAGGCAGTTGGCCTCGGGAAAAAAACGTCCTTCCAACCCCGATTTAAAATGAAGCTACTTCGGGAGACCCAAATGCGAAGCTACCCAGAATCGTGAATCAACACGATTCCTCGGCGGACTTATTCCAATTTGAAAGCAGGATTGAAAGCGAAGCAAAACTCAACCACTATGGCGACGTTCGCATTTCACGAGTCATTAATCAAAGCAGTTCAAAGTATTTCAGAATCTGAACCATTCCATTGTAGAGTCATGAAAACTTTGTAGGAGGTCTTGTTAACACTTTGAAAAAGACAAGATTCCTAACATGCCTGAACAATGTCTAACTTGTTAACATCTACAAAAGACAAGTGGCGGACAAGCCGACGACCAGTTCTTCACCCATCTCAAAGGGACGAATCAGTAACTTGGACTTAACTGATCCAGTGAAGCAGACAGTAAGCCAAGATCGTCCTTAAAAAACTCGTGAGAAGGCCCAAGCAGGTCCAGATATACTAAGTTAGTTCAACACTTAGTCTCGCACGAACCCACGAGATAAGTCTCGCATGAGAAACTAAAGTTGCTTAGCATCGCAGGAAGCTCCTTCATAGCCTCACTGCGAGCAAACTTATAGCTTCGCCTGGAAATGCTAAGTTAATTCCGCAGAAAGTTAGCTTCGCTCGAAGCTCCACGCAGCCACGCAAAAGGTTGACTGGCTCCGCTGAGAGCTTTCTTCTAGCTTCGCCAGAAGCTTCTCCCAGCTCCGCTATCAGCTCAACGCAACGACTCTGCTGCGAGTCCTTTATAGTCATTTTAACTAATCAAATCTCCAGATGAGATCATGTTGATTGAAATCAAATTTGGCAGTTGCCTGCTATGATCTTTTGACTCTCCCAAACAGGTAAGAAGATCAGGGGAGATCTCTTAATTAACTAGAGAGGATCAAGGGAGTATCCCTCATCTAGCGGAGCGAATCAAGGGATTGGCACTACATGCTATTCCTAGCTTCGTAGAAACTGTTTCTAGCCTCGCAACAAGGCTACTTTCCAATATAAAACAGATTGACTCAATCTGTTTTCAGATTTTCAGGGCGATTATACCCCTATTTTTCCTATAAATAGCATACCAGAGGCACGCACGAAGAAGAGAGGGGAGAGACGGGCCAGGATAGGGAGGAGATTAGAGATCTACTCTCTCGCTTCTAAGAATTCAGAGAATTACTTCTCGAATCCTACAAGGATAAATTTAGGGTGCTAATGCCCTAAGATCTTCCTTCCACTCAAGAAATTTCCAGAACCAGGCGAGAAGGAATTCCCAAGCGGAGGCAGTTCGATCATCTGACCGATCGCATCATCAAAGGGATAAAGTGGTCGCGCGCTGATCAGATTCCTACCGGCACATTTTCTCAGAAATCTCAGATGAGATCTACCTGTAATTTTCTTTTCAATTACTTGTAATTTAGCTCCTCGACACTTTTTTGTAAGTTTTCCCCTTTCCAAAATCAATGAAAAACAGTTTAAAACACAATCTATTAAGTATTAGTCAGTTATGTGATAAGGGTTATAAAATTGTTTTTGAAAAAGATGCATGTCTTATATATGATGCTAACATGAAAGATATTTTGTTTAAAGATTTTCATAACAATAATATTTATAAGTTATCAATAACCTGTATGTCATCAAATGATAACTTATGTTTACTTGCTTCTAATAATGATTATTTCTTATGGCATAAAAGATTTGATCATTTGAATATGAAAACAATTTCTAAGATTTCTAAATTTGATTTAGTTAAAGGTCTTCCAAAAATAGCTTTTAAAAAGGATTATTTTTGTGATTCTTGTCAATTAGAAAAACAAGTTAAATTATCTTTTAAATCTAAAGATTTAGTTTCTACCAATAGACCTTTAGAACTATTGCATTTGGATTTATTTGGTCCTACTCAGGTTTCTTCTTTAAACAAAAGTAGGTATGTTTTTGTTATTGTTGATGATTATTCACGTTTTTCATGGGTAATTTTTCTAAAAAATAAAAATGATAGTTTTAATGAGTTTTCAATTTTTTGTAAAAGAATTCAAAATTAAAAATCTCTAAACATAGTCACTATTCGAAGTGATTATGGAGGAGAATTTGAAAATGAATCTTTTGTAAATTTCTGTGATATGTATGGTATTACACATAACTTTGCATTTCCTAGAGTATTTCCTCAAAATTGTGTTGTGGAGAGAAAGAATAGGACTTTGCAAGAATGTGCTAGAACTATGCTTATGGACAGTCATTTACCAAAATATTTTGGGCTAAAGCTGTTGCTACTGCATGTTATGTTTTAAATTGTGTGCTTATTCGACCTATTTTAAACAAAACATCTTATGAATTATTTTATAATAGAATTCTAAAAGTTTCTTATTTCAAGATTTTTGGATGTAAATTTTATGTTAAATACAAGAGATGCTTTAGATAAATTTGATGCTAGATCCAATGAAGGTATTTTTGTTGGATATTCTACTCAAAGTAAAGCATATAGAATATTTAATAAAAAAAACATTTACTATTGAAGAATAATTACATGTTAAATTTGATGAATCTTTGACTAAGCCTATTTCTAATACTTCTTCACATGATGATGAAAATATCATAGATACTCCTATTGATAATACTGTTATATCTTCTGATGATACTAACATTTCTAATGTTGATGAGACTCCTACTGAGTTACCTAAAGTATATGTTGAAGTAAGGAATCATCCACATGATTTGGTTATTGGAGATATAAATCAAGGCGTTCAGATATGATCCAAGTTGAACTACATGACACAAATTGCTTTCATATTACTCATTGAACCGAAGAATATCAAAGAAGCATGTGCAGATGATTTTTAAACAATTGCAATGCAAGAAGAGTTTAAAATTTATCAGAAATGATGTTTGGGATCTTGTACAACGTCCTACTGATCATCCAGTCATCAGGACAAAATGGGTCTTTAAGAACAAACTTGATGAATCAGGTCAAGTTATTAAGAACAAAGTAAGGTTAGTAGCATAAGGATACAATCAAGAAGAAGGTATTGATTTTATGCACCAGTAGCTATACTTGAATCAATTCGTATTTTACTTGCTTTTTCTTGCTTTATGAATTTCAAACTTTATCAAATGGATGTTAAAGTGCCTTTTTAAATGGTTTTATTAAAGAAACTATTTATGTTGAACAACCTCCAGGTTTTGAACATGAAAAATTTTCAAATCATGTTTTTAAACTTAAGAAAGCTTTATATGATTTAAAACAAGCACCCCGTGCTTAGTATGATAGATTAAAAATTTTTCTCTTAAATTCTGATTTTAAGATGGGAAGAGCAGATACAACTCTCTTTATTAAATATGTTAATAAAGATATCTTAATTATTCAAATATATGTTGATCATATTTTATTTTGATCTACTAACGAAAATCTTTGTCAAGAATTTTTTAAAACTATGCAGAGTGAATTTGAGATTATCCACATGGGTGAACTTACTTACTTTCTCAGTCTGCAAATAAAGCAAATGAATGATGGAATCTTCATTTCCCAGTGCAAGTGTGCATAGGAACTTCTGAAAAGATTTGGTATGAAAAATTCTGGTCGTAAAAATACTCCCAGAAGTACTACTACATTCCTAAACAAAGATGAAAATGGTAAGAATATTGATCAGAAACTATATCGAGGTATGATTGGTTCTTTACTATATATTACCTCAAGTAGACCTGATATTATGTTCAGTATTTGCTTATGTGCTAGATATCAATCAAATCCTAAAGAATCACATCTTAAAGCAGTGAAAAGGATTCTTCGATATATTAATAACACAATCAATTATGGCTTATTTTATCCAAAATCAAGCACATTTGATTAACTATCATATAGTGATGCTGATTTTGTCGGATGTAAATCGATCGGAAGAGCACTAGTGGTACTTGTCACTTTTTGGGACATTCACTAGTATCATGGTTTAGTAAAAAGTAAAATTCTGTATCATTATCAACAACCGAAGCATTATAAATAACCAAAGCAGAATATATCGCTGCTAGTGTTGCATGTGCTCAGATTTTATGGATGAAACAAACCCTATTTGATTATGGTATGTCTATCACAAACTCACCTATTATGTGTGATAATACCAGTGCTATTAATTTATCTAAAAATCCAATTCATCATTCACATACTGAGCATATTGATATTAGACATCATTTTTTACGTGATCATGCTTTAAAAGGTGATATTTCACTAAATTTTATATCATCTGATAATCAAATTGCAGATATTTTTACAAAACCTCTT
Source organism: Agave tequilana (assembly GCA_038442645.1). Classification (NCBI taxonomy): domain Eukaryota; kingdom Viridiplantae; phylum Streptophyta; class Magnoliopsida; order Asparagales; family Asparagaceae; genus Agave; species Agave tequilana. The sequence goes on from JAVJIF010000094.1 coordinate 199,559, forward strand.
AAAGAAGATATTTTTATGAGATTTCGAAGAGATTTGGGTATTTGCAATATTTCTGATCTTTGAATATTTTTTCAGAATTTTTAAGGCATTTTTTTCAACTATTAGTCGACTTATCAAGGCCTATTAGTCGACTTAATAAAATAACTAGTCGACTTAACAGTTTACCAGTCGACTAATTGCTTCTAACAGAAACATGGGTTCTTTTAAGCTATTAAGAGTTAGTCGACTATATCGACCAACTAGTCGACTATTATTCGGATTAGTCAACTAGTCGCACACACCAAGTCGACTAACCCTGTGAAAAACTGTGTTCTGTTATTGGTTTTTAACTTTCGAAACCCGACCCATTTTATTAGTTTTGGATCCGATCTCTTCTTTCTTTCAATCCTAACCATTAATCTGGTATTTACCTCTCTTTTCTACCCTTTACCCTCTTAAAAATGATTGTTACACAATTCTGCATATTTTACCACATTAGTCCCATGCATATTACAAATAAAAATATGATTTTTACTCATCTTCTCTCTATTTTTGCAGGTCCACAACTAAAATGAGAGAAAGCCCAAAAATCTCTTTAATTAGCAATAATTAAAGAGATTAATTCATAAACCCAAAAGAGATTAATTCAAAGCCCAAATTTGAGTCCAGGATCTAGAGAATTCTACGCAACAACTCAAGATTCTAGAAGGCCATGTGGATAACAACCTCGTAACAAAGTTCTAACAAGAATCTGTTACCCAACAGGCTTGGAACTGCCGCAATATCTGGGATTTTCCCGCCAATTTGCGGCAGTTACAGGTCTGTTGGATCCCAGATTTTGCGCCAACAACCTGGCTCTAGATCCTTCTCTCTGAGGCCTATAAATACTGCACCTGGACCTGCGAGCAAAGACTGAACAGAAGAGGAGAGATGATAGGATAAAGCTTTGTAATTTTGTATTTTTTCTCTAGGATTTAGTTCTTTAGATCTCCTTCTTCTTCCCTAGAAATTCTGCAAAAGAGAGTTGTAAGAGAGAGAGAGCTTGTGTACATCAAGGAGTGACAACTTGTGAAGCAATGATTGATCCATTCTCTTCTTCTCTACTTGAGCATTTTCTAGTAACTCTTGCTTTCTTTACTTCTAGTTTTACTTTACTTGCAATTTTATTCATGCTTTGTTTTGCTTTTCTAATGGCTAGTAGCTAATTCTTTCTTCTCATGGCTAGCTAACAACTTACCTTGCTAACTACTAACTCATGGGTGATTGCTATCTTTAATCTTGCAAAGTGTATGATCTTCTCTTCTCCGATGGGTTACTTTCATGCTTGGCAAGTATCTTGTTGTAATTCTCCATATGATTCATGTGTGCCTCATTTAGAGCCTTGTCTAGAATAAGTGCCTTGATGGAACATGGAGATGGATCACCAATATGCTATTTGTTGTACGACTTCTTTACTTCCATTAATGAATGTTGTATCTTCTTCCTTAACATCCCTTGAGTGTAGCTCTTTTGATTCCATTATTGAAAGTCTAATTTGTAGGCCAATGAAATCTATGAGGCTACAAGACAAGTCCAAGAATGATCACCCGTCATCCAAGTGGGAAAGTAATTAGACCAACACGCAAGACAAATCTATGCCGATGAATTAACATGAGGCACGCATTCACCATCACGGAGTTTAGTAAGTTTTTAGCAATGAAGTAAGGTTAGCTAGCCATGGTTTTCTTCACCTTCAAAGTCTTCTAAAGTTTTCTTTTCTTTTAGTGTTAATAACAAATCCAATCTTGATTTTGATTTCTCCTTATTTTCCATCATGCACAAATCAACCAATTCTTCTATTTTCTTTTCCATGTTTCTTGCATTTGTGTAAATAACAAAGAAGAATCTTCGTTTTCTTGCTTCACTATGAACCGTAACGCTTCCATCGCTAGCTCTCCCTGAGAATCGACTCGGTATAGCCCTTGCTATAACGGAGATTGGAAAGGGTATATTAATCATATCAAATACATTTGTGGAGTGATCAAGCACAAATGTTGAATCTAAACCTTCTTTCTTTTACATCATATCTGTGCAATCTACACCGTCCAATCAAATTTTTGGCGCCGTTGCCGGGGAGAGCAACGGTTTTGATTTCAAGTGAAGAACTAAACGAATCTTCTTCTCTGTTGCAGGTAACAGGTTGAAGAAACAGGAAAATTTGCATTGCAGAAACATATAAGTGGACCTGGGCCTCTGCTCTCGAAAGCAGAGACCATGATCCCTCCAAATTGCCGCAAATTCTGGGTTTTTGCCGCAGAATTGCGGCAAGGAGGAGTTGACTTCTGACCAGTTTTCTGCAGGGCTTGCTTCTCTGCAAAATACAGCTGCTGCAATACTTAATTTCTTGTATTCTTCACCTTATATCTGCTAATAATCAACAGTAAAAAATTGGTTGTTAACGTTAAAAATTGTTTAGACATTTGCATCATTAGGCACGTGTCTTTCAATTTCTTTACTTTTACTGTTGAAGAGTGCTGGAGGCAAGGTACGTAAGCATAGCATATAGACTAGGACTCACTCTTTGTTTGATTTAATTACGCTTTGAGTGAACCTTGTTTGTTGATATCGTACACTTGCACAAATCGATTTTAAGGGAAAATCCCATAAAAAAGATAAGGTGGGGATTTTATCACCCCTTCCTTAGCCCGAAAACGACTTTCCCGAGCACTCACAATCCCAAGCTTGTAAATAAAAAATTTCTAGACGTTGGCCCTAGGGACATCTCGGACTCACTTAGGAGATTATCCTAAGGGGGAAAAGTGTTGGAAATTGACTTTTGTAAAATCAGTGTCTAGGAAAGGGATTGAGGGCCGAAAGCCCGAAGGTTGCTGGTTACTTAATTAAGGAACGTCTCTGACGGAAAACCTCCCACCAACCTTGCCCTTCCCTGGCTGATTAGCTTATAGTCAGAGTCTACACTAAACCTCCTGTGGACGATCTAATCAGTTAGGAGTCGTCTAGGTCCAGGAACTCTAGAAGCTTGGATTGATTTTTCTTTTATTTGTTTGTTATTTTCATTTTTTCTTTTTTCGCTGGTGTGATCGGTGCATGTTGTTTGTGATTGTATATGTGAGAGTGGTTTCGTGATCCAAATTCTGCAAGACTAGTTAGACTTTCTACACTTACACTTACACAACCACTTGACATTATGGAAAACAACGTCTCACTTCAAGATCGATTTTATCCGATTCGCACCTACCTTCCATCTTGCATTCTTCTCCCCGAACCTAATGGAAATCACTTCGAGCTGAAACCGCAATTCATTAATACACTTCCCCGATTTCATGGTCTAGAGTATGAGGACGCGTACCTCTTTATTCGTGAGTTTGAAGAGGTATGCCAAATGATGAGAATTTCCCAACTGACCGAGGATGCTGTTAGGTTAAGGTTCATACCGTTTGCACTTAAGGATTTAGCTAAGAAATGGCTTTATAATCTTCCCGTCAGTTCCATATCTTCATGGGAGGATTTTGTAAAAGTCTTTCTTAAGAAATTCTATCCTATCCACAAAACAGCCCTCATGAGAAAGAATATCATGCAATTCAGGCAGGAACCAAATGAACCTTTCTGGAAGTATCTTGAGCGTTTCAAAGACCTTCTAGCCCTATGTCCTCATCACGGCATAGAGAAATGGCGTCTGTGCCAGATTATCTATGACGGTTTAGATTACCAAACGAAAACCCTCCTTGAATCCATGTGCCAAGGGGAATTTTTGAAGAAAGATGAGCATCAGGGGTGGGATCTCTTTGAAACCCTAGCTGAGAAAACCATTCAGTGGGAGTCATGTCCTGATAAATCCATTCCCACCACTTCCAGAACTGGTACGCACTCCATAGAATCCTCTCTAGCTGCAGATGCCAAGATTACACAATTAATGAAGAGGATAGAACTGCTTGAGTCAAAAAGGAAATTCTGTTGTAAATCAGGTCAACCCATCACCAGTGATCAAACCGGGTTGCACCTACTGTCATGACCTTAACCATGTCTTTGAGGAGTGTCCTTTGTATCAGCCCCAATCATATCAGGAGAACCTGAATGCAGCTTTTACCAGACCCCCATACTCCAACACATATAATTCGGGATGGCAGAACCATCCAAATTTTTCAGGGAGTCAGTCTGGTCCTGAGCATCATAGGCCACCACTTCCACATCCTTATAATGCTCAGTCTCACACATCCAGTTTCAATCATAATTCACTGTATGTTCATCCGTCTCAAAGTCCACCACATTCACAACCATATCAGAACCCACCATATTACCATTCACAATTCCAATCTCCATATCATCAACATCCACCCCAGAATAATTCAGATGATAAAATATCAGAGTTGATGAAAATGATAGAATCCTTAACCAAGACCCAAGCTTCAATGATGAACCATCATCAACAGGATATGGATAGAATTCAGGTCCAATTAGGGCAATTGGCTAATGAGAGACAAAAAGGTATGCTTCCAAGCCAGCCAGTGCCAAATCCCAAACATCACTTCCCTTTAAATGAAGTGAAAGATTCAGGACCCAGTCAATGTCATGCTATTCATACCCTGAGATCTGGAAAACAAGTCGATAATAAGGTTTCTAGTCCACCATCTCATCCAGCACCAAAGCCAACACCTCCTGTCCCAATACAACCAGCTTCTGACAAACCATCCCCTAGTTCAGAGCCATCCACTTCAAAAGCTAAGGGGAAAGAAAAGGTAGATGAGCAAACTTATAAGCCTGTTGTACCATTTCCAAATAGGCTTAAGAATCCCAAGACAAATGCTCACATGGAGAAGATAAAAGAAATGTTCAATAAGGTCCAAATTAATGTCCCTCTTCTTGATGCCATACAACAAGTGCCATCATATGCCAAATTCTTAAAGGAAATGTGCACCAAGAAGAGGAAAATACAAGTCCCTAAAAAAGTCTTCCTAGCATCATCCATCAATGAGCTGCTCAATGGTCCAACTCCTGTTAAATACAAAGACCCAGGTAGCCCCACCATTTCATGCATCATAGGACAGACTACCATTAATAGGGCACTTCTTGATTTGGGGGCCAGCATCAATCTCCTGCCTTTCTCTGTGTACCAACAATTAGGGTTAGGTGATCTCCGTCCTACCCAAATGACTATCCAATTGGCTGATCGCTCTGTCACTATACCCAAGGGGGAAATTCACGATGTCCTTGTCAAGGTTGGGGAATTCATTTATCCTGTTGACTTTGTAGTCCTTGAAACAAAACCTGTGTCAAATTCCAATCAAAGGGCTCAAATTCCTGTCATTTTGGGACGACCATTCCTGGCTACTGCAAATGCCATTATTAATTGCCGGAATGGATCAATGAGGTTGACCTTTGGTAACATGATGCATGAATTCAATGTCTTCCACACACAACCTCGTAAAACACAAGATCAAACATTTGAGGTTAGCTTCATTAGTAACAATTATGAGGAAGAAGGTGAAGATCCAAAAGATGAGTCACAATCTAGTGATTCTCTTATCCGAGTACCCTTTCAACAGGGGAAAGTTGATTTGGATATTTTCACCTTCAATGAGCCAACTGTGCCTGTATCTGAACCTCCGATTGATATATCCTTTGAAGACCTGTTTGCTGATGAGATCATGTGTCTAGATGAGTCAACTCGGGGTAGGTTAGCTGATTGTCCACTTCCGGATGTTGACCTTGGTTTTGAAGAATTATATGGAGAGGAGCTGAAATTCCTTAACATTGGAAGTGATGAGATTCAGAGTGAGAGTGGTGATAAGGAATTTTTTAGTGAACAATGTGGTGGAATGAGGGTGAATGATACTAATAAAAAATTGAATCTGGAAATACCTAGGGCTAAAATAATTCAAACCGTTTCCCAATTGAGCTCACGAAAGCAGACGCACTGGAATGATGGGAAACGGGCCAGAGGAAAACGACCCAAAAGCCTAGGTAATGGTTATACTTGTATATATTCTTTGTAAATAATTTTTTGCACTTTTTTTGTAAATAAAAGTTTCTTACCTCTTACCTATTTCATGCATACATATATCATGATGCATTGAGGACAATGCATGAAATAAGTGTGGGGGAGGGTTTACTAACATAGAGTTTTTAGATTTTCTTTCTTTTACATTTCTTTTACAAAAATAGAAATAAAATAAAAAAAATATAAAAAAAAATAAAATAAAAACTTTTTGAAATAAGAGACAAAGTTTTGATCTATTTTTAAGAAGATTAAGATGTATCTTAGAAATTAAGAAAGCCTTAATTATGACATCTTAAACCTAGTTGAAATAATAGATCTTGTTTAAAATTATAGGCTAAGTAAGTAAAATTGGTGAGATATTTTTATCTTGAATTTTTACCTTAGATAAATATGCACTCTACACTTACACATTTCTTGGGATGGAGACAAAGACCAAAAATGCCATAAAAAAAAAAAGAAAGAAAAATAAAGATGTAATAAAACATCACCTATTAAGCTGGATAAATGTGCCTCAAGAAGCATGATTATTCACGCCTAACGGTGGTAAAGGAAATAAATAATCCCCTTTAGTTTTGTGGCCTTTTTTACTCGAGACCTTAAACCCGAGGGATGTTTTCTCATCTGGTGCCCTAAGACCGTCTGGTTTGGGAGTCATCGGTTAAAGCTCGCTACAAGGGTAAACTAGAAAGCCTAAACTAAGGGAAGAAAAAAAAAACAGAAAATATATATATATATATAAATAAATAAATGGCTTGATGGTTGGAGTTGAAATCCCAGAAATTTTCACTGAGCACGGGTACATATTATCTAGGTTTTATGAAAGATAAAGTATTCAATCCAATTTTGAATTCTTACCTTAATTGAAGACAAGATCTTGCATAGAGACTAAGTTTAAGAAAGAATGATTATAGGTGGACTTATGACCTAAGATCACTTATATTTTTGCAAAAATAGTTCGAAAACATGTCTCTCTTTCAAAATGCATTTTCAAAATACTAACATTTGTCTTCTTTCTTTATGGATTTTGTGGGTGTAATCCGCTGAAAACCCTCAGGAGACAACACTCCTCCTCTAGGGTAACCTAGAGGTTTAACGGCTTGTTGCACATGCTCAGTGCAATCGCGTCACCTGCGAAAGTGGTGTAATAAAATCGGTAGTATAGTTTTTCTTTTATTTGTTTTGCTCGGGACGAGCAAAAGAATAAGTGTGGGGTTGTAATTGTTACACAATTCTGCATATTTTACCACATTAGTCCCATGCATATTACAAATAAAAATATGATTTTTACTCATCTTCTCTCTATTTTTGCAGGTCCACAACTGAAATGAGAGAAAGCCCAAAAATCTCTTTAATTAGCAATAATTAAAGAGATTAATTCATAAGCCCAAAAGAGATTAATTCAAAGCCCAAATTTTAGTCCAGGATCTAGAGAATTCTACGCAACAACTTAAGATTCTAGAAGGCCACGTGGATAACAACCTCGTAACAAAGTTGTAACAAGAATCTGTTACCCAACAGACTTGGAACTGCCGCAATATCTGGGATTTTCCCGCCAATTTGCGGTAGTTACAGGTCTGTTGGATCCCAGATTTTGCGCCAACAACCTGGCTCTAGATCCTTCTCTCTGAGGCCTATAAATACTGCACCTGGACCTGCGAGCAAAGACTGAACAGAAGAGGAGAGATGATAGGATAAAGCTTTGTAATTTTGTATTTTTTCTCTAGGATTTAGTTCTTTAGATCTCCTTCTTCTTCCCTAGAAATTCTGCAAAAGAGAGTTATAAGAGAGAGAGAGAGAGCTTGTGTACATCAAGGAGTGACAACTTGTGAAGCAAGGATTGATCCATTCTCTTCTTCTCTACTTGAGCATTTTCTAGTAACTCTTGCTTTCTTTACTTCTAGTTTTACTTTACTTGCAATTTTATTCATGCTTTGTTTTGCTTTTCTAATGGCTAGTAGCTAATTCTTTCTTCTCATGGCTAGCTAACAACTTACCTTGCTAACTACTAACTCATGGGTGATTGCTATCTTTAATCTTGCAAAGTGTATGATCTTCTCTTCTCCGATGGGTTACTTTCATGCTTGGCAAGTATCTTGTTGTAATTCTCCATATGATTCATGTGTGCCTCATTTAGGGCCTTGTCTAGAACAAGTGCCTTGATGGAACATGGAGATGGATCACCAATATGCTATTTGTTATACAACTTCTTTACTTCCATTAATGAATGTTGTATCTTCTTCCTTAGCATCCCTTGAGTGTAGCTCTTTTGATTCCATTATTGAAAGTCTAATTTGTAGGCCAATGACATCTATGAGGCTACAAGACAAGTCCAAGAATGATCACCCGTCATCAAAGTGGGAAAGTAATTAGACCAACACGCAAGACAAATCTATGCCGATGAATCAACATGAGGCACGCATTCACCATCACGGAGTTTAGTAAGTTTTTAGCAAGGAAGTAAGGTTAGCTAGCCATGATTTTCTACACCTTCAAAGTCTTCTAAAGTTTTCTTTTCTTTTAGTGTTAATAACAAATCCAATCTTGATTTTGATTTCTCCTCATTTTCCATCATGCACAAATCAACCAATTCTTCTATTTTCTTTTCCATGTTTCTTGCATTTGTGTAAATAACAAAGAAGAATCTTCGTTTTCTTGCTTCACTACGAACCGTAACGCTTCCATCGCTAGCTCTCCCTGAGAATCGACTCGGTATAGCCCTTGCTATAACGGAGATTGGAAAGGGTATATTAATCATATCAAATACATTTGTGGAGTGATCAAGCACAAAGGTTGAATCTAAACCTTCTTTCTTTTACATCATATCTGTGCAATCTACACCGTCCAATCAAAAAACCCTAGTTTTTTCACCCGGTTCCTCTTCCCAGCCGATAGAACCAGTCGACTACAGTAATCAGTAGCAGAACTCCTCTCTTCAGCACAACAGCGAACCCACCTCCTTCTTCCTTCAATTCCTTGGTAAATTTGTTCCAATCTCTGTCTTATACTCTCAATTCCTGCTTTATTTTTCTTTAATTTGAGTTCTAATCATGTCTAGGTTTAAGAAAACCAAATTTACACCATCTTCTTCCTCATCTCAAACTGATTTTAGGGCTTTTCTGAAAAATCCTGCCCTTGAAGATGATTTCTTAAGAATTTCCTCCTTAGAAATTTTACCTGGTAGGTTTGTTAAATATGAGAACTTTAATGACTATGATATTATCTCATATCTTCAAAATTGTGGTCTTTATCATATATTCTCTACTGATTCTAGACAAGGCTATTATCTTTTCTTGATCTACCTGTTTTATACTAACTTAACCTATGAAGACAATGAGAATGATGTTCATATATATTCTATGGTTAAAGGTGTCAATATCAAGTTATCCCCAAAATCCTTAGGTCGTATTTTTTCAATTCCTTATCACAACCTATCTATTAATGCCATTAATATGGATGATACTGAGGTCTTATCAAATATGTTTCTTCCAGGTCAAGGATTTCCTATGTCTATAATAAATTGAAACCCATTCCCTGTCTTATTGGTCGTATCCTTGCCTATAATGTTTGCCCTAAAACCGGGAGTTATAACTATTATTCCCGTGATTTAGCAACTTGTGTCTATGCCATCATGGCTGGACTAGAAGTCAATTGGGCAAAGATAATCTTTGATACTCTTGTTAAGGACCTTACCTTCTTTTTACCATATAGAGCCTTTTTATCACATGTGTTTTGAAAATTTCACATAGATCTTGCTTCTGAAACGAGTGTTATCAAAGTTTTCAAGCCTTTTTATCGTGTCGTACTTCATCGCATGAAACTTCATGATTTTCCTCACCCTCCACCACAACCTCAACATCCACCTTCTCCTCCTCCACAAAGTTCAACTCAAGCCCCTTCTTCCTCTACTCAGCCTTCTTTCACTGAACCCTCTTCATCTCAACCACCTCCTTCATATCCCGATGCTTTCTACAACTCTCTTTCTATTGAACTAGAGTCTCTGTATGCCTAACAACAATTCATTCAGGACTCTCAGAATGCATTGCTCTTAAATCAATCTTTACTGATGGACCATTTTATGAGTATGCAACTAAAGATGGACTCTTTTGAATCAACTCAAAAGGAAATTCTAGATCTACTCAAGACCCGTTTTCCACCACCACCTCCTCTCGGATCTGACATGTGATGCATATGGCGTTGGCTTTGCTTTTTATGTTTTTGGAGTTTCTTGCATTTTCTTTTTTTTTTGTTATGACTCTTTTAGTTTTCTATTGTACTACTTAACATTTTCTATTTTGTTATGAAAACGCTGGTTGTTCATGTGTCTCTTTATGATCTATGCTATTTCTCTTTTTGTTAATGCCAAAGGGGGAGAAAGTTATGTGCTAATATATGTGTTGATATATGTGTTGTGATATGTGTGTTGTGATATGGCAATGGATATATGAATATTTGGCAATATTGCAACTCATGCTCATGCAGGAAACACTTGTTATATGCAAATATTTTATAACTTATGCAGGACTTATGCAGAGGAGAACAAGAACACTTGACTTATTACATTCTATTTGTTATAACATGTTTACTGTAGGGGGAGTTTCTCTGCAGGGGGAGTTTTCATAAACACAGGTTGTCATCATCAAAAAGGGGGAGAATGTTGAAGCCTACAAGATTGAAAGGTATTGATGATGAATAACAAAGTGATATAGATGCATTGAAGCTCTATCTCAAGCATTTATACAGAGTTCTGGCTGCTCAAATTCTTATGAAGACTTTGGGTATTTATGTGTATTTTTAGAATTATTGTTAAAAGCCTTGAATACGCACACAATACTTATATAGTCGACTTGACCCCAACTATAATCGACTAACCTATTCCCTAGTTGACTTGACTCATTTCCCAGTCGACTAAGTTCTTCCATAAAAATATCCCTGCTCTCTGTTTATTGTCTGTCATCAGTATTAGTCGACTTCCCCTAGAGCCTAGTCGACTAACCCCTGATATAGTCGACTAACCTTGTTTTACTAGTCGACTAAAAATAGTTTTCAGAAACTTGTTATCCGTATCAGTCTTGATATAGTCGACTTTCCTCATATATTTGTCGACTAACTTTGGCAAATTTTGTTCTTCTAGTCGACTAACCTCCATACTATAGTCGACAAATGGCAGTTTCTGACAGTTGTTCAATTACTGATTTCCGGTATTTTATCTAACGTTTTAAATTTCAAATGAATTGATAACTTTCCTAACTGACTATAGATTTCACCTATAAATAGGGATGTTGTCCTAGGATCAAATCAATAATTCAAAACTCAAGTTTTCTGCCCAAAAACTCTGTTCAAAATTCTATTTTTTCTGAAAACTTGCTTCCACTTTCGTTTGTTCACCAATTCCTACTCTATTTGAAGATTTCTGAAAGTCCACCTATAAGAGACCTTGTCTACAATCACATACAGATTCAAGGCTTATAGGATTGTTTGTAATTATTCAAAGAGGAGCATTGTACAAGAGCGTCTTCTTGGTTGTAAGAGGAGTTGTACACATTTGGGAAAGGGTATTTTGTCAAGTGGTGTACAAGTATTGGTTTTGGGTATATCCAAATCAGTAAAGAAAAATCTCAAGCGGAAAGCTTGGGGACTGGACGTAGGTCACAAGGATCGAACCAGGATAAATCTCTTGTCTTTGCATTTGCATTTTTCTGAGTTTTATTTTGTGAATTTTTATTTCCTGTAAGTAGTTTTATTTAAAAAGTTTATAAATACTATTCACCCCCCTCTAGTGTTTGTGTTGTTTGAATATAGATCCTACAGATAACATCCTTCTAACTCTTAACTATATCTCTGTTTTTCTTAGCAATCAAATTTTGGCATCGTTGTCGGGGAGGGAATGGTATACATTATTTTCTAATTAAATTATTCTCTGTTTGTGTGAAAATCATAAAAAAAAAATATTCCCCATGGCCTATCTAAATTCATTTGGTTACAATTCATTTGATAGGTAAAAAGCACCTTTCCAATAACCATCTTTATATACCCCTTTTTTCAAACCTAAAGAAGAACAATCTGATTGGGAAAAGAAGATAAAAATCTTAGAATATTTCGAGTGACGAATTCATGAAGTTGAAGACTGACGATCCGTTGAAAGGTCTCAAACCCTCATCGTAGAGGATTCGAATCCAAAGTGATTGATCTTTAAAATCTCCTATACCTGTAATAAAGAAATTATATAGGGTTTTTTATACATAGCACTTAATTTATATATCTTATAATTTACTCTCTAAATCATTATATTATAAATTTATTCCCCATCATATCACTCTTAGAAAATTATCACCCGCTGCAATTATTGAGGATATTTTGTTAAGCTGACTAAAAGTAAATCAAAAAGAACTAAATTACCTTTCCCCACACTGTAGTCGCTTTTATTTAACTTTTATTAAATTACCGTCCTCTCTCTGGCTTCTCTCCTTCACCTCATCCCCTCTCTCACCCTCTGCCTCTCCATAGTTATGAAAGTATGCAGAGAGAGAGGGTGAATAGGTGTAGTGCTAATGTAAGACAAAAAATGCGGAATTTAAAAACTTAATTGCAAACACACAAGTGCAACCAAGAGTGAGTCCGAATTCCCCGTGAAGGGCTCTGGAACTACTCCTCCAGATTCCTCTAAATTAAGAGTTGAGGTGCTATAAAGCTCTCTTGATTCAACATAAGTGTGAGCTCACAAACAATATCTAGCATGCATATGAATATGAACAATAAGAACAATGCAAGATATAAAAAGAGTTGAGAGTTAAGAGATAGAAGATCAGACACAAACACTAGGATATGTTTCGAGGTTCGAGCCACTGCTCTACGTCCCCACCTTCACACAGAAGGATTTCAACTATCCACTATAGGATCATCCACACAGGGACCTCCATTGAGGAATTACAACTCAACGTCAAGAGTACACAACTTCACTCTCAATCACCTCTACACAAGAGGGAAGCACAAAGCAAAGAAAGAATGAGAACTTAGTGATCCAATGACCACAAACAACACTTGGAGATCTCAAAGGATCACAAACAATTTTTCTCACAATATAAATATCTTAAAGATAGTTTTGGTATGTGAGAATTCAAAGTATTTGGAAAAGAAACATGTAAGAAAACACTTGGGAAAAACTTTTAGAAACGATATAGAAATTTAGAGTAAGAAACTAGAATCCCAAAACTTGTTTTCTTTTGATTTTTTAAAACTTTGAATCAAAAATTAAGATATAAATTTGAAGCTCAAAAACTTGTTTTAAAACACTTTAGAAAATGGGCAAGAGAGCACTAGAAAACTAGTTAAAATTCTCTTAAAAAATCTTGACAGGCCTCAAAATCCATATATATAGGGCCTTGGAAAATATAGCCATTAGGGTCAAAACCTGCCCAGAACAGGCTGTCGATCGACTGTCCGGACGACCGGCCAACCGTCTAATTTTCAATCGTTTGAGGCTGTCGGTTGACCGCTCCATAGGCAAATGCCTGTCGGTCGACCGAGCGGTCGACCGAGACCAGAACCAGAGAGTGGTCCGTCGACCGTTCGGTAGACCAGGGCCAGATCCAGAGAGCAAACTCTCTGGATCGGTCGACCGTGCGGTGAACCGACCCAATGGCCAAGGGCTTGTGCACGTTCGGTCGACCGAACGGTCGACCGCCAGCAGCCCAAAATAGAGATGTAGGTTAGGAAATCTTGTCTTTTAAATACATATAAAATCCCATAAAACTTCATAAATATCACAAAAATTAGTACATGTAAATATTTGAAGTACAAATATGTGTGATCAAAATTCAACACATATTACAAACAATTTGAACAATTTTTGAGGTATAAAAATTTAGGCTTAAACTGAAAATCATATTTTTCAAAAATAAACTTTGAAATTAAAAATCAATTTTTTCAAAACTTGTTCTAATACAAAAACAAGATATTAAAATAAATTTGAAGCATAGTTAGTATGGATAGAATCCAATACACACGGTAATGATATATTTATGTTTTTGACATTAAATTCAAAATAAATTTTGATAAAAATAAAACTTGAAACCATGACTAGATACATCAAAATAAGTTATTCTAAACAATGTGAACCATCAATGTATATGGATGAAATCCAATATACATATAAACCATGTAAACTTATTTTGATTATATCTATTCATGAAAACTATAAAATGTATTCTTGAAAATCTAAAATGGTTAAACCGAAACCAAACTATATAACTTTTGAACTTGTGTGTGTACTTGAGCATATCAAAACTAAACTATCCTTACACAAGATCTAAACACTAAACAAACCTAAACCGAAGTATTCTTGTAGATCTTCTTCTCCAAGATGACTCAATCCAAACTTGTTCCAAATGAGCTTGACTCCTCTTAAGTACTAGATGCGATCTTGAAGTGCGAGCTCTTAAATCAACACGTATTAGCTTTCAGAATTGACTTTGAATCCTTTTGTTGAACCCAAATACCTACTAAGATCTAAATCAATATCTGAAACTTGTTAAACACAAGATCATTAGTGCCTTAACTTTATAAGTTAGTCATCATCAAAACGAAGGTGAAGGATCTTTGGGTAACAATCTCCCTCTTTTTGATGATGACAAAACCTATGAGGTTATATATGCATAGATTAAAGATAAGCTTCATAAAAACTTTCCCTTAACTCATGCATAGCATAAATATAAAGATATTCAATAAAAGCTTAGACATTAATAAACAATAATAAAAAATATGCAATAAGAATCATAAAACATATCCATATGAATATTCAAAGAAGCTCAGATACCAAATAAAACAAAACATGCTGATTAAGATATATATAGTACATTGGTATCTTAATCATAAATATATGCATATGAATATGCATAAAACATATATATGCATAAACACAAACAACATACATATACAAACACTGTATTTCTCTCCCCTTTTTTGTCACTCATCAATAAAAGGGTGAGGAAAAACAAACAATATCAATAAAAACTATCAATTAAATTAAATCAACTGAAAGAAAACACAAAATCTTTTTACCAATTGATACCAATAGAAAGACATGATACCAATTAAAAGAAAATTTTAAACCAATTTTTTTAGGTAAATACTAAAATTATTTTACAATATAGATACCAATTTGAAAATAATATCAATTGAAGGTTACTGATACCGATATTGAAAATGTTAGCATTTTTCAAAACGTAATATTTTTCTTCATAAAAGTGAGAGTAAGATACCAATTGAAAATAAATATAATTGAAAGATAAATCAAAAAATTTTCTCCACCAATATGAAATTCCAATAAAACTAATGTATAAGCTTGTAAAGATACCAATTATCATTAAGAATATGAATCAACCTTAGCATAAAATAATTCGTGCCATAAAGAATATGTATGAATATTTTAATCTAGCACAAGAAATCATATATGTATATATATGTATATATATGTATATATGTATATATATGTATGTATGTATGTATATGTATATGTATATGTATATGTATAATTAGGGCAATTAATATCAATTGAGATATGATGCATACATATATAGGAAATATGAGTATACAAAAATAAAATATTATTAAAATCATGTATAACTCATAACATCCAACCTATCATGCATATGTTTAAAAAGATGTTCAATAAGGTACATAAGGCATGGTCGCCTAGCCAACCGTCCTTTTAGGGTAGAAGTTTTCAAAAATAAGATTTGAAAATATTAGCATAGTTTGAAAACACTACCAATTTGAAAAATACAAAACTAGTTTAAAGATAATTTTGAAAACTAGTACTAAATCCTTTAAATAAGGAATAAAACAAATATATATTCCATGATATATGAAAATTACATGAGAATTAACATTCAAAAATTTATAAAGCATATATAGGCTCATGAATCAAAATCATGAGTAAACAAAAGATATATCGAGTGTACAAGAGTCATGTAAGAAACAATACATAAAGATAAGGCAATGAAGCTCAATAAAATTCCTTTATAAACATGAAAATCATAAAAATTTAATTTTCATCAAACTTAAATAAACTTTAAGGTATATGTATGTTTTGTCAAAGCTAAAGCATACATATTTATTACAATTATGAGTCTATAAAATAGTACATGGCATATAAAGCAAGTGACTCAAGAATAAAACTTGTATATCTATAGTTTTGGTAAGAGTTACTTATACATAAAGCTAAATATAAAAACATATACAAAAATAGAGAATATAAGTGAAAATGTAAAAATCATCAAAACTAACTTATACATGTTCATGTAATGAGTACACAAGAGCAATGAATCATTTAAACACAATAATTAAATGTAACTCACTACTTGAATAAGTATAAACACAAGTTTTAATGGAAGTTGTATTTAAACATGTAATCAAAACATGAAGCACAAAACATCAAAAATAAACATGATCATTGAAGTGAATGCAAGTGATATTAGAACTAGAACATACACAATAGTTAAACTATAGTGAGAAAATAAAGATATGATCTATATAAGAATGAGTGTATCTCAAATACTATCTATGTATATCACAAGTCTAATAAATATTGCATTTAATCCTAATGAGCAAGAAAACTATAACATGCTACATCTCATCAATGAACACATGTAAACAAAATGAGGAGAATAGAGATAGCTACCAACACCGGTATGGCTAGTCTCTATTTCTCCAAAACATGGTGGTCCTCCCACCAAACATCCCTTGAGAGTGATGCATCCAAAATTGTGAACATTTTGCTTGAAGCGCATCCACCATCAAGCCACCAATACTCTTACATCGTGTGAGAGCCCACACTACATCAAATACAATAGGGGTGAATTTTTGTACCCACATTTTCTTAGGTCCATGGAGGTTAACACCTTTCCTAATCCAAATATTCTTATTTGCAAAATTTAAAGTATTTAATCTATTATAACAAAATTTTGCAAGGTGGCCTGTACGTCCACAATGTGTATAAGTGTACACATTATCATACAAAGAATCATGTGTGTGAGCATGTATATTCCATGATGGGTGTGCATGAATATGTAGAGTATGTTTCTTGTGAAATATGAATTCTAATTTCTTGCTATCCATAGCACATTAGCTCAAAATGAAGCCCAAACAATCTACACTCTTCTTCAACATGCAAGTATTATTATTAATATTTGAAGAAAATGTGGAGCATGCAAAACTCTTATCACTAGGAAGTATAACAATAGAAGCATGATAAGAATGAGAAGTAAAATTATTTTTTAAAGAAATATTTTTTAAAGAAATGCATTCCAATTCTTTAGAAATCAAAACAATTTTTTTTCAAAGACTCATTTTCTTTTAAAACAAATTAAAGTTTTGAAGACAAAAACTCATTTTTCTTCACAATATCATCAAAATCATTTTTATTTTTTAAAATTTTATTTTCTTTTAAAATAAGGTCAAGTTGAGTTTTCAATGAATTCCTTTCGCTTGAAATCTCAACCCTTTCTTGTAAAATCTCATTAAGTTTCGAAAACAAATTTTCATTTTCTTTTCTTAATTCAAAACTCTTACTTTTCAAAAGTTTATATTTTAAAAGGAAGTTTTCATAAAATATTGAAAGTTCCTTCATTTAAAGTATGAGCATCCATAGCATTATCATCATATGAAGAACTAGCACAATTATCAAGATGAGTGTCTAAATTTACCTCAAGGGTGTCATTTTCTTAGACCATGTAGCACGTTTACTCTGATTCATCCCTAATAGCCTCTTTCTCCAAAACATGTGAAACTTGTTTCTTGAGAGAGGTCAATGTGTTTCATACTGTAAAAGTAAAATCACAATGAGAAACAATAGATAAATGTTCTTTACTTAGTGTTTGCCTAAATGAAATCAATGCTTGTACATTAGCCTCTATATGCTTGTCATTACCAACATAAGATTTTTTGGTAGTGACAAGATAGACATGCAACCCTAGGGCTGTGAAGTATGCACTCATTTTTAACTTTCACATGTCAATGTTGAACACATCATACATGGAGGTGCAAGATAACACATAAGTGCAAACTAATACATGTGCAAAGCAACAAATAGATTAGAAAATATGGATCTCACTTCTAAGTGGTTAAACTGAAATCAGGAAAGCTAGCTCTGATACTAATTGAAAGTACACCTAGAGGGGGGTGAATAGGTGTAGTACTAATTTAAGATAAATAATACAAAATTTAAAAACTTAATTGTAAACACACAAGTGCAACTAAGTGTGAGCCCGAATTCCTGGTGAAGGGATCTGGAACTACTCCTCGAGATTTCTTTAAATTAAGAGTTGAGGTGCTTTAAAAGCTCTCTTGATTCAACACAAGTATGAGCACACAAACAATATCTAGCATGTTTCTGATATGAATAATAAGAACAATGAAAGATATAAAAAGAGTAGAGAGCTGAGAGATAGAAGATCAAATGCAAACACGGGATATATTTTGAGGTTCGAACCACTGCTCTACGTCTCCGCCTTCACACAGAAGGATTTCAACTATCCACTATAGGATCTTCTACACAGGGACCTCCATTGAGGAATTGCAACTCAACACCTGGAGTATACAACTCCAGTCTCAATCACCTTTTCACAAGAGGAAAGCACAAAGCAAGAAAGAATGAAAACTTACTGATTCAATGATCACAAACAATACTTGGTGATCTCAAAGGATCACAAACATTTTTTCTCACAATACAAAGATCTTAAAGATAGATTTGAATTGAATGGCTCAAGTATGCGAGAAATCAAAGTGTTTGGAAAAGAAATAATAAAGAAAACACTTGAAAAACCTTCTAGAAAAGATATAGATATTTAGAGCAAGAAACTAGAATCCCAAAACTTGTTTTCTTTTAATTTTTCAAAACTTTGAATCAAAAGTAAAGATATAGATTTGAAGCTTAAAAACTTATGTTAAAACATTTAGAAAATGGACAAGAGAGCACTTGAAAACTGTTAAATTTTTTTTTTTGAAAAATCTTGTTGAAAACAGGCCTCAAAACCTATATATATAGGGCTTTGGAAAATATAGTCGTTGGGGTCAAAACCTGACCAGAATAAGCTATCGGTCAACCGCCCGGTCGACTGGCAAACGGTTAAATTTTTAACCATTTGAGCCTGTCGGTCGACAGCTCGGTCGACCACCTTAAAGGCAGATGCCTGTCGGTTGATTGAGCGATCGACCGAGACCAGAACCAGAGAGTAGTCTCTCTGGTCGGTCGATAGTTCAGTCGACCAGGGCCAGATCCAGAGAGCAAACTCTCTGGATCAGTCGACCGCGCGGTCGAACGGCCCAATGGCCAAGGGCTTGTGCATGTTCTATGTACATCGGTCGACCGAGCCCTGGTTCGGTCGACCTCTAGCATCCCAAAACAAGGATATAGGTTAGGAAATGTTATCTTTTAAATACTTATAAAATCCCATAAAAATTCATAAATTTCACAAAAATTAGTTCATGTAAATATTTGAAGTACAAATATGTGTGATCAAAATCTAACACATATTACAAACAATTTGAAATATTTTTGAGGTATAAAAATTTAGGCTTAAACTGAAAATCGTATTTTTTCAAAAATAAAATTTGAAATGAAAAACTGATTTTTTCAAAACTTGTTCAAATATAAAAACAAGATATTAAACTACACTTGAAGCATAGTGTGCATGGATAGAATTTAATACACATGCTAAATGATATATCTTTGTTTTTAACATTAAATTCAAAATAAGTTTTGATAAACACAAAACTTGAAGCCATGAACTAGATACATCAAAAATAAGTTATTCTAAACAATGTGAACCATCAATGTATATAGATGAAATCCAATATACATATAAATTATGTAAACTTATTTTGATTCTATCTATTCATGAAAAGTATAAAATGTATTCTTAAAAATTCAAAACGGTTAAACTGAAACCAAACTATAAAATTTTTGAACTTGTGTGTGTGTACTTGAGCGTATCAAAACAAAACTATTCTTACACAAGATCTAAACACTAAACAAACCTAAACCGAAGTCTTCTTATTGATCTTCTTCTCCAAGATGACTCGATCCAAACTTGATCCAAATGAGCTTGACTCCTCTTGAGTACTAGATGTGATCTTGAAGCACGAGCTCTTGAATCAACACGTATTAGCTTCTAGACTTGACTTTGAATCATTTGTTGAAGCTAAACACCTACTAACATCTTAATCAATATTTGAAAATTGTTAAACACAGGATCATTAGTACCTTAACTTCATAAGTTAGCATCATCAAAACTAAGATGAATGGCCTTTGTGCTAACAGGTCATATTGTTGCGCCCTTCGGAGGAATAGAACCAATCAACAACACACTAATCACTTGAGGTCGGCATTCCAACACTGAATCAATCATGAACAATATGCACAAACACAAAACCAATGATAGAAAGTGATAAATAAATGATTTAATGAGGTTTGACAATTTACCTATGTCCTCGGACAGAAAGGAGAAGATCTTAATCAAACAACTAAGTTACAAGGGTTAAAAATTGATCTGAACATCCATATTAAGAATCTACACAATTCGCCGTAGAATTCTTTCAAATAAACTAGCCCTAAAACTCTCAATACAATTTACCTCTCAAAGGTTATAATCATTGGAGACAATACCCATTATTATATAGCTAAAGAGTCCACAAAGAAAAGAAAACTAGTAGATCTGAATTCAGATCAAAAACGAATCAAGAATCAAATTCAGAAGTGTCAGATTGGCCGTAGTAGTGGACTAATCCAATCCATTAGTCGACTAATGCTCCATTAGTTGAATAGTCCAACCACAATAGTCGATTAATCAGCCCAATAGAAAATTGAGTGATCTCAGTAGTCGACTAGCACTTCTTCTAATGGACTGATCTGTACACAACTGTACAGATTTGCTAATTCTCTTACATGTACATGCCAATCTTCTTGTTCCTCTCTCTTGGCTATCTCCAACAATCTTCATTGATCTGCAACGAGTTAGAAAACCCCAATTTCATCTTCTCTTATAATTCTCCAACTTAGTGAAGATTTCTCAAATCTGAGCCGAATACAACATAGCACCATATCAACTCAATTGGGTTGCACCATTATGGTTGGCTATGTACCCCTTGCCCAAGGGATCATGTTGGCCCAAAATTTCATCACTCTAGTTTTGATGATGACTACCTCATATAGCTATACCACTAATGATCTTATTGTGCTTTAAGTTTAAAATATTGATCAAGATCTCAGTTGGTATTTAGTTTCTTTGAAACTAACATATAGTGATTCAAGAGCTCAAGCTTATAGAACATATCTAGTACTCAAGATGGAGTCTAGCTCAGAGAATCGAGTTTAAATCAAATCTACTTAGAGAAGAAGATCTACAAGAAGACTTGTCTATAGTTTGTGGTTTAGATCTCTTCTAAAGAATAGATTAGTTTTTGATTGATCAAGTTTGCACCCACACAGAGTTTAAATATTGTTTTTCAAGTTCAATAGTTTTGATTTTTGGTTTAACCATTTTGGTTTCACAAGTTTATGTTTATACAGTTTCCATCTCAATAGAAAAAGTTTTAGAGTTTGGAATATGTGTTGGATCCCATCCACACATATTAGGCTTCAATTATTTATAAAAACTTATTTCTGTGTATTTTAATTTTCAGTTTATCAAGTATATGTTTTTTCGGTTTCGTGAATAGATTTCATCAAAACATGTTTGCATTAGTTTATACCTGTATTGGATTTCATCCATATACATTGTTTCTTCATAAATGTTTAAGTAACTTATTTTGGTGAATATAGTTCATGTGTTTAAGTTTTGTATTTATCAAAACTTATTTTGATGCTTATTGTCGAAAACAAGTCTATATCATTTATTATGTGTATTAGATTCTATTCATGCACATTGTGCTTTATATGTGATTCTTTGTACTTGTTAACAATTGTCATACTATTTTTAATAGCAAAAATTGATTTATACTAAGCTTGATTTAGTTCTAAATGTTAATTGGCATTCTTGTTTTTACAAATAGTATGAGAGGTAGTGCTCCTGATATTCGGTTTAACAACATATGATCCTATATTTGCAAATCTCTGTATTTGTTTCACACATTCTTGTTTCACACACTCATGATTTATCTTGCTCCACCTATGTTTGATATTTCTAATATTGACATGTGAAAGTTTAAAATGATTTCATATCTTAAAGCCTTAGAATTACATGTTTATCTTGTCACTACCAAAAGATCATATATTGATAATAGCAAATATATTGAGGCTAATGCACAAGGCATGATTGCACTAAAACAAACACTTAGCGATACTCATCTTTTTATAATTTCTCAGTGTGATTCCGCTTTTGTAGTGTGAAACACGTTGACTCTCTTGAATGGGCAAGATTCAAACAATTTGGAGAGAGAATCTAGTGAAGATGATTCCGGCAAAGCTTGCTTTATGGTCCAAGGAAATGATTCCCTTGAGGTAAACTTAGAATCCAACATTGATAATTGTACAAGTACATCTAATGATGATATGTCTAGTGAGGATGCACATATGTTGAATAATGAGATTGCTTTGTTTTTAAAAATTTACTTGCAAAATATAAATTATTGAAAAATAAAAGTTTACAATTTAAAAAGAAAAATGATTCTTTGTCTTCAAAATTAAATTATGTTTTGAAAGAAAAAAAAAGAAATTTCAAAGGAGAAGGATATTGTTTTAAAGAAAAATGAGTTTTTATCTTCTAAACTAGATTGTATCATTGAAAAAAAGATGTGATTTTGAATGAAAAAGATTCTTTGAAAGCTCAACTTGACTTTGTTTTAAAGGAAAATCATGTTTTATTCGAAAAACTTTATTCTGTTTTAAAAGAAAATGATTCTTTGAAAAAAAATTTATTTTGATTTTTAAAGAAATAGATTGTATTTTTATAGAAAAAGATTCTTTGAAAAAAACACTTTAGTTGAAAAAGAAAATATTTCTATTCCTATTTTCAAAGTGAAAAAGGATTTTATTTCTCATGCTCATGTTGTTTCTTCTCCTATTATTGAAAATGATATTTATATTTTAAAGAAGAATATTGATTATTTGGGCTCCACTTTGTGCCAATGTTTCATTGACCACAAGAAATTGGAGTCCATGTTTCAAAAAAAAACAAACTCTACATATGCATGCACACCCTCCATGGCATACAAATGTACACCATATTCACACACATGCCACTATATATTCTAGAGCATACTCACGTGCACATTACGATCGCAAAGGCCACCTTGCAAAAGTTTTTTATAATAGATTAAATATTTCTAATTTTGCAAGTAAAAATATTTGGATTAGAAAATGTACTAACTCCAGAGGATCTAAGAAAGTTTGAGTATCAAGATCCACTTCTATTGTATTTAATATATATGTGGGCTCTCAGAAGACGTGAGAG
This sequence comes from Agave tequilana, assembly GCA_038442645.1. Taxonomy (NCBI): domain Eukaryota; kingdom Viridiplantae; phylum Streptophyta; class Magnoliopsida; order Asparagales; family Asparagaceae; genus Agave; species Agave tequilana. The sequence continues at coordinate 222,983 of JAVJIF010000094.1, forward strand.
GGTTGGTGTCTTGGTGGTGAATGCAATCGGAACTAGATTGATAAATCAATGAATGCATCACTATCAAGAAGTTTAGGTGAGAGGATCGCCTTGTTTTTGGAGAAATGAAAATTAGTTCTATTGGTTTGGTAACTATCTCTATCCTCCTTAATATGTTTCATACACTTTAAATTGAATAATTTTTAGCATATCATCATTCACATGTTTTGCTCATATTTACATAATTTTATTATGTGTTTAAATGCAAATTTAGTTAGAACTTGTGATATACTTGTATAACTCTTGAGATACACTCATGATTTTGTGCACAATTGATTTATATCTTTTATATTATCAAATATTGTTTAGCTATGTGTGTATATCCTAATTTTAATGACCCTTGCATTTACACCCATGATTAATTTGTTTCTCAATCATATTTTGATGTTTATGCAAATCATATTTAATGATATGTCTAAATGTAATTTTTGTTAAAACTTGTAACATGTACAATTCGTGAGTTACACTTGATTCTTATGCTTTACATGTTACATTGATTATGTGTACTTATTTCATTCTTAGATATATATGTATGTTTTAGTTTTTACTAAGCTTACATATATGTTGAAATTTGTTTTTACATATTCAATGAAATTCTTGAATAGTTTTTGAAGAAAATAGAATTTTTCATAATTCGTATTTTCATATTTATGAAAAAAAATTCATACGGATTTTGATGAAATTGAGCTTCATTACTTTATCTTCATGAAAGTGTTATTTACATGACTCCTGTAACTATAAATTTTTGTTTATTCATGATTTTAAATTCATGAGCATTTATGTGCTTTATAGATTTTGGGTGTGAATTCTTATGTAATTATAATTTTTTATGAGATATACATGATTTGATTTATATTTGAAGAATTTTGAACTAGTTTTCATAAATATTCTAAATAAGTTCTTCCATTCTTCTCTCGGTACTAGTTTTCAATTTGTACTCAACTATTTTCAAAATTATTATTTTGAAACCTTCTATCCTTAGAGGGCAGTTGCATGGGAGACCATGCCTCATACGCTCTCAATGACTATTCTTTTGACATGTACATATTAGGGTGGTATATCAATGAGTTATACATATAATTCTCATGATAATTAATTTTTGTATGCTCATTCTTCTTTGTCATATATGTATGCTCTTATTATGAATGGTATTTCAATTGACATACATACATATATATGATATGATTGTTCCGTGCATGTTTCACGCATGTTCCATGCATGTTTTATCATAATCTTCTTTTTGCATGGCTTGAATATACTTTAATGTATAAATTGATATCACCTTCAATTGATATCAACACTTTTCAAAGCTTATACATCAGTTTTGTGATTGTTTCAAAAAAGGGGAGAAAATTCTTGATTTAGGTATATTTTCAGATCAAACCATCCAAAGTTCATCCAAATGAGCTCCAACGAGCTCAACCAACCAAATCTGCAGCACCGAACCCAACTGGTTGAGTCATATGGATCTTCTTACCAATACGTAATGGAGAACAATGGCCTTTAACTTCAGCTGATCTAGCTCACAACTTATGATCAATGTTTCTTCATAACCTACCGTTCTGGATTATTCTAGATTCCTTTTGCTACAACCAAATCAATCTTTTCTTAACCTATTCTATATCCAAACCGGCTACACGATCTCCAGCCAGTGTCACATCCAGTGAGATCCCAATTGATACCGAACCAACTGGGGATGGTTGGGTAGCATCAACCTCCATCTGCTGCTATCTACCTTTGATCCTCATCCTCTCTACTTTTTGAGAGACGGTAAACTTCAACAATGAAGCCTCATTAAAAGTAACATATCTACACAACATGATCTCTTTATATTCAGAGTCCCATAACTTGTAGCCTTTCAAGTTTCTTTTGACTCCAAAACACACAAACTTTTTTGCTCGCGTATTCAACTTGTCATCTTTGACAATCAAGTAAGCCGGATATCCAAATACCCTCAGTAAACTATAGTCTTGACCTGCTCCACCCAATGAAATATCCAACAGAGCTTTACCTCCTATTGTAGTCGACAACAAACTATTCATAAGATGGCTAGCATACACCAGCGCCTCAGCCAATATGATTTGTCTAATGATGCATTAGGTATCAAATACTGAATCTTCTCCAGTAAGAAATGATTTATCTCTTTAACCACCCAATGTTTACTAACTGTGAAGTGAATTTCAATACCATTGTTCTTGCCAAATTGTAGGAATCGATCCTTTTACTTCCCAACATTATCAAATTGGAGCATTTTGATCCTCCTACCAGTCTGTTTCTCTATCAACTTTTTTCACTTCACCAACATATATAGGATTTTAAAACTTTTGTCTCATAGGTTACACCCAATAACGCCTAGATAAATCATTAACATAAGAGACAAAATATAGCTGGCCTCCAAGCGATACGATCTTAGTAGGACCTCAAATATTAACGTGAACATAATCAAGAAGACCTTTCGAGCGGTGAGTTGCAGTGCAAAATTTCACCTACATCTTCTTGTCCAGAATACAATGTTCACCTAATTCTAAATTGCAGGTCAATGCACCTTGCAATAGTCCTACTTTGCCAAATCTTCCAAGGAATCCAAACCAACATGTCCGAGCCACATTTGTCATAGTCTAGTAGAATCGTCTTCGAACAATTCTGAAATAGCCAATTTTTCAATAACTGCACTATGCTTTACATAGTAAAATTTATTGCATCAAATTCCCTTCAAAACTAATAATGAGCCACTGGACATCTTGAGAACACCTTCTCCAAAAGTCCCTCTCAGGCCCTGTGCCTCCAAAGCTCCAACTGAAATCAAATTCTTATTCAACTGGGGTACATACCTCACATTCTTCAACTCTCTTATCATCCCACCAAACAACTGAAATTCACCAGAGGGGGGATGAATAGGTGAATATACTAAAGCAATAGGTAAATGAAAATTAAAGCACAAAAACTTTCAATTTAAAAATCACGAACAAGAAATGAAGCTGGACACCCTGTGAAGGGCTATGAAGTTGGACACCCTGTGAAGCGCTCTGAACATCTCCTCTTTGATTCCTTTTAAATAAGAGTTGAATTGCGCAATTGCTTTCTCAAAGTAGTGAGAATAGATTAATACAAGTATATAGTTGCAAAAGAAAGAACACACAATATATATTGCAATAAGAGAGAAGAATTTACAGAAAGCAAACTCAGAGAGTCGATCGTAATTAAAAGAATTATTCTCGAGATTCGAGCCACTTTCTACATCCTCACCTTCACCGCAATAAAGGATTCTTCTATGTAACTAAGATTACACTTTATAACGATTGATCCCGCAAGCTTAGTGCTGCAACCCGTTATCGTCTCTCACTAGAGGAGCATACTAACAACTTAATTGGAGAGGGATGATTTTCTTTAGATCATCAAACTTCTCACGAAGATCCTATAGTTTAGAATGAAAAGAGGTTGAAGCTCAAGGATACAGTATGTTAGAAATATAGTGGAGAAAAGAAAGTTTGAGCACTAAATCTTTTTCAGAGGATGCAAATACTTTTAACCTCAAAACTGATGATTAAACCAAAAAAAAAGATCATTTATGTAGTGTTTTAGAAAATGGCCGTTTAAGATACCTAAATATGGTAGATTTACGACAAACCACATTTTAAACATATAGTCAAAGGCTACAGTCATCTTTGTTTGGTCGAAAAAATGTGAAGTAAAATTCTTATTGATTGCAAAAAAAATATAATGGATGAGACCTGATTACAAAAAAGGGGGGATCTTTAAATCTCTCCTTTATTTAAGTCTGGCTTCTTCGTGTGGCGATAGAGTGTGAATCTAGTTCTCTGTTGACTGGCTGAATGGCAAACTTCTCTTGGATTATTTTAAAAATGTAAGATCACTCCACTTGGACACGGTATGTGATCGAACCAAACCTGCATAAAATATAGAATTTTTAGAACAGTGTTGTGTTCTCAATTCTACCGTGTAGCCTAGGGCTATGGGTCGTGATCCACAGAGAGGGACAGTGATGGAAGCTTTATAGTATATTTCTCCTTTTAATTAACTAAAATAGATTTAAAAGTTTTCTTCTCAGTTTTAAAAGAAAATAAAAATAGATAAGTTAAGAAGGAGATGTAGAGGAAGAGATGGTGGTTTTGTTGTTATCTTATTTATAAAAGAAAAGGAATAAAAAGAGATAAAGTGTTGGAAACAAATTAAGAAATAAAAAGAAATAAAAGAAATAAAAGAAGAGAATTTAAGATGATTTTGTTAATTCAAAAGAAAAGAAAAACAAGTTCAAAGAAAAAGAATTAAAAGAGAAAGTGTTGATTGAAAATTGTTAAATAATCTAAGAAAGAAAAATAGAAAAAAGATAAAGAAAGAAGATTTATCTCTATTGTAAAGAAAGAAGATTTATCTCTATTGTAGATTAACATACCATGATTAGATGTAAAGTAATTTAAAGCAAAGTAGTAGAAAGAAGTGCATGAAATTAGTGCTTGGCCAAATTGAGTGCGATGAAGAAAAGTGGGGACCTCCATTGATTATCACTTTCAATATAAGTTTCTTGAAGAAAAATTATATAGTGTCACTCTACAATAACTCTTGCTCTTTTTTAATCACGTAACTCTTCTAACCTAAAAATAAAATAAAAGAAAAAAATAAAAATTATATTGAAGAAGAAAAGAAAAACCTAAACTAAACTAACCTAAATCTCTCTCTTAAGTGGTGCCTTATCTGCTTCTGAGGTATGAGGGTATTTATAAGAGAAAACTAGGGGGATAGAAAGTATATGAAGATAAGGGGAGCTGACTATTTCTTGAATCCTCCCCTTATCTCCAAACTTGATTTGATTTATCCAGATTTTATGTAGAAATTCAATTCTGATCTGTAACTTGCTATCATGTTGATTACTGAATATGACTTATCAAACTATAGAACTAGAAAGAGTGATCAACACAAGAATTATATCCCTTTAAGTATTCGTTTTGGATCATCTTGTATCATCAGATTTAAGCTTCTGTAGAGAAAGTTAGGATTAAAATATGAAAAAGTGTCTAGTCTAAATTCGAGTCTAAATTTATTTAAAACTCTGAATTTACTTAGATTTTTCTCTTTATCTTTAAATATGATTGATTCATCTCATCCGTTAATCTTCTCTTTATCTATTTATCCTCTTGAATATTCAATTTGTTTTATAAAATTGATGAGATATCCATTTATCTTCAGCGAAACCAATAGGGTCTTCAAACAATCCATTTTTTCTTAAAATTAGATGATATTATCTTATCTGATATATCCAGTTTATAGATAAGATAGCTTCTAGAACCTTTGAATTTAAATTGATCCTCTTGATTTGCTTGATCTTTTAAATTATTTGGATTTAATTGGATAAATCTGTCAATCTCTTTATTTTCTTCATTAATTACACTGCATACCACTGAACATAAAAATTGCATTAAAAAGCAGAGTTTTATTTAAAAACAAATGAAAAAAATATGACAATTTTGATACAAAATGTGCAATGCACTCACACAATCAGTAAGTGTTAGAGTTCTCTCTTTAAAGAAGAAATTTTTTTCTTTCTCTCTTTTTTGAATGCTCAAAGCTTCTGAACTTTGTGGCTGTTTTGCTCTTTTTTAAGAAAAAAGATTCTCCTCCCCACTCAATAGCTTTCATAGCTATTTGTAGGGCCATTCAGGGGTAAACTTATCTCCTGGAATTCCTCCATAATGGAGATTAACTCTCCACATCATGTGGGTATTAATGAACCCAGTAATGGGGCAGTTACAATAGAAACGCGACTCTCGTAGGTTCTGTTCTCTCATTGAAATATGAAGCTCGTAGGCTCATGTTTGAGTTGAGACGCAGGGTTGTTTGAGGTCCCTGTTTAAGTTAGAACACGACTCTGGTTGAGCTCCATATTTTTTGAACATGATTCTGATTGAGATCCGCATTTCAATTGAAATGCGGGCTTGGTTGAGTTTTGCACTTTAAAAGGGAACACTGGACAGACTCAGGTCCGCATTTACCATTTAGATGTGAGGTTCGCATTTGAGTGAAATGCGACCTTCGCGTTGGAGTAAGGTCCGCGTCTGAGCACTTGACTTCAATGATTTTTAGACAGTCTATGGAACCACCCGTTCAAAGTTTTTGAAACTCCACAATTGGCTGAGACGGATTTCGAATACTTTGAACTTCATTTTGATTTGGACTCCCATGATTAGACTGGCAATCTATTGAGATATCCTGATCTTGATCTTGTCTGGATTCCGATCTTCATGATTGTACTGTCGAACAGCTTGAACCCTTTAGGGTAAATCTTTGTGAATATGTAGATACATGATTTAGGACTCATCTGAGCTCTGTTTTGTTTATTAGTGTATTATTGAACCGATAGAGTTGATGATTTCTTTTGCTAGTGTACTGTTGATCTGATTGTAGAAGCATATACTTTGGTGTTGGAAAGAGAAGACGCGACTCTTGTTGATGAAAATGCGAGTATCGCCTTTTGTCTTCTTGAAGACGCGAATCTCATTTGTTGAAGACGCGACTCTTATCTGGTCTTGAAACACAGGGATTGCGTTGGGTGCTTCTGAACATGAGCCTCGTGTAGAGCTGGGTTGAAATGCTACTCTCGTGAAACACGAAGGTCACAATGGATGCTTCTGGGCACGAGCTTCATTTTTTTGAAACGCGAAGGTCGTGTTGGATCATTCTAGACGCGGACGATGTTCAAAATGCGGATCTCCTCAGCGCCACACGTCAGCTCTATTTGAGCTTGAAATCTGTATCGCGTATCTCGGCTGCTGGGAGGTCTATAAGGACCCGAGTCTTTCAACAGTCAATTCACTTGACTGTTAATCTCTTTCAGCGAGACCTGCGTTTGAAACTCAAAAGCTTTTCTCAGAACCCACAAAGCTTTTGAGCTTTTTTCAAAATCTTCATTGATTTTCACTGTGGACATGGCTCCAAAAGGCAAGACTATTGCTTCTTCAAGCATCACCGATGCGCCGACCACCATGGATGGTTTTCCTTGTCAGGAGGCCCCCATTTCTGATAAGTAGAAATGGCTTTAGCCATTGTTGGGAATGCAAAGAGTTTCGTCTCTTGAAGTTAAAAACTTTTGAAGTTGAACAGTCAGCGTGGGGTTCACAGGCTCGCATTTGATTTATAAACGCGACCTTCGCATTGATGAACAGAACGCGACTTAATGATCCTCACATTTTTGTTTTGGACATGAGTTTGGCAAGCTCTATGTCTTAAGATTTTTGAACGCGAGTCTCATTATGAGACTCGCGTTTGAGTCTCAGGACTTAGAAAAATTCATAAGTGTTAACTTCAGACGCGGGCTTCATATAAGCCGCGTGTTTTATCTTTTTGAACGTGGTTCTCATGTGATTAGCTCCGCGTTTGAGTTTCAACACTTTGATATTTCTCACTGCTTTTTTGAGATTTCTAATCTTCTGATTTTTTCTCTTTGTAGTGAGGTATTCTTTATATTCCTTAACCAAGAGGAATCACTGCAGTCACACTGACAGTGCTAACCCTAATTTTCTCTTCAGCTTGCAAAAGACAATCCCTACATTCACAGGAACCAACAAGGAGCGACAAGCTCGTTTAATCAAGGGCACTACCTTGACTTTGCAAGACCTTATCTTGGACGAAAGATTTGAGCCTGCGAACTAACATCTATTCTGGAAACCGATATTCCTTTTCAGAGATGCTATTGATGAAAATGTGGTGGTTTTGTTTGACAGGAACTATAAGTGGCTTCGTCAAATCGGAGAGCGCCACTTCTTCCTCTTTTGTAACACTCCATCTTATTGAATATGAGAGTGTTTGTATCACTATTATAATTTTGATATGAATAATAAAGGTAATAATTTTGTCTTCATCTTGTCTTTATTTTATGTTTGAAAATCAGATAAACAAAAGCTATTGAATATGAATGCTAGAGGTGACGATTAATGTAGCAACTTAAAGTTCGATAATTCCGCTAGAAAATTTAAGAGGGTTAATGTCAGAGTTGTGATGTTAACTTGACAGGGGTTGAATACGTGATTTGAATGAATTTTGTGGACTTACTATTCTATTGATGAGAATTACAGGTGGAGTTTGATCTACTGGGGATTTATGAAAATTTTTACCATCAGAAGTATAACGTAAACGTGATGATTTTGGATTTGCAGTTTGTGCAAATTAAATTGTCAGAGGTGTGATATTAACTTGACAAGGATATATGCTAGAGGTATGATATTAACATAGCATTGAAGGTCTCTTTAATTTGAAAAAACTGAGAAATCACTGTCATAGGTTTATTGTTAACTTAATAATGCAATGAATCCTAGAGGTATAAAATTAACTTAGCATTGAACATCTCAGCTTCAATGAGAAACCTCAAAGGAATATCATTGTCATAGGTATAGTATTTAACTTAATAATGAAATAGATGTTAGAGGTATGATATTTAACTTGGCATCGAACATCTCGAAAATCAAGAGAATCATTGTCATAGGGGTAATATTAACTTAACATGGATTTGTATTTGCGATATGAGTAATTTTGGTCAAAGGTGTAGTTTTTGCAATTTGAGCAATTTTAGTGGACTCGTTATTCTAAATTAACAAGTTAAAATTCTATCCTACTGGGAATATGTTGGTTTTACCATCAGAGATATAATGTTAATGGGACAAGTTCGATCTGTGACTATTTCCCTGGAGAAATAATTATAGCTTTTTGTGGTCCTACCATTCCATTGACGAGAATTGGTAAGGGATTTTGGAGGGAAAGGCGAAATCAGGTCCTTCAGGATTTTTAGCAAACCCTCAGCTACCAAAGAATTTAGTATGCCTTTACCAACTATCCTTTGAGTTGGGCTAGCCATGCTATTCCCCTCAGCATGATAAGTTGTCGAGAATTTTTTGTTGGACTTAAAAGCCTGTTGTTTTCTCTGTTCTTTAGCCATCGGAGGCGTTGGATTATTTTGTTACTCTATATAACGTGGTGTACCTCCTGAATTTTCACTCCGCAGTTAAGCTGGGGATTAAGGAAGTGAATATGAATTCTGCTGGGATTTTTTCCAGAGATTAATCTTCTTTGTAGAGTCCTCTATGATCCTCATTCGGCCATCATACTTTGATATGATTGTGAAAATAGTGGAAAGATTCTGCAATGATGGTCACGGATCTTTTTCAATGAGTTTGGCTTGATAAGCCATCAAATAAACTCATTCAACCCACTATGAGAGTCAATCGATTGCCACATCTTGATATGAATGTGAAAATAATAGAAAGGTTCTGCAAAGATGCATAATGAACCTTCTCCAATGAGTTTGGCTTGATAAACCATCAGATAAACACATTCAATCAACTCATTTGACTATTTGGATGTCTTGTCGTATGGTCGAGCTTCAAGAAACCGAACAGAAGAAGGAATACATACCACTATTACATATGAAAAAGTCAGGCTAGAGAAGCCATCCTTCTGGACCAACAGGAATGATCAGAAAGAACAGTTCCTAAAACTGTTGCTTAGGCATGCTCAACTTCAAAATGTGACCTATTTTTTAAGTTGAAGATGAGTGCATGTCTATATGTTGGAGAAGAGTGACAAGGCTAAAAACTTGAAAATTTGCCTTGAATTTTCTTTAATATTTACATCATGCATCATAATGTCAGCAATGTTCAGTCGATTCAGCATCGATCGATCGTGATGTGATTCGTTGAATAAGGATGCTTTTGTTTGGCACTCTCCTAAGCATCTTAGATCTCAAAACCCTAATCTAATTGAATAGGGTGGAGCTTCGATCAGAGGTATAATGTTAACTTGATCATGAGAAGAGTGACAATATAAAACTAAAGTTTCTAATTTATTTCCTAGATATTGATATCATGCATCTGATGTCACTAATGCTCAGTTGCTCAGCGTTGATTGACCATGATGTGATCCATTGAATGAGAAAACTTTTCTTTGGTACTCTCCAAAACATCTTGGATCTCAAACTTTAACGTCGACTGCCTAAAAATTATTAAAGACAAGTCATCAAACATGAACCTCCCAACGTAAAGGTTGTGTTTCAATTAAAACACGAACCTCATGTCCAAAGAGAAACACGGACCTTAGACGCGGGTCTGAGAAACCCCGCGTCTCACTTCAAACGCGAGTCTAAGTAACACTGCATCTTATTTCAAATACGGTTCTGAGCAACCCTGCGTCTCACATCAAATGCGGGTTTGAGGAACCCTGCGTCTCACTTCAAACGCTATTCGAAGTAACTCCGCGTCCTATTTCAAGCGCAAGTCTGAGCAACTCTGTGCCTTACTTCAAAGCGGGTCTGAGGAACCCCGCGTCTTACTTTAAATATGTGTCTGAGTAATTTCACATTCTGACTGAGATGTGGGTTTAAGCCCTACGTCTATACAAACGCGAGGTCCACGTTCAGCGCGAGACCCATGTTTCTATTATAACTGACCCCTATTACTATGTCAATTAACTCCCCACGTAATGGGGGAGTTAATCCCTATTAAGGAAGGATTATAGGGGACAATTATAACCCCCTGACTCCCTATAAATAGCCTGAGGAGCTATGAGACCGGGGACTTTTTGGAGCACTTAGGAGAGGACTTTTGGAGAGAGGACTCTTTGAGCAGAGAAGAAAAAGAGAAACTCTTAAAGATTGAGAGCTAAGAATTCTCAAGCTAAAACTTCTTGCTTTCATCTTATTTGTTCAAAAGTTCAGAGATAGGAGAAAAGGAGTAATCAGTAGACTATAAACACTTAGTGTGTTAAAAATAGAGCTCCTTTCTTATTGATCTTGGAGAGCATCCCGAAGAGAAGCTTGACATTCAGCTGGTCACTTTTCATCGCCACACGAAGAACCCAGCCTTAAATAAAGGGGTGAACCATTTCTTTTCTCCTCTTTTGTAATCAGAATCGTTCTATTGTAATTTTTAGCCACTCTAAGAAACTTCTCTTCGCACCACTTTTTCAACCAAACAAAAGATGGCCACTTCGTCGGGGACTGCTTTCTCTACTGACGAGAAAGCCATGGCGCAAGCTGATGTCCAACTTCGTGGTAAGATGGTGGAATCTCTTATCATCAAATTCGATCAAGAAAAGTTTGAGGAATTCCTTTCCTTAGGCTCCGCCAGCCCCAAGATAATGCGGCAATACTGCAAAGTCTCTTCTGAGACTCGCCCTCGAATCTCTTCAGAGATTACTCGTAGAGTGGCTCGGACCACTGCTCATAGCACAAACGGTGCCACTTCTGAAGAGGTTCTAATAACCTCTTGTGCAGTCCATGCAGCCCGTGTCAACATTCCTCAGGGGACCCGCAGGGCTAATGCGCTGGCACGCGACCAAAGTAGTGGTGAAGATCAATCCCGCCATCCCTCTCCTCTTTGAAATCTGCAAATTCAGGTTGCCGAGGGTTCCCAACAACCCTTGCGGCTCAACCGAAACGCTGAATGTCGATGAAGCCATCGTGCACGTTGACATAAATTGAAGATTCTGCAGAGGTAATCTGTTCTGCAGATTCAGAACGCGAGGTTCATACCCGTGTTCCTTCCGGCAACGCGAGACCCGCGTCCAACGCGAGACCCGTGTTCTGCCAACCCCAAAATGCGAGATCCAAGTTCTGTCAGTTTCAAAACATAACTCTCGCATTTTTAATCCTAAATACGAGACTCACATTCTGAGGACAACTCAGTCAATGCCCGATGCTCGCGTTTCTACTTCAAAACGCGAGTCCCGTGTTCTACCTATTTCAGAGCGTGATGCTCATGTTTTTAATTCTAAACATGAGCCCCATGTTTCAAAATAATTTGAGGCCCGCATTTCAACACCATGTGAGGTCCACATTTCAACAAAGTAATGTGAGACTCACGTTCAGAATGGCATGTCTTCAAAACATATGAAGCCAAGAAGCCCTCACTCTCAGAGGTTCGAGGATAATTCCACAGGCGTCCCCGTAAAGGATCTAAGGGATTACCTGACAAGGAAAAGGAGTGTCCAATCGCTCCCGAGCGGCTTATTTCAGCAGAACTTTTTAATTGCTAATGCGGCTTTCAGATAACCAAGCCCTCAGTTTTTAGCCGGTTGTCAACGGCTTCAAACTCGGCCAAGAGACGATGATTCTGGAAGAAGAAGTCATTCCCTAACATTGAATATCTAGAAATGACTGCAAACATGGTGGGGACGAGTTCCGAACCAAGCAAGTCTAAAGGGAAACAACTGGTTGTTAGTTCAGAAGGGTCAGATGTTGATCGATCTCCAGGTTTGAAAGATATTCTGGCCAAATCTGAAGGGGTCTACTGACACACTCAAACCCGTACAGGAGCGATTGCCCCAATCGACTACAGCCTGTTAACCAGGGGAGTTAAGGTGAATGATGAGCATTCTACCATCATTGAATCTCAGTCTTCGAATTTTAGTTCAGAAACAACCGCCTTTGCTTACATGGTGTGAACTCCTGAGGAAGTGGCTAGGCGATTCGAAGAGCAGGCCCAAGTCCAAAGAGAACAACTAGAAATGATCCGAGCTCCGCAAGAATCTACCGACATCCTTAAGCAGATGCTGTCACAACTGCTTAAGAAGAAATAAAAACCGAAGGCCAACTCCTTTCAAGAAGTCCAAGGGCAAAAGAAGGAGGGGGATAGCTCATCTTCTGCAAATACTGAGAGTGAAGAACATTCCAATTCTGAGCCGCCCAAATCTTCATCTGAAGAGGAGGATAACTCAGAGAATGAAAGTAGTAATTCCAAGAGGATGAGAAAATTGGAGCAACTTTTTGAGGCCGTCGCGAACTGAGATGGTCTCCAAGATGTAAGGATAGTCTGACCCTACCAAGCAAACTAGGATATGGCTCCCTACCTTTCCAAGGTCAAGGCACCGACCCTCCATACTTTTGACAGTAAAGGGTCGCCGAACCATCACATATACTACTTTAAATCCCAAAATGGGGATGTAGCATTGAACGATGTTATTATGGCTCGTTTATTCAGTGGCACTCTTAAGGGTCGCCTTTAAATGGTTTATAAAACTTCCTGCCAGCTCAATCAAGACATGGGCCAACCTCAAGAAGTTGTTCTAGCTCATTTCTTTGAATATGATACAAAAATTTTAGTGCCAACTCTCCTTGCAGCCAAGCAAAAGAAAGGAGAGTCTATCAAAACTTTCATCCAGAGATTTTGGAACATGGCATTCTGTTGTCCCAATGGCATGGCCCAATCTATACTGGTTGAGACGTGCCGTCATAATCTGCAAACTTCCCTACTCGCTCGAATGAGAGTGGCAGAATGTCGCATTTGGAAGCAGTTGGTGCTACAAGGCGAACAGGCAGAAGAAATTATCACTAGGGTTAGGGCTGAAGAAGAAGACAGCAAGCCAGGACCCGATAAACCGATACGACAAGCCCTGGAGTCATCTTCTTAGCTCAGAAGATGTCAAGTTACTTTCAAAGACTCAGTCAGTCAGAGGGGGTATGCCTCCCGGCCAAGCATGTGCTAGTAAGCTATGCTCTTTCAAGAATAAGCACGTGGTCTTTTTGTTAAAATTACTCCAAAAGAGTAACAAACTCAAATTGCTAGAGATCCCAGCTATTGTTTATATCACAAGATGTTGGCGCACCCTACCAAGAATTGCTACATCTTTAAAGATGTTCTCCAAGCTCTGATCAATATAGAGGTATTGAAACTCCGTCCAGAACAGAAGAAGGTGACGACCAACATTATAGCCTCATCACTTATTAAATTCGGTTAGGATCTCCCACCAGCACCAACTAGAGTGATTCTCATTCCGAAAGGGAACTAATAGTGATCAATACTGATCCCCACAACCAGAAGGAGAAATATCTTGTTCCTATTCTTAATCTTTGAGGGGAAACAATGTGGGTCCACCCTGACATTGTTCAAAGTCGGCAGTGGATGCGGGAAATTCAAAGGCAAGGCCAAAGCGTTCTCTAGCAATGTGGTGGGTATCTTTATAAGAGAAACCGAAGAAGATGTTGCTTCCCTCACCAGCTCAGGAGAAGAGGAGTCTGCCTTTGCTACTAACACAGGCGCATCTCTCACATCAAAGACTCAGTCTGGCAGACCATACTTGAAACAGTACGGCGAGCCAATAGTAGACTTCCCCCAGCCAGCTGAGGAGGCAATCAAGCAGTCTACGAGGCCATCCATGGAAAAACAGAAAGAGCTTTGGTTGTTAAAGCTCTTCAGAAAGGCGGTACGGGACCATCGACACCCTTTCATTTGGGTGTCATGACTCAATTAGCCAACATCCCCGCCTGGATCACTTTTTATTTAGCTCTTAAGGCTTTCTAAGTCTACAAGGGATGCCTTGAGAGAAGCGTTAGCACATGCAGAGGCTTTCATGACCCAGATTCCTGCTATATGCACAGAGAAGATGGAAACCAATGCCAACGCCTCGAAGCAATTTTCCTACATTACCTTCACCCCAGAAGACATGCAAGTCAAAAGAAAATATGATAAACCCCCATATTACACAGGGTACATCAGATTATCTGAAATGAGCCGTATTCAGGTTGATCCAAGATTCACATTAAAGATTATGCCCCGCAGGGTCATGCAACATTTGGGGATCTCTACCCACCGATTAAGCACCACTCAGACAATCATTTATGGCTTAAATGCCAATGGTATGCACCCAATGTGAAAAATCAAACTCAGGTGTCAAACTAGGGACCTAAAATTTGAGATGACATGTTATGTCATTGATGCCAATACCTCGTACAATCTGCTGCTGGGACGACCTTGGATTCACCGCAACTCCATCGTCCCATCCACTCTTCATCAAGTAATGAAATACGCTGATGAAGATAAAAAGTGAGAATATTGATTGCCAAAAGGCATCCGTTCAAGGGGGTTGAGAATTACTTCACTGATTTCCTTCTCTATCAGGATTCCCTTGAGAATAATGAGAATCCACACCCGGAGGACCCCGACTCTAGCAACGAAGCAGATACGGAGCCAGAAAAAGATGAGTGTCTCTGGAAAATAAATCTCTTGTAACTAGCATTGATGAGCTCAATTCCAATACCATCACCAATGTTGAAGGTGTTGGCCCAAAAGGTTACACTCTCCATTTGTTGAGTTTTGATGATGACAAACCAAATTAGTGCTATTTGGTACTAATGAGTTTGTTTAAGATAAGTTTCAGGTTAGTACCATGTTTGGAGGCCATTGCTTGCTATTGCAACAACTTCTAGGTTCATAAAGCTATGAAGGCATATTGCACATCAAGGAAGGATCATAGAAGAAGAAGACTCTAGCAAGGATAGCATGGCTCAAAGACTTGAAGATTGCTCAAGAAGTCTTTAATTATTTTTGTTTTTAGTTTTATAGTTTGTTAAAGAATAGTGGATAGGTTTGAAGCTCTATCACACACGTTTTTTTTCGCACATACTTAATCCAAAATAATTTCTTATAATTTATACAAAAATAGTTTGCATACAAGTTTTTGCCTACATATATATATTTATGTTTTGTGGTAATCCCTGTTCAAAAGTATTTTTGTCAAAATCAAAATCCCTTTTAATTTTCTGTCCAAAACTTGGTTTTTGACCTGAACCAGTCGACCGGACAGTCGACCGGACCTATGTCAGGTTTGGCCGGTCGACCGGCCCAGTCGACTGTAGTTCTGGGTGTACATGTATCAGTGTGCACGTTTTTTCGGTCGACCGCACGGTCGACCGACTGTAACTCAGTCTGCTCTCGGATAGATTGGGTCGACCGGGCGGTCGACCGCTGGCCTGCAACGGTCATAATTTTGAACGTGCGGTCGACCGGCCAGTCGACCGAACTATCCGTTAACAGTAACGGGCAGTTTTTAAATGAGCTGTTTTATTTTGTCTTTTTGTGTTTAAAATTAGTTTAAGGGATATATTTCAAACCTAATACTCTCTGATTAATCCTAATTATGTTTTATCCCTAAACCCTAGCCCTCTCCTATAAATAGGGGTGTTTGGGGAGAGATTGGTTAGAACAATTTTTGCAAGAAAAATTCAAAAGTTTAAGGCATTCAAAAGAGCTTTGTTTCTTGGTTTTTGTGCTGAAATTCTCTCTCATTTTCTGAAGTGTTTTTGAAATACTCTCTGATTTAGTTTTCTTTCTTCACTTACAACAAGAGCTTCATTCCTACTCATTGTTCTCTAAGGACCTTTTGTAAGGGAAGAGACTTTTGAAAGAGAGAGTTTGTGGTCTTTTGACTACTCAGAAATTGCTTGTACTTGAGATTGTAGAGTTGGGTACTCCGGTGTAATTGTGATTTCTTTGTGATAGTGGAAGTAGCTAGAATCCTTCTGGGGAAGGCGGGGAGTAGAGCTAGGTGCTCGAACCTCGATAACATATCCTTGTGTTTGCGTTTGGTTTACATTCTTGCACTTGTTACTTGCTTATCATCATCATTGCTATATTTACTTGCTTTCATTCATCTTGTGAATCTTGTTGGGTGATTGTTGCATCTTAATTTTTAATTTGTCCATTGATTAGCATTATCACCTATTCACCCCCCCTCTAGGTGATTTTCAATTGGTATCAGAGCTTGGACTCTAGGTTTGGCTTAACATCCATAGAGAGATCCTTAAAATTTGCTAATCAACATTTTCATTCATACATTCATACACTAGTAAACATGGCCGATAACATTAAAACCCCTCCTAAATTTGATGGACTTAATTTCCCTATTTGGAAGGTTAGGATGACTATATTTTTGCAATCTTTGGGTAGCTTAGTGGCCAAGTCCTTGACCAAACCCTATGTAGCACCCGATAGTGATGAGAGCACTTGGACCGACTTCAACTTTAGAGAATATGAGGCTAACTCCAAGGCCCAAAATTCCCTCTTAACCGCCTTGAATGAGGATGACCTTACACGGGTAATTCATTGCCAATCCGCCTATGAGATTTGGCAACACTTATTGGTCACACACGAAGGGACTTCACAAGTCAAGAGAGCTAAGATAGATCTCTTGAGGTCCCAATATGAGTCATTTAAAATGATTGATGATGAGTCTATTGATAGTATGATTACAAGATTTACTAAAATCACCAATGGTCTTTCTTCCTTAGGTGATGACATCTCCAACGATCAAAAGGTGCGGAAAGTGATTCGGGCTCTTCCGTCTTCATGGGAGATAAAGGCCACCACCTTAAAAGAATTGAACGACAAGGACGAGATGGACCTCATTAGTCTCATTGGGAACCTAAAGACCCATGAGATGGAGAAGAAGGCAAGAGAAGAGGCTACCACTTCAAAGAAGAAATCCATAGCCTTCAAGACTTCATCCACCAATGATGACGATGAAGAAGACGAAGAAAAAGATGAGGAGCTGACTCTACTTGTGCGGAACGTCAAGAGGTTATACCGGAAGAACAAGCTCAACTTCCGGAGAAAATTTGAAGGCAAAGAGGAGAGAAGGATCATTTGCTACAATTGCCGCAAACCCGGACACATCATGGCGGATTGCCCGGAGTTCAAGAAGAAGATGACTTCCTCCTTCAAGCCAAAGAAGCCGGAGGAAAAGAAAGCATATAAGGCAACGTGGGATTCGGAAAGCGAGTCCGAAGAAGAGGTGGATACGGCAAACATGTGTTTCATGGCAAACACTCCAAAGGTAACCTCTCAATCTCTTGATGATGAAGATGATGAATTAAGTAAGGAAGTTCTTGTACATGCTTTTGTTGAACTTTCTGAAACTTATGATAATAAGAAAGTTGAATGCTTAAAATTGCAAAAGGAAGTTGCTTTTCTCAAAAATCAACTTGCTATGGTTTCTAAAGAAAAGAATGATATTTCTTCTAATCTTATTTCTATTCAAAATGAGTTTAATGCCTACAAGGTTTCTTGTAAGGGAAAATCTCCTATTGTTGATGAAAAAGAAATTTCCTCTTTAAAAACTAAAATGGTTGATTTTGAAAAAGTTTTGAAAGATTGTGCTTTTAACACAAAGAAACTTGAGGACATGTTTTCTAAAAAGCACACTTCTCATGCTAAGATTCCTCATGCTCACACTACACATAACACTTCTCATGCTAAATCTTCCCATGTTCACAATTCTCATGCTCACAAATCACACACTCACTATGCTTTTAAATATGGTAGAGTGTATAGATGCACTTATTGTGGTAAGAATGGACATTTGGCTAAATTTTGTTATGACCAAGTAAATAGGACCAATAATCTTGTTTGGGTTAATGAAACTAACTCTTTAGGACCCAAGAAAATGTGGGTACCAAAATCAAGACCTAAATTATTTGATGTAGGTACACACCAAGGCTCCAAGACGTAGGGAGCGGTGGTACCTTGATAGTGGTTGTTCAAGACACATGACGTGGGATATCAACAACTTCACAACCCTATCAAGGTACATGGAAGGTGGCTCCGTCACCTTCGGGGATGACTCCAAAGGAACTATCATCGGTATAGGTAACATTCAAATTGGTGCATCTCCTATTATAGAGAATGTTGTTTTAGTAGATGGTTTAAAACATAATTTGCTTAGCATTAGTCAACTTTGTGACCGTGGACTTAAAGTTGTTTTTGATGATTCTTCTTGCAAGATTTTTGATGTTAAATCCGATGTTTGTATTCTTACCGGTTTTCGTGACAATAATGTTTATATCATTGACATGCTTAATTTAGATTGTTCTACTAAATGCTTGAATGCTTTTGATGAAAATTCTTGGCTTTGGCATAGAAGATTAGGACATGCATCTTTTGACCATCTTTCTAGGATTAATTCAAAGGAATTGGTGAAGGGTATACCTTGCTTGAAGTTTGAGAAAGACCGCATTTGTGGTGCGTGCCAACTTGGGAAACAAACCAAGTCTTCCTTCAAACCAATCAAGGATATCATGTCAACTAGGCCTTTAGAATTAATTCATATGGATCTTTTTGGACCTACTAAAACTAAGAGTTTAAATGGTAGTAGATATGCATATGTTTTGGTTGATGATTTTTCCCGTTTCACTTGGGTTTTCTTCTTGGAACACAAAGATCAAACTTTTTCTCATTTTAAGAATTTTCGAAAAAGAGTTGAAAAAGAAAAAGGTTTTTCGATTTTGAAAATAAGAAGTGATTGAGGTGGTGAGTTTGTTAACCAACTCTTCATGACTTATTGTGATGAAAAAGGAATTAAGCATGAAATGTCTTATCCTAGAACTCAACAACAAAATGGAGTTGTAGAAAGGAAAAATAGAACACTTCAAGAGATGGCTAGGACAATGATAAGTGAGTATGACCTCCCTCAATATCTATGGGCCGAGGCCGTAAACACCGCATGCTATATATCAAATCGTATTTATTTATGTAAAAATTCTTCCAAAACATCTTTTGAAATGTATCATTCTAGAAAACCTAATGTTGCATATTTTAAAGTTTTTGGATGCAAGTGTTTTGTTTTAAATACTAAAGAGAATTTGGGTAAATTTGATGCTAAGGCTTATGAAGCTATCTTTGTTGGATATTCTTCTACTAGCAAAGCATATAGAGTATTTAATAGATCTTCACATACTATTAAAGAAACCATGCATGTTAAATTTGAAGAATCTAATGTGATTG
The DNA here is from genome assembly GCA_038442645.1 of Agave tequilana. Lineage (NCBI taxonomy): Eukaryota > Viridiplantae > Streptophyta > Magnoliopsida > Asparagales > Asparagaceae > Agave > Agave tequilana. Next base: position 242,578 of record JAVJIF010000094.1, read on the forward strand.
TTGAGAATGTTGTAGAGATTGAACCATTAGGTGAAGACATGGAGAGACTATCCTTAAAGGACTCACCCGCTCAAGAAGAAAAGCAAGAATCAATTGGTGATGTTCAAGAGGATAAGAGGAAAGCTCTCAACCGCTTCCTAAAGCTTGGAGATACGCTACAAATCATCCTAAGGAGCTCATCTTGGGTGATGCATCTAAAGGAGTCACAACGCGCTCCAAACTCCATGACCTATGTGGTAACTTTGCTTTCATTTCTCATTTTGAACCCAAAGGCATTCTCGAAGCCGAGACGGACCCATATTGGTTGCTTGCCATGCAAGAGGAACTCAATCAATTTGAGCGCAACCAAGTTTGGCACCTTGTTCCTAAGCCCCACGATAGACCAATAATTGGTACTAAGTGGATCTTTAGAAACAAGATGGATGAGTCCGGAAATGTCATTAGGAATAAGGCTAGGTTAGTGGCCCAAGGTTACACTCAAGTTGAGGGAATTGACTTTGAGGAGACCTTTGCACCCGTAGCACGGCTTGAAGCCATACGGATGACACTAGCTTTTGCATCTTTCAAAAATTTTAAACTTTTTCAAATGGATGTGAAAAGTGCATTTTTGAATGGTTTTATTAATGAAGAAGTTTATGTTTCTCAACCTCCCGGTTTTGTTGATCATGTTCATCCCGATTTTGTTTTTAAACTTGATAAAGCTTTGTATGGATTGAAACAAGCTCCAAGAGCTTGGTATGAAAGGCTTTCTAGTTTTCTTATTTCAAATGATTTTATTAAAGGCAAAGTAGACACAACTCTCTTTACTAAGCATGTTGATAATGACATTTTAATTGTGCAAATTTATGTTGATGATATAATCTTTGGTTCTACTAATGAGCTTTTATGCAAGGATTTTGAAAAGGTCATGCAACTTGAATTTGAAATGTCTTCAATGGGTGAGCTCAATTTATTCCTTGGACTCCAAATCAAGCAATTGCAAAACGGGACGTTCATAAGTCAAGCCAAGTACGCAAAGGAACTCGTAAAGAAGTTTGGACTTGAAGGCTCAAAGACTTGCAACACTCCCATGGCAACTACAACCAAGCTTGATAAAGATGACCAAGGTAAAAATGTTGATATTAAATTATATAGAAGCATGATAGGAAGTCTTTTATATTTAACGGCAAGTAGGCCGGATATCATGTTTAGTGTGTGTCTTTGTGCTAGATTTCAATCGTGTCCTAAAGAGTCCCATCTTATTGCGGTAAAACGCATTATTCGTTATATTAAGGGCACTATTGGGATGGGTCTATGGTATCCGAAAACCGGAGATTTCTCAATGACGAGTTATTCGGATGCCGACTATGCGGGTTGTAGAGTAGATAGAAAGAGTACTAGTGGGACATGTCAATTTCTTGGTAATTGTCTTGTTTCATGGTCCTCTAGGAAACAAAATTCCGTAGCACTCTCAACCGCCGAGGCGGAGTATGTTTCCGCGGGGGCTTGTTGTGCACAAGTCCTTTGGATGAAACATACTCTCCTTGATTATGATTTGCATTTTGACCATATAAAAATATTTTGTGATAATACTAGTACTATACATATGACAAAGAATGCAAATCAACATAGTAAGACCAAGCACATTGAGATTAGATATCACTTTCTTAGAGATCATTTTGAGAAAGGAGATATAGATATTGATTATGTTTCTACGGATTTGCAACTAGCCGATATTTTCACTAAACCTCTTGATTTTGCTAGATTTTCGTTTATTTGTGGAGAACTTAATGTTTGTATTATTGATTAAACATGTGATTCCTAACCCTTTTTGATGTATGACAAAAAGGGGGAGAATAAGTTAGTGCATGATAAAAATAAATTTATATGGTCTTGGTTCCATATGAGTTTATATATGTTTTTGTTGTCTTGTTTTGTTTTCATGCATTTTGAGAATTCTTGTGTTTTGTTAGTTGTGATTTTTCATTACTTCAATTGGTTTAAATTGGTATCAAGAGCATATATGTTTTTATGTTTTCAATGAATTCTTGTGTTTTGAGTTTAAATGTTTTTTTTATATAGCATAATTTGAGGGGGAGTTTTCTCCTCCCCTATATTTTTTATCTTGTAGCCTATTTGTTTTGTCATCATCAAAAAGGGGGAGATTGTTGGCCAAAAGGTTACACTCTCCATTTGTTGAGTTTTGATGATGACAAACCAAATTAGTGCTATTTGGTACTAATGAGTTTGTTTAAGATAAGTTTCAGGTTAGTACCATGTTTGGAGGCCATTGCTTGCTATTGCAACAACTTCTAGGTTCATAAAGCTATGAAGGCATATTGCACATCAAGGAAGGATCATAGAAGAAGAAGACTCTAGCAAGGATAGCATGGCTCAAAGACTTGAAGATTGCTCAAGAAGTCTTTAATTATTTTTGTTTTTAGTTTTATAGTTTGTTAAAGAATAGTGGATAGGTTTGAAGCTCTATCACACACATTTTTTTTCGCACATATTTAATCCAAAATAATTTCTTGTAATTTATACAAAAATAGTTTGCATACAAGTTTTTGCCTACAGATATATATTTATGTTTTGTGGTAATCCCTGTTCAAAAGTATTTTTTGTCAAAATCAAAATCCCTGTTCAAAAGTATTTTCTGTCCAAAACTTGGTTTTTGACCTGAACCAGTCGACCGGACAGTCGACCGGACCTATGTCAGGTTTGGCCGGTCGACCGGCCCAGTCGACTGTAGTTCTGGGTGTACATGTATCAGTGTGCACGTTTTTTCGGTCGACCGCACGGTCGACCGACTGTAACTCAGTCTGCTCTCGGATAGATTGGGTCGACCGGGCGGTCGACCGCTGGCCTGCAACGGTCATAATTTTGAACGTGCGGTCGACCGGCCAGTCGATCGAACTATCCGTTGAACAGTAACGGGCAGTTTTTAAATGAGCTGTTTTATTTTGTCTTTTTGTGTTTAAAATTAGTTTAAGGGATATATTTCAAACCTAATACTCTCTGATTAATCCTAATTATGTTTTATCCCTAAACCCTAGCCCTCTCCTATAAATAGGGGTGTTTGGGGAGAGATTGGTTAGAACAATTTTTGCAAGAAAAATTCAAAAGTTTAAGGCATTCAAAGAGCTTTGTTTCTTGGTTTTTGTGCTGAAATTCTCTCTCATTTTCTGAAGTGTTTTTGAAATACTCTCTGATTTAGTTTTCTTTCTTCACTTACAACAAGAGCTTCATTCCTACTCATTGTTCTCTAAGGACCTTTTGTAAGGGAAGAGACTTTTGAAAGAGAGAGTTTGTGGTCTTTTGACTACTCAGAAATTGCTTGTACTTGAGATTGTGGAGTTGGGTACTCCGGTGTAATTGTGATTTCTTTGTGATAGTGGAAGTAGCTAGAATCCTTCTGGGGAAGGCGGGGAGTAGAGCTGGGTGCTCGAACCTCGATAACATATCCTTGTGTTTGCGTTTGGTTTACATTCTTGCACTTATTACTTGCTTATCATCATCATTGCTATATTTACTTGCTTTCATTCATCTTGTGAATCTTGTTGGGTGATTGTTGCATCTTAATTTTTAATTTGTCCATTGATTAGCATTATCACCTATTCACCCCCCCCCTCTAGGTGATTTTCAGAAGGCGAGTATTTTATCAATAAAGATTTAGATTTGCTTACTTTTCTGCATTTGCGTCTGATTCTGTATCGTTAGACACTAGACATAGACAGTGATTCCGGTCAGCAATGAATACCCTGGCATCATTGCATGCACCAATAAAGTTATCCCTCCTGATACGCAAAAAGATTGGAGGCGGACACAATACTTTCTTTGAAGTACCAACCAAGCGAAAAGGTCAAAAGTAAATTATATTTAGAAGAATCGAGTTTGAGCTCATAGCTTGTGAAAGATCAGGGGGTGGGTCTGAGTCTTCAATAATTTTTCATTACGGACAAAAGTCACGTCACATGATGAAAAGAATGAGGAATGATCTTACCAAAGGATCATGCCTTAATTTAAGGCAAAAGAAGGTGAGCACTACTTCGTTCATTTATACCGAAAGGAAAATACCCCGATTATTATCACAAAATCTGAAGAGGACTCCGTTATGTATCTCCGTCAGTCTTATCAGATCCCGAGTTTGAAGAAAGGATCTATCGTGATAGCTCATCAGCCACATCATTGTGGGACTTAGATATCAGTGTCGGCGATATCTTCGAAAGTTTCTCAGTGAATATGGTATCGGCTAGCCATCCAGAAGATGACGAAGAAGATACCTTTAAATCTGAAGAATTAGTCTAGTCAGACTTGGATCCATGGATTAAACACTTAATACTTTAGGATATACGCTTTGAACAACGCAAACCGCCCACTGAGGATAATGTGACTCAGATAAATCTTAGAGATGAGGTTAAACCCAAGCCTATTTTCATAAGCGAGATCGTGTCACCTTTTGAGAAACAAGACTTGATACATCTCATACGAGAGTATAAAGATGACTTCACATGGAATTATGAGAATATACCCGGGCTCAATTCCCAGTTTGCTATGCATCATCTCAACATCAATCCGGATGCTAAGCCAATCAAACTAGATCAATGATGATTTCATTCTGAGATAATGAAATCCCTCGAATCAGAAGTCAATAAGCTCGTAGACGCTGGTTTGTCAGGGAAGAGCAAAATCTTGATTGGGTGGCCAACATAGTTCATGTTCTCAAGAAGAATAAAAAGATCCGAATTTGCATCAACTACCGTGATCTAAATACTCTTGTCTAAAAGATGAATTTTCTCTTCCAGTCACGGACGTTATGATTGACAATATGTGCAATTTTGAGAGGATGTCTTTTATGGATGGCTTCTCTGGGTATAATTAAATAAAGATGTACCCTGAAAATGAAAAGCAAACATCATTCAAGAGGCCATTGGGACTATACTGCTACACAGTACTGCTCTTTAGCTTGAAGAACACTGGTACAACTGGTCAACGTGCCATGAACGTGATCTTCCATAAGCATATACCTAAGATCGTAGAATGCTAGGTCGACCTGCAAAAAGCCGTGACAAAGGAGATCATCTTGCAGACTTGAAGAAAGTGTTCGACATCATGCGGGTTCACCAATTGAAGATGAACCCAATTAAGTCCTTCCTGGGGGCCAGTGGCAAATTTCTAGGATTTGTTGTTACGTTGTTCAACCATCGCCTATGCTAAGCGATGCCATGTCTGTCAGATCCACGGTGACTATATCCATTAAGCACTGGGAAATCTTCATCCGACGATCGCTTTATGGCCATTTGAGATGTGGGGAATGGATGTTATCAGACCCATCTGCCCTCCAACATCCAAAGAACATCACTTCATCTTGGCTATAACAAATTTCTTTTCTAAATGGGTGGAAGCTATTCCCCTAAAGGAAGTAAAGACACCAAAAGTTATCAAGTCCATCAAGCATCATGTACTCTACCTCTTTAGTGTACCCCAACGAATTGTCCATGATAATGGATCCCAATTCATCTACCAAGTATTTCAAAAGTTTTGTGATAGATTTAGAATCCAAAGTGTATCATCAACAACATACTATCCAGATACCAACGGTCTTGCAGAAGCCTTTAACAAAACTATTAGAATGCTTCTCAAAAAATTTCTCTCAAAAAGTCAACGTGACTGGGACGACAAATTAGGCGAATGCTTGTGGGTTTACTGCATAATGGTAAGAACTCTAGAAAAGGCCATGCCATTTTTCTTGGTGTATGGATGTGAAGTTGTACTTGCACTGGAGCACCAAATCTTATCCCTCTGAGTTGCTTTAACAACCAGGATGACGAATGAAAAGAAGCATCAATTGCACCTCCAAGAGTTGGAAGCTTTAGACGACAAATGTCTACAAGCCCAACAACAAATCGAGCTCTATCAAGGTCGGATTTTCAGAGGCTTCAATAAGAAAGTCAGTGAAAAGATTTTCAAGAAGGGCGACCTTGTCTTAGTTGTCAGAAGACCCATGTTTATGACACAAAGGCAGAAGAGAAATTCTAACCCAAATGGGAATGACCATTTGTAGTAAAGTCAGTTCATTCAAATAGAGCATACCACCTCATAACTCCGGACGATGATACGCTCATGATGCTGATTAAAGACAGATTCTTGAAGAAGTACTATCCTTAAAGGCACTCTTCTCATGATCAAGTTTATACCACACCTCTAATCAAAGCTTTGGGATCCAAGGTGTTTGTAAGAGCGCCAAAGAAGAACTTCCTTCAACGGATCACATCACGGTTGATCGACACCGAGCCGACCAAATATTATTGACATCACCATGCATGATGTTAATATTGAAGAGATAAAGTTAAAAACTTCAATTTTAGCTTTGTCACTCTTCTCATGATCAGGTTAACATTGCACCTCTAATCGAAGCTTCACCCTGATCAATCAGATGCATTAGGATTCAAGATCCAAGATGTTTTGAAGAGCGCCAAAGAAAAACATCCTTCAACAGATCACATCACGGTCGATCGATGTTGAGCCGACCGAACATTATTGGCATTATGATGCATGATGTTAATATTGAAGAGATGAAGTTAGAAACTTCAGTTTTAGCCTTGTCACTCTTCTCGTAATCAGGCTAATATTACACCTCAGATAAAAGCTTCGAGATCCAAGATATTTAGAAGAGCACCAAATAAGAACTTCTTCCTTCAATGGATCACATCACGGTCAATCGACATCGGGCCGACCGAACTTTGGTGATGGAATGATGTAAATATCAAAGAAAAGACCATTGCAAAATATCAAGTTTTTAGCCTTGTCACTGTTCTCTAATATGTAGACATACACACATCTTCAACTTAGAAGAATAAGTCATATTTTGAAGACGAGCTTACCTAAGCATCCAGAAGGATGGCTTACCTAGCCTGACTTTTCCATTTGTAATGGTGGCATACGTACCTGCTCCTGTTCGATCAATCGAGGCTTGACATCAAAGGATCTGAGCAATCGAATGAGGATCAAATAAGTTTATCTGATGGTTTATCAAGTCAGACTCATTGAAGAAGGTTCGTGATGCATCTTTGCAGAATCTTTCCATTATTTTCACACTCATATATGTACGCGCCAGAAAAAAGAAAAGAGATCTTTACTGTAAAATTTTCCTTGAATCAGATGAAAAAATTACAACAAAACTGCTTTTTCCTTCCAGTTACAAGGGAGGGAGGATGTTGAGTCTTGAATCCTCCCTTTTTTTAATGCTGGGTTCTTCGTGTGGCAGTGGAGAGTGAATCTTGTTCTCTGTTGACCGGATGACTGTCAGGATCGTCAGGGATCTTCTCTTCGGCTGGTAGAAAGAGTAGCACAGCTCTGTCTACCAAAACTCTCAAAGAGAAGGTAGGCAAAGAGCAGCTTGTACGTAGCAAGCTTGACGAAGAGTTGAGCTCTCTCCTGTCTCGGTCTGTCTCTCTCTGTGATCTTCTGATCCTCTTGATGCCAGATGCCTTTCTGATCGCCCTTGTGTCTATCCCCCTGCCTTCTGATTGCCTCGACCTCATAGCAAACGAGGCTATTTATAGAGGTCCTAGGGGGTGAACGTGCCCCCTAAAAATGCTCCACGATGAGGGGCGAACTTCCCCGCTACATGGGCGGTGACTGGCCCCACGATCAGGGCGGTTATAACTGGGGCGTGGGTGCGGACCCTCGCGTCTTGGTGCTGAGACGCGGATGTCGGCCGACGCGCCTTGATGTTGAGACGCGGGTGTCGAGCCCACGCGCCTTGATGTTGAGACGCGGGTGTCGAGCCCATGCGCCTTGATGTTGAGACGCGGGTGTCGAGCCCACGCGCCTTGATGTTGAGACGCGGGTGTCGAGCCCACGCGCCTTGATGTTGAGACGCGGGTGTCGAGCCTACGCGCCTTGATGTTGAGACGCGGGTGTTGGACCCTCGCGCCTTGGTGCTGAGCCTTCGCGTCTAGAACTTGAAACTCTGCTTTTTAATGGCTTGTCTTTTAGTGATTTTTAGACAGCCTACAGAACCCCCTCCAAAGTTTTCGATATTCCGCAGTTAAATGGGACGGATTTCGAAATACTTTGGATTTTAGCCGCATTCGCCTTTATGACTGGACTGTTAATGCTCCGGGTTTGATCTCATCTGGAGCTGGCCTTCGTGAGTGTACTGTTGAACTCTTTGAAGCCATCAGAGTTGATCGTGTCGAGTGTCTAGATACACAGTCTAAACCTCTCCGATTGCTTTTAGTCTGTCAAGGGTGCGCTTTAAGCCAGGAGTGGTCGGTCGTCTGCTTGTGCCAGTGTACTGTTGAACTGATTTACAGAAGCAGGAGGCCGAACGCTGGTTCTTTTTGAAAAGCAGAGATGGTACTGCTTTAAAGACGCGACTTTCATGGGGTGCGTCTTTTGGCAAATGAAAAACGCGACTGATCTTCCATAAAGCAGACGCGATGTTCAGCCGGGCTGGAAAGACGCGAACTTCTTAGAGAGACGCGACTTTTTGAATGCATTTATGGCGGTGATGACGGGGCATGTCCATCGAAGAGGCGCGGCCGTCGGGTGCAAATCTGTGCCATGTCATGATTGCACTGCCAGTTGGTCTGGGGAACCGACGGGATTTCATCTTTTGGCGCGCGGATTTCCCGATTCATTAAATGATCCGTTCCACGTGTCAAGCGATGACTCGCTGCAGAGTCATGGCGCATGATCTTCGCGAATCATCAAAATGATTTCTTCCACGCGTCAAGCGATGACTCGTTGCAGAACTTATCGAGCCACACGCCGCGTATCTTCGCGAATCCTTGTGCCTATAAATGGCAACAGTCAGAGAGATACCTCTTCTTCTCCGAGCGCATTTGTTTAGAGTTTTTAAGAAAAAGAGTTCTTCTTTCTCTGTTCATCTCCATTACTAGATTCTTAATCACCAATGGCACCTAAGACCAAGCCAACTGCATCCTCTTCAAGAGCGACCGTCACCGAGGCCCAGAGGGGCGGTTCCTCTGCGCAGGAAGTCTTTTTCCCAGGTATAACGCCGTTTAGGCTTGAACCTCACCATTACTGGAAGTCATGGAACCCCAAAAAAGATATCTTTTGGAGGAGAACCATTAACACAGAACCGTCAACACAGAAAACAAACCGTGTTTGATTCTCAGACGCGGTCTTAGACGCGGTCTTTGAGTTGATAACCAAGGCGCGGGTTTGATGACCCGGTGCCAGCGAGTCCTGCATTTCGGATTCTTCACTTAGAATATTTCTAATTGTGAAGGGTTCGGACGCGGACTTGAAGATTTTTCATCAGGTGCAGGTTTTTGATGAATCTTGCAACTGTGCCCAAGTACTTAGAGAATTTTCATAAGTCTTGGTTTGCAAAACGCGGACTTGATCCCGCTGGTCTTACGCCTGGATGCGGATTTGCAGGTCTGGACGCGGATTTGATAATTCCTGCGTCCAGTATTTCTTCTGCGTCTGGACGCAGATTCGCAGGTCTGGACACGGATTTGATAATTCCTGCGTCCAGTATCTCTTCTGCGTCTGGACTATAGAAACTTAGCATTTTTTTTTTGCTTCTGATAAGGTGTCTGATTAAGTGTCCTTTTCTTTTGCAGTACCACACCCTTCTGCCCCACTCGCCAAGAAGCGCCACTTTGGACATGTAGGTGGTGCTGACCGTGATCTGGCCTTTGTGCTACGAAGGATAGTACCTGTGACTACTGACCGGTCGCAGGAGCGCAAGGAAAGGCTCTCCAATGTTGATATGACAACCCTTCGGGTGCTTATGACCGATGCAGCATTCACAACGGATGATCGCGTCAAGCTGGAGAAGCCTGCCATCTTCTTCGGGGATCGTATCGGCGATGGCGGCTATTCCATGTATGATGGAAATTATAGATGGCTCCGTCAAATAGGGGATAGAAGATTCTTTCTTCCAGACATGGAGAGGATGTTCCCGCTGTCTTATCTCCAGCACATGTCCGTCCCTCGGAAGATGAAATGGGACATTTTCCGATATGTCCCTGAGATTACCCTCGGTGACTTGGGCTCCCAGAAGGTATACCGTCATGATGGTCATGATAGGGCGGTTCTCGGCCTGTTCCCCGGGTCGCGCAAGTCTGAGCTCCCAGTTGGAGAGATACCAAAACTCGGCACTACCTTCCTCAACGCGTTTATGAAAGCGGAGGGTGATTTTCTGGTTGAGTTCCGTGCGCCCGGGTGGGTTCATTCCACCGAGAAGTATTGGTGGTGCAGGATGGTGAGCTTCGTCCTTGCCGATCTTGGGGATCTGCTAGATCATGTGGGACTGTACCCAGCAGTCAGGGCCGTGCAGTATGACATCCCCAGCGGAGTCGCCATCTCTTGTATGCGCCGAAAAAAGAGAAAGAGATCTTTACTGTAAAATTTTCCTTGAATTAGATGAAAAATTACAACAAAACTGCTTTTTCCTTCCAGTTACAAGGGAGGGAGGATGTTAGTCTTGAATCCTCCCTTTTTTTAATGCTGGGTTCTTCGTGTGGCGGTGGAGAGTGAATCTTGTTCTCCGTTGACCGGATGACCGTCGGGATCGTCAGGGATCTTCTCTTCGACTGGTAGAAAGAGTAGCACAACTCTGTCTACCAAAACTCTCAAAGAGAAGGTAGGCAAAGAGCAGCTTGTACGTAGCAAGCTTGACGAAGAGTTGAGCTCTCTCCTGTCTCGGTCTGTCTCTCTCTGTGATCTTCTGATCCTCTTGATGCCAGATGCCTTTCTGATCGCCCTTGTGTATATCCCCCTGCCTTCTGATTGCCTCGACCTCATAGCAAACGAGGCTATTTATAGAGGTCCTAGGGGGTGAACGTGCCCCCTAAAAATGCTCCACGATGAGGGGCGAACTTCCCCGCTACATGGGCGGTGACTGGCCCCACGATCAGGGCGGTTATAACTGGGGCGTGGGTGCGGACCCTCGCGTCTTGGTGCTGAGACGCGGATGTCGGCCTACGCGCCTTGATGTTGAGACACGGGTGTCGAGCCCACGCGCCTTGATGTTGAGACGCGGGTGTCGAGCCCACGCGCCTTGATGTTGAGACGCGGGTGTCAAGCCCACGCGCCTTGATGTTGAGACGCGGGTGTCGAGCCCACGCGCCTTGATGTTGAGACGCGGGTGTCGAGCCCACGCGCCTTGATGCTGAGACGCGGGTGTCGAGCCTACGCGCCTTGATGCTGAGACGCGGGTGTCGAGCCCACGCGCCTTGATGTTGAGACGCGAGTGTCGAGCCCACGCGCCTTGATGCTCAGATGCGGGTGTCGAGCCCACGCGCCTTGATGCTGAGACGCGGGTGTCGAGCCCACGCGCCTTGATGTTGAGACGCGGGTGTCGAGCCTACGCGCCTTGGTGCTGAGATGCGGGTGTTGGACCCTCGCGCCTTGGTGCTGAGACGCGGGTGTTGGACCCTCGCGCCTTGGTGCTGAGCCTTCGCGTCTAGAACTTGAAACTCTGCTTTTTAATGGCTTGTCTTTTAGTGATTTTTAGACAGCCTACAGAACCCCCTCCAAAGTTTTCGATATTCCGCAGTTAAATGGGACGGATTTCGAAATACTTTGGATTTTAGCCGCATTCGCCTTTATGACTGGACTGTTAATGCTCCGGGTTTGATCTCATCTGGAGCTGGCCTTCGTGAGTGTACTGTTGAACTCTTTGAAGCCATCAGAGTTGATCGTGTCGAGTGTCTAGATACACAGTCTAAACCTCCCCGATTGCTTTTAGTCTGTCACGGTGCGCTTTAAGCCAGGAGTGGTCGGTCGTCTGCTTGTGCCAGTGTACTATTGAACTGATTTACAGAAGCAGGAGGCCGAACGCTGGTTCTTTTTGAAAAGCAGAGATGGTACTGCTTTAAAGACGCGACTTTCATGGGGTGCGTCTTTTGGCAAATGAAAAACGCGACTGATCTTCCATAAAGCAGACGCGATGTTCAGCCGGGCTGGAAAGACGCGAACTTCTTAGAGAGACGCGACTTTTTGAATGCATTTATGGCGGTGATGACGGGGCATGTCCATCGAAGAGGCGCGGCCGTCGGGTGCGAATCTGTGCCATGTCATGATTGCACTGCCAGTTGGCCTGGGGAACCGACGGGATTTCACCTTTTGCGCGCGGATTTCCCGGTTCATTAAATGATCCGTTCCACGTGTCAAGCGATGACTCGCTGCAGAGTCATGGCGCATGATCTTCGCGAATCATCAAAATGATTTCTTCCACGCGTCAAGCGATGACTCGCTGCAGAACTAATCGAGCCACGCGCCGCGTATCTTCGCGAATCCTTGTGCCTATAAATGGCAACAGTCAGAGAGATACCTCTTCTTCTCCGAGCGCATTTGTTTAGAGTTTTTAAGAAAAAGAGTTCTTCTTTCTCTGTTCATCTCCATTACTGGATTCTTAATCACCAATGGCACCTAAGACCAAGCCAACCGCATCCTCTTCAAGAGCGACCGTCACCGAGGCCCAGAGGGGCGGTTCCTCCGCGCAGGAAGTCTTTTTCTCAGGTATAACGCCGTTTAGGCTTGAACTTCACCATTACTGGAAGCTCATGGAACCCCAAAAAGATATCTTTTGGAGGAGAACCATTAACACAGAACCGTCAACACAGAAAACAAACCGTGTTTGATTCTCAGACGCGGTCTCAGACGCGGTCTTTGAGTTGATAACCAAGGCGCGGGTTTGATGACCCGGTGCCAGCGAGTCCTGCATTTCGGATTCTTCACTTAGAATATTTCTAATTGTGAAGGGTTCGGACGCGGACTTGAAGATTTTTCATCAGGTGCAGGTTTTTGATGAATCTTGCACCTGAGCCCAAGTACTTAGAGATTTTTCATAAGTCTTGGTTTGCAAAACGCGGATTTGATCCCGCGGGTCTTGACGCGGATTTGCAGGTCTGGACGCGGATTTGATAATTCCTGCGTCCAGTATTTCTTCTGCGTCTGGACGCAGATTCGCAGGTCTGGACGCGGATTTGATAATTCCTGCGTCCAGTATCTCTTCTGCGTCTGGACTATAGACACTTAGCATTTTTTTTTTTGCTTCTTCTGATAAGGTGTCTGATTAAGTGTCCTTTTCTTTTGCAGTACCACACCCTTCTGCCCCACTCGCCAAGAAGCGCCACTTTGGACATGTAGGTGGTGCTGACCGTGATCTGGCCTTTGTGCTACGAAGGACAGTACCTGTGACTGCTGACAGGTCGCAGGAGCGCCAGGAAAGGCTCTCCAATGTTGATATGACAACCCTTCGGGTGCTTATGACCGATGCAGCATTCACAACGGATGATCGCGTCAAGCTGGAGAAGCCTGCCTTCTTCTTCGGAGATCGTATCGGCGATGGCGGCTATTCCATGTATGATGGAAATTATAGATGGCTCCGTCAGATAGGGGATAGAAGATTCTTTCTTCCAGACATGGAGAGGATGTTCCCGCTGTCTTATCTCCAGCACATGTCCGTCCCTCGGAAGATGAAATGGGACGTTTCCCGATACGTCCCTGAGATTACCCTCGGTGACTTGGGCTCCCAGAAGGTATACCGTCATGATGGCCATGATAGGGCGGTTCTCGGCCTGTTCCCCGGGTCGCGCAAGTCTGAGCTCCCAGTTGGAGAGATACCAAAACTCGGCACTACCTTCCTCAACGCGTTTATGAAAGCGGAGGGTGATTTTCCGGTTGAGTTCCGTGCGCCCGGGTGGGTTCATTCCACCGAGAAGTATTGGTGGTGCAGGATGGTGAGCTTCGTCCTTGCCGATCTTGGAGATCTGCTAGATCATGTGGGACTGTACCCAGCAGTCAGGGCCGTGCAGTATGGCATCCCGCCGAGTTCTCAGAACTTCTTCGGGGTCCTGGAGCGTTACAATTCTTTGACGGGGACATTCTTCACCCCGGTCGGAGAGATGGGCCTTGCACTGCACGAGTTGCATGAGGTCTCGGGGCTGGCAACAGGGGATTCTCCCTATGAGGAATATATCCCAACCACTGAGGAGCTCAACCTTATGAAGAAAGGGTCTCCTCAAATGTACGAGACTTATTGGGAAGTGCTATGTCACTTCCATATTTGCGGCCAGATAACCACTTGGAGGTCGGGAGGAATCAAGCAGCTGTCTTGGGCCAGTTACTTGTTCAACAATGTCAATAAGAAAGACCATCCAATAACCCGACTGGCTCCCAGCTCCGACGAGGAGATTGCCGACAGGATCGCCCAGGCTCCAGAAGGCTTCTACACCACGGATTCGAACGAGGACGGTTTCGAACCTGACATGGTCTTCGAAAGCTTTCACCATCAAGCCCGGACCCCTATCTCCGATCGAGCATTGTTGGCGGGCTTCTTAATGCTGTGGCTGAAGCGTTGTGTGGTGCCCACGCTGCCACATGAAGTCATTGTTGCCGACGTGGTGTACCCGGCGGTGCTCCTGGCCCATGGCAGTCCCATAGCCCTTCTTCCGGCCGTGGCGGCTGGCATTCAGAGCGGGTTGCGGGCGTTAACCCACAACTTCTGCGAGCCAGGGAAGGCTGTCGACTCCCATGGCCAACCGATCCTTGACTCAGAGGGGAAGCCGACGGTGAAGCGCCCCAACCCTCGGATCGAGCTGCCTTACACGTACCTCATGGCTTGGTACGTGATGCACTGCCCTTCCCTGATGACGCCGGTGCCTTGGAGTGAGGGTTTCGCCCCTTTTGTACAGCGGTTGGAGGGTTCGGACTGGCGTAATACTTATATGTATTTCGTCCGGAAGTGCATTTCAGATGCTTCGAACTACCAGCTCAATCGCTGCTTCCCCGAGATCCCTGGTGCATCTTTCGGGGATCTATTTACTGATTCCGCGGGCCCAGATGACTTCACGAGGTTGTCCACGGGGGTCTTCTGGTGGTTGATCAACATTCGGCCCGGATATGTGCTTTTCCGGCAAGGGACTTCATGCACAATCGAGCCGTACATGCCGAATCGTTTCGCCCGACAGTTCGGCTACGATCAACTCTACGTCGGCAATCCCAATGCTCGACTCGCCTTCGAAGGGAACTTGTTCGAAGGTGCTCGGGCTTGGTACTACAGTGTGGCCGGAGGGACGGAAGCAACTTTCCGTCTACCTATCGAGGGATCAAAGTGCCGTATGAGCTTCAGCTTCTGCTCCTGGTACTTCCAAGTCAACCAGACACCATACTTTGTTCCGGAGTATTCATGCATTGAGAGTATCAATGCAAATCTCGAAGCAAGGTCGGAGTCCGGTAAACGCTCGCGAGGCGTCGAGCAGTACCTGAAGGCTCTGAAGGAGGTCGGGAGAAGGTCAAGGGAGGAGCCGCGAGCAACAAGGGCGGAGCCGCGACCAACAAGGGCGGAGCCGCGACCAACCAGGGCTCGACAGGCGGTGAGCAAGCGTCGTCAAGGCTCTACTTCCACTGCTGAGCCTGCCCCAAAGAAGGTCCGGAGAGACTTGACGGCTGCAGTTTCTCGATCCGCGGACATCCCTTCTGGTGTTGGGGAGCCGAGGGAGGAAGAGGTGGACAAGGATGACACTCCCTTAGTCCATGCCCGCAGGTTACACCGCAGGAGCCTCAGGATTGCAGAGGAAGGGGAGCCTGCTGACAGACCCACCGCCACTGACGAGACCGAGCAGCTCGAGGTCGATATAATGAGCGGAGGCGATGTTGAGATTCCGGGGATCTCAGCTCAGCCCGAGTCTTCCTCAGCTCAGAGGAGGGATGAGGCACAACAGCCTGGGTCTCCTTCTGTCTTCATCTCCAGTCCTCGGATGGTTGACCCCAGCCCTACCACTGGGGTGTTTAGAGGCAAGGCTCCGGCTACCGAGGCCTCTCACGTTGAACTGTCGTCTTCCTCATCCGCAGAGGAAAGCGATTTTGAGGATGAGGTCGACTATGGTGACGAACCCGCTCCTCTTGATCCGAGCAAATTCTCACACATCTCGGAGGAGGAAATACATGGGTGTGAGCCGTTGACGGTATCACCACTGGCGGCAGTTGCTCCTGCTGAAGGTACTCTTTTCACCTTCTGACCTGATTTCCCTTTTCATTTTGAAGAGGAGGCTTTAACATTCTCCTTTTATGCTGCAGGATTGGCTGAGGATACCGAGGCTGCAACCTCCTCGCATATCGAGGAGATGGTGCAAGAGTTGACCCAGCCGGAAGGAGTTGAGACTCCAGCTGCCGAGGCAATTACCGAAATCGGGGAGACTTCTACTCTGCAGGAAGAGGAGGCCACCACTGAAGTCAGGGAGACTTCTCCTCTGCAGGGTTCGCCCAAGGATTCGACATCTCTGGACCTCCAGCTTGGTAAGGAAGTTTTGATGTCTCGGATGTTTCTCTTTTTACCATTCTGGCTAATGTTGAGATAACTTGCAGAGAGAACTGAGGGGGCCCAGGTAGAGAGTCTGACGGTCAGTGTCCCTCCGGAAGGCCACACGGCCCAAGCCTTGGCTGAGGTTTCTGAGGAGGTCGAGCTCACTACCCTGTCATCGGCTGTGGAGGTTCCTGCAGAGGTGGTACCCCCAGAAGCGCCAGTGGCTGCTCTTGCTCCTGCCGTACCCGTGGTCAGCTCGACTCTTGCACCAACAGAGCCGATCTACATCCCCCACCCCGTGATAGAAAGGGGATCGGGGAGCACTTCGGATGATGATATCATGGAGCTTTTGACACGCCAGGCGGTGCAGCAGTTCCTTACCTCGATGCGAACATGCATCGATTTCGTCCTGACTAGGGGTAGCTCCCTTGACTTCGCCCAGATGTTTCTCGGAAACCAGGTCGAGAACATCAAGTTGGCCGGAGGCCCTTCGCTAGCCCAGGCGAGTCAGCTGCTGGTGGATCAGCTGGGACAGCACCTGAGAGAGCTTCGATCCCTGGAGGATGATGCCGGTTCATCCCACGAAGCCCAAGAAACGCTGAATAGGCTCCTTGTTGCTCAAGAGCAGGAGCGAAGAGAGGTGGAGGAGAAGATCACCGATAGCACTCGTCTTCTTGAACGTGTCCAGGCTGATCACCAAAGGCTGGCGATTGAGTCCGAGGAGTCAGAGACGATCATACAGGCCGCAAAGCAGGCTATCCTTGACTCTCGGGCTGTTATAGCCAGGGCTGAGGCCATGATTGTCTTCAACGAACAGAGGCTTGCTACCTCTGAAAAGAGGCTAGCGGAGTTAGAGGTTGCCAAGGCGCAAGCTGAAGCGGACCTCTCTGTTCGTTCGTCCGAGCTGGAATCCCTCCGAGTGCAAGCGCAGGGATTTTTGTCTGAAGCGGATCTGCGGGCCCGAGCTCTCATGGAGGTTGAGAAGGCGCGTCAACATAAGATACATCGCCTTAGAGAGCAAATCCGTTCTTTGGCGGACCAGGACTTGTAGCCTTCTCTCTTTTTTTTTTTAAGAAAAGGACACTCTGTTCACTAAGAGTGTTTTGTATTAACTTTTATCATTTTTGATATAATAAAAGTCTTTGAAGTTTTTGGTTCCACCTCCTTCGTTGCCTTGCTGTGGATGAATTCGACCTCTTGATCACAATCTTTGATTAACTGACTGTGAATGCTGAACTTAGGTGAGACTAAGTTCTTTAAATGAAACGCGGCGTTTGACCCATAGGACCTTAGGCAGAACTAAGCCCTTTTGATGAGACGCGGCATTGGTTCATAGGGACTTAGGTAGAACTAAGTCCTTTTGATGAGACGCGGCGTCAATTCATGGAGAGACGCGGTCATCAGTTCATAAGAACTCAGATAGAACTAAGTCCTTTTGATGAGACGCAGCGTCAATCCATAGGGAGACGCGGCGGCGTCAACTCGCAGAGAGAAACGCGGCTTTGAGTAACGCGAGTCTGTCCTGCCAATGAAGACGCGACTCGAGCGGACGCGAGGGACGCAGCCTTGTGTATTTTCCCCTTAATCTCAGAATGGACTAAGTCCTTTGCTGAGTCAAGTGCTTTCCCTTAAAATGGGCCCTGTTTGCTGAAGGGACGCAATTCTGAGTCACGCGGACTTTCCTTTGGAACGCAGGTGGACGTCATTCATTCTGAAAAAGGAGACGCGGGTTCCAGGACGCGGTTTTCCCATCTGCGTATCGATGTAACTTCCAGACGTTACATGCGGCCTGACATAAAGATTTTATGAGATCTTTGAACGTCAAGTCTTCACTGACGATTGGGAAATCGGGTCATCCGTTGTTTCCCGAAGCAGTTGTCCACGCGTCAGTTCTTCATTGGACTTAATACCCTTTAATGTAAAACCGGCGCTGGCGGTTGGAGACCAGCGTCTTCAACGTTTCCCGAAGCGACCCTCCACGCGTCAGCTTCCCATTGGACTTTGACAATCGTGCGGTCATTAAGGCCGACGGTTCCAATTGATGAACCATTAATGACGGTTACCAGGAGCGGCCTATAAATAGGGGCTCGCCTTCTTTAGCAGTCCCAATCTTAGACTATTTTCCCTTTTAAGAGAACGATTGCTCTGAGAACTTCCGCCTTCTTCAGAGTTTCTAACAGGGGTACTGTCTTCATGGATGAAGACGACTCCGGGGAAGAAGATGACCCAGAGCTTTCATGCTTCTGTTTGGTCTCTTCAGGACAAAGTGTCTCTCTGATCACCTTCCATGTCCATATTCTGATGCAGAGAGTTAAACTCTTGACAGAGGCCTCTGCTGGTATGCCGTCCCGACTTGCCGTGATGTTTCTAGTCCACCCAAGTTTGCACTTTGGCATCATCATCATCTGGATTTCCTCATGAAGTCTGAGTTGGTGCATTCCTTCTGGAATTTGCGCCGCCGACTTAAACTTCCCTGGACGCGAGTACAGAAGTCTTTGGCACTTGGCGCTGACTTTGCTCATGAAGCTCGCGTTTTAAGGCCACTGACTTGGATGAATTCCAACTCGGGCTGAAGGTTTCAGACCCGAATCTTGCAACTCCTGTTCATTCAACAGGGAGATGGCAATTTTCGGCGTCTGAGTCTTTTCGCGTCTCGCAGATGCAAATCTTAGACTGCGTTTGAATCCTGTGTGTATCACAGTTTTGAACATCGCGTCTGTTTCTGTCACGCGGTATTTTGCTCGCTGCGCGGATCATTCCCGCGTCTAAGTCTTTGACAATAGCCGCGTCTGTCACTTAGTTTTCTTTGTTGAAGTATACTAAGTTCCAGATTTTCTAACCCCCTTGTTTATTCCTTGTAGGTAGGCTTGATTGTCCTTTTTCAGGTTCGCTGGGCCCCTGGAAGAATATTCCGGTCGGCGAACTCGTTCGATGTTCATCTACAAGGGAATATATTATGGTCCTCGTCGTCTACAAGGGAATATATTATGTCCCTGACGAGGACTTAACCCTCGCCAAGGTCTCTTCAGATCCACTGCACCAGTCATGCCTGCTGGCAAGGGATGGTCAGGGTAAGTATGGCGGCGAGGAGGTTACGGTGGATACAGTGGCAGATAGGATCCTCTTCCTCTCCCACTCCAGAAGTGACATCGAGGACTCTCCATGTCCGCTGGATGACCTGCTGGGGAAAGAGATGCTCATGAACGAAGGGTTGCAGGGCTTTCTGCTGCCACCGGACCTCAAGAACACCATTGCTCTTAGCTTAGTCAGCTAGGGCTCTTTCGATGTTTACATCATGCACCATAGTGCAACCGGCTCCAATTGTCGCCACAGTTTGGCACTTCTTCAGACATCGTGCACTTGGAATTAGATGCGGCTTCAAGGAGTGAGTACGGCCTCTGAGAGAGAGAGAGAGGGACTTCTTTGTACTCCTTAATTGTAACACTCAATCTTATTGTATAAGAGAGCGTTTTGTATCACTTTCGTATGCCTGGATATAAATAAAAGTGACATTTTTCTTTTTGCCTCTTTCATTGTCTTGAACTTTTTGTCTTACTCATAGAAGCAAAGAATCTTTGACTTTGTCAAAATTATGATGATAATCTTAATAAGTCAAACTTTGTAGGGAAAGATCCTATTTCAGGAACTCTCACAATACTGTCAGAGGTGTAATATTAACTTGACAGAGATGAAATAATTTTTGGTGGACCTGCCACTTTATAAGAGAAAGTGACAAGTAGAATTGGTACCCCCAGGGAGGGTGAACTTTTATCAAGTGTTTGGGATTAACTTGATTGAGCTCAGCTGGGGATTTGATGGAAACACTGTTGATGGTGTAGTATTAACCTAACAATGCTTTTAGGTAGACTTGTTATTCTGTTGAAGAGAATAACAAGTGAGACTAGACTCGTGGGGAATCTAGGAAAGTTTGTTACCGTTAGAGGTGTGATATTAACTTAACGGGTTGAAAGTGGTCTTGTCAGAAGTGTAATGTTAACTTGACAAGGATGTGAGTCAGAGGTGTGATATTAACTTAACTCAGAAGTGTCACTGTCATAGGTGTAATGTTTAACTTGACAGTGAGGGTAATGCTAGAGGTGTAATGTTGAACTTGGCATTGGTCATCTCGGCTTGTATAAGGAAGTCCGAGGGAAAGTCATGGCCATAGGTGTATTGTTTAACTTAGCAATGACTTGATGCTAGAGGTGTAATGTTAACTTAGCATCATCCATTTCAGCTTCGATATGGAAGTCTGAAGAAAAGTGACTGTCAGAGGTGTAATATTAAACCTGACAGAAACCTGATTACTGTTTAGAGGTGTGGTGTTAAACTTTAACAGTAATTTGTCAGAGGTGTAGTATTAACTTGACCAAGATTGACTCATGATAAGAGCAATTTGAGGACCTGTCATTCTATTGGTGAGAATTGACAAGTGAAAATTTGAAGTGCCAGAGGTATAGTGTTAACTTGGCAAATTTGAAAGTTTGATACTCCGTGTAGAGTTGACAAACAAAATTTGTACTCGACAAGGAATATTGAAAAGTTTCCATTACCAGAGGTATAGTGTTAACTTAGTAATGGTTGTATTTTGTAGACCTACCATTCTGTGGATGAGAATTGGTAAGGGATTTTGGAGGAAAGAGTGGAGCCAAGTCCACTTAGGATTTTTAGCAAACCCTCAGCTATCAACGGATTTGAGGTGCCTTTACCAACTACCGTTTGAGTTGGGCTAGCCATGCTATTCCCCTCAGCATGATGAGTTGTCGAAGACTTATGTTGGGCTTAAAGGCCAACATTTTCCTCTATCCTTAGCCGTCGGGGGCGTCGGATGTTATAATGAAGAAATTCTTCTTACTTTGATCAGAGGTGTACTTTTAACTTGATCAGCGGAAGAATACCATCTAAGGATAGTATTTCTTCAGGAACCTGCCATTGATCGGCATCATGAGTGTATCGCCATTTGAGGTTATGAGGCGATATGACCCATTTGAGTAGACTGACTCTACTACAAATGGTCCTTCCCATTTGGGTTGGAATTTTCCTTTTGTCTTGTGCGTCATTACCATGGGTCTTCTGACGGCTAAGACAAGATCGCCTTTCTTGAAAGTTCGCATTTTAACTTTCTTGTTGAAGGCTCTGGTAATACGAGCTTGGTAGAGCTCGATTTGTTGTTGGGCCTGCAGACGTTTATCATCTAAGGCCTCCAGTTCCTGGAGTCGCTGTCGATGCTTCTCCTCTGTTGTCATCTCCGCTGTCAAGGCGACGCGTAGAGATGGAATTTGGATTTCCAGTGGGAGCACGGCTTCACACCCGTATACCAAAGAAAATGGCGTAGCTTTAGTTGGGGTTCGCACAGTTGTGCGATAGGCCCATAAGCATTCACCTAGTTTGTCGTCCCAGTCCCGTTGACTTTTCGAGACGAACTTTTTGAGAAGCTTACCAATGGTCTTGTTGAAAGCTTCTGCGAGGCCGTTAGCGGCAGGATAGTATGCCGTTGAGGACACACTCTGGATTCTGAACTTAGCGCAGAATCTCTGGAAAGCCTGGCTGATGAACTGAGGTCCATTGTCATGGACAATTCGCCGAGGTACACCGAAACGGTAAATAACGTGATGTTTCACGAACTTGATCACGTTCGACGATTTGACCTCCTTCAAAGGAATGGCCTCAGCCCACTTAGAGAAATAATCGGTTATTGTCAAAATGAACCGATGTCCTTTTGATGATGGTGGGCTGATAGGGCCAACCACATCCATCCCCCACATTTCAAATGGCCAGGTAGAGGTCGTAGAGTGGAGGTAGCCTGGTGCTTGATGGATGAAATCGCCATGCACTTGGCAAGCGTGACATCTTTTAGCATAAGTGACGGCGTCGGCAATCATCTTGGGCCAATAGTAACCCAATCTTTGGAGTCGATGTGCCAGTTTTGGGCCAGGTTGATGGGCTCCACACATACCGTCGTGGGCTTCTCTCAATACCTCTTGGGCTTCTTTTGGTGAGAGGCACCGGAGCAAGATCCCGTCATGCGATCGACGATACAATGTTCGCGTAATCGCATTATAATAGAATTTGGGGGCTTTCTTTCGAATGGCAGCCGCCTCTTTGGTGTCTTCAGGCAGAATGTCGTATAAGACGAAATCAATGTAGGGGAATCGCCAGTCTTTAAGCTCTGGACCGGTTGACAATTCCAGTGCTTCTTTGCCTTGACAATCTCCCTTTGACTCCTGATAGCCCTCGAGAGCATTTCTCGGGCAATACAGGTCGTGGCTGTAGACGAATATCTTCTCCATTGCTCCAGCTGGAAGAGCTAAGGAGGCCGCGAGGGATGCGAGTGCATCCGCGTGCGCATTTTGCCTGCGCGGTACATGGTCGATGTAGAAGCTTGTAAACCCCTCGGCCATGCGGATAGTTGCGTTGTGGTAGGGTACTAGGTCCTCATGTCTGACTTCGTACTCCCCGCGAACTTGGCTGACGATGAGTTTAGAGTCGCCGTATGCCTCGAGATTTTTAACGCCAATCTCATCGGCGAATTGCATCCCAATCAAAAGAGCGTTGTACTCCGCCACATTGTTGGAACAAGGCTCAGTTAATGAGACAGCTCGGGGAATCACATAATTTTGTGGGGATACGAGTACTACTCCTACCCCCGCTACTACGTGTCCCTTTGGGCTTGTTCTTGATGCACCGTCGAAGAAAAGTTGCCATACTTGACTTTCGAACGATGTCTGAGTCAGGCAGACTTCAGCAACTTCATCTGGGAGATCCTCGTAGACTTTGGCTGCCCTCGGATCTGGGTGCTCAGCTAGGAAATCCGCCACTGCTTGTCCCTTAATGGCCTTTTGTGGTAAAAAGTGCATCTCATATTGGGAGAGCAATATGGCCCATTTTGCCAGCCGGCCGTTTAATGATGAAGGCTTAGTCATAAGTAACCTCAGGGGGTTGACTTTTGATATGACGTTTATAGTTTGGCCTACCAGATAGTGCCGCATTTTCTGAATAGCGAACACTAATGCCAAACATTCCTTCTCGATCGGGTTATACCGATGTTCGGCTCCGATCATTGTTCTACTCAGATAGTAGATTGCTTGCTCACGTCCGTGATCATCATTCTGAGCTAATAGAGCTCCCAAAGAATGATCCATTGCCCGAACGTACACCAGGAAAGGCTTTCCGGATACCGGAGCTGCAAGGACTGGTGGTTGGGTGAGGTATTGCTTGATTTCCTCGAACGCTTGTTGGCAAGCGTCATCCCAAATGAATGAGACACCCTTCTTCATTAACTTAGCGAAGGGTTGGCATCTTCCGGAGAGGTTTGAGATAAACCTGCGGATGTACGCCAATCGTCCCTGCAATCCCCTGAGTTCTTTGAGATTTCTCGGGGGTTGCATCTCCTGGATAGCGCGAACCTTTTCCGGGTCCAAGTGAATTCCGGTGGATGTTACAACAAATCCTAAGAATTTGCCACTGGCCACCCCCAGGAAGGACTTTGTGGGATTCATCTTCAATTGATGAGTCCGCATGATGTCGAAGACCACCTTCAGGTCCGCTATGTGATCACCTTTAGTGCGGCTTTTTACCGCGATGTCATCAACATAACATTCCACCGTTTTGCGTATTTGCTGATGGAAAATGGCGTTCATGGCCCTTTGGTATGTTGCCCCTGCATTTTTCAGTCCGAAGGGCATGACGGTGTAGCAATATACCCCTAGAGGTGTCCTGAAGGAGGTATGCTTTTCGTCATCAGGATACATTTTGATTTGATTGTATCCTGAGAATCCGTCCATGAAGGACATTCGTTCGAATCCACAAGTATTGTCAATCATGACATCTGTGATCGGCAATGGGAATTCGTCCTTGGGGCAGGCCTCGTTTAGATCGCGGAAGTCGATGCAGATCCGGATCTTCCCGTTCTTCTTGGCGACGGGGACGATGTTGGCTACCCAGTCGGGATGTTGTTCTTCCCTGATGAAGCCAGAATCAATAAGTTTTCTGACTTCTGATTGAATTGCCTCCATTATTTCTGGACGAAACCGTCGCTGCTGTTGTTTGACAGGCTTTACGTCCGGATTGATGTTGAGGCGGTGCATAGCCACTTGAGGATCGAGTCCTGGCATGTCCTCATAATTCCAGGCGAAGACGTCTATATACTCTTGTACAAGAGATATTAGATCCTTTTTCTCCGAAGGTGACAGGCCGTCACTTATGAAGATGGGCTTAGGGTTAGCCTCATCTCCTAGGTTGATCTGAACAACCTTGTCTTCTGTGGGTGGCTCGCGCTGTTCAAAGCGAGTGTCCCAAAGAGCATTTAAATGTTTGATCCAAGGATCTGTATCAGATTGGATCATTTCTTCATTTCCATCTTCCAGGTGGCTTGTCGAAACCATGTTCACTGAAAGTTCCTTGAAGATGTTGCCGACACTGACATCTGACTCCCAAGATGATGTGTCTGAAGAGTAATCGTTGCTCGACGATTCTTGAGAATCGGAGGCTGATGGGACCGGAGTTGATACATAGCCCAACCCCCGGCGCGTCCGATGATAATAATCGGGGGCCTTCCCTTTCGGCACAAAGGATCGAAGCAGCGTCCTCCTTCCTTTGCCGAAGTTCAACCCGGGTCTGTTGGTCAGGTCGTACCCCATGCATCTCATCATTTTGAGTGCTTTTGGTTCATAATGACCGAACTGAGGGGATTCCTCCTCGCCTTCCGATTCTTCGCGGGGCGTTGGTTCAGACGAGATTCGCCCAAAAAGAATTGGTTTTTGGCCTTTCCGTCTTGCTGGAACCATAAATATAGATTCTTGCGCATTACCATTATCTTGGTATGTCTCGAAGGACGACTTCACTGGTACATGCAACGATGTCAAAGCATCTATTGCCGACCAGGGGTCATCGTCTACTTCGGTGCTAGTGTCTGATGGTACTGAATCAGAAGCAAACACAGAAAAATACGCAAAATCTAAATCTTCATTAATATACCAACCGCCTACATCGTCGGTGGTATTATCAACATCGAGCTTATTAGTGCTCTTTACAAGTGGTTCTAACTCCCACAGGCACTCTTCTTTCTCGGGCTCGGTGTCAGCTTCGTTACCAGAGTCTGGCTCCTCTGGTCGCGGGACTTCATCCGTCTCCACCGGATCTTGGTACAGCAAAGAGTCGGTGAAATAATTCTCGACCCCTTTGAACGGATACCTTTCGGCGATCAACGTCTGCACCTTTCCACTCCCGTCAATGTATTTCATGACTTGGTGGAGAGTGGAGGGAACGATGGAGTTGCGGTGAATCCACGGTCGTCCCAGCAATAGATTGTAGGAAGTGTCGGCGTCGATGATGTAGCATGTCACTTCCGACTTGAGGCTTCCAATCTGGCATTTGAGCTTGATTTTCCCCATCGGACGGGTCTGGTTGGCATTGAACCCATAGATAGTTGTCTGGGTAGGGCTCAAACGATGAGTAGGAATGCCCAGATGTTGCATGACCCGGCGAGGCATGATGCTCAACGCGGACCCTGGATCTACCTGAATGCGGTTCACCTCAGACGATCCAATATACCCTGTGAAATACAGGGGTCGATCATGCTTCCCTTTAACCTGCATATCATCTGCTGTGAAGGTAATGCAGGGAGCATTTGGGGAGGTGTGGAGGCAATCCTCTACATCTTCCTCCTTCGGCACCTGGGTCATGAAGACCTCGGCATTTGCCAGAGCTTCTTGTAGAGCTTCTCTGGTCGACTTTGATAGTCTAAGAAGTTCATACAAGGTAATGCGTGCCGGGATGTTGGCTAGTTGAGCCAGGACATCAAAGCGGTAAGGTGTCGTGGATCCTTCCGCCATACCTTTCGAAAGAACTCGAGAAAACCGAGTTTCTTTCTGTTTCTCCACAGGTTGTCTTGTGGAGGGCTTGGTTGGCTCTGCAGCTGGTTGTGGAGGAGTTGCCGCCGTTTCACCATACTGCTTCAAGTACGGCTGTCCCGAACGGGTTCCCGCCATCGGTTGGTTGGGCTCTGCGGCCAAGACTATTGTTTCCTCTTCTGAGTCGGTTAACGAGGGAACATCAGTCTCGGCTTCTCGAGAGGAGGCACACACCACATTGCAGGATGAAGCCTTTGCCTTGCCTTTGGATTTCCTGTTGGTCACAGTAGTCCATTGCTGTTCATTGACAAGGTCAGGGTGGACCCACATGATTTCCCCTTGAGGTGTAGGGACGGGTACCAGGCCTTTCTCTTGCTGCTGGTGAGGGTCTGTGTTGACCACTCTCAGCTCTCCTCTTGGGATAGGGACTACTCCAGAGGGTGTCGGAGGTTGTCTTCCGAACTGGAGAACTGACGTCACATTAGCCGTCACCTTCTTCTGCTCTGGTCGGAGTTTCAACACCTCCGCGTCAATCAGAGCTTGAAGGATGTCCTTGAAGACATAGCAGCTTTTGGTAGGGTGCCCCAGCATCCTGTGGTACAAGCAATAGGTGGGATTGTCGGTCTTGCCGACTTCCTCGGGGCGCCTAGCTTCAGGGAGCTTCAGTCGGTTGCTCTTGTTGAGTAGTTTAAAGAGTGAATCGACATGTTCCTCCTTGAAGGAATATTGCTTGTTGGCGCGTGGCTGGCTTGAAGAGCCACTCGCCTTGCCTGATTGAGGTTTGGCGGGAGATTTGGTCTCCGTTGCCAAATTATCCTTCCGCTTTGTTTGGAGGGATGTGTCTGGCGCACGCCTTGTCGACCTTTCCGGCCTAGGCTTACCTTCCTCCGCTCTGACGCGGGCGACAATCTCCTCAGCCTGTTCACCTTGTTGGACTAATTGCTTCCAGGTGCGGCTTTCAGCAACTCCTATTTGAGCAAGGAGTGAGGTTTGGAGATTGTGGCGGCATGTTTCCACCAGGGTGGCCTGGGTCATACCGCTTGGACACCGGAGTGCCACGTTCCGAAACCTTTCCACGAAAGACTTAACGGACTCTCCCTTTCGCTGTTTAGTAGCCAAAAGGGTGGGCATCGTGACTTCTGAGTCATCTTCGAAGAAGCGTGTTAAGAACAGCTTCTCCAAATCGCCCCAGTTCTTGATAGAACCTTCTGGGAGCTTCATGAACCATTCAAAGGCCAACCCTTTCAGGGTGCCGATGAACAGACGCGCCAGGATAGCATCGTTGTCTACTACATTCCCGGTTTGGGATTTGAAGTAGTAGATGTGCTGGTTGGGTGACCCCTTCCCATCAAAGGCTTGGAGAGTTGGAGCTTTGAACTTGGGAGGGTACGGAACCAAGTCCCATTCAGCCGGGTAGGGCCGAACCACTCCTACTTCTTGGAGGTCTTTGCGATTGGCAAGGGCCTCGAGGCGTCGCTCCAGTTGACTCATTCTTTTAGCATGAGCCTTCCCCGGGTCTTGGTCGCCCTTTACTTGCGACGAGGACTTGGACGAGCCGGAAGTAGATCGCCGCGTCTCCTCAGAAGGTTCGGAAGATGAACTTTCTCCCTTTCTCCTTTGCCCTTTGACTTTTTAGGAGGAGACCTCCTCCTGTCTTCGAGCAGCTGTGCAATCGCCTGCTTGAGGGAGTTGATAGATTCCTGCTGAGAAAGAATCATATCCATTTGTGCCTTCTGGATCTGTTCTAAACGTTTAGCCGTCTCCTCAGGAGTGCCTGTCATGTAGGCAGAGGTCTCCTTCTCGACGGAAGAGTTCGAAGCCCTCGATTCCGCTACGGCGGAGTGAGAATCATTCACTTTAATGCCATGGGCTAAGGCATTATAGTCAATTGGGGGAATGGCCCCAGTCCGGGTGCGAGTGTGTTGATACACCCCTTCCGGTTCAGAGTCAGACTCATCTGAGCTGACTGCAGGTTGTTTTCCCTTGCTCCTGCTTGTCATATTCGCAGTGAGCTCCGGGTACTCAACGTCAGAGAAGGTTCTCCTTCTGTGGGAGCGTCTTCTTTTAGCTGACGGGGGAATCAGGGTCAGCTGTCTGACTAAAGACTGCTGATGTACGCCTGATCCGCAACGGCACTCAGAGAGCATATGGATGAGCCGTTGGCAGCAACACGACGAAGTGGCCTGATTGGCACTTCTTTTCTTCGTCAAATAATCTCTCAAATCCATGGGAGGGGGATTGAAAAGATTAGCCTCGCAACGTCGAAGACGGGAGGCATCCATGTGCTGTACAGCCTGGACGCAGGCTTCAGGGACGCGGTTCTCGCGCCGCAGCTGTTCAGCGCGCGTCTGGCGTCTCTGTTGAGACAAGACGCGCCTGTCGCGTTGCTGCTTGGTGTGTCGGGGCAGAGACACTTGAGAGAGAGTGGGCTGCTGGGCCCCACGTCTATAGGCGCGTGCCTCTTGTGCTTGACAAGGCACAGAGGCTTCACCTTGGCGTTTGGTGAGTTGGTCCTCAGAGGACCTAACTGAAGGAATCTCGCGTTTGGGCCGCCAAACGCGGACTTCGCGGGGCGCGAGCAAGGCGCCAGTTTGTATGCTGCGTCCAGCCTCAGTCAGACAACCAGAGGTTCCAACTTGCAGCTGACGCGCACGTCTCCTCTGTCGACGCTCAGCGTTCCGGTTGCGTCGCGGAGGTGGAGAGAGACCAACAACATCCTGATGCTGAACATCAGAGATTTTAACCACGCGGGTCTCCTGAGAGACGCTGACGCGGGTGTTCTGTGCGACGCGGTTGGTCGCAAAGGCAGTTGTGCCTGGGGCCACGCGGGCCTTCTGAGAGGCGTTGGCGCGTGCACCTTGCTTGGCACAGTTGGCAGCAGGGGCGCCCGAGAGAGCCACAGATCGGGCCTCGGGGCCATTCCCCGTCGAGACCCGGCGGCAGACGCGGGTCTTTGGGCTCTTGGAGCCGGAAGAGAGAAACTCTTCGTACTTCGCCTGGTCGAACTCGACAATGAGCGATTCGACCATCTTCCCCTTACGGAGGACGTCATCCTGCGCCACGATTTGCTCATCAGTGACAAATGTAGTCCCCAGCGGAGTCGCCATCTCTTGTACGCGCCGGAAAAAAGAGAAAGAGATCTTTACTGTAAAATTTTCCTTGAATCAGATGAAAAATTACAACAAAACTGCTTTTTCCTTCCAGTTACAAGGGAGGGAGGATGTTGAGTCTTGAATCCTCCCTTTTTTTAATGCTGGGTTCTTCGTGTGGCGGTGGAGAGTGAATCTTGTTCTCCGTTGACCGGATGACCGTCGGGATCGTCAGGGATCTTCTCTTCGGCTGGTAGAAAGAGTAGCACAGCTCTGTCTACCAAAACTCTCAAAGAGAAGGTAGGCAAAAAGCAGCTTGTACGTAGCAAGCTTGACGAAGAGTTGAGCTCTCTCCTGTCTCGGTCTGTCTCTCTCTGTGATCTTCTGATCCTCTTGATGCCAGATGCCTTTCTGATCGCCCTTGTGTATATCCCCCCTGCCTTCTGATTGCCTCGACCTCATAGCAAACGAGGCTATTTATAGAGGTCCTAGGGGGTGAACGTGCCCCCTAAAAATGCTCCACGATGAGGGGCGAACTTCCCCGCTACATGGGCGATGACTGGCCCCACGATCAGGGCGGTTATAACTGGGGCGTGGGTGCGGACCCTCGCGTCTTGGTGCTGAGACGCGGATGTCGAGCCCACGCGCCTTGATGTTGAGACGCGGGTGTCGAGCCCACGCGCCTTGATGTTGAGACGCGGGTGTCGAGCCCACGCGCCTTGATGTTGAGACGCGGGTGTCGAGCCCACGCGCCTTGATGTTGAGACGCGGGTGTCGAGCCTACGCGCCTTGATGTTGAGACGCGGGTGTTGGACCCTCGCGCCTTGGTGCTGAGCCTTCGCGTCTAGAACTTGAAACTCTGCTTTTTAATGGCTTGTCTTTTAGTGATTTTTAGACAGCCTACAATATCAAAATGTGGCAACTAAATAAGAATCAAAGAGGACTCCATGAGGAAGCTAATCTCCAAACAAAACCCTTTTGGAAGTTATATCCACTTCTGTGGCCTCCCAGCTTACTTGCAGGAGGCACACTATACTACACCAATGCCTCTGACGGCTAAAGGATAGAGAAAATAGTTGGCATTTAAGCCCAATGAAAAGTTCTCGACAACTCATCATGCTGAGGGAAAGAGCGTGGCTACCCCATGTCACATCCCGCTTCCCAAAACATGTGAAAACGGAGTCACGACGAGAGTCGGCGATGTATATTCACGAGAAATTACCCCACGTATGTACGCTAAGCCTAAAGTAACTTGACAAGCTATATAATTACTATAAAGAATCAACACCACTGCAATAATATATATAATGTCTACACATGATCTCAGATGAAATAAAAATTAAAGTAGAAGCAAGTCTGATATACAAGAATCAAAGAATAATAGCAGAAATAAAGGAAGGCAAGATAATAGAATAGGTAGAGAGAAACTCTGGTTCCGCCAACATGTCCATTCTCATCGAACATCTGATTAATAACATGAAACATCGAGTATCTGGATGTGCAAATTCAGTGTTGTCAGGAAGCGACCTAATGAGTGTTTAAAAAAAAAGAAAGTGCTCGTGAATATAAACAGTGTACATAATGATAAACAGTATTGGAATAAGAGATATGTAATATATGAAACATGAACATAGAGCAATAAAGTCAGTCAATGCAAAACTCAAATGTTAAATCAGGTCAGGTGTCTATCACAGTATATATATATATATATATGTGTGTGTGTGTGTGTGTGTGTGTGTGTGTGTGTGTGTGTATGTATATATATATATATCATGTGGGAAGAATAAGTTATGCTACGGTCTAATGTACAATCAGGTGTCTATTATAACATGTACATATCTATGTTCAGTCTGTAATATCAATATAAGATTTTAGTTATGTTATCACTTACATCAACAAACACCAATTGTCATCTGTAATAGATGTATCCCATACTACGCCAATCACACGCGCCAATTGAGGTCCAATGTTATTGAAACTGATCAGTTGGAGATGTTGTCTGTATTTTAGGTAGGTCCCGTGCATACCCGGACCACGACCCAGACTCCTGGTGCTGAACCAGGACTTAATGCAAGGTAGACAGGTAACATGTAATAAGAACAGGAATAGGACTAGGGTGTCAATCACCCCACGAGAACCCTACAGTGGAATCTTTTTTCGGCTGTGCAAGTTATATCCTAGGTCCACCACAAATACAGACGCTGTCTCCTCCATTAATTTTTTCAATCCCAGTGTAAGTTGTTTACTATCATGTTATTAATTTATCAGGATTATTTAATGTACAAATTACCTAGATCACTGGGATAACTCACGAGAGTAATGGTAACAATATCAATATGTGCAATCAGGACACTGGTACAACAAGATATATAATATTGGTGAACAGGATATCAGTATAACAGGACATGTAATAAGTATAACATGCGGGTGTTGTTACCGTATACAATTCTTTTCCAGTAACTATGGTTACATGGACAATATAGTTATCAGGTGGATGTCAAGTATAATCAATAAAGTTTTCAGGTAAATCATGATATTCAGGATGAGTAATGACATGTTGGCGTGAATAGAATAATCCAGGCAAAATATACCATCAACTCAGATCCTCAAAGTCATCCATATATCCACCCTTTAAGTTACCGATAAATCAGGTCGATCAATAACTTGCCATAAAACCCCTAATCATTTAATACAGTTACTTGTCAATGAAATCACTCTCATTCTATCTCCAATAGCTGAAGTAATCAAGAACCAATCATGAAGCAATGGATACCGGAATAAATAACGAGTAGAACATCCTCAATTAATATGGAATTTAGAATGCCTCTACATCTAATAATCAACATCTATAAGATCATCAATATTCAAACAGTATAATCAATGGTAAAACTGAGAATACCCATAAATATCAATCCAACTGCATTAACGTCAGAACACTAATCAAAATCCTCTGAAATGAACGCCAAGCTCATGTCAATCAACTCATCAGTATATCCCTCCTCTACATAATCAGTATATTCATCTTTTAAGTCACTAATATATCTTGGTCCCAACATATAAAATACATAATCATCTATATCTAACCAATCATCACTTTTCAATCTAATTAAGATCATCATATATTCCCAGTTCCATTAAGCTCAATCACAATATCGAGAACCCAAGCGACTAATAAATTATGTATATACATGCACTAGGTCAGGTCAACCCAATCTATGCCTACTCCTCACCCAAGGACAAGTCCACCACGATCGAGTCCGCTGACCAAATCCAATGTAAAGAATATCAATCTCAGGTCAACTCCAACTCTAACTAAGTTAATACTAATCCAAGTATCGATAAACCAGTCTATCGGTTAAACAATGTCATATCTAACACTTTCTCGATAACTACAGGAGTCTTAGTCAGAATAATCACCAACAACTGTCGATAAACGCTATACATAAAATTTGTCCTCTATCCTCAAATATAAAGTAGATCAACTAATCAGTAGATCAAATCAAGTCACAGTCTATTGTATACCACAAACAGTCCTGAATTAATAGGGGTGACCAACTATCACATGAAATGACGCTGATAAGTGTTCAGATAAACTGTATAATAAAAGTGTACACTCAATGACATCATATGGAATAGTACGGGTGATTATAATGGTAAATTTTTTCATACAATAATATGATATAATATGAACAGATACACTAATATCTACAGTAACAGTAAATAAAGAAAAATATAAGAACAAACACTCACATGAAAAGACGTGATTTTGGATCCGATCACTGTCTGCTTTTCACCGCACGACTAGTATGGATCCCTGGATCATCCCATGGGTCAGTATTCGAATCGCCACTGTGTTGGGTCCATAATGCGCACCAATTCGGACCGGGTCTGGATCTCACTAAATGGGTCCGCAATCGCTGCAACACACAACTGAACGTATGATCTCACACGAACATATACCCATATACATATGCACACCACATACATACATATTATATATATACACATACATGTAAATCACCTAGAGGGGGGTGAATAGGTGATGGCTAATCTAATGGTCACTAAATGCGGAATTAAAAACTATTTAATGTAAATTAAAACTTATTACACTAAACACCACGTATAACACAAGAGTGTAGCCGAATTCCCCGTGAAGGGCTCTAGACTAACTCCTCAAGATTCCTCTAAATAAGAGTTGAGGTGCCGCGTTGGCTCTCTTGGTTGAATACAAGTGTTAGCAAACAATCCCCAAGCATTTACAATTAAGCACACAATATATCAAGCATATAAAGATAAAGACAATAATAGCATGCAAGATATAAAGACAAGAGTAAGAGATAGAGAGTGAGCAATCGCAAACACGGGAGATTTGTTTCGAGGTTCGAGCACCCTTACTCTACGTCCCCACCTTACACTTGAAGGATTTTCACTATAATCGATCCCACCGGATCACTCGGTGCCGCAACACCTACAAGGCGAGTTCACACTTGAACTCCTTGGACTCTCTAGTCCCGTACACACCGCAAGCCCACAAGCTCACCGAGGCCGCACCTCAAACACCGAGTTCTCACTAGAACCCGAAACACCGCGAACACAACCATCCGCCTCCTCAAAGTACAAAGATGGAACTTTGGTGATCACAACACTTTGATCACCTAAAATCCTCTCACAACAAATCCCTATAGGTAGATATAGCAATGGATAGCTCAAGTGTTTTGTGAGAAAACAAGGATTGAAATGGTGGAGGAAAAACTGAAGAAAATCACTTTTAAACACTCTTGATAAACTCCCCTTTTGATTGGAAATATTTGCTCTCAAATAAGTGGAGAAAACTTCTTAATGGAGTTGGAAAAACTAGCTCAAAACCCACTTGAAAATCTTAGAGAAAACAGCCCCCAAATGCCCCAATTTATAGAGCTAGAAAAAACTAGCCGTTGGAGCCAGGTTGGCCTGTCGGTCGACCGCCCGGTCGACCGTGGCCTGGATACAGAGAGCAGACTCTCTGTCTGGTCGACCGGCCCGGTCGATCGGGGCTTTCCAGAGAGCAGAAGCTCTCTGGCGATCGACCGGGTCGGTCGACCGGCCCTCCAACCAGAACTGGCGTGCACGTCTGTGCACGTCGGTCGACCGACTTCAAGCCCGGTCGACCAGCAGAAGCCAGTACAGAAAATTCTGGGATAAAAAGTTTGGTCATTTTGGCTAAAATAAAATCCCATAAAATCATGAAAAATCTACAAAAATAGTTTTAACATTATACTTTGATAATCAAACATGCTTGATCAAAATCAAGACATGTTACAAACAATTTGAACTATTTTTGTAACTTGGAAATTTTGGCTAAAAACGAAAACTGTATTTTTCCAAAATTTGTTTTTCTAAAACTTCTCCAAATATAAAAATAAGATATTTTAAACTCATTTAAAGCATAGAGTGTATGGATATGATCCACTACACATACATGGTGAAATATCTATGTTTTTGACATTAAGCTCTAAATTTGGTTTTGGTTAAAACATATATACTTGAATTCCAAAAATCAAACCGGTATTTTTCAAAAAGAAAACTCTTTTGTATTTTCCAAAATAAAAATTCTTTTATGAAAAACTTATCTAAATCAAGAGTGTGTGTGTATAAGATATACTTGAGCAATCCACCAACTATTCTATCCTTTACATTTTAATCTAAAACAACATCTTATAAAAACAAACCTAGACACAAGTCTTGATCTTGAAGGTCTTCACTTGAAGTCTTCACATCTTCTTGACTTGGTCCAAACACGATCCATAGAGCTAGACTCCTCTTGAGTACTTGATGTGGTCTTGATGCACAAGCTCTTGAATCAAACCGTGCTAGCTCCAAAACTTGACTTTAAATCCTTTGTTGAAGCTATGCACCTACTAAGATCTTGATCACAAATCTGAGACTAAATAAATACAAGATCATTAGTACTATAACTACATGAGTTGATCATCATCAAAACTAGAGTGATGGGCCTTTGGGCCAACAATCTCCCCCTTTTTGATGATGACAAAACTCATGAAGTTATATATGCATGGATTAAAGTAAAGCTTCAAAGAAGCTCCCCCTTAACTCATGCATCACAATAAATAATGAATATGCAATGAAAGTACATAAACATGTATGCAAATACAAGGAGAGAAACATGCATAAACAAGCATAAAACTCATCAAATTTTTTTCTCCTATTTGCAATACAAAACATATATGCATCTATTTGCAATACAAAACATATATGCATAAACATAAATCCTTCTCCCCCTTTAAGAATAAAGTAAGGAAAACATGCATATATACTAAAATACTTCTCCCCTTTTTGTCAATCATCAGCAAAGGGGTTAAAGTAAAAACAAAAGTTCTCCCCCTTTTCATCAAAAGCAAAAATCAATAAAGGGGTGACATAAAACAAATCAAATAAAGGATATATGCGATATACATTCATGAAGAGGAAGACGCTAAGTTAACTTCCCTACACATATACATTACATGAAAGAGGGATGACAAGCCCTAATTCACATAAAGCATAATATGCAATGCATAAGAGGAGATGTGAAGCTCCCCTACACACGTGTACCGCATAAAAAGAGTTGTCAAGCTCCTCAATATAAGATACACTCATCATGAATCTATATGTAGAAGAGATGTTAAGCTCCCCTTGCATATAGGCAATACAAAACAAAACATTTTTAATTTTCAAAATTTCATATTAAAAAAAATTTTGAATTTTCCTTAATAAAACAAATTTTGAGATATCTAGTAATCAAATTTTAAGATATCACATAAACAACCATTTTTAAAGGTACCATTTGTAAAACAATCAAATTTTATGATACCAATTGTAAATAAACATTACAATTTTGAATTTTAATCAAAATAGAATCATATTGATACTAATTGAAAATTATTGTAAATTATTTTGATACCAATTGCAATCAATATATACCAATTGAAGATTATTGCACATATTTGATATCAATAAAATACCAATTTTAAAAATAATGATCACTTTTATATTTCATTTTCTTATTTTAAAAAGCTTATGCATTATTATTAAAATATCAATTGAAAAATCAATTGAAAAACAAGATTTGAATTAAGCTTAGCATAAGCAAACTTTGTGCTTTAAATATGTAAATCGATTTTAACTCAAGCACAAACAAATCATATATATATGTATGAAAAGAGAATACCAATACAAATTGATATTATTGAGATTATGAAGCATACATATATAGAAAACAAAATATGAGTATATACAAAATGAATATCCATTGAGATACCAATTGAAAATAACAAGGTAAATCAAGTATATAACTCATAAACTATCAATTGAAGAACAATAACTAGTTAAAAGTAATTTTTGAAAAACTAGTTAAAGATCCTTCAAACATGAAACAAAATCATATGTATCATGAACCATACTAAATACATAAAATTCGACACTCAAGGTCCATAAAGCTCAAAGTGATCATGAAATATAGTCATGAATAAACAAATAAAGTGTGAGTGTACAAAAATTATGTAATTAACATTTTTCATGAAAATAATCAATGAAGCTCAAAACATGAATATCATTTTATTAAACAAAACATGAAAATTTATTTTTAAAAACTAAACTTCTAGGTATATGTATGATTTATTCAATCCTAACAATATGCATACATATCCCAAACATAAATAAGAGTCCATAATGTAAATTGCATGAAGGCAAATAACTCATGGGATATACATGTATATTTATTAGATTTGAATACAAAATACATATACATGAAGTAAGACATGAAAATAGGCAAAACAAGTGTAAATGAGAGAATCATCAAAACTAGGCTATACATGTGCATATAGTGAGTACAAATGAACAATGAAGTGCAAACAAATATGAATCAATTTGTTACTCACTACTTGTACAAGTATACATCCGAGTTTTGATAAAAACTACATTAAAATAGTATTTACCACATGAAGCACAAAACATGAATATGCTAAAGAAATCATCAATGAAAAGCATGTAAACTAAACTAGAAGTTTAGAGATAGTTACCAAACCAAAGAACTAACTCCAAATCTCCAAAATATGGTGGTTGTTCCACCAAACCTCCTTGATAGCGGTGCATCAAAATTATGTCCATCAAGTCCATGTGCATCCACCATCAAGACACCATCCCTCTCACGTCATGTGAGAGTCCTCACCTACATCAAAACACAAGGTGGGGATTTTGGTACCCATTTTCTTTTGGGTCCATGTGGGTTAGTCTTATAAGGAACACAAATATTTTTCTTATTAGCAACATCTAAAGCATTTATCTTATCATAACAAAATTTTGCTAAATGGCCTTTGCGGCCACAATGTGTACATTTGTACACCTTAGGATGCATATGTGTATGTGTGTGATCGTGGCGTGCAAATAGTGAATATGCATGATGTGGGTGATGTGCATGAATATGTGGAGTTTGTTCCTTTGAAAACAAAGACTCCAATCTAGAGTGGTTAAATGCACATGTGCTCAAGGTTGAGCTCAAACAATTTATTTTATTTTTCAAATTTTAATCTCATTTTGATTAATGGTGGCATGTAAAGCATGGTGAGATTGTGAATCATTTTTTTTATTCTTTTTAGAAACTTTTTCTTTTTCTTTTTCAACAATTTTTCTTTTCAAGAAGTGTTTTCATTTAAAGCAACTTCTTTTTGTTTTTCCACCAAAACAACTTTATTTTTCAAAATAGTGTTTCCTTCACAAAGATCATTTAATTTAGACATTAAGGAAACATTTTCATTTTTCAAATTTTCATTTTCTTTTTCAAAACATGCAATCTTAGTTTTAAAGACTCATTTTCTTTTAAATATTTTCAAATGAATCCTTTTCTTTTAACATGCAATCAAAATTCTTTTTCATTTTCTTATTATCTTTCTTAAGCAATTCATATTTTTCTAAGAGTTGTTGACAAAATGATGCTAGTTCATTATATGGCATTTCAACATCCTCTTCTACCTCGGATTCGGTAGTTACCTCAAGGGGGTTGTCCCCTTGGACCATGTAGCACACGTTGGAAGTGTCGCTTCCAACATCCGAGTCACTCTCCGCATAGTATTGTTCTTTTTCGCCAAGGGAGAGAATTGTGTTCCAAACTACAAAAGCCGAATCAATGTTAGAAACCCTAGATAAATAAACATCATTTAGGGTACTTTTCAAAGCATGAATGGCCTTTGCATTAGCCTCAATATTTTTGCCATTTAAGCAATAGGAATCTCTAGTAGTGGCAAAATAAACATGAATGCCTAGGGCTTTGAGGTATAAAGACATCTTAACCTTTCAAGTTTGGATGTTAAGGATGTCAAAGGTGGGAGGTGTCATGAAGTCCATGGTGTGTGTACAAATATTGTGATTAGCCTAAAAATGAGGATCTTTAACTCTAGGTTGTAAGACCCAAATCAAGAGCACTTGGCTCTGATACCAATAGTAAATCACCTAGAGGGGGGGTGAATAAGTGATGGCTAATCTAATGGTCACTAAATGCGAAATTAAAAACTATTTAATGCAAATTAAAACTTATTACACTAAACACCACGTATAACACAAGAGTGTAGCCGAATTCTCCGTGAAGGGCTCTGGACTAACTCCTCAAGATTCCTCTAAATAAGAGTTGAGGTGTCGTGTTGGCTCTCTTGGTTGAATACAAGTGTTAGCAAACAATCCCCAAGCACTTACAATTAAGCACACAATATATCAAGCATATAAAGATAAAGATAATAATAGCATGTAAGATATAAAGACAAGAGTAAGAGATAGAGAGTGAGCAATCGCAAACACGGGAGATTTGTTTCGAGGTTCGAGCACCCTTGCTCTACGTCCTCGCCTTCACACTTGAAGGATTTTCACTATAATCGATCCCACCGGGATCACTCGGTGCCGCAACACCTACAAGGCGAGTTCACACTTGAACTCCTTGGACTCTCTAGTCTCGTACACACCGCAAGCCCACAAGCTCGCCGAGGCCGCACCATAAACACCGAGTTCTCACTAGAACCCGAAACACCGCGAACATAACCGTCCGCCTCCTCAAAGTACAAAGATGAAACTTTGGTGATCACAACACTTTGATCACCTAAAATCCTCTCACAACAAATCCCTATAGGTAGATATAGCAATGGATAGCTCAAGTGTTTTGTGAGAAAACAAGGATTGAAATGGTGGAGGAAAAACTCAAGAAAATCACTTTTAAACACTCTTTATAAACTCCCCTTTTGATTGGAAATATTTGCTCTCAAATAAGTGGAGAAAACTTCTTAATGGAGTTGGAAAAACTAGCTCAAAACCCACTTGAAAATCTTAGAGAAAACAGCCCCCAAATGCCCCAATTTATAGAGCTAGAAAAACTAGCCGTTGGAGCCAGGTTGGCCTGTCGGTCGACCGCCCGGTCGACCGGCCAACGGTCAAAAATCTGACCGTTGTGCCAGTGGTCGACCGGCCGGTCGACCGTGGCCTTGATACAGAGAGCAGACTCTCTGTCCGGTCTACCGGCCCGGTCGACCGGGGCTTTCCAGAGAGCAGAAACTCTCTGGCGGTCGACCGGGTCGGTCGACCGGCCCTCCAGCCAGAACTGGCGTGCACGTCTGTGCACGTCGGTCGACCGACTCGGTCGACCGACTTCAAGCCCGGTCGACCGGTCCGGTCGACCGGCAGAAGCCAGTACAGAAAATTCTGGGATAAAAAGTTTGGTCATTTTGGCTAAAATAAAATCCCATAAAATCATGAAAAATCTACAAAAATAGTTTTAACATTATACTTTGATAATCAAACATGCTTGATCAAAATCAAGACATGTTACAAATAATTTGAACTATTTTTGTAACTTGGAAATTTTGGCTAAAAACGAAAATTGTATTTTTCCAAAATTGGTTTTTCCAAAACTTCTCCAAATACAAAAACAAGATATTTTAAACTCATTTAAAGCATAGAGTGTATGGATATGATTCACTACACATACATGGTGAAATATCTATGTTTTTGACATTAAGCTCTAAATTTGGTTTTGGTTAAAACATATATACTTGAATTCTAAAAATCAAACCGATATTTTTCAAAAAGAAAACTCTTTTGTATTTTTCCAAATAAAAATTCTTTTATGAAAAACTTATCTAAATCAAGAGTGTGTGTATAAGATATACTTGAGCAATCCACCAACTATTCTATCCTTTACATTTTAATCTAAAATAAAATATTATAAAAACAAACCTAGACACAAGTCTTGATCTTGAAGGTCTTCACTTGAAGTCTTCACATCTTCTTGACTTGGTCCAAACACGATCCATAGAGCTAGACTCCTCTTGAGTACTTGATGTGGTCTTGATGCACAAGCTCTTGAATCAAACCGTGCTAGCTCCAAAACTTGACTTTAAATCCTTTGTTGAAGCTATGCACCTACTAAGATCTTGATCACAAATCTGAGACTAAATAAATACAAGATCATTAGTACTATAACTACATGAGTTGATCATCATCAAAACTAGAGTGATGGGCTTTTGGGCCAACAATACATACCCAAGCATACACTATATACACACTGATTGAGCTTGACCTGCACACAAAATACAGAATTTTAGAACTTTTAAAATAGTAGTGCAAGGTGCTCAATTCTACCGCAATAGCAAGTGGCTATGCGGGTCGTGATCCACAAGGAGGGACTAGCGATGGAAGCTTTTTTAGTAAGTCTTCTTTTAAGATACAAAGTATGGTTAAAGTTCTTCTTTAGTTCTTTAAAAGAAAAAGGAAAAAATGAGTTAAAGTTGAGTTAGAAAGAAAGCGGTAGAATAAGAAGGTGGAGAAATAAGAAGTGATTTGTACAAATGAGATTGAAAAAGAATGATAAAATATTTGGTGGATTGTGGTGTTCTAAACTAAATGACTAAAAGAAAAGAAACTAAAAATTACTTACTTCTTTTGGCCAAATACCTACCTTGAATCTTTTGCAATGATGTTACCTTGAAGCGAGACGATCAACGTATAGCCCATAAGAGTTGATTCCCGTTTCCTCTATATTATATCATCAAGACGTTGCAAGTATGAAGTGATACAGAATGAAACTCAAAATCCATCGTCATGGGCTATCGGTGGCACTCGCAAAGGCAAGGCTCTTTTGATGCTTTTGGACTCACTTGGATAACAATTGTACCAAAAGAAGAAATGTAGAGAAGAAGAATAAGAGCACAAAAACAAAGTACATACAAAAGGGAACTACATATTCGATTTTATAACAATAAGAGAAAAGAAGGAAATCTTACACCAGTGTCACTCTCAGTACAAGATTCATTCTCGTTCTCCTATGAAACTCTGATCTCCTCTGGTTTACATAAATTAAAATTAAAATTATATAAAAAGAAAACAAAAACTTACACTACAAAGAATGAAAAACTGAACTAAATCCTATCTCTGCATGGTCGTTCTCCCTTTCCTTTGAGATTGCAGGTATTTATAGAAGAAATGCAGATGTTAGAGGAGTATGAAGATAGGAAAATCTGGCTATTTCTAAATTTGAATCCTCCCTTATCTCCAAACTTGATTTGATGTGGATATTCAGTTCTAATCTGCAGTTTAATGGCGTGTTGATTGCTAAATATCACTTATCAAATGATAAAATTAGAAATAGTGATCAACATAAGAGTTATAGCTCTATAAGTCCTATTTTTGTATCATCTTGAATCATCAGATTTGAGATTTGATAGCAAAAGTTATGATTCAAATACTAAAATATATTTAGTCAGAATCTGAGTCAAACTAGCTTCATCTCATCTGTTGATCTCCTCTCTATCTATTTAACTCTCTGTATTTGATATTATCCTCGATTGATCTTTAGCTAACCAAAATATATTTATAGAAATCTGAATTTTACTGGTTTCCATTTGGTGTTATCTTTCTGATTTGCTCTGATCTTCAGCTGAACATTTGCCCCAATCCTTAATTTATTCTAACTAGATCTGGAATCATCCTCAGCTAACCAAATAGATCCAGTTAAATCTGATTTTAACTGGTATTTATTTGGTTTAATCATCTTTCTTTTCATTATTATCTTCTACAAAATAGACATTTAAGACAAAGAAATTAGCAGATTTATTACACGATAAATGTAGAAGCATAATAAAAAGAATGCAAAATATGTGTACGATCACACCCCCACACCTATCTTTTGCTCGTCCTCAAGCAAAACAACAAAACTAAACCAAAGATTATTAGACCACTTTCGCAGGTCACTCGATTGCACTGAGCTTGTTCAATAAGCCGTTAAACCTCTAGGTTACCCTAGAGGACAAGTTTTGTCTCGTGAGGGTTTTCAGTGGATTACACCCACAAAATCCATAAAGAAAGAGAAACAAAGAGTTAGTATTTTCGAAAAGCATTTTGAAAGAGAAAATATTTGAAATATAATTGTAAGATTTAAGTAATCTATAAGTTATAGGAAAACTGAATTTTTTATTCCTAAACTTAGTCTCTATTCAAAAATTTGTTATCAATCAAAGTAAGGAGTCAAATTGTACTTCTCATCTAGTCTATTACTTTACCCTAAGTCATATGCACCTTGTGACCGTGAAAATTTTGAATAAGGGTTCTTTAACTCTAACTCTTATGCCTTATTTAT
Organism: Agave tequilana; assembly: GCA_038442645.1. Taxonomy (NCBI): domain Eukaryota; kingdom Viridiplantae; phylum Streptophyta; class Magnoliopsida; order Asparagales; family Asparagaceae; genus Agave; species Agave tequilana. The sequence continues at coordinate 285,439 of JAVJIF010000094.1, forward strand.
TTATATATATATATATATATATATATATATATATATATATTATATTTGGTGGTATTATTCCTTAGTTCTATTAGGCTTTCTAATCTGCCCATGTAACGAGACTTTAATCGATGACTCCCAAACCAAATGGTCTTAGGGCACCGGGTGAGAAAACACCCCAAGGACTTAAGGACTCGAGCAAACTAGGCCACAAAACTAAGGATTTTATTATATGAACCGCTTTTAGGCGTGAGTACTTATGCTTTATTAGGCACAAATACCCAACTTAATCAGAGAATTTTTATATATAAATATTTTTTTCAAACTTATCTAATCATCTTTCGCATAAATACTAAGGCTTGCTTAGGCCAAAGCACCTAGCTAATCAATAATTAGATTTGTTTATCTTTTATATATATATATATATATTTTTATAAGGCATAAGAATCTTTGTTTTTGAACCCTAAGTGAGTAAGTGTATGAAGTGTGCATATTTCATTAAGGTAAAGATCAAAACTAAATTACTTTGACAAATTATCTTCAAAACCCTAAAAATCAAACAAATAATCTTATTTTGACCAAGTATAAGAAATCCTAATTTTGATTTTTCTATTCCTTAAAATTGACTCAATTTCTTACAAAAAATTTGTCAAAATATTGTTTCTATTTTCAAAAAGTTTTTTAAAAGTAAAGAAAATCTTAAAATTTTTTTGTCTTAAATGTCTATTTTGTAGAAGATAATAATGAAGAGAAAGATGATTAAACTAAATAAATACCAGTTAAAATCAGATTTAACTGGATCTATTTGGTTAGCTGAGGATGATCCCAGATCTAGTTAGAAGAATCAAGGATTGGGTAAATGTTCAGCTGAAGATCAGAGCAAATCAGAAAGATAACACCAAATGGAAACCAGTAAAATTCAGATTTCTATAAATTCATTTTTGTTAGCTAAAGATCAATCGAGGATAATATCAAATACAGAGAGATAAATAGATAGAGAGAAGATCAACGGATGAGATGAAGCTAGTTTGACTCAGATTCTGACTGGATACATTTCAGTATTTGAATCATAACTTTTGCTACTAAATCTCAAATCTAATTATTCAAAATGATTCAGAAAGAGGACTTACAGAGCTACAACTCTTATGTTGATCACTATTTCTAATTCTGTCACTTGATAAGTGATATTCAGCAATCAACATGCCAACAAACTGCAGATCAGAACTGAATATCCACATCAAATCAAGTTTGGAGATAAGGGAGGATTCAAATTCAGAAATAGCCAGATTTCTCTATCTTCATACTCCTCTAACATCTGCATTTCTTCTATAAATACCTGCAATCTCAAAGGCAAGGGAGAACGACCATGCAGAGATAGGATTTAGTCCAGTTTTTCATTCTTTGTTGTGTAGGTTTTTGTTTTCTTTTTATGTAATTTTAATTTCTTTGTAAGCTTAGGTTAGATTGAGATTCATGTAAGTAAGAGAGAGAGGCTTATGTTAAGAGTGACACCGATGTACCTCCTCCTTTCTTCCATCGTTTCTGCAAGCAATAAAAGGTAACTTTTTTTATGTTTGTCTTTACTTTTGTTTCCTTCTTCTTCTTTCTACTTTTCCTCCTTTGGTTATGATGAGCATTCAAGTGAATCTAGAAGCATCAGTATAACAATGTTTGTGTGAGTGTCAACGATATTTCATGATGATGTTCTCCTTCTCAAGACTCTGTATCATTTCATTCTTGTTCGTCTTGATGATGTAATGCGAATGGGGACTGAGCTCGATCTTATGGCTTATGCGTTGAACGCCTCCGAAGCAAGGTAGAACATGCAAGGGTTCCAGGTAAGTCATCAACCAAAGGAGGTAAGTATTTCTTTAATCTTTTCTTTCTTTTATTTTTGTAGTTTAGATCACCAACACCAACAACACCCACTTCTTTTATCACTCCTTTTCCATTTCTTTGTACATATCCAATTCTGGTTTCTCCATCTTCCAATCTCTCACTTTCTGCCTAACTTCATTGTAATTTATTTTTCTTTTCTTTTTAAGAACTAAAAGAAGAATTTTTAACCATTAATGGTAGCATAAAGGAGAACTTACTAAAAAAGCTTCCATCGCTAGTCCCTCCTTGTGGATCACGACCCGCATAGCCACTTGCTATCGCGATAGAATTGAGTAACTTGCACTTTTCATTCTTAGTTCTAAAATTCGGTATTTTGTGTGCAGGTTCAACCTCAATCGCATAGCTTAATATCTGTAGCTATTAATTTCCTTATTTGTCTCACTGTACTTCCTTTCTAACCTCAACAGTAAAATGATGTTTGTTAAATGATAAAAACGGTTTAGACTTTACATTTAGGCACGTGTCTAATTCGTTTACATTTTACATTATTGTTGAAGAGTGCTGGAGCAAAAGGTACGTTTGTATGGCATATAGTTTAGGAAACATTCTTGAGTGATTATTTGCTTGTTGAATGTTGCTTTTCTTTATCCTGCACACTTTGCACAATCAATCTTAAGGCTTGTCCTATAAACAAGATTAGGTGGGGAAGTCATTACCCTCCCTTAGCCCACAAACAATCTCCTCACTCACTAACCCAAGCCTAATTAAAAATAAGTAGACGTTGGCCCTAGGGACATCTTGGACTCAATTAAGAGATTATCCTAAGGGGAAGGTGTTAGAATTTGACTTGTGCCAAATCAGTGTCTGAGGAAAGGGATTGAGGGGCGAAACCCCGATGGCTGGTGGTTTGACTTAATTAGGCCCGTCGCTTTTGCGCGGATACCTCCCACCAATCTTGCCCTGACCTGGCTGATTAGCTTGTGGTCAAAGTCTACATTATACCTCCCGTGGAAAGTCTAACCAGTTAGGAGTCGTCTATGTCTAAGGTATACCCTAACTTAGGTTAGAATTTTTTTCTTTTTATTTGTTTGCTTATTTGTTTGTGTTTCTTTGTTTGTGTTTTCCTGTGTGATATGACTTATAACAATAATTTTTTTAGTAATCCATATTACACACTAACCTCTTTTTCAGATATTATCAACCCGGCATATCATAACTTTAACCAACCTAGTGTGCCGGATTGGTCTTATCCTAATCAATATAACCCATGCCCCAATCTTATAACCATAATTTCCAGAATAATTTCAACTCTTCACAGAGTCAGTGGGGATTCACCTCCCCCGAATCCAATTTTCAACCAACTTGTCCTCCTTATCCACTTTGTCCACAATATTTCCAAGATTCATACTCAGTTCCACTAGTCCAAAATAAAAAACTATCAATTTTGGAAATGAGTATGCGTGAGTCCAAACAACAATCACAAAATCTGATGGACTCACAATTTTACCACCAATTCCAAAACAACACTTCATCTTTTCAAGACCAATCGCAACAAAACGATGAACCTATTAACTATGAAAAGATGCTTGAAGTCATGACTCAGGCTCAAAACGCTCGTAATCATGACATAGATATGATGGTCCAATCTCTATGTTCTCACCGTTTGGCCAGTTCTGATGTCGGTAACCATTCTGTTAGAGCCGAAGAGTCATGTTGTTTTGGAACACAAGGCTCTATTTCAGCACAATCATTTGAACTTGCTCAAACTCTAAATTTTGAAAATGATATTTACAGTTTAACAAGTTATTCCTTTCCTGAAATAGAACTTGAGAATGAATATGATCCTGAACCTCAACTTAGTGATTCCATTCTACTTCCTGATTTAACAATGACTCTGGTATCTTCACCTGATTTTAATCTTTTTCCCGAGTCAATATTGGATCCTGTGCCAATTCATAATGAAATTGAATCGCCCATCTTTGATGATCATCATATTGAACTTGACCAATTTTATAATTTTGAAAGTCTCATTGATAAATTGGCAAGTTCTCATTTTTATGAAATTGAACTCAATGAGAAATGTGACCTAGATTCTCAAATCTCTGATCCAGTTCAAATTTTCGAATCAATATTGACTCTTGTTTTGTTACCCGACTTGAGTAATATTTTAGAGTCAGTTTTGACTCCCACACCTATCATTCTTGAACTTGAATCACCAATATTAATTAACATTCCATTGTTGGAAAATGAATGTGGACTTGAGTTTCAACTTCTTGATTTGGACCCACTTCCTGAACCAATCTCGACTCCTGAACCTTTACTTGACTTAAGTCACTTTTCTGAGTCGGTATTAGTTCCAGTACTTCCAGAGTTCAAGTCTATCATTCTATCTTTTCACACTCCATTTTGGGACAAGGCGGTTGACAAAATTGACTCCGAAATTAATTATGGAATTTGAAAATTAGATGGGGTTAAATTTTTATAAAAAACGTTCATGTATATATCATTTTAGTGGGTTATATTAGAAAAATTTCTGGTGGGTTCCTCCGAACTCCACGAAAAGTCGATTGGGCCGTATTTCGTGGACCAATCAGACCACCACCGGAACCACCACCTTAAGGTAATATTTGTTGGCCCAGAGGCCTTTCACTCTAGTTTTGATGATGATTAACTCATGTAGTTATGTTTACTAATAATCTTGTGATGTTTAGTTTCAGATCTCTAACCAAGATATTAGTAGGTGATTAGCTTCAACAAAGATGGTTTGGAAGCTTTCACATGGTGATTCAAGAGCCCGAGCGTCAAAGATCATATTTAGCACTCGTTGGAGTCAAGCTCGGTGGATCACGGTTTGGATCGAGTCGACTTGAAGACGAAGTTCATCAAGAAGACTTCGGTACTAAGTTTAGTTTATGTTTTAGATCCATTTGTAAAGACTAGATAGTGTGGTATGCTCAAGTTCACAACACACACACGTGTTTCTAGTTTTCATGTTTTGGATATTGTTTTTCAGTTTTTGGTTTAACCGATCTTGTTTTTCATGAATAGATAGATTCAAAACAAGTTTACATGGTTTAATGTATATTAGATGTGTTCTATATACATGTATGCTTCATGTCTTAAATAAACTTAGTTTGACATACCTATTCATGTATTTAGGTTTTGTGATTTAACAAAACATATTTTTTGGAATTAAAGTAAAAAACAATGATATATATATATATATATATGTTTCATGTATATTGGACTTTGGTCCATATGCAACATGCTTCAAAGTGTTTAAGTATCATGTTTTTATATTTGGATGAGTTTTTGGACAAAACGAATTTTCATTTGAAAAATCCAAGTTTGGAAAAATACGGATTTTGGTTTTCGGCGAAATTTTCATAACATAAAAATTGTTCAAAAAGTTTGGAATTTGTGTTGAAATTTTTCACACAAGTCTGTATTTCAATGCATTATGCTAAAACTATTTTTGTGGATTTTTAGAAGTTTTATTGGATTTTTTAGAATAATAAAAACCTAACTTTTCTGTCCCAAATAGCAGCCTGCCAGGCTCTGGCGGTCGACCGGACCCAGAGTCGGTCGATCGGACCGGTCGACCGACGTGCACAAAACGTGCACGCTGGCCAGCCACTTGGGCCGGTCGACCGAGCGGTCGACCGACTGCAAGTACCCACTCTCGGGTGGGGGCGGTCGACCGACCGGTTGACCGTAAGGCGTGGGCGGTCAACCGACCGGTCGACCGGCCAGAGAGCATTTGCTCTCTGGATTGGGACGGTCGACCGGGCGGTCGACCGCTAGCCTCCAACGGTCAAAAATTTGACTGTTGGCAGTCGACCGGGCCGGTCAACCGCCAGCCGTCAGAGCTGATTTTCAGCTCCAACGATTAGTTTCTTTGGAGGGCTTTAAATACCCCATTTGCATGGGATTTTCTCTAAGATTTTCAGAGCCAAAAATTTCCTACTTTCTTAAGTGTTTATACAAGATTTCAAATGTGTTCTAGAGCCAAAAAGGATTCATCTTTGCTTTGTTTTAAAAAGGGTTGGAAAATCATTTGAAAAGAAAAATTCTTTGGGAATTGTTTTGATCTTTATTTTCTATTCTATCTAAAGTTTTCCCTAGAGTTTTTCTTTGAGTTTTTGTTTTTCACACTTGAGCTATATCATCTATCCTATCTATTTAGGATCTTTATTTGTGGAAGAAATTTTGTTTCTGGTTGAGATATACCACCAAGTGTTGTACCCTCCCTTATTTGTTGTATCCCTCTTTGGTAGAGGTTGATTTGGAGTGGTGGTTAGCTTCCTCTTTGGTAGAGGTTGAGGTTGTGGTTTGCTCCCTCTAGTGTGAGGTGAAGTTGGTGTTTGTATCCCTCTTTGTGAAGAGGTGGATTGTGGTTGTTTGGCTAGGTGCCTACCCTCTTGTGTGAGGTGGTGATTGAGTTAGTTGTGCATTGCCTCTGGGTGAGGTTGTATTGGTTGAGAGAGGAGTTAGGTACTCCTGGTTATTGTATTTGCCCCAAATTCTCGGTGGAGGTTCCCTGTGTGGGAGTCCTAGGTGGACAAGTTAGTGGATTCGAAATCCTTCTCGGTGAAGGCGGGGACGTAGAGCTGGGTGCTCGAACCTCGAAACAAATCTTGTTGTTTGCGTTTGATCCATTGACTCTAACTCTCTCTCTCTCTCTCTCTTTACTTTGTGCCTTGCATCATTCATATTGTCATATCTTAATTATATGCTTGGCTTGTTTGTGTGTGCCTCACTTGTGCTTAACCACGAGAGCTTTATATAGCGCCTCAACTCTTATTCAGAGGAATCAAGAGGAGTTAGTCCAGAGCCCTTCACCGAGAATTCGGCTACACTTGTTGGTTGCATTAAGTGTTGTTGCTATTAGTTTTTAAATTCCGCATTTAGTTCATTAGATTAGCCTATCACCTATTCACCCCCCCTCTAGGTGATTTCAATATTTCCTTCCCTTTCTTCTTTTTCATGCATCTATGCATTAATTCATACGTTGAGGACAATGCATGAGATAGGTGTGGGGGAGGGTTCTAACATAACTTAGGTTTTTCTTTTTATTAAATTTTTTTTTAACATTTTCTTTACTTTGAAAAAACTTTTTGAAAATAGAAACAATATTTTGACATATTTTTTGTAAGAAATTGAGTCAATTTTAAGGAATAAAAAAATCAAAATTAGGATTTCTTATACTTGGTCAAAATAAGATTATTTGTTTGATTTTTAGGGTTTGAAAGATAATTTGTCAAAGTAATATAGTCTTGATCTTTACCATAATGAAATATGCACACTTCATACACTTACACACTTAGGGTTCAAAACAAAGATTCTTATGCCTTATATAAAAATAAGAAAAAAATATATAAAAGATAAACAAATCTATTTATTGATTAGCTAGGTGCTTTGGCCTAAGCAAGCCTTAGTATTTATGCGAAAGATGATTAGATAAGTTTGAAAAAAATATATATATAAAAATCCTCTGATTAAGCTGGGTATTTGTGCCAAATGACAGAATTAGAATTAGTGATCAATATAAGAGTTGTAGCTCTGTAAGTCCTCTTTCTGGATCATCTTGAATCATCAGATTTGAGATTCGGTAGCAAAAGTTATGATTCAAATACTGAAATGTATTCAGTTAGAATCTAAGTCAAACTAGTTTCATCTCATCCGTTGATCTTCTCTCTATCCATTTAGCTCTCTGTATTTGATATTATCCTCGATTGATCTTTAGCTAACCAAAATGGATTTATAGAAATCTGAATTTTACTGGTTTCCATTTGGTGTTATCTTTCTGATTTGCTCTGATCTTCAGCTGAACATTTGCCCCAATCCTTGATTTGTTCTAATTAGATCTGGGATCATCCTCAGCTAACCAAATAGATCCAGTTAAAACTGATTTTAACTGGTATTTATTTGATTTAATCATCTTTCTCTTCATTATTATCTTCTACAAAATAGACATTTAAGACAAAGAAATTAGCAGATTTATTACACGATAAATGTAGGAGTGTAATAAAAAGAATGCAAAATATGTGTACGATCACACACACACATACATATATATATATACACATACATAATATACATTTACAATTGTGCCACATTATAATTCATGCACACAACAAGTTATACATACGCTAAATACACAATAATATAAATTCACATTCATACACCCATTTACTTAAACAAAACACACACACACACATTATTTGTACACCCATAATATTTATAGTATACAAAGAAATAGGGATGGAGAAGACACTCACGCAGGGGCTGTAAGGCTTGAGTCTGGCCACCGTGGAGCATGCCGGAGGCTGCGGTGGATCTCCGGATAATGCCGGAGAGGAGGGGATTAGTACGGGCTGCCGGAGGGGTCATCGGCTCGTCGGAGCTCACCGTCGGAGGGTGATCTTGACCAAGAACAGGGCTACTGGGTCCTGGCTTGGAAGGGCTCAGTTGGGAGCTCACGCACGCGAAGGAGGGGGAGACCAGGCTGCCATGGAATTGCCGCAAGGAAGGGGAAAGTGGGTGCTTGCTGCCTACATGGTTTGGTGCTGTGGCACGGGATCAGTGGCACAGCCCAAGGGGAGATGCGGGTGGCGGCAGAGATCGCGAAGGCTTGGATGTGGAGTGGTGGAGGCTTAGATGTGTTGGGCACGCAAGGGAGGAAAAGAGGAGATAGATATGTGTAATGTTAGTAGTAGGGAAGATGGGGTGAGTAATGTGCTGTCGAGTGCTGTGGCTCACGACCAAGGGAAGGAGGAGATGGAGTCGCGAAGCTTGTCGGGGATTGCCGCCATGGAGAAGAAGATGGAGAGGACAGCTGCCATGGGAGAATGGCTCCGGGGTGGCTCCAGGGTGGGGATGGAGTGCGGTAATAGTGAAGGGGTGGTGGCGCAGGGGAGAGTAGTGCTCGATCCAAGGGAGAGGTCAGGAGTGCGCGAGGGGTGTCTCGGGTTGTCAGAGAAGAAAGCTCGGCCAAGGAGTAGTGGGGACAACCTGGTAGGGGGGATGTGGATGCCAATGGGAGATGGGGGCGACGACCATGTGAAGGAGAAAAGAAAGGATTATGAAGTGGATTAGGTTAGGTTTAGATAAAGATTATATTAGTTTAGATTTACATTGTGTTGTTAGGATTTAGATTGGTTAGTTGTGATCAGGATAAGGTAGGTTGGGATCAGGAAGATTAAGGATAGGTTATATATAGTGGAGTGAATTAGGTTTCGGGTCCTGGATAATGGGTTAAAGGATAATGGATCTAATGGGTTGAGGATTAGGAAAATGGAAGAGAAAACAACAATGATACTAATATCAATAATAATAATATATAAAATACATAATAAAACTATTAGTAACAATGCTACTAGTAATAATTGTCAATATTAATAATACATAATGATAACAATAATAATAAAAATGATAAAATAATTGATATTTACCATACAATAACAATAATAAACCATAAGTATGATATTAATAATAACACTAATAATAGTAATATATAAAGTCAAATTAACTTTTAATACATCAAAATTACTCATATATTTAATAATAAAAATTTAATAAGTAAAAGCAAATAAATATTTTAAAGATATACAAATACGTATTATCGATTAAGGATATTTCCCCTAACTCAAATGGTAGTTCTTAAAGGCATACCAAATTTGTTGATAGTTGAGAGTTTGCTAAAAATCCTGAGGGACTTGATCCCGCTTTTCCCTCCAAAATCCTTATCAATTCCCATCCATGGAATGGTAAGACCACAAAAGGTTGTAATTGTCTCCCCAGCGAGATGATCATAGAGCAGACCTGCCATGTTAATATTATACCTCCGGCATACCCCGCTGTTAGGTTAACATTATACCTCTAAGAGTGATTTCCCTTAATTTCCCCGACGGATAAAATCTCAACTTGTCATTTCTCTTCATAGAATGACAGGCCCATTAAAATTGCTCAAATCGTAAAAAATCTCGGTCAAGTTAGATACTACACCTCTGACCAAAATTACTTATATCGCAATTAAAATTGCTGTTAAGTTAACATTATACTTCTAACAGTGACTTTCCTCAATATCCCCAGCGGATAAAATTTCAACTTGTCAATTCTCTTGAATAGAATGACAGGTCCGCTAAAATGATCAAATGATAAAATTTTTTTGTTAAGTTAAACACTAAATCTCTAATCAAAATTTCTCATATCACAATATAAATCCCTGTTAAGTTAATATTATACATATGATAGTGATTTTCTCAATTTTCTCAATAGAAATGAGGCATTCGATGCTAAGTTAAATATTACACATCTATTATCTATTTCATTGTTAAGTTGAATACTATACCCATTACAATTTTCTCAAGCTTTTTGATTGAAATCGAGAAGTTCAATGCAAAGTCAATATCACACCTCTAGCATTTATCTCACTGTCAAGTTAACACTAAACCTATAACAGTAATTTTCTCAGTTTTTTCAATGTAAACAATATCTCTTTGATGCTAAGTTAATATCATACCTCTAGCACATGTACCCTTGTCAACTTAATATCACACCTCTAACAATTCAATTTGCTTCCAATTGCATATTCAAACCCGTCATATTAATATTACACCACTAACGACAAAAATTTTCATAAATCCCTAGTGGATTTAACTCCACTTGTTATCTTCATCAATAAGATAGGAAGTCCACAAAAATTCATTCAAATCATGAATTCAATCCCTGTCAAGTTAAACATCACACCTCTAGCAGTAACTTTCTCAAATTCCTAATGAAATTACTAAACTTCGAGATGCTATGTTAATCGTCACCTCTAACAATCAAATTTAATTGCTTTCATTTGTCTGAATTTCAAGCACAAAAAAAAAAACGAGATGAAGGCAAAATAATCACTTTTATTATTCATATCAAAATGGTAAAAGTGATACAAATACTCTCTTATTCAATAAGAAGGAGTGTTGTAAAAGAAGAGGAGACCCGCGTTTTGGATGGCATCCACGTCCAGAATGATCCAACGTGACCTTCGCGTTTGAATCAAACGAAGCTCGCATCTGGAAGCTTCCAATGTGACTCTCGCATTTCTTGAGAGTCGCGTTTCAAACAAGCTCAACACGAGATTTGCATTCAGAAACATCCACCGTGATCCCTGTGTTTCGAAGACAAGACAAGAGTCGCGTCTTTAACAAATGAGACTCGCATCTTCATCAACAAAGGTCGCGTCATTTCTTGCCAACACTAAAGTATGTCCCTGCTTCTGCAATCAATTTAATAGTATACTGGCAAAAGAAATTAACAACTTTACCGGTTCAATAGTATACCGACAAATAAACCAGAACTCATGACAAGTGCTAGACTGAGTTTCAAGGATATTGTGATAATTTTCTCTGGAGTCTTCAAGCAGTTCAACAATACACTCACAATGACCAGAATCCAGACATGATTAAGCTCAGGATATCTCGAAAGATTTCCAGTCTAATCATGGAGAGTCTGAAATAAACGTGAAGTCCAATATATTTTGAAATCCGTCCCAGTCAACCACAGAGTATCGAAAACCTTGAAGAGGGACCTGTAGACTATCTAAAAATCATTAAAGACAAGTCATCATGTTAAGCCAGAGGCCTTTCACCTTATTTTTGATGATAACTAACTTATGAAGGTTAGTTTAAGAATGATCTTGTGTTTAATAAGTTTCAGATATTGATCAAGATCTTAGTAGGTGATTAGCTTCAATAAAGGATTCAAAGTCAAGTTTTGGAGCTAATACATAATGATTCAAGAGCCCACACGTCAAGATCACATCTAGCACTCGGTTGGAGTCAAGTCAGTTGGAGTCAAGCTCATTTGGATTGAGTCATCTTGAAGATGGAGATCGACAAGAAGACTTGTATTTAAGTTTGTTTATAAAGTTTAGATCTTGTGTACAGATAATTAGTTTTAATATGCTCAAGGTCACACACACACACATGAGTTAAAAGTTTATTGGTTTCGGTTTAACCGGTTTTGAATTTTCAAGAATATAGATATATGATTTTCATGAATAGATAGAATCAAAAAAAATTTACATGGTTTTGTGTATGTTGGATCTCTTCCATATACATTGATGATTCACCATGTCTAAAACCTTATTTTGATGTATATCTAGTTCATGGTTTCATGTTTTGCTTTTTAACAAAACTTAGTTTTGGATTTATTGTCAAAAATATAGACATATCTTTTACATGTCTATTGGATTTTATTCATATGTAATATGCTTCAAATAAGTTTAAATATCTTGTTTTTATACTTATACAAGTTTTGAAGAAAACGGATTTTCATTTCAAAATCTGAGTTTTGGAAAATACCATTTTTGGTTTCAAGTTTAATGTTCAAGTCTCAAAAATTGTTCAAATACTTTGTAATATGTGTTGAGTTTTTATCACACATATTTTTAATTCAAATATTTTTAAGAACTTAATTTTGTGGAATTTATGTATTTTATTTGAATTTTTAGGATTTTAAAAGACTAAGTTTCCATTCCCTATATACATGGTTTTGGGCCTTCTGGCGGTCGACCGACCGGTCGACCGATCCAGAGCTCGGTCGACCGGTTGGTCGACCGATGTGCACGAGGACGTGCACAAGGCCTTTGCCTACATGTCCGATGATTAGTCCTCCAATATTGCATATTTCATACTACACTTTCACACTTAATCTTAATAAAATTCTGTTTAATAATGGGTGTTTCTCTTTGTTTCTAGGTCCATGGCTTGAAGAAGAAGAGAGGCCCAAAAACTCTAAATATTTGAGGATTTTTAGAATCAAAAGAGAAACTCACACATAAAGCCCAAATCTGCTGAACCAGGGAGCAGAAGTCAACAGTTTGGGGATACCTACAGGCCATCCATACTAGCACCAGTCTGCTGGAGCTGGCGCCAGCAGACTGGCGCCAATATGGCCGCAGAAACGCAGCCTAGGCTGCGTTTTCGCGGTAGTCCTGGCACCACTCGAGTGGTGCCAGGGGCCATACCTCCCACGTGGTGTTCCATGTCCCCCTTTGCTATAAATAGCCCCCTGGACTTCCAGAGCAGGAGATATGCAATATTTTAGGGTAATTTTCATCTCTATTTTGTAGTTTCGGGTAGTTTAGGTTAGTGTTCTTATTTTTCCTCCTTTGTATTTTCTATTTCTTGTAGATCTTGTAATAGGAAGAGAGAGTTGTACATGTTGGGAAGCAAGAGTGATTGTAATAGAAGGTGACAATATATGAAAGGTGCTCTCTTAACTTATCTTCATTTTCTTCTCTCTAATCCCTTTTACATGTGTAGCTAATTTTTCTCTCATGGCAACTAACTACTAACCACTAACTAGTCTAACTTCTTTTATGATAATCCACATGAATCTAATAGCCTCTACTTGGCCTTGCTCTTGCAAGAGCCAATGATGGATCATGATGATGGATCTAACACCCTAACTTCCTAACAAGCTAACATTACTTTACTCCATGCTTACTTTTAGTTTTGATGGTTTAAGTGTAGCTTGCACTTGTTTTGTTGAGTTGGAATGTGATGAGTTACATATGGGTCATACTTTGAAACGCTCTTGAACCAAGGACTAGTGATTGCTAAGGATACATGTGAGGGTTAGCATGTTGGTGGAGTCATTAGTAGTTAGTAGCCATGAGTTTTCTTTCTTTTTCACTTTGTTTTAAATATTCCAAAAGCCATAAAGACATTCTTTCCTATGTTTCCTACTTCTTTGTTTTCACCGTACTTCTCTTTTACATTCTTTGTTTTCCTTTCTTTTCATTCTTTTAAACATTGAAGAACTTTTAACACACATGTGAATCAACCGGTAAAGCTTCTATCGCCTTCCGTCCTTGTGGATTCGACTCATTTTAGCCTTTATGCTATAACGGAAGTATCAAAGAAGCCAAAGCACACACACACACACTTTAAATCTTGATTTTAAAATATACACTTTTTGTGCACGGCTTTCTCACGATCAAATTTTGGCGCCATTGCCGGGGATGGGAACGGTTTGATTTCACGTTTTTGTTAACCTTTCTTCTTCGTTTTTGATGTGCAGGTTAAATTTTTAGCATTGCAGAAGTCCACACTTGCTCTTATGTAGTTGGGTAAATTCTTGTATATTCTTATACTCTGCTGCTATTTTTTGTTTATAATACATGTGCACTGTAAATAATTTTAAGAACTAAAATATAGAAATTAGATGCTTTAAAATGGTTTAGACATTTGCATCTAGGCACGTGTCAATTTTCATTCCAATATACTGTATTTTGTTCTTGTGTTGTTGTGAGCTTGACTAGGTGTACATATGGCATTGCATATGGCATAGGACAAACACGTGGGTGATTTACTCTCTTTGTATGTTCATTCTTATCTATATTGTACACTTTCACGAATTGAACTTAAGGGCAAAACCCAATACAACATAAGGTGGGGAAGTCATTACCCTCCCTTAGCCCAAAAATCACCTCCCCACTCACACAACCCAAGCCTTAATAAAAATTTGCTAGACGTTGGCCCCTATGGACAACTCGGATTCATTTAAGAGATTGACCTAAGGGGGAAGTTGTTAGAATTTGACTTTTACCAAATCGGTGTCTAAGGTTGGGGATTGAGAGGTGAAATCTCGAAGAACAGTGGTTTGGCATAATTAGGCCCGTTGCTCCAGCACGAATACCTCCCACTAAACATTCCCCTACCTGGTCGATTAACTCGTGGTCAGATTCTGACAATGTACCCCCGTGGACAGTCTAACCAGTTAGGAGTCGTCTAGGTCTAAGTCAACCCTAGCATAGGCTTGTTTTCTTTTTCTTTTTCTTTATTTATTTGTTTGTTTGTTTGTTTTATTGTAAATTGTGAAATGGATTTTAACAACAACAATTTTTTCAATCCTAACATGAATCAATATTTCACACCGACCTCATTTGACTTGGATAACTCCAACCCGGATATGTACAACATAAACCAACCATATATACCGGATTGGAATTATCCGACTCAATATGACCTATACCTCCAATCCTATAACCAAGATTTTCAAAATAGTTTCTACACTTCACAGAGTCAATGGGGATTCACCTCCCTCGAGTCAAACTTTCAACCGCCTTATCCACAATTTTCATAAAATTCATTCTCCGATTTTGGTTCATATACTCCTTTTCCTGTTCCACCAACCGAAGAAAAATCTGATTTGGAAAGGAGTATGGAAGAGTCCCTACAACAAATTTAAAATTTGCTCAATTCACATCAAACTCCATACACTCTAGAACATCCAATTGAAGAGCAATCTGAGCTAGAAAAGAGTGTGGAACTCTTTTGTGAAACAGCAAAACAATTTCAAAATATGTGGGACTCCTCACCTCAACCAAACTTTCAAGAGTCATCTTTTCCAGTCATACCATTTCAAACTACACAACCACAATCTCTGAAAATGAATATGGAACTCTTGCGTGAGTCCGAGCAACAATCACAAAATCTGATGGACTCACGACTTAAC
This sequence comes from Agave tequilana, assembly GCA_038442645.1. Classification (NCBI taxonomy): domain Eukaryota; kingdom Viridiplantae; phylum Streptophyta; class Magnoliopsida; order Asparagales; family Asparagaceae; genus Agave; species Agave tequilana. Next base: position 300,766 of record JAVJIF010000094.1, read on the forward strand.
CATAATTTCCAAAACCAACTTCCATACTCACCTTTTCAAGAAGAACCAATTCCAACAAGTATGGAAGACATGATTCAGACTCAAAATCCTGTTACTCGACCTATCAGTAGGTTAGACTCAATATTGAGTGAATTGATCAAAGAGAATGAGAAAAGTCTTTCTTGTCAACCTTTGACCAATCCTTAACCCTACCGGTTGGACCCAAGAATCATGTGATTTTGGAAATCAAGATTCGATTTCCTTACATTCATTTGAACTTACTCAAAATTTTGAGAACCACCTTGATATTTTGGCAAGTTATCCCTTTTCAGAAATTGAAATTAACCATGAAGGTGATCCTAAACCTCATGTTGGTGATTCCATTTCACTTTTTGACTCAATAATGACTCCAGTATCTTTACTAGATTTTTTCTCTATTCCGGAGTCAACATTAAATCCTGTACCAGTACACCGTGAATTGAATCACCAATATCGTATGATCACACTTTATTGATGGGAGAAGCGTGTGAACATCAATTCTTTGGTTTGGACCTCATTTTTGAACCAATTTCGACTCTCCCTTTTGAATCTCGTCTTGATATGAGTCAAATTCCCGAATCGGTATCGGTTTTTATTTCTGTTCTATTTGAGTCCAAATCCATCATCTCCTAGAATCACACTTCATTGTTGGACAAGCAAGTTGAAGAAATTGACTCAGTAATTATTTTTGAAAATTGGACATTTGATGGGGGTAATTTTTTTCAATAAGATCATAAAGTTCTCCAACATTTTACTGGGTCATATTAGAGAGGTCACTGGTGGGTTTCTGCAAGATTCACGATATTTTGATTGAGTAGCAACGCTTGGCGTAATCAGACCACCGCCAGAGCCACCACCATGAGGTAATCTTCCTTCCCTTTCCTTTGTTTCATGTATATACGCATTCACGATGCATTGAGGACAATGCATGAGATAAGTGGGGGGAGGGTTTACTAACATAGGTTGTTTTCAATTTTATTTCTTTTACACTTCTTTTTAGGAAATTTTTCAAATTTTCTTTTGTATAAACACTCTTTTACAAAACTTTTTGAAAATAAGAGAAATAGTTTTGATTTATTTTTAAGAAAATTAAGATTATCTTAGGAATTAGGAAGACCTAAAATTATGAATTCTTAAATCAAGTCAAAATAATAGATCTTATTTAAATTTTAGGATAAGAAAGTAAGATTGGAAAAATAATTTGATCTTGAATTTTTTGCCTTAGTTTTATGCACTTCACACTTACACAATTTTTGGGATTGAAACAAAGACTGGAATTGCCATATTAAATATTAAAAAAATAAAAAATAAAAAATAAAAAATAAAAAAATGGTAATAAAAACCACTTATTGAAGCTGGGTAGTTATGCCTCAGGAAGCATGATCATTCACGCCTAAAAGGGTGGACAGAAACAAAATAATCTCCTTTAGTTTTGTGGCCTTGTTTACTCGAGTCCTTAAATCCGAGGGATGTTTTCTCATCTGGTGCCCTAAGATTATCTGGTTTGGAAGTCACCGACTAAAGGCTCACTACTCGGGTAAATAAGAAAGTCTAAGAAAACTAAGGGAAGAAAAAGAAAAAAAATAATATATTGATAGAAAAGAATGGCATGAAAGTTAGAGTCGATATCCCAAAAATTTCACAATTCACAAAGTGCATATTTTCTAAGAGTTTTATGAAAGATCAAAGAATCAATTCAATTTTAAATTCTTACATTTAATTTATAAGGAGATTTTGCATTTCGACTTAGTTTAAGGAAGAACAATTTCTGGTTAACCTCTGACCTTAGATCACTTATATTTTCGCAAAAATACTTCAACACTTTTCTCTATTTCAATATGCGTTTTCAAAAATACTAACATGGATTTCTTTCTTTATGGATTTTGTGGGTGTAATCCGTTGAAAACTCTCAGGAGACAAAACTCCTCCTCTAGGGGAAACCTAGAGGTTTAATGGCTTGTCAATCGCGTCATCTACGAAAATGGTGTAATAATTTTCTTAGTTTTTTGTTTTGCTCAGGACGAGCAAAAGATAAGTGTGGGGGTGTGAGTAGTCTCCAATATTGCATATTTCATACTACACTTTCACACTTAATCTTAATAAAATTCTGTTTAATAATGAGTGTTTCTCTTTGTTTCTAGGTCCATGGCTTGAAGAAGAAGAGTGGCCCAAAATTCTAAATATTTGAGGATTTTTAGAATCAAAAGAGAAGCCTACACATAAAGCCCAAATCTGCTAAACCAGGGAGCAGAAGTTAACAGTATGGGATACCTACAGGCCACCCATACTGGCACCAGTCTACTGGAGCTGGCGCCAGCAGACTGGCCCCAGTATGGCCGCGAAAACGCGACCTAGGCTGTGTTTCTGCGGCATACCTCCCACGTGATGTCCCATGCCCCCCTTTGCTATAAATAGCCTCCTGGACTTCCAGAGCAGGAGATATGCAATGTTTTAGGGTAGTTTTCATCTCCATTTTGTAGTTTAAGATAGTTTAGGTTAGTGTTCTTATTCTTCCTCCTTTGTATTTTCCATTTCTTGTAGATCTTGTAATAGGGAGAGAGAGTTGTACATATTGGGAAGCAAGAGTGCTTGTAATAGAAGGTGACAATATATGAAAGGTGCTCTCTTAACTTATCTTCGTTTTCTTCTCTCTAATCCCTTTTACATGTGTAGCTAATTTTTCTCTCATGGCAACTAACTACTAACCACTAACTAGTCTAACTTCTTTTATGATAATCCACATGAATCTAATAGCCTCTACTTTGTCTTGCTCTTGTAAGAGCCAATGATGGCTCATGATGATGGATCTAACACCCTAACTTCCTAACAAGCTAACATTACTTTACTCTATGCTTACTTTTAGTTTTGATGATTTAAGTGTAGCTTGCACATGTTTTGTTGAGTTGGGATGTGATGAGTTACATATGGGTCATGCTTTGAAATGCTCTTGAACCAAGGACTAGTGATTGCCAAGGATACATGTGAGGCAACTATCACTAAGAGGTTAGCATGTTGGTGGAGTCATTAGTAGTTAGTAGCCATGAGTTTTCTTTCTTTTTCACTTTGTTTTGAATATTCCAAAAGCCACAAAGACATTCTTTTCTATGTTTCCCACTCTTCGTTTTCATCGTACTTCTCTTTTACATTCTTTGTTTTCTTTTCTTTTCATTCTTTCAAACATTGAAGAACTTTTAACACACATGTGAATCAACCGGTAAAGCTTCTATTGCCTCCTGTCCTTGTGGATTCGACTCGTTTTAGCCTCTATGCTATAACGGATGTATCGAGGAAGCCAAAGCACACACACATTTTAAATCTTGATTTCAAAATATACACTTTTTGTGCGCGGTTTTTCCACGATCAGCCGGTCGACCATGCGGTCGACCGACTAAGAGACCCTAAGTCTCTGTTTGGCACGGTCTGACAGGCAAATTGCCTTGGAGCCGGTCGACTGGGTGGTCTACTGATAGTGCCAAATGGTCAAAAAATTGACCGCTGGATGATCGACTGGGCGGTTAACCGACAGCCTAATCTGGGCTGTTCTTGACCCCAATGGCTAGTTTTTTCCTAGCCCTATATAAAGGGTTTTGGGGGCTGTTTTGATCATGATTTTAGAAGAGAAATTTTACCAGTTTTCTAGTGCCTTCTTGCCCATTTTCTAAAATGTTTTAAAACAAGTTTTTGAGCTTCAATTCTCAATCTTTATTTATTTTCAAAGTGTTAGAAAACTAAAGAAAAAGGAGTCTTTGGGAAATTTGTTTTGATCTTTATTTTCATATCTATCTAGCATTTTCCCAAGTGTTTTTCCTTTGTGATTTTGTTTTCCAAACACTTTATACTTGAGCAATCAATTCAAAATCTATCTTTAGAATTTTTTATGAGAAAAATTGTCTGTGGTCTTTCAAGATCACGACGAGAGTGTTTGTGATCTTAGTGATCACTAAGTTGTATTTTTCTCTTTGCTTTGTTCTAGGCTTTGTGCCTTCCTTTTGTGTAAAGGAGAAAGAGAGAGGAGTTGTGTACTCTAAGTTTGTAATTATAAATTCCTCGGTGGTGGTCTCTTTTTTGAAGGTCCTGTGTGGACGTAGTGAAAATCCTTCTGTGTGAAGGCAGGGGCGTAGAGTAGTGACTCGAACCTCGAAACATATCTTGGTGTTTGCATTTGATCTACTATCTCTCAACTCTATCTCTCCTATATCTTGCATTGTTATTACTTGTTCATATTCATATACATGCTAGATATTATTTATGTGTGCTCACACTTGTGTTCAACCAAGAGAGCTTATTAAAGCACCTCAACTCTTAGTTTAGAGGAATCTAGAGGAGTAGCTCCAGAGCCCTTCACGGAAAATTCGGACTCACTCTTAGTTGCACAAAGTATGTTTAGCAAATTAGTTTTTTAAATTCCGCATCATTTGCCCTAGATTAGCTAGTACACCTATTCACCCCCCTCTAAGTGTATTTCAATTGGTATCAGAGCCTACGCTCCTGATATTCAGTTTCACCACCTAGTGGGATCCTTGGATAGCTAATCTAGTATTACTTTGCACACATATAGTTTATATACTCATGAATTTCTTTGTCCATTTATGTATGATGTTTCCAACATAGATGTGTGAGAGTTTAAGATGAGTGCATATCTTAAAGTCCTAAGATTGCATGTTTATCTTGCACTACTAAGAAATCTTATCTTGATAATGATAAGTACATTGAGACTAATACACAAGCTTTAGGGCACTTAGGCACACGCTAAGCAAAAAATATTTATCTATGGTTTCTCATTATGATTCTGCTTTTACGGTGTGGAACACGTTGACCTCTCCCGAGCAACAAACAACAAACAACATGGAGAAGGAATCTAGTGGAGATGAGTCCGACCAAGCTTGCTTCATGGTCCAAGAGAGTGACTCCCTTGAGGTAATTTTAGACACTCAACTAGATGATAGTGCTAGTTCTTTATTTGATAACAATGCTATAAATGCTCACGCTTTGAATGAAGAACTATCCATGTTCTGTGAAAACTTGCTTTCAAAGTACAAAGCTTTGAAAAGTAAAGTGTTTTTCATTAAAAGAAGATAATAAAAATTTGTTTTCTAAATTCAACATGGTTTTGCAAGAGAGGGTTGAGATTTCAAGTGAAAGGGACTCATGGAAATCCCAACTTGACCTTGCCTTAAATGAAAATGAAATTTTCAAAAAGTAAAAATGATTTTGATGATGTTTTGAAAAATAATGAGATTTTGTCTTCAAAACTCGATTTTATTTTAAAAGAAATTAATTCTTTGAAAATTAAATTTACTTTGATTTCAAAAGAATTAAAATTTGTTTCAAATGAAAATATTTCTTTGAAAAATGATTTGGCTTCTTATTCTTATCATGATTCCATTGTTACACCCTTTATTGATAAGAATGCATGCTCCACTTCGTCTTCAACAATTGAAAATGATATTTACATGTTGAAGAAAAGTGTAGATTATTTGGGCTTCACTTTGAGCCATTGTACCATAAACCACACACGACTGGAATCCATATTTCGGAAGAAACATGCACCTTATATGCATGCACACAAAACACGACATACATATGCTCATCATACTTACACACATGATTGTATGTATGCTCATGTGTACACTTGTACACATTGTGGATGTACGGAGCCATCTTGCAAAATTTTGTTATGATAGGATTAACAATTTAAATTTTGTAAACAAGTTTGTTTGAGTTAAGAAAAGTGCTAACTCTCTTGGACCCAAAAAGGTATAGGTACCAAAATCGATCCCTATTCTATTTAATGTAGGTGTGGGCTTTTGCTTAACGTGAGAGTAATGGCGGCTTGATGGTGAATGCGTTCTGAGCTAAATGGTGACACTTTGGATGCATCACTTTCAAGAGGAGGTTGATGGAAGGACCACCATGATTTTGAAGACATAAAGATTGGTTCACATGGTTCGATAACTATCTCTCACTCCCATTTTTGTTTTCATGCTTTCATATGAATGTTTTAGCATGTCTTGATTTTTAATGTTCATTATGTAAAATGCAATGTAAATTAGACATATGATATACATAAATAGTACTTTGACATACACCCATGTTCATATGGATTCACATCTTTTGTGTTCTCACTATAGTTTAGCAATTGTGTATATCTTAGTTCTAAAACACGCGCATTTAACCTAATGATCATATTTGTTTATATTTTTTATGCTGATTACATGTTTAGATGTAGTTTTCATTAATACTTGTGTTTATACTTGTATAATTAGTGAGCTACACTAGATTATCATGTGTTGTGCTTTATTGCTCCTTTGTACTCATTACAGTACTTATATAGCCTAGTTTTGATGATTCTTGTATTTTAACTTGTATTCCCTAATTTTGTACATGTTTCCATAAAAATGTTTTTAGTTTCATGTATATGTTAATTTTGTCTAAAACTAATAGATATACATGTCTATCCTAGAGTCACTTATTTTTCATGCAAAATTCTTTTATGGACTCGTTTATATTTGGGATATGTATGTATACTTTTAGTTTCAACAAAACATACATATACCTTGAAACATATTTAGTTTTGATGATTTCTTGCTTTTAATAAAAGAAATTTCATATGAGCTTCAATGCTTTATTTCTATGATTTTATTGATTACATGATTCTTACACTCTATGTTTGGTGTTTATTCATGATTTTTGTTTCATGAGCCTATATGTGCTTTATTGCTATTTAAGTGTCGATGATCGTGTGATTTTCATGTTTTTTATGGATATATTCATGTTTTATTTCTTACTTAAAGGATTTAGTACTAATTTTCAAAATTATCTTTAAACTAGTATTTATTCTTCAATTGGTAGTGATTGTTAAATTATATTAAAATTTTCAAATCTTATTTTTTTTAAAACCCCTACCTTCTAAGGGCGGACGGTTGGGCGACCATGCCTTATATGCCTTAATGACTATCTTTTATCATGTGCATGAATAGGGTGGTAGGTATGAGATATACATGATCTTTAAATAAAAATTCATTTTGTATACTCATATTTTCTATATATGTATGGATCATATCTAAATTATTTTGCTCTGATACATGCATATTTTTCTTGTATATGCCATATATTTTTAGCACAAATTAATTCTTGCTAAGCTAGATTTAGTGCATAATGTCAATTGTTTTTCAATTGGTTTCATGTACAAGCTCATGCATTATTTTTATTAGTATTTAATAAAGGGGGAGAAATTCTTATTTTATCTTTTAATCGATTTTATTTTCATTTGGTATCTTACTCCCACTTTTATGTTGAAAAATACTTTATTTTAGTATATGCTAACATTTTCAATATTGGTATCAATAATCTTAAATTGATATTATTCTCAATTTGGTATCCATATTGGATAATGATTTTAGTATTTAACCAAAATTTTGACTTTTACTTTCAATTGGTATCACGCCTTTCTATTGGTATCAATTGGTAAAAAGATAGTTTAATTTTCAATTAGTAAAAAGATTATTTTACTTAACTGGTTTCTTTCAATTGATTGCTTATTACTGGCATCTAAATTTTATTTCAAAATATATTTTGTTAGTATTGTTTGATTGCCTTCGCCTTTTTGTTGATGAATGATAAAAAGGGGGAGAAAGATTTTGGTTTATATATGCATGCTTCATTAAGTGTTTATGCATATATATATATATATATATATATATATATATATATATATATATATATATATATATATATATATATATATATATATAGAAATGTAAATCAGCTGACACAGGAGGCAATTCCCTCCTATGTCGCACTCAAAAATCATATTTTCCGAGCGAATTTTCAAGATCCAACCACAAATTATCATCTTCATATTCTAAGATATACACATATAAAAAATCAACTGATTTGAATTTCGTTTAGTCATTGATCTAATCGTTCCATTTTGTTCTATTGTTAAAAAACCGTTAATGTTTGAACCTAAAGAAAATAGAGTAAACAAACTTCAAATCACTTGATTTTTTATATGTATATATCTTAGAATATGAAGATGATAATGTGCGGTTGGATCTTGAAAATTCACTCGGGAAATTGATTTTTGAGTGCGACATAGGAGGAAGTTACCTCCTGTGTCAGCTAATTTACATTTCTCTCATATATATATATATATATTGTTTTTATTTTGGTATGTTGAGCTATATTGCATACCTTTATATGTTTATTGATTATGCATAAGTTAAGGTGGACCTTCAATGAAGCTTATTCTTAATCTATACATATATAATCTTATAAGTTTTGTCATCATCAAAAGGGGGAGATTGTTGGCCCAGAGGCCTTACACCTCAGTTTTGATGATGACTAACTTATGAAAATAAGTTTACTAATGATCTTGTATTTAAGTTTCAGATACTGATCAAGATCTTAGTAGGTGATTAGCTTCAACAAAGATTCAAAGTCAAGTTTTGAAGCTAACACATAATTATTCAAGAGCTCGCGTGTTAAGATCGCATCTGGCACTCGGTTGGAGTCAAGTCGGTTGGAGTCAAGCTCATTTGGATCGAATCGTCTTGAAGATGGAGATCGACAAGAAGACTTGCATCTAGGTTTGTTTATAGCATTTAGATCTTGTATACAGATGATTAATTTTGATATGCTTAAGTTCACACACACACAAAAGTTAAAATTTTATTGGTTTCGGTTTAACCGGTTTTGGATTTTCAAGAATATAGATATATGATTTTCATGAATAGATAGAAACAAAAGAAGTATACATGGTTTTATGTATGTTGGATCTCTTCCATATACATTGATGATTCACAATATCTAAAAACTTATTTTGATGTATATTTAGTTCACGGTTTCAAGTTTTGCTTTTTAACAAAACTTAGTTTTGGATTTATTGTCAAAAACATAGACATAACTTTTGCCTGTGTATTGGATTCTATCCATACACACTATGCTTCAAATGAGTTTAAATATCTTGTTCTTGTACTTATACAAGTTGGGAAGAAAACAGTTTTTCATTTCAAAATCTAAGTTTTGGAAAATACCGTTGTTGGTTTCAAGTTTAATTTTCAAGCCTCAAAAATAGTTCAAATACTTTGTAATATGTGTTGATTTTTGGTCACACATATTTGTACTTCAAATATTTATAAGAATTTATTTTTATGGAATTTTATGTATTTTATTTGAATTTTTAGGGTTTTAAAAGACTAAGTTTTCATTCCCTATATACCTGGTTTTGAACCTTCTGGCGGTCGACGGACTGGTCGACCGAACTAGAGCTGGTCAATCGGTCGGTCGACTGATAGGCATGAGGACGTGAACAAGGCCTTTGCCTACATGGCCGGTCAACTATGCGGTCGACTGATTGAGAGACCATAAGTCTCTGTTTGGCACGGTCGACTAGGCAGTCGACCGACAGGCAAATTGCCTCAAGGCCGGTCGACCGGGCGATCGACCAACAGTGCCAAACGGTAAAAAAATCGACCGTTGGTCGGTCGACTGGGCGGTCGACCGACAACCCAATCTGGTCAGTTCTTGACCCTAACAGCTAGTTTTTTCCTAACCCTATATAAAGGGGTTTTGGGGGGGCTGTTTTGATTAAGATTTTAGAAGAGAAATTTACCAGTTTTCTAGCGACTTCTTGCCCATTTTCTGAATTATTTTAAAACAAGTTGTTGAGCTTCAATTCTCAATCTTTATTTGTTTTCAAAGTCTTGGAAAAATCAAAGAAAAAAGAGTCAAATTTGTTTTGATCTTTATTTTCATATCTATCTAGTATTTTTCCCAAATGTTTTTTCTTTGTGACTTTGTTTTCCAAACACTATATTTAATTACATTTGAGCAATCAATTCAAAATCTATCTTTAGAATTTCTTTGTGAGAAAAATTGTTTTTCGTATTTCAAGATCACTAAGAGAGTGTTTGTGATCTTAGTGATCACTAAGTTGTATTTTTCCCTTTGCTTTTTACTAGGCTTTGTGCCTTCCTCTTGTGTAGAGGAGAAAGAGAGAGGAGTTGTATACTCCAAGTTTGTAATTGTAAATTCCTCGGTAGAGGTCACTTCATGGAAGGTCCTATGTGGACGTAGTGAAAATCTTTCTGTGTGAAGGCGGGGACGTAGAGCAGTGGCTCGAACCTCAAAACATATCTTGGTGTTTGTGTTTGATCCGCTATCTCTCAACTCTATCTCTCTTATATCTTTCATTGTTATTACTTATTCATATTCATATACATGCTAGATATTATTTATGTGTGCCAACACTTGAGTTCAACCAAGAGAGCTTATTAAAGCACCTCAACTCTTAGTTTAGAGGAATCTAGAGGTGTAGCCTCAGAGCCCTTCACGGGAAATTCAGACTCACTCTTGGTTACACATTGTGTGTTAGCAAATTAGTTTTTTAAATTTCGCATCATTTGCCCTAGATTAGCTAGTAGACTTATTCACCCCCCTCTAGGTGTATTTCACATCAGACAAGAACCTCCCAAGCGAAGGTCGCGTTTCAATTAGAACATGAACCTCAAGTCCAAGAAGAAACAAGAACTTCAAATGCGGGTTTGAGAAACCTCGCTTCTTACATTAAATGCGAGTCTGATTAACTCTGTATCCTATTTCAAGTGCAGGTCACGTCTCACTTCAAACGCGGGTCTGAGAAACCCCGCGTCTCACTTCAAACATGAGTCTGAGTAACTTCGCGTCCTATTTCAAACACAAGTCAGAGCAACTCTGTGCTTCACTTCAAACGCGGGTCTGAGGAACCCCGCGTCTCACTTCAAATACGGGTCTGAGTAACTCTGTGTTCTAACTGAGACACGGGTTTAAACCCTGCATCTATACAAATGAGATGTCTGTGTCCAGCGCGAGACCCGCGTTTCTATTAGAACTGACCCTCATTCTTGGTCAATTAACTTCCCACTTAATGGGCGAGTTAATCCCCTTTATGGAGAGATTATGGGGGACAATTATACCCCCTGACACCCTATAAATAGCCTGAGAAGCTCTAAAACAGGGGACTTTTTGGAGGACTTGGGAGAGGACTTTTGAGCAGAGAAGAAAAAGAGAAACTCTTAGAAATTGAGAGCTGAAAACATCTTGTTTTCTTCTTATTTGTTCAAAAATCCAGAGAGAGAAGAAAAGAAGTAATCAGTGGACTCTAAACAATTAGTGTATTAAAAATAAAGTCTCTTTTGATTGATCTTGGAGAGCATTATGAAGAGAATCTTGACATTCAACTGATCAATTGAGAACAAGAATCACTCTCCATCGCCACAAAGAACCCAGCCTTAAATAAAGGGGAGAACAAGTTCTTCTCCTGTCTTTTGTAATCAGAACCGTTCCATTGTTATTTTTCAGCCACCCAAAAAAATTTACTTCGCACCACTTTTCCGACCAAACACCTTATCCATCTGATTGATCAAGGTGAAACTTCGATCAGAGTATAGTATTAATTTGATCATGAGAAGAGTGAAAATGCTAAAATCGAAGTTTTAACTTTGTCATTGCTTTGATGTTGACATCATGCATCATTATGTTACTAATGTTCAATCGGCTCAGCGTCGATTAACCGTGATGTGATCCATTAAATGATGAAGCTTTTCTTTTGCACTCTCTGAAATATTTTGAATCTCAAACCCTAATCCATCTGATTGATCAAGGTGAATCATTGATTAGAGGTGTAGTATTAACTTGATCATTAGAAGTATCCCTTTGAGGGTAATATTTCTTCAAGAATCTTTCATTGATTGGCATCATGAGATTATCACCATTTAGAGTTATAAGGTTGTATGCTCCATTTTGAGTAGACTGACTCTACTACAAATAGTCTTTCCCATTTAGGTTGGAATATTTTTTGCATCTTATGTGTCTAACCATGGGTCTTCTAACAGCTAAAACATGGTCACCTTTCTTGAAAATTTGTTCTCTAACTTAGCTCTCAAAATTTGAATCTAATAGAGCTCGATTTGTTATTGAGCTTGCAGACGTTTGTCGTCCAAAACTTCTAACTTCTGGATTGCAATCGATGCTTCTCCTCGTGAGCTCTATGATCAAAACAATGCGCAGAGATGGAATCTGAATTTTCAGCGAGAATACGGCTTCACATCTGTACATCAAGGAGAATGGCACAGCCTTTGTCGGGGTTCTCACAGTTGTACGGTAGGCCCAGAGGCAATCGCCTAATTTGTCGTCCTAGTTGCATTGGCTTTTTGAGACAAACTTCTCGAGAAACTTTCCACTGTTTTGTTAAAGGCTTCTGCAAGATCGTTGGCAGCTGGATAGTATGCTATCGAAGACACACTTTGGATGCTGAACTTATTATAAAACCTATGAAATGTTTTGCTAACGAATTGGGGTCCATTCTTGTGGAGAATTCGACAGGGTATGCCAAAGAGATAGAGTACGTGATGCTTGACGAATTTGATCATGTCTGATGTCTTTACTTTCTTCAGGGGAACAGCTTCCATCCACTTAGAGAAGTAGTTGTAAAGTCACCTAGAGGGGGGTGAATAGGTGATGGCTAATCTAATGGTCACTAAATGCCAAATAATGCGGAATTAAAAACTATAATGACCTAAACTAAACTCTTACACTAAACACCACGTATAACACAAGAGTGTTGCCGAATTCCCCGTGAAGGGCTCTGGACAAACTCATCTAGATTCCCCTAGATAAGGGTTGAGGTGCCGCGTTTGCTCTCTTGGTTAAATACAAGTGTTAGCAAACAAACCCAAGCATGTATATCAATTAAGCACACAAGTATATCATGCATGTAAAGATAAACACAATAGAAGCATGCAAGATATAAATAAGAGACAAAGAGAGAGAGAGTGAGCAATCGCAAACACAAGGGATTTGTTTCGAGGTTCGAGCACACTTGCTCTACATCCCCGCCTTCGACACACGAAGGATTTCCACTATAATCGATCTCACCGGATCACTCGGTGCCGCAACACCTACAACTCTCGGACTCCCTAGTCCGTACACACCGCAAGCCCACCGGCTCGCCGAGGCCGCACCTCAAACAAGAGTTCACACACGAACTCGAAACAACCGCGAACGCACTCGTCCGCCTCCTCAAGAAACAAGAAAAGATCTCTTGGTGATCTAAACACTTTGATCACCAAAAACACTCTCACTACAACACTCCTATAGAATGAATAATCAATGGATAGCTCAAGTGTATGTGTGAGAAAAACAAGGAAAGAGATGGTGGAGGAAAACTCAAGAAATTCTCTTTTAACACTCTTGATAAAAACTCCCCTTTTGATTGAAAGTATTGGCTCTAAATTTTGTGGAGAAAAACCTCTTAAAAGAGTATGAAAAACTGGGACAAAAACTCTCCAACAATCTTAATCAAAACAGCCCCCAAATGACCCTTTTTATAGAGTCTGGAAAACTAGTCGTTGGGGTCTGTCAGGCCTGTCGGTCGACCGCCCGGCCGACCGGCCAACGGTCATATTTCAGACCGTTTGAGCCATCGGTCGACCGGTCGGTCGACGGAGCCAGGATACAGAGAGCAAGTCTCTCTGTCCGGTCAACCGCTCGGTCGACCGGGGCCTTTCCCGAGAGCAGAGCTCTCTGGACGGTCGACCGGGTCGGTCGGCCGGCCCTCCTGCCAGAACTGGCGTGCACGTCGTGCACGTCGGTCGACCGCCCGGTCGACCGGCTAAAGCCAGGACAGAACTATAAAGGGATTTAAAACAAGGTCTTTTTGGTTGAAGTAAAATCCCATAAAATCACAGAAAATCTACAAAAATAGTTTTACCAATATACTTTGATAAACAAACATGCTTACACAAAATCAAGGCATGTTACAAATGATTTGGACTATTTTTGTAACATGGAAAAATTGGCTCAAATGAAAAACAGTATTTTCCAAAACTTATTTTTCCAAACTTTGTTTTTCCAAAATATCTCCAAATACAAAAACAAGATATTTAAACAACTTTGAAAGCATAGGGTGTATGGATATGATCCACTACACAAACATGATCAAATATCTATGTTTTTGACATTATGCACTAAACATGATTTTGGATAAAAGATATGTAAACTTGAAAACCAAAATCCAAACATGTATTTTCTAAAATTGAAAATCTTTTGTAAAAACAAACTAAATCAAGAGTGTGTGTGTATATGAACTTGAGCAATCCACCAACTACTCTATCCTTTACATTTTATCTAAAACAAATCTTATAAAAACAAACCTAGACTCAAGTCTTCATCTTCTTGAAGTCTTCACTTGAAGCCTTCTTGACTTGGTCCAGGCACCGTGCAAGCTCCAAAACTTGACTTTAAATCCTTTGTTGAAGCTTTGCACCTACTAAGATCTTGAACATAAATCTGTCACTAATTAAACACAAGATCATTAGTACAATAACTACATGAGTTGATCATCATCAAAACTAGAGTGATGGGCTTTCGGGCCAACAATCTCCCCCTTTTTGATGATGACAAAACTCATGAAGTTATATATGCATGGATTAAAGTAAAGCTTCAAAGAAGCTCCCCCTTAACTCATGCATAACACATAAACAAATAGATATGCAATAAAGCTCATAAACATGTATGCAAATCTAGGAGATAAACATGCTAACAAGTATAAAACAAATCAAATTCTTTTTCTCCTATTTGCAAAACAAAACATATATGCATAAACAATCCTTTTTCACAAAACATGCATATAAATCCAAAATCTTTCTCCCCCTTTTTGTCAATCATCAACAAAGGGGTAAAAACACAATCAACAAATTTTTCTCCCCCTTTTGTCAAAAACAAAGAACCAAGGAAGGGGTGTAAACAAATAAGTCAATAAAAGGTTATATGCGATATACATTCATGAAGAGGAAGACGGTTAAGTAACTTCCCTACACATATACATTACATGAAAGAGGGATGACAAGCCCTAATTCACATAACGTATAATATGTAATGCATAAGAGGAGATGTGAAGCTCCCCCTACACACGTGTATCACATAAAGAAGAGTTGTCAAGCTCCTCAATATACAATACACTCAACATGAATCTATATGTAGAAGAGATGTTAAGCTCTCCTTGCATATAGGCAATACAACTCAAAAATTTTGAATTTTTTCTTATAAAACAAAATTTTGAATTTTTCTTTCTTAAAACAAATTTTGAGATATCAAATAAACATAATTTTTTAATTTTGATACCAATTTTAAAACATAATGCATAAGCTTAAAAAAAAATTGAATTAAGCTTAGCATAAACAAATTGTGTGCTTTAAATGTATAAATCAATGTTAACTCAAGCACAAAACAAATCATATATATGTATGAAAAATGAGTATATCAATTGAAATTGATACATACATATATAAGAAAACAAAATATGAGTATATACAAAAATAGAGTCAAATTGATACCAATTGAAACGATTCAATGATACCAATTGAAACAATAATAGGATCATGTGTATATCTCATAAACATTGAAAAATAAATAACCAGTTAAATTAATTTTTGAAAAACTAGTTAAAGATCCTTCAAAAGCATGAAACCAAATCATATGTATTTCATGAATCATACCAAATACACAAGAGATGACACTCAAAATCGATTAAGCTCATAAAAGTGTTCATGAATTGAAGTCATGACAAAACCAAATGAAGTATGAGTGTACAAGAATCATGTTTATAGCATTTTCATGAAAATAGTCATTAAGGCTCAAAATGATCAAAACAAATTATTCATTTTATTTTATCAAACAAAACATGAAAATTTATTTTTCATTAAAAACAATAAACTTCTAGGTATATGTATGATTTATCTAAATCTAACAATATGCATACATATCCCAAACATAAAATGAGTCTATTAATAGTATTTGCATGAAGGCAAGAGACTCAAAAGGGATATACATGTATATTTATTAGATTTGAATAAAAATTACATATACATGAAGTAAAAACATGAAAATTGGCAAAACAAGTGTAAATGAGGAAATCATCAAAAACTAGGCTATACATATGCATATAGTGGGTACAAATGAGCATGAAGTGCAAACATATATGAATCAATTTGTTGCTCACTACTTGTACATGTATAAATCCAAGTTTTAATAAAAACTACATTTAAACTAGTATTTACCACATGAAGCACGAAACTTAAAACATAAACATGAACATGCTATATGATATCACAAATGAATAAGCATATAAATAAATTAGGAGTTTAGAAATAGTTACCAAACCAAAGAACTATTCCAAATCTCCAAACATGGTGGTTGTCCCACCAAAACTCCTTGATAGCGGTGCATCAAATGTATGTCCTTCTAGTCCATGTGCAACCACCATCAAGGCACCATTCCTCTCACTTTGTGTGAGAGCCCTCACCTACATCAAAAACACAAGGTGGGGGTTTTGGTACCCATTTTCTTTTGGGTCCTTGAGGGTTAGTCTTGTAAGGAACCCAAAAATTTTTATTAGCAAAATTTAAAGCATTTATCTTATCAAAACAAAATTTTGTAAAATGGCCTTTGCGTCCACAATGTGTACACTTGTACACCTTAAGATGCATATGTTTATGAGTGTGATCGTGGCGTGCAAATAGTGAATATGCATGATGAGAATGATGTGCATGAACATGTGGAGTTTGTTTCTTAGAAAACAAAGACTCCAATCTCTTATGGTTAAATGCACATGAGCTCAAAGTAGAGCTCAAACTATCAATTTTATTTTTCAAAAGTTTAATCTCACTATCTTCAATGGTGGCATGTAAAGCATGGTGAGATATAGAATCATTTTTCTTAGTCTTTTTAGAAAAATTTTCCTTTTCTTTTTCACAAAATTTTCTTTTTAAAGAAGTGTTTTCATTTAAAACAATTTCTTTTTGTTTTTCCATCAAAGCAATTTTATTTTTCAAATTAGTGTTTCCTTCACATAAATCATTCAATTTGGATATTAAGGAAACATTCTCATTTTTCAAAATCTCATTTTCTTTTTCAATGCATGCAACCTTATTTTCTAATGAATCTTTTTCTTTAAGCATGCAATCAAAATTCTTTTTCAAATTTTTATTTTCTTTCTTAATCATGTCATATTTCTCAAGCAATAGTTGACAAAAAGATGTGAGCTCATCATATGACATGTCATTTTCATCTACCTCGGATTCGGTAGTTACCTCAAGGGGGTTATCCCCTTGGACCATATAGCACAAGTTGGAGATGTTGCTTCCAACGTCCGAATCGCTCCCCGCATAATATAGATCCTTTTCGCCGAGGGAGGTGATGATGTTCCATGCTACAAAAGCCGATTCAATGTTAGAAACCCTAGATAAATAGTCATCATTTAGGGTACTCTTCAAAGCATAAAGGGCTTTTGCATTAGCCTCAAAATTCTTGCCATTTAAACAATAATCATTAGTGATGGCAAGGTAAACATGAATGCCAAGGGCCTTGAGGTACAAGGACATCTTAACCTTCCAAATTTGGATGTTAAGAATGTCAAAAGTGGGTGGTGACATGAAGTCCATAGCGTGTGTACAAAAAATGTGATTAGCCTAAAATGTGGATCTTTAACTCTAGGTTGTGAGACCCAAATTCAGAGCACTTGGCTCTGATACCAATTGTAAAGTCACCTAGAGGGGGGGTGAATAGGTGATGGCTAATCTAATGGTCACTGAATGCCAAATAATGCGGAATTAAAAACTATAATGACCTAAACTAAACTCTTACACTAAACACCACGTATAACACAAGAGTGTTGCCGAATTCCCCGTGAAGGGCTCTGGACAAACTCCTCTAGATTCCCCTAGATAAGGGTTGAGGTGCCGCGTTGGCTCTCTTGGTTAAATACAAGTGTTAGCAAACAAACCCAAGCATGTATGTCAATTAAGCACACAAGTATATCATGCATGTAAAGATAAACACAATAGAAGCATGCAAGATATAAATAAGAGACAAAGAGAGAGAGAGAGTGAGCAATCGCAAACACAAGGGATTTGTTTCGAGGTTCGAGCACACTTCCTCTACATCCCCGCCTTCGACACACGAAGGATTTTCACTATAATCGATCCCACTGGATCACTCAGTGCCGCAACACCTACAACTCTCGGACTCCCTAGTCCGTACACACCGCAAGCCCACCGGCTCGCCGAGACCGCACCTCAAACAAGAGTTCACACACGAACTCGAAACAACCGCGAACGCACTCGTCTGCCTCCTCAAGAAACAAGAAAAGATCTCTTGGTGATCTAAACATTTTGATCACCAAAAACACTCTCACTACAACACTCCTATAGAATGAATAATCAATGGATAGCTCAAGTGTATGTGTGAGAAAAACAAGGAAAGAGATGGTGGAGGAAAACTCAAGAAATTCTCTTTTAACACTCTTGATAAAAACTCCCCTTTGATTGGAAGTATTGGCTCTAAATTTTGTGGAGAAAAACCTCTTAAAAGAGTATGAAAAACTGGGACAAAAACTCTCCAAAAATCTTAATCAAAACAGCCCCCAAATGACCCTTTTTATAGAGTCTGGAAAACTAGCCGTTGGGGCCTGTCAGGCCTGTCGGTCGACCGCCCGGCCGACCGGCCAACGGTCATATTTCAGACCGTTTGAGCCATCGGTCGACCGGTCGGTCGACAGAGCCAGGATACAGAGAGCAAGTCTCTCTGTCCGGTCGACCGCTCGGTCGACCGGGGCCTTTCCCGAGAGCAGAGCTCTCTGGATGGTCGACCGGGTCGGTTGGCCGGCCCTCCTGCCAGAACTGGCGTGCACGTCTGTGCACGTCAGTCGACCGCCCGATCGACCGGCTAAAGCCAGGACAGAACTATAAAGGGATTTAAAACAAGGTCTTTTTGGTTGAAGTAAAATCCCATAAAATCATAGAAAATCTACAAAAATAGTTTTACCAATATACTTTGATAAAAAAACATGCTTGCACAAAATCAAGGCATGTTACAAATAATTTGGACTATTTTTGTAACATGGAAAAATTGGCTCAAATGAAAAACAGTATTTTCCAAAACTTATATTTCCAAACTTTGTTTTTCCAAAACATCTCCAAATACAAAAACAAGATATTTAAACAACTTTGAAAGCATAGGGTGTATGGATATGATCCACTACACAAACATGATGAAATATCTATGTTTTTGACATTATGCACTAAACATGGTTTTGGATAAAAGATATGTAAACTTGAAAACAAAAATCCAAACATGTATTTTCTAAAATTGAAAATCTTTTGTAAAAACAAACTAAATCAAGAGTGTGTGTGTATATGAACTTGAGCAATCCACCAACTACTCTATCCTTTACATTTTATCTAAAACAAATCTTATAAAAACAAACCTAGACTCAAGTCTTCATCTTCTTGAAGTCTTCACTTGAAGCCTTCTTGACTTGGTCCAGACACCGTGCAAGCTCCAAAACTTGACTTTAAATCCTTTGTTGAAGCTTTGCACCTACTAAGATCTTGAACATAAATCTGTCACTAATTAAACACAAGATCATTAGTACAATAACTACATGAGTTGATCATCATCAAAACTAGAGTGATGGGCTTTCGGGCCAACAATAGTCTATTATGGCGAAGATGAAGCATTGTCCTTTGGATAATAGAGGGTTGATGGATCTGATAACTTCCATTTCCCACATCTCAAATGACCATGAAGAGGGCGTTGGATGAAGATGTCCCGATGCTTATTGTACAAAGTCACCGTGGATATGACAGGCATGGCATCACTTAGTATAGGTGATGGCGTCAGAGATCATCTTCGGCTACTAGTAGCCAAATCTTCGAAGCGGTCTTCGAGCTTAGGTCTGGGTTTGTGAGCTCTGTACATACCACCATGAGCTTCCCTCAGTGCCTCCTGTGCTTCTTAGTATGAAAAGCAGTGGAGTAAAATTCCATCAGATAATCAACGATATAATGGTAGTGTAATTGCATTGTAGTAGAATCGAGGAGCTTTTCTTCTGATAGCGGCTGCCTCTTTGGAGTCGTCGGGTAAGATTGTATAAGATGAAGTCGATGAATAAGAATCGCTAATCCCTAAGTTTTAGACCTGTTGAAGTCTCCAGAACTTCTTCGACTTGAAGGTCTTATCTTGGAGTTTGACTTTCTACAAAGAAAAATTTTGGCAGTGCAAGTCATGGTTGTAGACAAGTACTTTCTCCGTGGATCCGGCTGGAAGAGCCAATGAAGAAGTGACAGACGCTAATGCATCTTCATGTGCATTTGGTTGACGTGGTATATGGTTAATGTAGAAGCTTCTGAACTTCTCAATCATGTTAAAAGTTGCGTTATGATAGGGAACCAAGTATTCATATCGAACTTCATACTCCCCGCAAACCTGGTTGACGATGAGCTTTCAATCACCGTATGCTTCGAGATTTTTGACTCCAATCTCTTCAGCAAGTTGCACCTGATCAAGAGAATATTGTATTTTGTAACATTGTTAGAACACAGCTTGGTTAATGAGAATGCACAAGGGATCATGTAGTTTTGTGGAGATAAGAGCACTACCCCAACTCTCCTTGATGCGCCATCGAAGAATAATTTTCAGACTTGCTCTTCGAAAGATGTTTGGATCATGTAGACTTCAGCGATCTCATCTTAGAGATCTTCGTAGAGTCTTTACTCTTGGATCTGGATGTTCAGCCAAAAAGGCTGCCAATCTTGTCCTTTCGTAGCTTCCTGTGGCAGGAATTGCATCTCATATAATGAAAGCAATATAGCCTATTTCGCCAATGGACCTTGAGCGATGATGGTTTCGTCATAAGCAACCTCAAAGGATTAACTTTAAAAATGCCGTTAATAGTCTGGCCCACCAGGTAGTCTCTCATTTTCTGGATAGCAAAGGGTAGGGCTAGACACTACTTTGTGATCGGGTTGTAACGATATTACGCTCTGATCATGGTTCTATTTATATAGCAGATTTCTTGCTCTTGTCCCTGAGCATTATTCTGAGCCAGTAAAGCTCCTAGGGAGTGATTCATAGCTCGAACATATATTAGGAAGAGTTTCCCTGACATTGGAGCTGAAAGGACGGGCGGATGCATGAGGTATTGCTTGATTTTCTTGAATGCTTCTTGGCAAGCATTGTCCCAAATAAATGAGACTCCCTTCTTCGTCAGCTTGGTGAAGGGTTGGAAACGTCCTAAAAGATTCGATATAAATCTTCAAATGTAAGCCAGTCATCCTTGCAACCCTCTGAGTTCTCTGAGATTTCTTGGAGGTTGCATCTTCTGGATGGCACAGACTTTCTCCGAGTCAAGATGAATTCCATTGGATGTCACAACGAACCAAGAAATTTGACACTAACTATCCCCAGGAAGGATTTGCTTTGGTTTATCTTCAGTTGATGTACCCACATGATGTTGAATACTATCTTCAGATTTACAATATGATAACCTTTAGCATGATTTTTTACTACAATATCATCCACATAGCATTCTACAGTCTTGTGTATATGCTCGTGGAAGATTTTATTCATTGCCCGTTGATATGTTGCCCCTGTATTCTTCAAGCCGAAGGGCATCAGCCCAGTGTTGTTCTGAAATATGTATGCTTTTCATCTTCAGGGTACATCTTGATTTAATTGTAAAAATTCATCCATGGAGGACATTCTCTCAAAATTGCATGTATTATCGATCATAATATTCGTGATCGAGAGAGAGAATTCGTCTAT
The DNA here is from genome assembly GCA_038442645.1 of Agave tequilana. Classification (NCBI taxonomy): domain Eukaryota; kingdom Viridiplantae; phylum Streptophyta; class Magnoliopsida; order Asparagales; family Asparagaceae; genus Agave; species Agave tequilana. Next base: position 322,429 of record JAVJIF010000094.1, read on the forward strand.
GGGACAGGCCGCGTTCAGATTTCAAAAGTCGATGCAAATCTGAATCTTCCTATTCTTCTTGGTGATGAGTACAATGTTGGCTTCCCAGTCAAGGTGTCATTCTTTCCAGATGAAACTGGAGTCTATTAGCTTTTTAACATCTGATTCAATTACCTCCATTATTTTTAGATGGAACCGTCATTGCTGTTGCTTGACTCGTTTAACACCTGAATTGATGTTAAGGTGATGCATGAACACCTGAGGATCAAGTTCGGGCATGTCCTCATGATTCCAAGCGAAGACATCTATGTACTCTTGTATAAGATGTATTAGGTCTTATTGGGCGATAACCTTTCACTTATGAAGACGGGTTTGAGGTTAACCTCATCTCCTAGGTTGATTTGAATCACTTTATCTTTTTTGGGTGGCTCGCGCTGCTCTAAATGGATGTCCCAAAGAGTATTCAGGTGTTTGTGAAAATACACCTAGAGGGGGTGAATAGGTATAATACTAATCAAATGCGGAATAACATCAATTTAGGCTAAATGATGCAAACCGGTCACTCAAAACAAGAATTAAAGCCGAATTTTCCATGAAGGGCTCTAGAACTTCTCCTCTAAATTTTCTCTAGACTATGAGTTGAGGTGCTCAACTATCTTCTTGTTGAGATGAGTATAGATTGAATGTAATTTAATGATGAATGTGATGCAAGCAATAACTAGAAAGTGCAAGTGAAGCAACAACACAAGTGTAAGTAATGAAAAGAGATAGTGATCAAGAGACAAGCAATCACAAACACAAAAAATTTGTTTCGAGGTTCGAGCCTCTGCTTTTCGTTACCGCCTTCACCACCGTAAAGGATTTCACTATCCACAATAAGATATTCCACAAAGGGTTCTTACAACAAGAAATTATAATGTCCTGTATAAGACCGGAGTACACAACCCCAACACTCAATCCTCTACATAATAGAAAACACAAAGCGAATGAGGTTTACAAAGCTCTTGGTAACCATTGGATCACAAACACTCTCTTCTTTATAAATTCCTATACAGTAGATATAAATTGAAGCTCAAGGAGTTTGTGAAAGTAAAAATTCAGTTGAAAAAATTTAAGAGCTGAAAAACTAATTGAAATAGCTTTCGAAATGATAGCACTTGAAAGCTAGAAACTTGAAAACTTTTTTGTTTAGAATAAACTTGATTTTTCAATAAAACTTGCTAAAACTTGTGTATTTAATCCAATCCCAGTGACCCAGATATATAGGCAATAGATAAATACTTTTAGTTAAGCTCATATGGCCATTTGAGTGTGATTTGACCCATAGAAATCAGAAATGCCCGTTGGTAAAACAGAAAAAATAAAACAGATTCAAAAACTAGTTGTTTTGTAGCTTTGAAAGAGCTACAGTCGACCGGCCAGTTGATCGTTAGTCAGTCGACCCCGGCGCCCAACAAAGACTTGGGTCTCTATCAGTTGGTTAGCCACTCGGCTATCGCAAGGGTTGACAGTCGATCGCTCAGTCGACCGATACCCGTGTACAAACGTGCACAAACACAAACCCATGGTCCGATCGACCGGTCGATTGTCCGACCTGGGCCAAAACCATTTTTTGAGTATTTTGAAATGCAAAATATTTTAAAATATTTTGTATTGATTTTTAAGAGATATAGCAATGTAAAGGCAATGAAAGAAACAGGATATAAAATTTTGAAAAAATTGGGAACATTTAATCAAGTACCCAACATGCAAAACACCAATACGGGGGAAAAACTTGTATTTTGAAAACATGTATTTTTGTGTGTATGACTTATTGAGCATCAAATCTATATTCTGCACTTTAAACATACTATTTTCTTACAAGGCTCTTAATGACTACAAGGTCATCAAGCGAGCTTCTCCAATAGCGACATCGAGCGCGTTTGAGCTTCAATCCCATAATTGAATAGTCTTGAGTCTTCAAATAACTTCCTTTTGAGGTAGAAAACTTCATGAATCCTTTTGAACCCTGAAACACACTTAAACACTTGAACTTGATTAGTACTAAATAACCATATACTTTTTGTTATCATCAAAACAAGAAATCGGTGATTGTAACCTTGGGCCAATAGTTTGATCCAGGGATTGGTGTCTGATCGACAAAAAGCAAGTATAAGAATAAGTGAAAAGAGTATGGGTTGATGTTACCGCATTTGCGATTCTTCCGTAGTAGCGAGGTGGCTATACGGGTCGTATCCACAAGGAGGGAGAGCGATGAAAGCTTGATGCGGCTTCTTTGTTCAAGAAAAGAGAAAGTTCTTTATTTCAAAATAAAGAATTGGAAAATGAAAATAAGTTGGTTTCAAAAATTGTTTTAAAATGATTTGGTGGTTGTAAAAATGATTTTTCTAGATGGTAAAAGCACATGGCTAACTTGCTACTAATTGCTCCCACTAATCCCTAACTTCTTGAAGATATAGCCTCACGATGGATCATAGGCAAGCATAACCCTTATGCATAGGAACTATTCACGTAGAAATCGAGTGAAAGTTCTTCCTATAACTTAGTTTAACACGGCAAAAACTTGGACATTCCCTTATCAAGATCTAATAAAAGGCGAGAATAAGGGAAGACACAAGTGCACTAATGGTATCGGCAAAGTTAAAAGGAAAATCTCTAACTTACAACAACAAGTAAAGTACACAACTCATAGATCATCAAAAACCATTAAGCAAGAAATATAAGAAAGTAATACTTGTAGGTAAGTTAGAGTTAGAACCCTCGTCTTAAGATGCCTTAGCTCTCGTTTGCACAAGGCTTAGTTGACACTATTGACTCATTTGGGTTTATCAAGCAAGTTATTAGAGATTAGTGGGTTAGTAGTTAGTTAGCCATCTTAAGGAAGAGTTAGTTAGACATGGTAGTAAAAGAAACAACAAAAGAAAAGGGGTAAAGAGAAAGGGAGTTACACTACAAGAAAGCAAAAGAAAAAAAGTGAAGAGGAAGGAAGTTACACTACAACAAGGAAGTAAAAGTAAATGGCAAAGACAAGTAAATGGAAAGAAGAACAAGAAGTAGTTACTTGTATTAACTTGTCACCTTCAAATAGAACACTTACACACTCACTCTCTTTCACTTTAATGGCTAAAACTAAAGCTAGAAGAAGAAAGAAACAACAACTATAATAAAGTAACAAATACAACTCTATTCTCTGGATATCTCTCAACTGAAGCCCCTGGGGGGTATTTATAGGCATCAGGGAAAAGGGGGCCAGGGAAACGACCCCTGGCCCAAAGCGCAGGCGCGCGCGCGCCCATAGGGCCGCGAAAACGCGGCCTGGGCCTCGTATTCGCGGTTCTGCTAGGGCGGCGCGTGCCTGGCTTTGGGCGGCGTATCGCCCAGTCTGTCCCCTGTCCACTTGATCTCCTGAATTCGTGATTTGATGCCCTGGGCTGACAAAATCTCCTCCCTAAAGTCAATGGCTACTTTTAGGCCTTTAATCACTCATTAAATGGTGATTTAGGATCTTCTTCTTCATTTGTACACCATGGACCTAGGATCAAACAAGCAAGATTTTATTAGCAGAATTTTACATAAAATAAATATGAGAATGTGATGAAAATTATGCAAAACTAGAGACTAATCACACCCCTACACTTATCTTTTTGCTCGTCCCGAGTAAAACAAAAATAAGAAAATTATTACACCACTTTCGCAGGTGATGTGATTGCACTGAGAATGTGCAACAAGCCTTTAAACCTCTAAGTTTCTTCTAGAGGAGGAGTGTTGTCTCCTAAGGGTTTTCAGCAGATTGCATCCACAAAATCCAGTAAGTAAAAAAAAGTATTTAGTTGTTAGCAAAAACTCTGTCATGAAAAAGAACTTTCAATCATTTAAGTAAAAATGACCGAATGATGTAAGAATTAGGTTTAACCCTCATAAGTCCTCCAATACTTTAGCCTTCATAAAAGAACAAATTATGGTTTTTCTTTAAATTTAGAAAGGATCTTGTACTTGTAACTCATTCTGTTATTTTGCTTTAGATAGATATGCATAATGTGTAAGTGCGATGTGCTTGGGATTTTTCAACTCAACTTTGAATATCATTTAATTTTATTAATTTTTATCTATTATTCTTGGTTCCATTAGGCTTTCTACTTCACTCATGTAACACATACCATACCGATGACTCCCAAACCAGATGGTCTTAGGGCACCAGGTAAAAAAACACCCCTCAGCTCAAATATGCAAGTGGAGTAGGCCACGAAATCAAGATTTATTTATACATTATATATTTGCATTATATATTTGTTATTAAAATTTTTTTGGCGTGAGTAATCATGCTTCTTGAGGCATAATTATCTAGCGTTTTTTTTTTCAGAGTTGTGTCTCAAAATCCCGAGCATGTATGCGTAGTTTATGCATACTCTACTAAGGCTAAATAAAAGGTATGAGTTATTTTCCTTATCCCTCCTAACTTTTTAGTCAAACCAATCTTTCTTGATTATTTAGGCAAAAATAAAGATTCATTAATAAGGTTCCCTTAATTCCTACAACCTTTTGGTATTTTTATAAAGAGTATTAAATTTCTTTTCAATCTGGAGATTTTTTTTTTAAAGAAGAAAAAAGTGTTAGCACCCCCCACACCTATCTAATGCATTGTCCTCAATGAATGTTGATGTAAATGCAAAGACAATAAATAGGGTGAAGAAATGATGTCACCGTCTTCGTAGACTTGGGCCGGCCAAGGGCGAATAGGCTAAAGATATGTCAAAAAAATTGTAGAAGGGGTAAGTATATAAACAATAAGAATATTTTTTTTTTAAGTTGCTCTGGCTAGTTGTATGACGGGTCAAAAAGAGTCAGCACACTATCACCTGGAGTTATCTGCTCAGTGATCAAGAAGGGCTTCAGTCTTTGCCCGTTCAATTTGAATTCCGCGTTGGACTTAGGGTCTACAATAATCACAACACCGTGTAGAAAAATGGTGCGCACGATGAATGGTCCAGACAAACGAGTCTTCAGCTTTCCTGCGAAAATATGAAGCCTCGAGTTGTACAGCAGAACCTTGTCTTCCGGGGCAAAGTTTTTCTGGGTTATGATCTGGTCACGGAAAAGTTTAGTCTTGCTTTTGGTGATTCGGGCATTCTCATAGGCTTCATTCCATATCTCCTCTAATTCTGCGATCTGCAGTCTCCTTAGCTCACTGGCCTTACACAGATCAAAATTGAGTTATTTAATGGCCCATAAGGCACAGTGTTCTAATTCGACTAGTAGATGATAGACTTTTCTAAATATGATTTGATAAGGAGACATCCCCAGGACAGTCTTAAAACCAGTGCGGTAAGCCACAATGCATCGTTGAGTTTGACCGACCAACCTTTTGGTTTTGTCCGACAGTCTTTTCCAGAATGAGCTTGAGTTGTCGTTGGTGACTTCTACCTGCCCATTTGTCTAGGGATGATATGGAGTGGATAACTTGTGATTGATGGAATATTTTCGCATCAGAGCTTCAAAAACTCTGTTGCAGAAATATGATCCATTATCACTAATTATCGCTCTAGGGGTGCCAAATCGGGAGAAGATGTTTTCTTTGAGAAATTTGACAACCACTTTGTTGTCATTGGTATTTGTAGGCACAGCTTCTACCCATTCAGAGACATAGTCCACAGCAACCAAAATGAACTGGTTGCCGAAGGAATTAGGGAATGGTCCCACGAAGTCGATACCCCAAACATCAACAATTTCAACTTCCAGGATCGGGTTTAGGGGCATCTGTCTCTTCTTGAAATTTTCCCAATCTTCTGACAATTTGCGCATGACTTGCAAAAATGGTATGACTTTGAACAAAATGGGCCAGTAAAACCCACTTTATACAAACTTCTCTGCAGTCTTGCGGGGACCGAGTTGTCCCCCGCATGCAAGTTCATGGCAAAAGCTTAGCACACTCCTCTATTCTTCCTCTGGTATGCATCGTCTAATAATCTGGACAGGACAATACTTAAAAAGATACGGCTCTTCCCAGCTGAAGTACCGTACTTGGGCAAAGAAATGACATTGGTCTTGCTTTGTCCAGTCAGCGGGTAATTGTCCAGTGGCCAAGTAATTGATAATGTCCGCATACCAGGGTTCCTTAAAAATGGCCAGGATGTGCTCGTCTGGGAAATCCTCGTTGATTGGAGCTTGTATGATCGGTGCATTCGGAATTCGTGACGAATGATCTGCAACCACATTTTCTATACCTCGTTTATCCCGAATTTTCAGGTCGAATTCTTGAAGCAAAAGGATCCACCAAATCAATCGGGCTTTTGCTTCCTTCTTGGTCATGAGGTATTTCAGAGCCGAGTGATCCGTAAAAATCACAGTTTTTGAGCCTAACAAGTAGGGCCAAAACTTCTCTACCGCGAAGACAACGGCCAAGAATTTCTTCTCAGTCGTTGTATAATTATGTTGGGCGTCATTCAAGGTCCTACTCGAATAGTAAATCACGTGCTGCCTATTATCGATGCGCTGTCCTAGAACAACGCCAATAGCAAAATCAGAGGCATCGCACATGATTTCGAATGGTTGGGCCCAATTAGGAGCAGAAATAATAGGCGCAGAAATAAGTTCTTGCTTAAGCTTCCCCATGACTTGAAACATTCATCGTTAAAATCAAAAGGCACGTCCTTAGCGAGCAGGTTGGTTAAGGGCCTAGTGATTTTGCTAAAATCCTTAATGAACCGTCGGTAGAACCCAGCATGCCCTAGAAAGGATCTAATATCCTTGATGTTTTTGGGTGGTGGAAGCTTACCAATCACTTCTACTTTAGCCTTGTCCACTTCAATGCCCTCCTAGAAATCTCATGGCCGAAGATAATCCCCTGTCTCACCATGAAGTGACATTTCTCCCAGTTTAGAGTTTGGTTCTTCTCTTTGCATCTTTGCAGCACTAACTCTAGGTGATGAAGACACTGATCAAATGAATCTCCATAGATGGAGAAGTCATCCATGAAAATCTCAAGAAAACGTTCTACCATGTCGGAGAAAAGACTAAGCATGCACCGTTGGAATGTTGCGGAGCATTGCATAATCCAAAGGGCATGCGTCGGTAAGCGAAGGTTCCGAACGGGCAGGTGAACATGGTCTTTTCCTAGTCTTCTACAACAATAGGGATTTGATTGTATCTCGAGTACCCATTTAGGAAGCAATAGTACTCATGTCCAGCCAATCGTTCCAGCATTTGGTCGATGAAGGGTAGCGGGAAGTAATCTTTATGGGTGGCTGCATTCAACTTTCTATAGTCGATACAGACACGAACCTTGGTAGGCAGTCTTATCGCACCAACTCTTTTTGCTCATTTTCAACCACCGTAAAGCCAGCTTTCTTTGGGATCGCATGAACGGGGCTAACCCATTGGCTATCAGAAATGGGATAAATGATCCCATTATCTAATAGTTTCAAAATTTCCGCTTTAACTGCCTCTTGCATGAGTGGGTTAAGCCTGCATTGTGGGTCCCTCCTGGGGGTTGCTTCATCGGTTAAATGGATTCTATGTTGCACTATGGCTGGACTTATCCCTTTGATGTCCTTCATCGTCCATCCAATGGCCTCCCTATGTCTTTTCAGAATAGACATTAAGCTGTCCTCTTGCTGCTCAGTCAAGTGGGATGCTATGATGACTGGCAAGGTGTCATTTCCGCCCAGGTAGGCGTACTTGAGGTGTTCAGGTAAGGCTTTTAGTTCTAGGGAAGGTGTTACTTCATTGGAGGCGATCTTTGGACTTTCAATCCTATGATGAGGTATACTTGGGCTTGACACCCAATCCACTGCTGAATCTACGATCTGGCCTAGATTAAAATCCTCAGCCTCCAGATCAAACTCTACCTCCGTTTCTATCTCCATACTTTCCTCATGCTCACTGGTCAGATTTTCAATGGAATTGACCTCAAAAGTCTGATCATTGACATCCCTAGGTTGTCTTCCAAGATTGAAGACATTGACTTCCTTCGTCTTATCTTCAAAGGTCGATCGCATGGACCCGTTTTACAGTTGATTATGGTATTGGCTGTAGCAAGAAAAGGGCGTCTTAAGATGACTGGAGTTTGAGACCGTGGATTTGAAACAGGTTGGGTCTCAAGCACAATGAAGTAAACGGGGTAGATGAAATCCCTGACCCGGATAAAGACGTCTGTGATTTTCCCCTTGGGGATTTTCACAGATAAGTCAACTAACTGAATAGTGACTCGGGTTGGGCTCAGCTCGCCCAACCCAAGTTACTGAGAGAGGTAGCAAGTTGATACTTGCTCCCAGGTCAAGAAGCGCTCTACTAATTTTTGTCTATCCTATGGTGTAGGAGATTGTGGGATATCCGGATCCTTGTATTTCACCGAAATGGGACCAGACAAAATTTCACTTATATTGGTTGCCAAGATTATTTCTTGGGCACATTTGTCTTTCTCTTCTTAGTACATATATCCTTAAGAAATTTTGCATAAGCTGGGACTTGTTGGCTAGCGTCAAGAAGAGGTACATTCAATTTGACCTGGTTGAACATCTCTATCATCTTCTCCATGTGCATATTCTTATTGTTGTTCCTAAGCCTATTGGGAAAGGGTGCTACAGGCTTATGAACTTGTTCAGCAGCTTTGTCCTCGTCAGATGTTTGAGGAGCAGTTTGGGAGGAACTGGTAGAGGTGGAGGCTAGAATAGGATCAGGATGGCCTGGACTTTTCTGTTGGTAGACCTGGTTGTCTACCTTCTTTCCAGATCGAAGTGTGTGAACAGTATTGCACTGGTTGATTGATGGATCCTGAATTTCATATGCTTGATTAAAGGTTTTTGGGTTAACTAGCGGCTGACTTGGTAAAGTACCCTTTGGTCTTTCACTTAGGGGCTAGCTAATTGGCTCATCTGTATTTGCAGTCTCGATATAGCCTGTGAATGGCTATTCAGCGTTTGTCCCTGGTTTTGCATAAAAATGGTTTGGGACTTCATAAAAGCTTCCATACTCTCCTCCAATTTGCTGAATTTCTTTTCCATAGGTGAACTTTGAGAGGAGGAAGATGGAGCTGGACTGAAAAAATTTGGTGAAGGACTGGGATGGTGAAAATTGTTGGAGAAATTAGGCCTAAGAGGAGTATTCGGGGGCCAGGAGAAATTGGGGTGATTCCTCCAACCTGAATTGTATGTTTGCGAGTAGAGATTGTGCGGCGGCCGTAAGTAAGCCGCGTGTTGGCCCAAAGGCCTTCCACTCTAGTTTTGATGATGATTAACTCATGTAGTTATGTGTACTAATAATCTTGTATTTTTAGTTTCAGATCATTAATCAAGTTATTATTTGGTGATTAGCTTCAACAAGATGATTTGGAAGCTTTCACATGTTGATTCAAGAGCCCGAGCGTCAAAGATCATATATAGCACTTGCTCGGTGGATCAAAGAGTTTTGGATCGAGTCAGCTTGGAGATTGCGCTCTACAAGAAGACATCGGTACCTTAGTTTAGTTTTGTGTTTAGATCCAAATTGTAAAGATTAGAATAGTATGATATGCTCAAGTTCACAACACACACGTTTCATGTTTTGGTTTTCGGTTTTAGGTTTAACCGATCTTGGTTTTCATGAATAGATAGATTCAAAACAAGTTTACTTTATTTAATGTATATTAGATTTGTTCTATATACATGCATGCTTCAACTTCCTAGACAAACTTAGTTTTGACTTACTTATTCATGTGTTTTATGTTTTGGTATTTCTAACAAAACATAATTTGGAATTAATGACAAAAACTATGATATGTATATGTTTCATGTATATTGGATTTCTATCCATATGCATCATGCTTCAAAATGTTTAAATATCATGTTTTTGTATTTGGAAGAGTTTTGGACAAAACGTATTTTCTATTCAAAATCCAAGTTTTAGAAAATACAGTTTTGGTTTTTGGTAAAAATGATAAGACACAAAAATAGTTCATATTGATTGATATTTGAGCTAAACTTTTTACCATATGTTTATATATCAATGCAAAATGATAAAACTATTTTTGGTGATTTTTAGGAGTGTTAAAAGATTTTTAACAATATTTTTAAACTGTTTTTCTGACCCAGTTTTCTGTTCCAGGCTTCAACCAGTCGACTAGTCTTCTGACCAAGTCGACTTGGGATGAAGTCGGTCGACCGGGTCGGTCGACCGACGTGCACAGATCTGTGCACGTTTGGACGGTCGACCATCAGGGTCGACCGAGTCTGAGAGCAGAGCTCTCTGTTTGTTTGGGTCGACCGGGACGGTCGACCGGTAGCTGCCAACGGGCAGAATTTGACCGTTGGACGGTCGACCGGTCCGGTCGACCGGCAGTGTATTTTTGGCAAAATCTGCTGCCAACGGCTAGTTTCCAGATTTGCCTATAAATACCCCATTTGTGAGAGTTTTTCTCTAAGAATTTTTGTGCGAATTTTTCCCTACTCTCTGGTGTTTTCACAGCAATCAAAAGAAGTTTTTGAACTCATATTGAACAATCTATTTGGAGTTTTTGCTAGGGTTTGGAAAACCAAAGAAAAGGGTTTTTGGGAAAAGAGTTTTGATTCATCATCTATATCTTGGTTTCAGTTTTCACCGCGTTTTGATTCATCATCTAGATCACAAACATATATCTAGGTGACTTTTCACCACGTTCAGGTGTTCCAGTGGCACTTGCTGGGCATGGAAAACAGGACACTCTTCAAAGACATGGTTTGGTGCCTGACAGTATGAATAACCCGGATTATGAATTGGTGGTGGGTTGATTTGGTTGACATTGGCTGGCTCTTTTGTCTCTAGAGCCTCTATTCTCCTCATTAGGGTTGCAATTTTAGCTTCTACAGCTATGGATGATTCTAGAGATAGGAGCCCTCCTCTTGAAGCTGTAGATTGTGAATTCCTTGGTTTTTTCGAGGCTGGCTCCCATTGCAAGGTTTTCTCAGCTAAATCCTCAAATAAATCCCAACCCTGGTTCTTATCCTTTTGAAAGAACCCTCCCTGACACATGGTTTCTAAAAGGATTTTCGTTTGATAATCTAAGCCATCGTAGAGAATCTGGCACTGATGCCATTTCTCCACACCATAATGAGGGCACTGAGCTAGGAGATCATTGAATCGCTCAAAGTATCTCCAAAATGGTTCGCTTGGTTCTTGCCAGAACTGCATGATATTCTTTCTAATGAGGGCAGTTTTGTGAATTGGGTAGAATTTCTTCAAGAAGGCCTTGACGAAATCATTCCATGTCGTGACAGAATCTACCACCAAACTGTACAACCATTTCTTTGCTAGGTCCTTTAGGGAAAAGGGGATGAATCGTAACCTAACGACATCGTCTCCTAGCTAGGGTATACGCATCATGAGGCACACTTCTTCAAATTCCCTAACAAAGAAGTATGCGGGCATCGTCTCTGATTCTAAACCATGAAACTTTGGGAGAGTGTTGATGAATTGAGGATTTAATTCAAAGTTATTTCCATTTTCCTCAGGTAGTTTTATACAAGATGGTAATGAGGTTCTGATCGGGTAAAATCTGTCCTGAAGTGACGCCATCACCGGCACTGGATGCAAGGGTAGAGAAGTATTTCTGGTTAATCTGGAGGTTGCAGGATCTCTCACCCACTCTTGCATGCAGCACACCACAAACAACGTAAAAATAAACAAACAATCAAAAAGAATAAAAAACAGACAAAAGAAAGAAAAACAACCACCAAGCCTTAGTCTAAGGTACCTGGACCTAGACGACTCCTAACTGGTCGATTCTCCGGGGGAGGTTGTTGCAGGAACTCGACTACAAGCTAATCGGCCAGGAAAGGGCAAAGCTCAGGAGAAGGTATCCGGGCGTTAGCCACGGGCCTAATTACACCAAACTACGGAGCTTTTGAAGCTTTGCCTCTCAATCCACTTTTCTTAGATACCGATTTTGTAGGAGTATAGTTCTTGCAATTTTCGCCCTCGGTTAATCTCTTAATGAGTCCGAGATGTCCCTAGGGCTAACGTCTATCAGTTTTTAGTTAAGGCTTGGGATGGTGTGAGTGCGCTTGGAGATGGTTTTTGGGTTAAGGAAGGGTGGTGAAATCCCCACCTTATCTTGTTTATTTGGGTTTTGCCCTTAATGTCAATTGTGCAAGTGTACAGTTTATTCACAACAAGGTAACACTCAAAGCGATAAATCACTCCAAAATGTTGGTCCTATTCTATATGAATGCACATGCACCTTTTCTCCAGCACTCTTCAACAGAAATTGAAATGAATTGAAATAGACACGTGCCCTAAATGCAAAAGTCTATTCCAAATTTCAATTAAGCAACAAGTGAATTTCTGTTGAGTTTATTACACATGCATAAGGTGAAGCATTTAAGGGAACTAAAAAGATTCTAGAAAGCAATTTTTTTGAGCGGCTTTCTGCAACCCTGCAGAAGAGTTTGTTAGAACTTCAATCGGAGAAACTCGTTTTTACACGAATTTTTTTGAGGGCAAATGAATCCTCGTGCAACGTTCTTGGCCACCACTGTCACTTCCCGTGATAGTGAGCTCCTTGGTACTTCTCCTGCACACAAGAACAAAGAGAAATCTTTAGTATTGAATAATAAAGTCATTCCCTCCCCAGTAATGGCGCCAAAATTTGATCGGCAAAAAGCAAGTACAAGAATAAGTGAAAAGAGTGTGGGTCGATGTTACTGCTTTTGCGATTCTTCCATAGTAGCGAGGTGGCTATACGGGTTGTATCCACAAGGAGGGAGAGCGATGAAAGCTTGATGCGGCTTCTTTGTTCAAGAAAAGAGAAAGTTCTTTGTTTCAAAAGAAAGAATTGAAAAATGAAAACAAGTTGGTTTCAAAAATTATTTAAAATGATTTGGTGGTTGTAAAAGTGATTTTTCTAGATGGTAAAATCGCATGGCTAACTTTTTACTAATTGCTCCCACAAATCCCTAACTTCTTGAAGATGTAGCCTCACGATGGATCATAGGCAAGCATAACCCTTATGCATAGGAACTATTCACGTGAAAATCGAGTGAAAGTTCTTCCTATAACTTAGCTTAACACGGCAAAAACTTGGACATTCCCTTATCAAGATCCAATAAAAGGTGAGAATAAGGGAAGACACAAGTGCACTAACGATATCGGCAAAATCAAAAGGAAAATCTCTAACTTACAACAGCAAGTAAAGTACACAACTCATAGATCATCAAAAACCATTAAGCAAGAAATATAAGAAAGTAATACTTGTAGGTAAGTTAGAGTTAGAACCCTCGTCTTAAGATGCCATAGCTCTCGTTTGCACAAGGCTTAGTTGACACTATTGACTCATTTGGGTTTATCAAGCAAGTTGTTAGAGATTAGTGGGTTAGTAGTTAGTTAGCCATGTTATGAAAGAGTTAGTTAGACATGGTAGTAAAAGAAACGACAAAAAAAAAGGGATAAAGAGAAAGGGAGTTACACACAAGTAAGTAAAAGAAAAGAAGTGAAGAGAAAGGAAGTTACACTACAACAAGGAAGTAAAAGTAAATGGCAAAGACAAGTAAATGGAAAGAAGAAAGAGAAGTAGTTACTTGTATTAGCTTGTCACCTTCAAATACAACACTTACACACACTCTCTCTTTCACTTTAATGGCTAAAACTAAAATTAGAAGAAGAAAGGAACAACAACTACAACAAAGTAACAAATACAACTCTATTCTCTGGATATCTCCCAACTGAAGCCCCTGGGGGGTATTTATAGGCATCAGGAGAAAGGGGGCCAGAGGGACGACCCCTGGCCCAAAGCTCAGCCGCGCGCGCGCCCATAGGGCCACGGAAACGCGGCCTGGGCCCCGTTTTTGTGGCCCTACCAGGGCGGCGCGCGCCTGGCTTCGGGCAGCGCGTCGCCAAGTCTGTCCCCTGTCCACTTGATCTCCTGGATTCATGATTTGATGCCCTGGGCTGACAAAATCTCCTCCCTAAAGTCAATGGCTACTTGGTAGGCCTTTAATCACCCATTAAATGGTGATTTAGGGTCTTCTTCTTCATTTGCACACCATGGACCTACGATCAAGTAAGCAAGGTTTTATTAGCAGAATTTTACATAAAATAAATATGAGAATGTGATAAAAATTATGCAAAATTAGAGATTAATCAGTGTCTGACTGGATCATTTCTTCATCTTCATCTTCATCCTTCATATGGCTAGTTAAAAGCATATTAATTGAAAGATCTTCAAAGATAATGTCGATATTGATATCTGAATCCCATGATAACGTGCATGACGAGTGATCGTGTTATAACAATTCCTCAAACTCGGATCCCGAGGGGATTGCTTTGATACATAGCCTAACCCCCTTAGAGTTTGATGATAGTAGTCAAGGGCCTTTCCTTTTGGGACAAAAGATCAGATCAATGTTCGTCTTCCTTGGCCAAAGTTCAAACCATAACTTTTTGTCAGGTCATACCCCATATTCTCCATCATACGACATGCATCTGGGATGTAATAGGAGAAGTGTAGGGACTCGGGATTGTCTTCCAAGCTTTCACGAGTTACTGGTTTAGACTCTATTCTCTCGAATAGAATCAGCTTTTGACCTTAGCATTTGGCGGGTACTTCAAAGAAAGCTCCTTGTGCATTGCTGGTTTATTCGCGCACCATGAAGGATGACTTGATTGGTGCATGTAGTGATGTTACAACATCTACTGCTAACCATTAGTTACTATCCATATCAATACTGGTGTTTGACGGTACATAATCAAAAGCAAACACAGTAAACTAAATCTAAGTCTTCATTGATAAACCATTCACCTTCAACATTGACTGTGGTATTGAAATCGAGCTTATCAATGCTCGTTATAAGAGGATTTATTTCCCAAAGACATTCTTCTTCTGCCTCTGGTTTCGTGTCCACTTTATTGCTAGAGTCTGGTTCTTCTGGCTAGTGATTCTCATCAGTCTCAAGAGAATCTTGGTAGAGGAGGGAGTCAGTGAATTAATGTTCTCACTCTTCCCTGCTCATCAGTATATTTCATCACTTGATGAAGGGAACACGTGACTATAGAGTTGACGTGGATCCATGGTCGTCCCGGCAGCAGGTTGTAATACATGTCGGTGCCAATGACATAACACGCCATTTCAGACTTCAAATCTCCGATCTAGCATCTGAGTTTGATCTTACCCATCAGGTGTGTACCATTGGCATTGAAGCCACAAATGTTAGTCTGTGTAGTGCTCAATCAATGGGTGGGAATCCCTTCGTGCTGCATGACTTGGCGAGGCATAATGCTCAACGCGGATCCTGAATCAACCTAAATGTGGCTCACTTCAGATGGTCCAATGTACCCTATATAGTATAAGGGTCTATCATATTTTTCCCTTATTTGCATATCCTTCAGAGAGAATGTGATGCATGGGGAACATCTGGAGGCCTGATGACAGTGTCCATCATCTTCCTCCTCTGGGATGGCGGGAATTTGGGCTAAGAAAATCTCAGAATCTACCAACGCTTCTCTTAGAGCTTCCCTCGTGGATTTAGAAAGTCTAAAGAGCTCGTACAGAGTGATTCGAGCAGGGATGTTGGCCAGCTGAGCCAAAGCATCAAATCAAAAGGGAGTTAATGGTCTCATATCATCTTTTTGAAGGGTTTTGGCATAACGAAGCTCCTTCTATTTGTCCACGAGCTGCTTTGTGGATTGCTCAGCTGTCTCGTTTACTGGCTAGAAATAGCTTGCCACTGGATGATCATATTTTATCAAGCTCTACTAGCTAAATCAGGTCTTTGACGTGGAAGGTGTACCGGTCTTAGCAGCCAAGGCAGACTCCTCTTCTTCTGAACTGGTGAGGGAAGCAACATTTTTCTCATTTGTTTCAGTAGAGATACCTACCACATTGCTGGAAGATGCTTTAGCCTTACCTTTGGATTTCTTGTGTGTAACAGTTGTTCATTGTTGGCTTTCGATAATGTCAGGGTGAACCTACATTATCTCTCCTCGAGGAGTAGGGATAAGGCCTTTCTCCTTTTTGTTGTGGGGATCAATATTGCTCACCCTCAGTTCTCCTTTCGAAATGGGAACCACTCTGGCCGGTACTGATGGAAGTTCTTTGTCAAATTGAAGGGGTGTCATGTTAGCCGTCACCTTTTTTGCTCTGGATGAAGTTTGAGGACATCTGCGTCGATTAGAGATTGAAGAATGTAGCAGCTCTTCATAGGATGCCCCAACATCCTGCAATATAAATAGTAGTTGGGATCATCAATCTTCCCGACTTCGACAGGGCATCTGACCTCTGGCAATTTGAGTTTGTTACTCTTTTGGAGTAACTTCAACAGAGAGACCATGTACTCATTCTTGAAGGAGTATGATTTACTACACGTGCTTGGCCAGGAACTTCACCCCCTCTGGTTGATTAGGGTTTCGAATGTGATTTAACCAACGTTGCTAGAGTATCTCGTCTTTTTGGCTGAGAAGATGACTCTGCATTGCATCACATCAATTTGTCGAGTCTTGGTTTGCTATTTTTCTCTTCATCCTTGACACAAGGACTATTTCTTCTGCCTGCTCACCTTGTTGCGCCACTGCTTCCAAGTGCGGCATTCCGCTACTCCTACTTGGGCGAGAAGTGCAGTCTGTAGGTTGTGGCGACACGTTTCCACCAGTGTCGATTAGGACAAGCCACTTGGACAACAGAGTGCCATACTACATAATCTCTTCACAAAAGCCTTGAATCTTGGAGGGAAAGGAGCTGTGTCCCATTTTGCTGGGTAGAGCTGGACTACCTCCATATCTTGAAGGTCATCTCGGCGCGCAACGGCTTTGAGGCATTGCTCTAGACTGCTCATCCTCTTAGAGTAACGAGATCCATTCTAAATTTTCCTCCTCTTTAGATGAAATTTTGAGGGACTCAGGGTTTGAATGCTTTTCACTCATTATCCTCAGAAGAAGAGCTTTCTCCTTCCTTCTTTTTCTCCTTGATTTTTGGACCCTTTTCTTTTTCTTAAGAAGCTGTGCTAACATCTGCTTAAAGGTATCAATAGATTCTTTCTGAGTTCGAATCATACCAAAATTTTCTCTCTGAACTTAGGCCTACTCCTCAAATCACTTGGTCACTTCTTTGAGAGTACCCGCCATGTATGCGAAGGCTTATTTCTCTGTAGAAGAGCTAAAGGCCTGTGATTTCATAATGGTGGGGTGTTTCTCATTCACGTTGATACACTTAGATAGGCCATTGTAGTTTACCGAGCAATTGTACCAGCGTGGATACAAGTGCACTGGTACACTCCTTCTGATTCGCTCAGTATTTCCTTCAAACAGTAAAAAAGTTCATTGTCAGACTTGCCAGAGCAGACGATCGGTTGCTTCCCTTTCGACTTGGCTCGGTATAGTGCACGGACCCACTGTATTTGAAGTTACATCAGGGTATTCCACATCAGAGAGTGACTTCTTCTTGCTGGAGCGGTGTCTCTTAGTGGAGTTAGAGACTGGGGCAGATGATAGCAGATTAAATACTGACTGCTTTCTCATATGTGAGTTGCAACGGTATTCAGAGAGTACTGCCATGATGAGCCATTCATAATAGCATTGGAGAGTGATTTGATAGGCACTCTTTTTCTTTGTCAAGTAGTCTTTTAGATTCTTTGCAGGGGCTAAAGGACTAGTGACAAATCCTCGGGGATGAGGACTTTTTGGATCAATTTTGTTGGCCCAAAGGCCTTCCACTCTAGTTTTGATGATGATTAACTCATGTAGTTATGTGTACTAATAATCTTGTGATTTTAGTTTCAAATCATTAGTCAAGTTATTAGTAGGTGATTAGCTTCAACAAGATGATTTGGAAGCTACCCACATGTTGATTCAAGAGCCCGAGCGTCAAAGATCATATATAGCACTTGCTCGGTGGATCAAAGAGTTTTGGATCGAGTCGGCTTGGAGATTGCGCTCTACAAGAAGACTTAGGTATCCTAGTTTAGTTTTGTGTTTAGATCCAAATTGTAAAGATTAGAATAGTATGATAAGCTCAAGTTCACAACACACACGTTTCAAGTTTTGGTTTTTCGGTTTTTGGTTTAACCGATCTTGGTTTGCATGAATAGATATTATATCAAAACAAGTTTACATGGTTTAATGTATATTAGATTTGTTCTATATACATGCATGCTTCAACTCTTAGACAAACTTACTTTGATATACCTATTTCATGAGTTTTAGGTTTTGTGTTTTAACAATACTTAATTTTGGAATTAAGGACAAAAACTATGATATATATATGTTTCATGTATATTGGATTTCTATCCATATGCATCATGCTTCAAGGTGTTTAAATATCATGTTTTTGTATTTGGAAGAGTTTTGGACAAAACGTATTTTCTATTCAAAATCCAAGTTTTAGAAAATACAGTTTTTGGTTTTGGTAAAAATGATAAGACACAAAAATAGTTTATATTGATTGATATTTGAGCTAAACTTTTTACCACATGTTTATATATCAATGCAAAATGATAAAACTATTTTGGTGATTTTTAGAAAAAGATAAAAGAATTTTTAAACATGTTTTTATCTAATTTTCTATTCCAGGCTTCAACCAAGTCGACTAGTAACCTGACTAGTCGACTAGGGCTGAAGTCGGTCGACCGGGCCGGTCGACCGACGTGCACAAACCTGTGCACGTTTGGCAGCTTTGGGACGGTCGACCGGGACGGTCGACCGACTGAGAGCAGTTGCTCTCTGTTTGTTTGGGTCGACCGGGGCGGTCGATCGGCAGCTGTCGACGGTCAAAAATTGACCGTTGGACGGTCGACCGTGCGGTCGACCGGCAGGGTATTTCTGGCAGTTCTGCTGCCAACGGCTATTTTCCAGATTTGTCTATAAATACCCCATTTGCAAGAGTTTTTCTCTAAGATTCTTTGTGCGAATTTTTCCATACTCTCTGGTGTTTTTGCTGCAATCAAAATAGGTTTTTGGACTTGAATTGAACAATCCTTTTGGTGTTTTTGCTAGGGTTTGGAAAATCAAAGAAAGGGCTTTTGGGAAAGGATTTTGATTGAACTTCTCTATCTTGGTTTCAGTTTTTCCCTAGGATTTTTCTTTGTGATTTTGATTTCCATCCCATTGGTTTTCTCCACACTTGAGCTAAAATCTACTATCTATTCTATAGGTTATTTGTGTGGGAGAAAGAGATTGTTTGTGGTTGCTTGTTGAACCACCAAGTTAAAAACCCAATCTTTGTTTGGCTTTGTGCCTTGGGTTGTATCCCTCAAGTGGTGAGGTGATCCTTGTTTGCTTTGTGCTAATCCCTCAAGGTGTGAGGTGATTGTTTTTGGCTTGGTGCCTTTGCCTCAAGTGGAGGTTGTGGTTGTACTCCTGTGGAGTGGGTACTTCTTGTAAGGGTCCTAGGTGGACGAGCTAGTGGAAATCCTTCATGTGTCGAAGGCGGGGATGTAGAGCTGGGTGCTCGAACCTCGAGAACATATCTTGGTGTTTGCGTTTGATCTATTGGCTCTCTTTCTATCTCTCTCTTTACTTTGTGCCTTTCATTTCTATTCATATTGCTCATTCATATTTGCTTGGCTTGGTTGTGTGTGCATCACTTGTTGATCACACTTGAGTGCTCATTGCATTATGTTTTTAAATTCCGCATTTAGTTCATAGATTAGCTATATCACCTATTCACCCCCCCTCTAGGTGATTTCAATTGGTATCAGAGCTAGTGCTCCTGATATTTAGGTTTAACCACCTAGGAGTGAGATCTTGATTTGCTAATCTTCATTTGCATTTTCATTTGCACTCATCTAGTTTGCACTCATGGATAGCCCTCCTATGTTTGACCATATTAGACTTGATGCTTGGAAGGCCAATATGAGTAGACATTTAAAATCACTAGGTCATCTAGTTTATCAAGCCTCCACTATGGAATCATTCCCTAATAGTAGCAAGCATAAAAAGGCTAATGCATTAGCACTTAGAGCACTTAGAGCATCTCTTAGTGAACATCTTTTACCCGTGTTTGATCATTATGATTCGGCTTTTGCAGTTTGGAGCTTATTGACGTCTCCCGAGCTTCCAAGGATTATCAACAAGATGAGGAGATCTAAGAGAGAAAAGTCCGAAGAGCGTTGCCTCATGGTCCAAGGGAATAACTCCCTTGAGGTACAATCGGACACTCAATTAGATGATAGCTGTAGTTCCTATTGTCATGGTTGTTTTGAAGTTCAAACTTTAAATTTGGAACTTGCTCAAAAGCTTGAAAATTTATTGAAAAAACACAATCTTTTGAAAGAGGACAACCTTGTTTTGAAAAATGAATTAAAGGATTTGTGTTCTAATTTTGAATTGGTTTTGCAAGAGAAGGAAGAGATTACTAGTGAACGTGACTCACTAAGATCTCAACTAGACCTTGCCCTTAATGAAATTGATGTTTTAAAAAGCAAAAATGATTGTGATAATGTTGTGAAGCACAATGAGATTTTATCTTCAAAATTGGATTTCACTTTTAAAGATAATCTTGTTTTGAAAAATAAAATTGATTCAATTACAAAAGAATTGGATTTGGTTTTAAAGAAAAATGAATCTTTAAAAATTGATATTAATTCTCATGTGTGCCATGCTAGTATAGCTTCTACTTCTTGCACACCTATTGCATGCTCCACTTTGTCTTCCACTATTAAAAATGATATAAATATTTTGAAGAAAAGTGTTGAATGTTTGGGCTCCACTTTGAGCCAATGCACATTGAATCATTCACGTTTGGAAACCTTGGTTCACAAGAAACAAGGTCCATCTTTGCATGCACACCCTACACGGCATACACATGCTTTCCACGGACACAAACATGACATGTATGCTCATGTGTACACATGTACACATTGTGGCCGAAAAGGCCATCTTGCTAGATTTTGTTATGATCGCATTTATCATGAAAATTTAGCAACAAATCTTGTTTGGGTTAGAAAAGAAACTAATCCCTATGGACCCAAAAGAAAATGGGTACCAAAGACCACCTCTATACTTTTTGATATAGGTGGGAGCTCTCACATCACGTGAGAGTATTGGTGCCTTGAGGTGGATGCATTCTAAGCCTAAAAGAGAACCATTTGGATGCTTCACTCTCAAGGAGATTTGGTGGAGAGGACCACCATTGGTTTGGAGAAATAGAGATGCACCTTCATCGGTTTTGGTATCATTCTCTAACTCCCATCTTTATTTGCATGCTTTTACATGTTCATCTATTCATAGCATGTTTTGTTTCATTGTTCATTATGCTTATGCTATGTTGGTTAGATTAGTGTTATACATATTTAGTTACTTGAGCACCCATGTTCATATGGATCTATATTTAGTGTTCTCACCTTGTTTTAGAACTAACATGTATGCCCTAGATCTAATGCACATACATTTGCATTATGACCATTTGGATGTTTATGATTATATGATGATTTGTTTTGATGACTCATGTTTTAGTATGATATTTGCCATGTTTATTAGACTTATGCTTTACATGATTAGTGGTTGAGACACCCATGTTTAGTATGGACCCATATTTTGTGTTCTCCTTATGTTTTAGCTATCATGTTCATCATAGGTTTAATAACATATGTATTTGCATGATAATCATGTTTACAACACTAGCATAAATCCTAGTCTAAATGATTTGTGTTTTGTTTCTATGCTTTATGCCTTGATTACATGTTTAGATGTTAGTTTTCATTAAAACTAGAGGATTTATACTTGTACAACGAGTGAGCTACAAATAGACCTTTATATATGTTTGTGCTTGAACGCTCATTTGTATTCATTTGATGTACTAGTATAGTCTAGTTTTGATGATTCATGCATTTGACTTGTACTCACTATTTTACATATTTTGGTTGACTTCATGTATATGTCCATCTTGTCCAAACTATCATTTATACATATACATCCTTGAGCCACGTGCCTTCATGCACATACTTTTGTGGACTCATTGTGTTTAGGATATGTATGTATACTTTGGTTTGTACATGACATACATATGCCTTGAAGTTTAAATCGTTGGATGAATTTCATGTTTTTAAGATGATTTCAATTGGTGATTTCACATGAATTTCATGTTTTTAATATTGAGCTTGATTGTCCATTTTCATGTTAATATGTTTCTCACAACACTTGTACACTCACCTTATTTAATGTTTTCTCATGACTGAGTTTTCATGAGTACAAATTGAGCTATATGGATTTTGAGTGTTTTAGTGCCATGTGGTTTACATGTGTCTTCATGAAAAATATTTTTGTTTGATTTCTTGCTTGAAGGATTTCGTTCTAATTTAAATAATTTTTCCTATAACTAGTTCGTATTCTTCACTTTGGTAGAGATTTTCAAACACTCTATACTTTCAAATCTATTTTTGAAAACCCCTACCATCCAAGGGTGGTTGGATGGGAGATCATGTTCATGTTTACTTTAAAATGAAAACCATTTGAAACTTGAACCATGATTGGGAGGTATAGGATTATGAGATATACACTTGATCTTATTGTTGTTTCTATTGGTATCATTGAATTCTTTCAATTGGTATCAATCTTGACATTTCTTGTATACTCATATATTTTTGTGAATGTATGCTTACATTTCAAAGAATATCAATTCCATTGGTATCTACTTTTCATACATATATATGTTTTATTTGTGCCTATTATATCCCTATATCTTTAAGCACAAATCTTTCTTATGATGATAAGCTTGAGATTCAACCTTGTTTCAATTGATTTAGTTTTCAATTGGTATCTTAATTTGAGCCTTATCATAGTTTTTATTGGTATTTCATAAAGCAGGAGAAAATTTTGTATTGTTTCCTTCAATTGGTATTTTGTTTTCCACTCCCTTACTTTATGATAGAAAATAATAATTTCAATTGGAAATAATTTCAATTGGTATCAAAATCAAATTTGTTTGATATTAAGATCTAGATTTAATTTTCTATTGGTATCAACATTTATGCTTAGAAATTCAAAATTTGTTATGTTTGATATCAAAAATTGTTTATTTACAATTGATATGATGATTGTTTACTTATCAATTGGTATCAAGATTTTTGTTTTTCAATTGGTATAGTTTCATTTTTAATTGGTATCAATATGCACTTCCTTGACACATTTTCTTCTAATTGGTATCATATTTGTGTTTAGACAAAAAGGGGAAGAACATCCCTTGTTTTGATTCCTTATTTTGAATATAAAAAGAATATGTTTTCATTAGCTTTGTAAATAAGAAAAAGAAGAATTTCTTTTTATGTTTTTATTAGTTTTATTTTTAAACCCCTTTGTTGATGATTGACAAAAAGGGGGAGAAGAATTTGAGTTTATATGCATGTTTACATATGCATGTTTTATGTTTTTAATGTTTTTATTAAGTTCAATTGGTATCCAAAGTATTATTTAAAGAACATGTTTAGTTTGCTTAGTTTTGGTATCAAGGGCTTGTATAAGAGATCATTAGTTTTGTTTTGTATATATATTGTGTTTAATTGGTATCTAGAGCATGTTATGTTTAGTTTAATTGGTATCAAGAGCATGTTTATTTTTTAAAGATTTTCACTGGTATCAAGAGCATGTTTATTTATTTTTGCTAATAATTGGTATCAAGAGCATGTTTATTTGTTTTTGCTAATTGGTATCTAGAACATGTTTTATAATTTCATTGGTATCTAGAGCCATTTATTAGTTGTTTATCCTATGCATGAGTTAAGGGGGAGCTTCTTTGAAGCTTAACTTTAATCCATGCATATATAACTCCATGAGTTTTGTCATCATCAAAAAGGGGGAGATTGTTGGCCCAAAGGCCTTCCACTCTAGTTTTGATGATGATTAACTCATGTAGTTATGTGTACTAATAATCTTGTGATTTTAGTTTCAGATCATTAGTCAAGTTATTAGTAGGTGATTAGCTTCAACAAGATGATTTGGAAGCTATCCACATGTTGATTCAAGAGCCCGAGCGTCAAAGATCATATATAGCACTTGCTCGGTGGATCAAAGAGTTTTGGATCGAGTCGGCTTGGAGATTGCGCTCTACAAGAAGACTTAGGTATCCTAGTTTAGTTTTGTGTTTAGATCCAAATTGTAAAGATTAGAATAGTATGATAAGCTCAAGTTCACAACACACACGTTTCAAGTTTTAGTTTTTCGGTTTTTGGTTTAACCGATCTTGGTTTGCATGAATAGATATTATATCAAAACAAGTTTACATGGTTTAATGTATATTAGATTTGTTCTATATACATGCATGCTTCAACTCTTAGACAAACTTACTTTGATATACCTATTTCATGAGTTTTAGGTTTTGTGTTTTAACAATACTTAATTTTGGAATTAAGGACAAAAACTATGATATATATATGTTTCATGTATATTGGATTTCTATACATATGCATCATGCTTCAAGGTGTTTAAATATCATATTTTTGTATTTGGAAGAGTTTTGGACAAAACGTATTTTCTATTCAAAATCCAAGTTTTAGAAAATACAGTTTTTGATTTTGGTAAAAATGATAAGACACAAAAATAGTTCATATTGATTGATATTTGAGCTAAACTTTTTACCACATGTTTATATATCAATGCAAAATGATAAAACTATTTTTGGTGATTTTTAGAAAAAGATAAAAGAATTTTTAAACATGTTTTTATCTAATTTTCTGTTCCAGGCTTCAACCAAGTCGACTAGTAACCTGACTAGTCGACTAGGGCTGAAGTCGGTCGACCGGGCCGGTCGACCGACGTGCACAAACCTGTGCACGTTTGGCAGCTTTGGGACGGTCGACCGGGACGGTCGACCGACTGAGAGCAGTTGCTCTCTGTTTGTTTGGGTCGACCGGGGCGGTCGACCGGCAGCTGTCGACGGTCAAAAATTGACCGTTGGACGGTCGACCGTGCGGTCGACCGGCAGGGTATTTCTGGCAGTTCTGCTGCCAACGGCTATTTTCCAGATTTGTCTATAAATACCCCATTTGCAAGAGTTTTTCTCTAAGATTCTTTGTGCGAATTTTTCCATACTCTCTGGTGTTTTTGCTGTAATCAAAATAGGTTTTTGGACTTGAATTGAACAATCCTTTTGGTGTTTTTGCTAGGGTTTGGAAAATCAAAGAAAGGGCTTTTGGGAAAGGATTTTGATTGAACTTCTCTATCTTGGTTTCAGTTTTTCCCTAGGATTTTTCTTTGTGATTTTGATTTCCATCCCATTGGTTTTCTCCACACTTGAGCTAAAATCTACTATCTATTCTATAGGTTATTTGTGTGGGAGAAAGAGATTGTTTGTGGTTGCTTGTTGAACCACCAAGTTAAAAACCCAATCTTTGTTTGGCTTTGTGCCTTGGGTTGTATCCCTCAAGTGGTGAGGTGATCCTTGTTTGCTTTGTGCTAATCCCTCAAGGTGTGAGGTGATTGTTGTTGGTTTGGTGCCTTTGCCTCAAGTGGAGGTTGTGGTTGTACTCCTGTGGAGTGGGTACTTCTTGTAAGGGTCCTAGGTGGACGAGCTAGTGGAAATCCTTCGTGTGTCGAAGGCGGGGATGTAGAGCTGGGTGCTCGAACCTCAAGAACATATCTTGGTGTTTGCGTTTGATCTATTGGCTCTCTCTCTATCTCTCTCTTTACTTTGTGCCTTGCATTTCTATTCATATTGCTCATTCATATTTGCTTGGCTTGGTTGTGTGTGCATCACTTGTTGATCACACTTGAGTGCTCATTGCATTAAGTTTTTAAATTCCGCATTTAGTTCATAGATTAGCTATATCACCTATTCACCCCCCCTCTAGGTGATTTCAAATTTTGGTCGTGGCGATCTGAGGTTGAATATGGGTCTTAGCCTTGCTTTTGGTAGAGTTTACTGCAGAACGCGAACTTCACATTGAGTAGTAGAAACGCGAGAATCACATTCTGCCACAGATTGGATGCGAGTATCGCGTCTTGGAGCAAGAACGCAGACCTTGCACTTGGGCATTGAGATGCACATTTTAAGAACGCAGGTCTCGTGTCGCTCCAGAGAAATGCGGGTCTAAGCCTCGTGTTCTACATCTGCATGGACGCGGGTCTCACATTTTGGAATAAAAACACGGACCTCGTGTTTAGTCATTAAGACGTGCGTTTGAAGAATGTAGGTCTTGTGTTGCTACAAAGAAATGTGGGTCTGAGCCTCTCTTTCTGTATCTGCAATGCAGATTGCAACTGCAAAGTCTTCAATTTGTTGCCAATGAGCACGACACTTTCATCAATGTTCAGCATTTCAGTTGAGTCTCAGGAGCTATGGAGAACCCTCGGCAACCTGAAATTGCGGAGTCTAGAGAGGAGAGAGATGGCGGGACTAGCCTTCATCGTCGTTTTATTTATGAGCTCGCATACTGGCCCTACGGGTCTCCTGAGAGATGTTGACGTGGGTCGTGTGGGCTACACGGGAGGTTTTCAAAACCTCGCTGGACACCATATTGCTTGCGTTGTGAGCAATAGCGCATGCCACTTTTGGAGAAGTCTTCAAAGAGACTTGAGAGCGGGTCCCTAAAGAGACTCTACGATATTGCCTCGTTGCTTTTGGGCTATCAGAGCTCGTAGAAAGGAATTCTTCAAAATTTTCTTGGTCAAATTTGATGACGAGTGACTCGACTATTGATCCAATGAGTTTGACATCAGCTTGCACCATGGTTTTTTCGTCGGGAGAGAAACCAGTCTCCAGCAGAGTTGCAATCTTTTATTTGGTCGAAAAAATGTGATGTAAAATTCTTATTAATTGCAAATAAAATTACAACGGATAAGATCTGATCACAAAAGAGGGGAGGATCTTTGATTCTTCCCTTTGTTTAAGGCTGGGTACTTTGTGTGGTGATGGAGACTGAATCTTGTTCTTCATTGATCGGCTGAATGACAAGATTCTCTTGAATCATTTTAAGGATGTAAGTGATTACCAAAAACACAGAGTTTAGGAAAGTGTTTATCTGATTTATGCTGACTCTAAATTTTTGCAATTTAACCGCGGTAGCAAGGGCTGTGTCGGTCAAATCCACAGGGTGGAATGCGATAGAAGTTTTTTTTTTTTTTTAAACACTAAGTAGGTTAATAGTTCTTCTTTTGGAAAAAAAAAGAAAAAGTCTATGTTACATGTTAGAGATAGAAATATGATGGTGAAAATAGGGTTGGATTAGAAAATAGAGTTTTGAAAAGATTAAAAGAAAAAGAAGCAAGACTTACTAATCATCTACCACCACTAACTTACTAGCCTATACTAAATTAAACTTCACTTTAGATCATAAAAGTAGATCCAGGAGTTGCCTTCAATTCAAGCAAGATGCATAAGATAAAAAGTAAACTCTATTTAAAATAATTACTGACCAAGACCTAACATTAAAGTATCAAAACCTTCTAAGTATAGAATAAGAAGAATAATCAAGATTCAATATTAAACTATCAAACCTATCTAAGTATAGAGTAAGAAAAACCATTGAAAAGTATTAACATATATGGATTTAACTAGTCATCAACATGTGCCTTCAAGAACTTTAACTATTTCTAGGGTTTAAGTATGCATAAGATCCAATCTGCTTATTCTAACATAGAAATAGAAGCAGTGGGGTAGAGATTAATAAGACATGAAAAAGATTAGATATTCATAAGAGAATGTAAAGAAAGCATGGTAAAAGAGAAAGCAAGTAGTAAAAAAAGTAAGTAAATAAAGATAAATTAGATAAAAACTTTGTTATTGATACTGTCACCTTCACTTATAAGAGTTCCTCCTTTATAAAGCTTGAACTAGAACTAAATCCTAAAAATTATAACAAAAATTTGAAAAAAAAACTAAAGAAAAATCTTAAGTTAAGATCTTTGATGTGAAAAGATTTTTTTTATAAGAGATTTCAGCTCTTTAAATAAGCTTCAAAGCCAATCACAATAGATACAAATTAGGAGATTTAACTCAATCCTAATTCAATATAAGAATTCAATTCTGAATTAATCAGCAGCAAGTCGACATGTTAATTGTTGAATATGACAGTCCAGACTATATTTGAAAATTTTGAGCTAAACACAAGTTTAAAACATTTTTTTAGAATCATTTCTAATAAACATATGAGAGAGAGAGAGAGAGAGTGTGTGTGTGTGTAGTTCTTTGAGCTCTTCTCTTTATACTAAACTTTAACATTCACAAAAAATAAAACTCAGTTACATTACATTCATGTTCATCTTCATGGCTTCAAGAATATCAATCTTTTTTTTGATCCCAAGTCATGACATGTGAAGATGAATTGATCTTGAAGAGAACTTGAAACTTATAAAGCTGAAGAGTATATATTAGTTCTCATGTATATTCATAACTAGGTCATCATAAAAACGGAGAACGATTGTACCCATGGGACAACAATCTCCCCCTTTTTGATGATGACAAAACTTATGAATACTGTAACGCCCCGATCCCACCAGTACGGAGACGTTACTGCGACGTATATACATATACGTAGTTAGAAATACCCTCACATATATATGCTAAGCATCAGTACAGGCAAGAATCTGAGTACGAAAGTATGTGGTGCATTATTCATTCCAAAATATGAGTACAATTACAAATTTTTCACAGGATATGACACAATATTACAAGAATAGTACATCATCGATAGGCGCAAATGCGAGAAAACAAAGAGATATACAATTATGAACAATACAAAAGATGCTCATAAGTTAAAAAAGGAAGATCGAGAGCCTAATAGGGGGTCTAGAAGGAAAGGGTTCTGGACTGTCTGCCGATGATCCATGCTTCAGCTGCGCATCTCTGATCAGCAACCAAGAGAATCCATAAGTTTCAAGCTCTGGGATCTGGACATGCATATCCAGGGGAATCAGAAACTCCCTAGTGAGTGATGTGATGAATGCCAAGTGGCGTACAGGGACAAGCACACATGTATCAATAAATTCAAATCAAAAGCATGTATTTAAAATCATGTCTTGAACATACACCCCCGAACATGAATGAGGCATCAAATGATGAGATGTACAAAAGCGACAAAACGGATGTACGGGCTCCATAGATAGATTTATGAGATTGATACCTGAGGGAATAATCCAAACAAGTAAATCCTCATCTATGTACAATATACCTCATGTCTCAATCGGCTGAGTATGCACAACCTGAGTTATCCACAATAGCTAAAGAGAATTGTATGAATTATTAGAAAGAAGTAATTATGTGGTAACTAAAAACTCCATATAAAACCAAGAATCAGCAAGTCAGGAAGTTTAGTATAGTAGTACAAGTATAATGTCAAGCGATAGACAGGTTGTGTACAATATCGTAATAACAGGAGATCAGTAGAGTAGTACACAAGTGGTAAAATTAGGAATACATAATATAATAATAATGTAATAATAAAACTAAAAATCCGAATTAAAACCTGATGAAAGTAAATACGGCAAAACCATAGGTACGACCCAGATTACGGCTTCATGAGTAAGTATGTCGAAGGAATAATCCAAACAAGGAAACCCTGATCTATATATCATATATCTCACGCTATAGTAATCTGAATGTATACAACCTGAACTGCAAAACAACACAACGAATTATTAGTTAGCATCTTATTATTATTACTTATTTACTCATATATCTAAGTATGTGTACAGGCATACGTTCCATTCCACATGCTTCCATGTATGAGTAAGTCGAGGTTGTTATTGAAAATTGATGATGAAACCAAAGGGTTATGTTTATAATAGATTTCGTACAAACCCGGGACCACAACCCAAGATGTTTCGGTGCTAACCCGAAACCTACCGCTAGGCAAACAGGAGGTGGGTCTTATATTATGCCCATTCAGGAATGTAACAGGAGGTAGGGAGCCAGCGCTGTCCTTAGAACACCTGGAGGCCCTCAGGTAGAACCGGAGGTTTGATTTGCACAGCATATCAAATAGCACTGTAAACATAATCACCACTTGAAGTCGATCAGTTTTCCCCATATTTGATGTAGGTTGGCCTTTTTATAGTTTATTATCATGTAATTATCATATTGCAGGAATGGCAAGAGCAGGATAGGTTCAGGAGTTACAAGAGTAATAAGAGTACATAAGTGCTAGAAATATAGGTCACTATATATAATACAGGATAGCAGGACAGGATTTCTGAAATATGATAATCACAAGTAAAGTGTTAAGCATGGCAGATGATAAGTGATATTAAATAGGTGTTAGGTGATAACAAGCAGGAGTCAGGTGTCAAGCAATAGCATATCAAGTAATAAGCACAGTAGATATCACTATCGTATATCAGAATATAGGAAAATAGTACTGATATAGGAGAACGGTATGAATGCAAGAAAATGGTACCGATACAGAGGATCAGTACGAATGCAAGAAAATGATACTGATGCAGGGGATCAGTACGAATGCAGAAAAATAACACAACTTTGAAAAAATAGTATAAGTAAAGATTTCAAACTCTTCATAACTATCAATAAGAGAGTTGATCAAACTATCGAGTAAGCATGTGAGTAAGCAGGCGTCAAAGCGAAGCTAAACAAGCTGCGGACAAGATAAACGAATAATATTTAATCACCAAAGCGCCAGGTGGAACTCAGAAATGACTCAGCTTAAGATGCGAGTCTAAAACCCGGCAGAGTTTCGCCTAGGAGTGTTTAGTGGTAAAACACTAAGTGCTAAACTGCCTTTCTAGGCATAGCTAGAAAGTCCAGAGGACTTTAATAAACCTCGAAAAAGTTAAGCCCGGAGGCTGGGCAAACAGGTGTATAGTTAGACCGTGCCTGACGAGGCTACGCAATTAAGCTCGGCTGGTAGATACACAGTATAGCTATTAAAATCCAGGGGTTTGAGCAAAGTAGGAGCATAGTAAGCTGTGCCTAAGGAGGTGTCAAATAGGCTAATTACACAGTCACACGACTTAGCTATGCTCCTGACGAAGCTAGAAAACCCTAGGAGTTTAGCTCGAAAGCTGAAATAAAACCGCTGAGCAGTTAAGTCCAGAGGCTAACGACCGCGAAGGGTCGGCCACCATGGTAATAGAGTAGATATCATAGCCTGGTATATATACAAGAAATAAACTACCCTAGTAACAGGAAATAAACTATCCTAGTACAAATATTCATCACAGATATAATACATGTACAAATATGGGCACTCGGCCACATACAAATATAGATACACAGTACAAAACAGAATACAATTTACATTGCGGGGAATAAAATACAAATGTTCTCCAAAATACAGTCAACCCGTCGAAGCAGGGACACCCAATACGAGGCGAGGACACTCGCCTAAAAATCTTCAGAAAATGCCATAAATTCCTAAAACACCAGAAACACGCATACGCACCATAATCTATAAATGAATATATATAAATTATTTAAAGAGTGAGAATGAGCGAGGAGAGAGAGAATCAGGAGAGAGAGAATAAGAAAATGAACTAGGAGAGAGAGGGAAACAAGAGAGAGACAAAGAGAGAGAAAACAGGGGAGAGAGAGAGAACAAGAGAGAGAATAGGAGGGAAGAGAAAGAGCACTAGTGGAGAGAGAACAGAAGAAAGAGCGAACTAGGAGAGAGAGAAAGACACAGGGGGGAGAGAGAGGGAGAGAGAGAGAGAAAATAAGAGAGAGACAATAGGAAAGATAGAGAATTAAGAGAGAGGGAACAGGAGAAAGAGACAGAGGAGAAAGAGAACAAGAGAGAGAACGAGAGAGGGGCTCTGCTACCTCTCTGCTCACGCACAAGGCGCCAGGAGACCCATTGGCCACGCCTTGCTGTCAGCTGCCAACGGCATGGCTACGACGCGCCTACCCAGGGGTGGCCGCCGGCCCCCCCAAGGAGGGGAGAGTGAACTTGGAGGGGGTGATGATGGTGATGGGTGGATTTGGTGGAGGAGTTGATTTTAGTTGTGGAGATGGAGTATTTGGGGTGATGTTGAAGAAGATAGAAGAAGTAAAGGAGGAGGAGTTGAAGGTAGCGGTGGAGATGGAATGAAGAGGGTGAAGGTGGTGGTTTTAGACTTTGTGGTGATTTGATGAAGGAGGAGATAATTGTGGGATGATGAAGATGGAGATGTAGATGAAGATGATGATGAAAGGAGGGTGATGGAGTGGTGGTGTTGGCCGGAGAGGGGTTGGCTACTGGTTGCGGCATGTCGGAGATGGGGGTGGTGCCTTCGGCCATGGGTTGGAGATGTGTGGTTATTTCTTGGATGAGAGAGGGAGTGAGGGAAAATTGAGGAGTAAGGGGGAGACAGAAATAGAAGAGGAAAAGAGATTGAGAAAGAGAGAGAGTTTGAGAAAGAGAAAGAGAGAATTTGAAGGGAAGAGGGAAGAGAAGGAGGAGACGTGCTCAACGGTTATGGATTGGGGAAGAAAGAAGAAGAAAAGAAAAAAGAAAGAAGAAAAAAGAGAGGAAGAGATATAAAAGAGGGAGATATTTTGTAGTGGGATTTTCTGTGAAGGAGAAAAAAGAAAAGAAAAACCAAAAAGAAAAAGGAGTGGTGGAGAAAAATGAGAAAAGAAAAAGGAAAAATTAGGATAAAACTCCAGATCCCGGAAAAATCCCGAAAACACCAAAAATGCTGGAAATTAGAGTAAGCCGGAAAGGTCTTGAAAAATTCTCAAAAATAGAAAATATTATATTAAGATATATATTGAAATCGGATTCAAGAAATTCAATTTTATTTTTGAAATAAAAATTCTGGAATCTACCAACAATCCCGATCGACACCAAATCTCGTCAAATTCTGATAAATTCAGAAAATTCTCAAAAATGTGTTTAGATAGAAAATGTGATTCTAAGAAATAATATAAAAGTAATTTCTAGAAATTCAACTCCGTTTGTTATTTAAAAATCTGAGAATCGATCGGCGGCACTAGTCGATACTGATTTTAAAGATTTGCAATTTAATTCAGAAAAATTGCAGAAAATCATGAAAAATCTAAAATATTAAAAAATAATGTTTGAAACTGAAATTGATCAAATTTGATTACCAAAAGGTCAAATCGATCAGTACACTAGGATTGGGTCCGCGGTTCAAACTGGAGTTGACTCTGAGTCTGGAAATCCAGATCTGATATCAAGCAATGATATAAATAATTATAAAATAAAAAAATATAGGGAGATAAATTTAATAATAAGATCAAAACATTAGAATACATATGTTACGTACGTATTCCGGGAACGGGGTATTACATTCCATTCACCTTACAAAAATTTCGTGCTCGAAATTTCGATAAGGGAAAAATGAACACAGGGAAGATAGAAAAAAGGATCATACTAACTAAGATATGAATAACTAAGGGTAACACTCACAAATTGACTGATCAAAAATTCTGGACCTAGGCACCTTCTAATTTCCTACCGTAAAATCTTCGGCCGGTGCCATACCACTACTGATCTGATATCTTGTTAAGAAGAATACTATTGGATCTTTTGTAGACTGACTTTCTCTAAATAATAATATGAATGAATAGACTTGGGGACTGGACAAACTTTTACTGCTCTACTAGAATTATTGTAGATTACTTCTTTCTGAAATGACGTGATCCAAGAATATGGTATTTACCTGTTCAGAATGCATACTAACTTTGCTGGTCATGAAACTATTCCTGATGAAATCTATAATTAGACTACCAGATGTTCGGTCAGTTTTGTCACTCTGGAAGAAGACTATAACATCGTAAATAGAAATACCTGATAGAACTGCTCATGGATATACAAATGAAGAACAACCGATAATAATGAGGTCTGAATGATGAGCATCGATTACTCTAAAAAGCATAACCAAGAATTTATAAGAACTACCCTTTGGATGATAACCTGACTGCAGATTAAGTATCTTGAGAACACTCAAACTCTGCAAGGTTTGCCGACTAGATCGTCAATAAAGATCATGACAAGTTGGTCAAATATCCAGCGAGAAAACCTACTTCGTTAAATCAATGAAAATACATTAGGCAGAAGAAAATCAGGGAATAAGGCTAGAGTACTAAACTCTGACAGAACTAGGCACAAGCAGAGTCAGGAGCAGGTAAGGCCATTGTGTAACACAGCATCAGACGCTTAGCACTAGGGGCGACGGAGCTAACGCTCTGCAAGGCTTGCACTTGGAGAAGCTCATGCGGCGAAGTCAGCACGTAACACAACGCTAAATGCTATGTGTCAGGGTGCAGCAAAGCTCACGCCTGGAGAGCTCTCATGGCTAAAACACGACTCTCGCTTGATAAGGCCAGTAAGGTCTGTGGTTATTCAAAGTTATAAGGACTATTAAGCGACGTGGCTCCAAAGAACATGATCAAGAATTCATAACAACCGAGATGAGTCATAAATGTTATCTTCTAGATATAAATTTTATGGTAGATCACTCTTGAAGATTCCTGAGCTCCGTGAATTTGATAGTAAGGTTAGGTCATTACTAGAATAATATAAATAATACCATGGCTTTATCTGATAGAAGTTCTGAATTTGAAAAACCGCTTCATACTGACACCCCTCGTGTAGAGATAAAGTCTATTTGATTCTATAAATGATGACTACCCCACTATCTGTACTAATCCCTGCGGTGCGTCCGTGCATATAAGAATAGAAGGTGAAATCAAAGAACCATCTGATATAAGACAATACGATGCACTAGAATCAAGAATGCCAGAATAATATTAGAGTAAACCATATCTGTTCACTACCTTATTAGTATACCTATATCTTAAGTTGGTATAAAGACAATGAAAATCGGGATAAAGAAAAGATGGAAGAGATTCAGGAATCAAAGGAAGGACGATCAAAATAGACAACTCTGTACTTGTAGTTGGATTGTATAATCAGGACTCATGCATTCCAGTTGCAAATTTTTTACCATTAATTTGCTTAGTTGCTGTACTATGGATGTGAGAATCTAGAATCTGATACCACCCTGTAATGCCTCATCCCGTGGGTACGGAGACGTTACTGTGACGTATATATGTTGGTCAGAAATACCCTCACATATATACGCTAAGCATTAGTATAGGAAAGAATTAGAGTACGAAAGATTGTGGTGCATTATACATTTCTATATATGAGTACAATTACAAAGTTATCACAGGATATGATACAATATTACAAGAATATTACATCACCAATAGGCGCAAATGTGAGAATACAAAGAAATACATAATTATAAAAAGTACAAAAGACGCTCACAAGTTACAAAAAGGAGGACTCAAGAGCCTAGCAGGGGGCTTGGAAGGAAAGGGCTCGGGGCGGTCTGCCAATGATCAACGCTTCTATTGCGCATCTTTGATCAGCAACTGGGAGAATCCACAAGCTCCAAGATGTGAAATCTGGACATGCAGATCCAGGAGAGTCAGAAACTCCCCAACGAGTGGTGCGATGAATGCCAAGTGGCATGCAGGGACAAGCACAAGTGTATCGCTAAATTTGAATCAAAAGAATGCATTAAAAATCGTGTCATGAGCATACATCCCCGAATATGAATGAGGCATCAAATGATGAGAAGTACAAATGTAACAAAACTAGTTCTACGGGCTCAGTAGATAGATTCATAAGATTGATATCTCAAGGGGATAATCCAAACAAGGAAACCCTCATCTATATACTATATATCTCATGTCTCCATCGACTGAGTTCGCACAACCTGAGCTGTCCACAATAACAGCTAAAGAGAACGGTATAAATCATTAGGAAGCAGTAATTATACGGTAACTAAAGACTCAGTATAAAACCAAGAATATACAAGTTAGAGGTTAAGTTAGTAGTATAAGTATAATGTCAAGCGAGAGATAGGCTGCGTACAATATGGTAACAGCAGGAGATCAGTGGTGTAGTAAACAAGTGATAAAATCAGAAATATATAATATAATAATAATAATAAAATCAAAAATCAGAATTAAAACCCGATGAAAGTAAATACGGTAAAATTAGCGTACAACCCAGATTACAGCTTCATGAGATAAGTACATTGAAAGAATAATCCAAACAAGAAAACCCTGATCTATATACCATATATCTCACGTTAACGTAATCTGAATGTATACAACCCGAATTCCAAAATAGCACAATGAATTATTAATTATCATCTTATTATTATTACTCATCTGACCCATATATCTAAGTATGTGTACAGGCGTACGTTCCATCCCACATACATTTATATATAAGTGAGTCGAGTTTGTTATTGGAAAGTGATGATGAAACCAATGGGTTATATTTACAATAGGTCCCATACATCCCCGAGACCACGGCCCAGGATGTTTCAGTGCTGACGCATAACCTGTCGCTACAGGAGGTGGGTCTTATATTATGCCCATTCAGGAATGTAATATGAGGTAGGGAGCCAGCACTTCCCTCAGAACTCCTGGAGGCCTCAGGTAGAAACAAAATATTGAGTTGCACGACATACCTAACACCATTGTAAACATATTCACCATTTGAAGTCCATCACTTTACCCCTTACCTGATGTAGGTTAGCCTTTTTATAGTTTATTATTATATAATTATCATATTACGGGAATGGCTAGAGCAGGACAGGTTCACGAGTCACAGTAGTAACATGAGTATATAAGTACTAGAAATGCAAGTCACTATTTATAATATGGGATAGTAGGATAGGATTCTTGAAATATGATAATCACAAGTTAAGTGTTAAGCATGGCAGGTGATAAGTGATATCAATTAGGTGTTAGGTGACAACAAGTAAGAGTCGGTGTTAAGTATTAGCATGTCAAGTAATAAGCACAGTAAATATCACTATCGTATATCACAATACGTAAAACAGTATCGATACAGGAAATCGGTACGAATGCAAGGAAATGGTACCAATATAGGAGATCAGTACGAATACAGAAAAATGGTACCGATATAGGGGATCGGTACGAATATAGAAAAATGGTACTGATGTAGGGGATCAGTACGAATACAGAAAAACAATACAGTTTTGGAAAATATTATAAGTAAAGATTTCAAACTCTTCACAACCATCAATAAAAGAGTTGATTGAACTATCACTAGGTAAGCGAGTAAGCATGCAAGCGACCATCCAAGTGAAGCTAAACAAGCTGGGGACAAGGCCAGCGAACAGTGTTTAATCATCAAAGCGCCAAGTGAAACTCAGGAATGACAC
This sequence comes from Agave tequilana, assembly GCA_038442645.1. Lineage (NCBI taxonomy): Eukaryota > Viridiplantae > Streptophyta > Magnoliopsida > Asparagales > Asparagaceae > Agave > Agave tequilana. The sequence goes on from JAVJIF010000094.1 coordinate 359,440, forward strand.
GGCTTAAGATGTGAGTCTAAAATCCGGCAGAGTTTCGCCTAGGCGTGTTTAGTGATAAAATGTTGAGCGCTAAGCTGCCTTTCTAGGCGTAACTAGAGAGTCCAGAGGACTTTAATAAACCTCGGAGAGGTTAAGCCCAGAGGTTGAGTAAATAGGTGTATAACTAGACCATGCCTGATGAGGCTATACAATTAAGCTCGGCTCGCAGACGCATGGTATAGCTATTATAACTCAGGGGTTTGAGCAAAGTGGGAGCATAGTAAAGCGTGCGGGACGAAGTGTCCAATAGGCTAACAAAATAGTCACAGACTTAGCTAGGCTCCCGATGAAACTACAAAACCCTAGGGGTTTAGCCCAAAAGCTGATATAGAACCGCAGAGCGGTTAAGCCCGGAGGCTAACAACCACAAGGGTCAGCCACATATGGTGATAAAGTAGATATATACAGAAAATAAACTACCCTAGTACAAACATTCATCACAGGTATAATACATGTACAATCATGGGCATTCGGCCACATACAAATATAGATACACAGTACAAAACAGAATACAATTTACATTGCGAGAAAATAAAATACAAATATTTTCCAAAATACAGTCAACCCTTCGAAGTGGGGGCACCCAATATGAGGTGAGGACACTCACCTAAAAATCTTCAAAAAACGCCGCAAATCCCAAAAACACCTAAAACACGAGTACGCGCCAAAATATATAAACAAATATATATAAATTATTTAGAAAAAGAAGAAGAAAGGAGAGAAGAATCAGGAGAAAGAGAGAGAAGAGGAGAGAGAGAAAGAGACAGGAGAGAGAGAGAGAGAGAACATGAGAGAAAGAGAGAGAATAAGGGGGAGAGAACTAGGTAAGAGAGAACCGCGGAGAGAGAGAGAAATAGAGGAGAGAGGGAACAGAAGAGGGGCTCTGCCCCCTCTCTGCTCACGCACAGGGGGCCAGGATGCCCCCTTGCTGCGCCTGGCCACCGGCCACAGGCGGCGCGCTTACCCAAGGGTGGCCGCTAGCCACCCAAAGGAGGGAAAAGGGAGCTTGGAGGGGGTGATGATGTTGATGGGTGGATTTGGTGGAGGAGTTAATTTAGTGATGGAAATGGAGGAATTGGGGTGATGTTGAAGAAGATAGAGAGGTGAAGGAGGAGGAGTTGAAGGTAGTGGTAGAGATGGAATGAAGATGGTAGAGGTGGTGGTTATGAAGTTGGTGGTTGTTTAATGAAGGAGGAGGTGGTGGTGGGATGATGAAGATGGATATGTAGATGAAGATGATGATGAAATGAGGGTGATGGAATGGTGGTGTTGGACGGAGAGGGGATGGCTGCTGGCCATGGCACGCCAAAGATAGGGATGGAGCCACTGGCCATGGGTATAAGATGGGTGGTCATTCCTTGGAGGAGAGAGGGAGTAAGGGGAAATTGAGGAGTGAGGGAGAAAGAGGAATAGAAAGGGAAAAGAGATTAAAAAAGAGAGATGGAGTTTGAGGGAGAGAAAGAGAGAATTTAAAAGGGAGAGGGAGGAGGAGGAGACGTGCTCGGTGGTTGTGGGTTGGGGAAGAAAGAAGAAGAGAAGAAAAGCAAAAAGAAAAAAGAAAGAAGAAAGGAAGAGATATAAAAGGGAAGATATTTTGGAGTGGGATTTTGCGTGGAGGAGGAAAAAAGGAGAAAAAAAAGAAAAGAAAAAGAAGCGGTGGAGAAAAATGAGAAAATAAAAAGAAAAAGGAAAAAGGAAAATATCCGAATAAAACTCCGCAATAACAACAACAACAACTAAGCCATTTGTCCCAAGTATTTGGGGTAGGCCACATGAACCAAAAGAGAATTACGCTTAATCGGGCACATTGATCAACTTTCTCCACTCATTCCTATCGAGCAATATGCCTTCACTTAGACCTTTAGCCTCCATATATTGTCGTATTACCTCCATCCATGTTTTCTTCGGTCTCCCCTGCGCTCTTTTAACTTGCCCTAAATTGATATGCTCAACTCGTCGATCCGGATAAAACTCCGGATCCGAGAAAATCCCAAAAATACCGAAAATGCTGGAAAATAGAGTAACTCGGAAAGGTCTTGAAAATTCTCAAAAATAGAAAATATTATATTAAGGCACATAGTGAAATCAGATTCAAAAAATTCAATCCAGTTTTCAAAATATAAATTCTGGAATCTACCAACGATACCAGACGACACCAAATCCCGTCAAATTTTCATAATTTTAGAAATATTCTAAAAATGTGTTTAGATAGAAAATGCTATTTTAAAGAATAATGTAAAAACAGTTTCTAGAAGTTCAACTCCTTTTGTAATTTAAATTCGAGAATCGATCGACGGCACCAGTCGACACCAATTTTGAAGATTTGCAATTTAATTCAAAAAATTTTAGAAAATAATGAAAAATCTAAAATATTAGAAAATGATGTTTGAATCTAAAATCGATCAGATCTAATTACAAGAAAGGTCAAATAAATTAGTATACTGGGATCAGATCTCCGGTTTAGAACTAGGGTTCTGAGACTGGAAATACAGATCTAATACCAAGCAATGATATAAATAATCATTAAATAAAAAAATATAGGGAGATAAATCGAAAAATATGATAAAAAATCAGAATATGTATCTTAGATACGTATTCCGAGAATGGGGTGTTACAAATATTTTGGAAGAATAGTTTATAATTGCATAAAAGATAAACAAGGTATATATCATCTATAATTGCAAAAAAGAAGATTAACGTCAAGCAACATGGTTTGCAAAAAATAAATCTGCCTACCATCCATAGCACTAACAACCAATAAAGATAACAAAATTTCATAACATACACCATAATTGATTGCATAACATCCAACCACAACAGGAGTTTTTAGAGAATACAATACCAAATTCACGCTAAAACACAGATATAATAAAGATACATCTGTTTCAAATAACATAAAACCACAAGTCTATTAAATAACACAAATCGACAAAAAGATAACAAGATCTGAAAGATAATGCAATGTGCACTCCCTTGAAGTGCTCTCCCCCTTTTTGTCATTTGTCAAAAAGATCCAAGGGCACCTACAATAGGATCTGTATCTCCCTGAGATGGACAGTTGGCAGCAGGAGTAGGCCATGGGTCATATGGTGAAAATGGAGGACCAATGGAAAGATAGGGATGAATGTATTAGGATGGAGGTGGAATCTCATAACCAAAGTGATGTTGAATCGTGTGAGATGGAGCTCAACAAGTCATTGTGATGCTGAGAAATGGGAGGACATGGAATAGAAGCCATCACAAAGTTGTTTATTAGATAGATTGAGCTGATCAAATGAGGCATAAAGAGTGGAATAAGGATCTGTAGGAGGAACAATTGGAGGAGAAGTGTTCTGGTTCAGGAAAAGGAACATCTTCATCTTCTCCAGAAGAAGCATCTTAAGCAGGTTTAGAGATATGACTCAACATATGGTTAAGAAAGCTCCTATTAAAGGCTTTAGGAGGAGCAATGAAGGGTTCGTCAGATCGGTCAACTCCCCAAAAGTCAAAGAAAATATTTAGAACCATACTAGGGTAAGTTCCTATGCTTAAAGTTATCGACAGTCATATTTTCAAACATGAGCTTGGGAAGATTAACCGGAAAGCCTCTCAATGTATAGTAAATTAAGAGAGTGATACACCCTTTCGCTTTACCGTATTCCCCTGATTTATGAAAAGTGTATAGCATGATGATCTTGGCTAAGGTTTGACAAGGAATCATGATAAGGGAGACCTTGTCATTCAAGGTGAGACAAGAGTTACTATTATTGTGTAGAAGCCAAGAGGCAATCTCACGTGATTCTCCTTCAGGGTAAAAATCAAAAGAATTCAGATTTTCAGAAAGATAACAAAACCTTCACTAGGAAGAGCTAGAAAATGAGCTATATCATCAATTGATAAGATGACATCAATACCACCAACATGATTGTGAATGACACGATCTTCGTCCAAAATGAGATTGGCATAAAAAGTTTGAACAAGATTGGGGTAGGTTTTCTTAATTATCTCAAGAAACTCCTTCCAACCTAGTCTAACAAATAGATTCTCAATATGATACTCAGCAAAATTGGAGAGACTAATAGGTTTACCAGTGAGTACAGATCTCTTAGAGAATGAAGTGTTAAATTTCTCTAGAGCATTTTAGCTCACAAATCTCAAATGGGGAGAATGAGTTCTAGATCTAGGAATAGCTAATTTATTAGAACTAGAAGAAAACAACCTAGTATTCCTAGAGGATCCAATTTCAGTCCTAGATCTCTTAGGATGAGACATATTGAAGAAGTAAACAAATCTAGGGTTAAACTAAAAAAGAGAATGAAAATTCTAAGAATGTTACCGAAATAGCCAAGAGAAGATCAAGATCTGATGGAAAAACTTTCAAAGATCCAAACTTGATGTGGGGAGATGGAGAAATAGCTCAAATAATGAAAGAAAAATAGGTTTAGGAGAAGCGCTTTTGACAGGAGAGAGAGTGGATGAAGAAAATTGAGTGGGTGAGGAGTTGATTGCAGGTAAATGAAGTGAGAATTACTGTGTAGTTTTGGGCTAACGGGTCGTGATCCACGCAGAGGAATGCGATAAAATCTTTTCAATGTATTATTTCAAAAGCAAAAAATGGTGTTGATGCTTTTTTTATATGAAAAAAAAATGGAAAGTAGGAAAGTGTTTTAAAGAAAAATTGAAAACTTAGAGAAGGCTTTGAAAAAGATGATCTTTAAAAAGGCTTGAAGAGTCATTGGTTGTTTGTTTAAATATATGAAAAAAATCTTATCTTACTACTCAATGATATATTCTTCTCTTGAAAATCTCAGTGTCTCAACTTGATCATGGGCAAAAACTTAAGATTGAATTTCGAAAGCTTAAGTAAGGCAAATAAGATTGTTTGGAAAAGTTAACTCTTTTTTTTTAAGAATTCATCTCGAACTAAATGTTAAATCATCAAGTCATCTTTCAGGTAAGAAATAAAAATAAGTTCAAGTGATGTTTTATAAATAAAAGTTTTAGAAATTCAAACCCATCCTCATGTGCCTTCAAGAACACTTTCAAAAAAGCAAGGCTTAGTTTAAGGCATTCATATAATTCCGTTGGGTTATAAAAATTATTCAAAAAAAGAGGGATCGAAGAGAGATGATAGTGAGCCTAGAAAAATAAATTTAGCTACTCATATTTAAAAACAAGACATGTAAATGAAATGAAATATACCCGTGAATTATAGAAGAAGAGAAGTCTTGATTCTTTATTGATGTCACTTCAACTTTAGATTACAATTTCCCTTTTCCTCTCTCACTTGTATCTGGACTGAACTACAAATTAAAAACTGAGATACAACTTCTCATTAACTATCTAACAAAGATCCTAAACCCTAAAAATAAGAGAAAAACTTAAACTAGTCTTCCGTGCCTTCTGCAGAAAATATCCTGCCTTTTATACGCAAAAACCCAAAGGGAAGAGGAGTGAGAAGATAAGGGGAACAAACACTCCCCTTATCTCCAAGATCTGGCCACGAAAATGCGGCCAAAGCCACGTTTCTGCGGCCTAGATGTGTCCAGTTGGCCACATCCAGGGGGTGATATCACTGGCGTTTGGTTTTATACCCTTTTATCCTGACAGATTTTTTGTTTGATATCTGGTTTTGATCTGACCTTCAGTGATCCTCAAGCTAACCAAATTGGATTCGTGTAAAACTGAATTAACTGATTTTATCTGATGTGATCCTCCCTGATATGTATTGACCTTCAGCTGGGATCATGGCTATCCTCCTGAATAATTATCCCTTCTTTAAATCAGAATTTAAAGCGTTTTGGGCTCAATTTTCTTCCACCTCCATTAGTAATGGGCCTGCACATTATTAAATAAAAATAAGACTTATTAATAGGATTTATTAAATAATAAACATGGTAATGTGACAATATTTATGCAATATCTGTGACCAATCAGGAGTCTTTAAATAGCCTGTGTCTTCTATAACTGTTCTGGCTGTCAACAAGTCCATAGAACTATGACAGTCCTCTGTCACTGGTCTATTTGGCTGCTAACAGAAGGAGATAAAACTTAAATGATATTAGCATTAAATAATATGACTGTCGATAGATCTCTCAACTATTGACAGTCCACTATCGACAGTCGTATATTTGACTGTCGACAGATGAACAAAAACTCAGACTGAAACAAAACAGTTTAAAAACATTGATTTAAGATATGTATTTTAAAAAAAATTGGATGAAACCAAAGACTACCAGAAATAAGTTATCCAAAATACATAAATTCAATTCACTATAAATAAAAGTAAATTGGTTATAATCCAACGGTTTTGTAAAGATATTTGCCAATTGCATTGAAGTAGGTACATAATCTATATCAATATCCCCTTTTTGAAGTGATCTCTTAGAAAATGATACCTAATCTCAGTATATTTAGTTTTACTATGGTGCATTTTTCATCATATGAATAGTGCTAGTATTGTCACAAAATTTTTTGACATGATCGAAATGCAAATCATAATCGAGTAGAGTATGTTTCATCTAAAGTACTTGTGCATAACAAGCACCTGCTTCAACATACTCCGCCTCGGTTGTTGAGAGTGCTACTGAATTTTGTTTCTTAGAGGACCATGAAATAAAACAATCACCAACAAATTGAGATGTTCTACTTGTACTCTTTTTATTGACTCTACAACCTGTGAATAACTTGTCATTATAAATTGACCGGTTTTCGATACCATAAACCCATGTTAATTATCCCCTTTAAGTAACTTATAATACATTTTACTGCAATTAAATATGATTCTTTAGGGCAGGATTGAAAAATGAGTACACAAGCAAACACTAAACATGATATCCGGCCTATTTGCAGTTAAATACAATAAGCTATCTATCATGCCTTTATATACTTTTATATCAACACACTTACCTTGGTCGTCCTTATCAAGCTTTATAGTGGTGGCCATGGGTGTTTTATAAGGTTTAGCATTTTCTAGACCAAACTTCTTGATCAACTCCTTTGTGTACTTTGCTTGACTCAAGAAGATCCCATCCTACTTTTGCTTGATTTGGAGTCCAAGAAAGTGGTTGAGTTCGCCCATCATGCTCATTTGAAATTCTTCTTTCATGCAACTTTCGAAATCTTTACATAAACCATTATTAGTAGAACCAAATATGATATCATCTACAAAAATTAGAACAACTAAGATATCTTTATCAATATGCTTAGAAAACAATATGGTATCTACCTTACCTTTAGTAAAACCCTTGTTAAGAAGAAAATTACTAAGCCTATCAGTCAAGCTCTTGGAGTTTATTTTAAACCATAAAGGGTTTTATCCAACTTGTATACATAGTCGGTATGTTAATGATCAACAAACCAAGGGGTTGATCAACATACACTTCCTCTTCTATAAATCCATTTAGAAAAGAACTCTTTACATCCATCTGATATAATGTGAAATTTTTATATGATGCATATGCTAGAGTCATTCTTATGGCTTCGAACGTGCAACCAGTGCAAAAGTTTCCTCAAAATCGATTTTCTCGATTGTAACCTTGAGTAACTAGCCTAGCTTTGTTTGTAATAATGTTACTTGACTCATCCACTTGTTTCTAAACACCCACTGAGTACCAATAGTTGGTCTATATTGGGGTCTAGGAATAAGTTGAAGGTCACCTAGAACGGGGTGAATAGGCGACTAGCTAATCAAATGCTAAACAATGCGGAATTAAAAACTAATTATGCAAACTAAAACTATTTCGCTAACACACAATTTATAACCAAAGAGTGTATCTGAATTTTCAGTTAAGGGCTCTGAACTATCTCCTCAAGATTCCTCTAGATTAAGAGTTGAGGTGCTATTATAACTCTCTTGGTTTAATACTTGTGTGAGTACAAACAATATCAAGCATGTAAGGAATAGGTAAAGAATGAAAGCATGCAAGATATTAAACAATCCAAAGCATATATATCAATTAAGCTCAAGTATATATCAAGCATATAAAGATGTAAGAAATAAAAGCAAGCAAGATAAAAACACAAGTGTGAGAGGGAGAAAGATAAGCAATCGCAAACAAAAGAGATTTGTTTCGAGGTTTGAACCACTTGCTCTACGTCCCCGCCTTCACCACTATGAACGATTTTCACTAAAATCGATCTCACAAGATCACTCGGTGTCGCAACACATACAACAAGCTCCCTCAAGAACTTTTGGACCCACAAGTCCCTCATTTGTTTTCGTAAGAACAATACACAACGCGAACCCATGAGCACGATGAGGCCGCAACCTCTACAACTCATCAATACAAATTGGAACACATTATGATTACTTCTCTTGATCACAAATGAAACAGTCTCACAATAAGGATCCTAGAGGATGAATTTAGCAATGGAAAGCTCTTTTGAAAACTCTTTTGAAAACTAGGTAGATTGAGTAGTGAAAAACTCAAGAAAACTCTTTTGAAAACTCAAGAAAAACACTCTTGAAAAACTCTCCTTTTGATAAGGAGGTTAAGCCCAAAAATTTGTTGGAAAACCTTTGAGAAAGATGGGAAATACTAGCTCTAAAACTTCTCTAAAATCTTGTCTAAAACTGGCCAAAAGATCCCTATTTATTAGGGTTACAAAAACTAGCCGTTGGGGCTCAATACTCAGGCTAGATGGTCTGTCGGTCGACTAGGCGGTCAACCAGCCAACGGTCAAAAATTTGACCGTTGAGCGTTACCGGTCGACCGCACCCTGGCCAGGCTAGATTGGTCGATCACTCGGTTGACCGGGCCAAACAGAGACCAAGTTTCTTTCAGTCGGTCGATCGTGTGGGCTGTGCACGTTCTTGTGTACGTTGGTTGACCGGTTGATCGACTGTTAGCAGCCCAAATCAGGGTTTTTTGGGGATTAAAACTTGGACTTGTAAAACCCATAAAATTTCTATTAAAATTCCATAAAATCCACAAAAATAAGTTCTTATCAATACCTTGAAACACAAATACGTGTGATAAAAAATCAACACATATTTAAACATGTAAACTATTTTTTAGGCATAGACTTTAAAGCTTAAAACTAAATCAAATTTTTCAAAAACAAACTTTTAAAATGAAAAACTAATTTTTCTAAAACTTATATAAATACAAAAACAAGATATTTAAACACTTTTGAAGAATAGTCTGTATGGATATGATCCAATACACATAATAGATGAAATATACTTATTTTTTACAATAAACTCAAAATAAGTTTTAATAAATACAAAACTTAAACACATGACTGGATACATCAAAATAAGTTTTTAGACAATATGAAGAAATAGTGTATATGGATGAAATTCAATACACATATAAATCATGTAAACTTGTTTGATGAAATCTATTAATGAGAAAGAAAGATGTATTCTTTGAAGCTCAAAACCAAGACCAAAAGCTAAAACTATTTGTTATGAAAACGATATATAAATTTTGTGTGTGTAAGAGCTTGAGCAATTCACAACTAATCTATCCTTTACATTTTAACTAAAATAAAAGTCTTAAACTTACAAAGTAGGACTCAAGTCTTCTTGAAAATCTTTTTTTCATCTTGAGTTGATCCAAACTTGATCCAAACTAGCTCATGGATCAGTATGTAATAGCTTCAAAACTTGACTTCGAATCTTCTGTTAAAGCTGAACACCGACTATGATCTTGATTGAATATCTAAAACTTATTAAACACAAGATCATTAGTACCATAACTACATGAGTTAATCATCATCAAAACTAGAGTGATGGACTTTTGGGCCAGCAATCTCCCCCTTTTTGATGATGACAAAACTCATGGAGTTATATATGCATGTATTAAAGATAAGATTCATAGAAACTCTCCCTTAACTCATGCATAGCATAAAACATATAGATATTCAAAGAAAGTGCATAAACAAAATATTAAACAAACAAAAACTTATATGCATAAATAAAAATATTAAACATGCATATATAAACTCTCTTAATTCTTCTCCCCCCTTTTGTCAATTCATCAAAAAAGGGGTGAAGAAAAACAAATAAGATAAATGTATATGCGATATAAGTTCATGAAGAAGAGAGACTGTTAGGAACTCTCCCTGCATACATGCATTACTTAAAGAAAGAGATGAGCAGACTCTAACCCATATAAGCATAATATATATATAAAGATGGAGATGTTAAGTTTCTCCTACACATGTGTACTACATAAAGAAAAAAGGTCAAGCTCTTCTTTATGTACTATACTCATCATGAATCTATATATTGAGGAGATGTTAAGCTCCCCTTGCATATAAACAATACATGTCAAAACAAATTTTGAAAACCAATTAAAATAATTTTGATACTACTTGAATCAAAAAAAATTTAGATACCACATATGAATAAATAAAAATATTATTTTATAGATAAACATAAACATGAAATCATTTTAAGTTCAAGTTTTCTCCTTTTTTTTGAAATAACTTCAAAACTAATGCATAGGCTTGTTGCAAATAAAAGCAAATATTTTGAAGTAAAATCAAGCTTAGCATGAAATTAATTTGTGCTATAAACATGTATGGTCAAAGTAAAACAAGCACAATCAAACATATGTATGTATGTCAATGAGAATTACACTTGAAATTTAATGCATACATATATAGAAAATATGAATGAGTATACAAAAATAAAATAACATGGGAATCATGTGTATAACTCATATCATCCATCTTATCATGCACAAGTTTAAAAAAAATCATTAAGGCACACAAGGCATGGTCACCCAACTAACCGCCCTTTAAGAGTAAAAGTTTTTAAAAATAAGGTTTTGAAAATAGTATAGCTAGATTGAAACTACTTCCAAGTGAAGAATACAGAACTAGTTTAAAATAGTTTTGAAAACTAGTTAAAGATCCTTCAAATATGAAACCATATCATATATTTTATGGAACATGCTACTTATACAAAAATTATCACTCAAGATCTATATAGCACATACAAAGGCTCATGAAAACAAATTCATAAGTAAATAAAAAGGTGAGTGCATAATAATCATGTGAATAACACACATGAGGATAAAACAATAAATTTAAAAACTAGCATGAAATTCTTTTTCTCAAAAATATTATAAATCATATAATCATGCAAGAATCATCAAAATTAGGACATACAATGTACAATCAAATATAAAATGATTACAAACATGTATAGCATTAAGAACATGTATAACTCAAGAATTGTACATGTATAACACAAGTTTTAAAAGGAATTGCCTATGAACATATAACATAAACATATAAATCAATTTATGCTTTAACTAAAGCATATAAAAATATGAATAAAAAAGATAGGCATCTAAATCTATTTGAAAATATGAACACTATTATAAAAAAATACATGCATACTTAGGCAACCAATCAACTTAACTATAAGCACAAAATAACATATGATAAAGTTTAGGTTACTTACACTAGCATATAAGCATTAACAAAATATTTTAAAAGTGGAGGATGAAATGGTTACCAACAAGATGTAGCCAACCCATTTCTCAAAAATGAGGTGGTCCTCCCACTTTACTTCCTTGATAGTGATGCATCCATGATGTTTCCGTCATGCTCCGATGCATCTACTACTAAGACACCAATTCTCTCACGTTTTGTGGGATCCCAACATACATCAAAAATAAGTGGTGGGGATTTTCGTATCCATATTTTCTTTTTGGGTTCATGAGGGTTAGTAGCAGTAGGAACTCAAATAAATTTTTTTGCAAAATTTTAAAAATTTAATCTATCAAAATAAAATTTTGCAAGATGGGCTTTGCGGCCACAATGTGTACATGTATATACTCTAGCATACAAATGAGTGTGATGATTATGAGTATTGTGTGCATGAGGTGTATGTTGTGGGGTATGTGCATGAATATATGAAATTTGTTTCTTGTGAAAGATGGATTCCAATGTAGAATGATTAATAGCACATTGGCTCAAAGTGAAAACCAAATAATCAATATTCTTCTTTAAAATACAAATATCATTTTAATTTTAGAAGAAGAAACATGAACTTGAGAAATAATATCTTTTTTCACTTTGGAAATAGAAATATTTTCTTTTTCTTTCAAAATAATTTTTTTTTCAAGGAATCATTTTCCTTTAAAGCAATCTCTTTTTCTTTAGAAATAAAAAAATAACTTGATTTTTCAAAGATTCATTTTCTTTTGAAATAATTTCAAATTTATTTTGAAAAGAATCCTTTTCTTTTAAAAAAATGATAATTTTCATTTAACAAATTATTATTTTCTTTCTTCAACTTTTCATTTTCATCCTTTAATAAATCATATTTTTTAAGAAATTTTTGACAAAACAAGGCAAGCTCCTCGTATGGCATCTCATCATTATTATCAGGCTCCGAATCGGAATTTACCTTAAGAGGGTCATCCCCTTGAACCACATAGCACATGTTGAAAGTAGTACTTCCTTCATCCAAGTCACTCTTTTTGTAAATTTGCGTTTATTTTTAAAGGGAGATGAGAGTGTTCCAGACTATAAAAGCCGAATCAAACTTAGAAATTCTAGATAAATATTCATCATTTAGGGTTGACTTTAAATCTTGAAGGGCTTTTGCATTAGCCTCAAGGTTTTTACCATTGATAAAATATGAATATTTGGTTGTGGCAAGATAAACATGAATACTTAGGGCTTTGAGATATACTTAGGGCTTTGAGATACATAGACATTCTAACTTTTCAAGTTTGAAAGTTAAGTATATTAAACATAGGAGGTGCAATGAAATCCATGTATGTGTTTGTAAATATTGTGATTAGCAAAATAAAGATCTTTAACTCTAAGTTGTTAGACCTAAATCAAAAGCACCAAGCTCTGACACCACTTGTAGGTCACCTAGAGGGGGTGAATAAGTGACTAGATAATCAAATGCAGAATTAGAAACTAATTATTCAAACTAAAACTATTTCGCTAACACATAAAATATAACCAAAGAGTGCAGCCGAGTTCTCAGTGAAAGACTCTGAACTATCTCCTCAAGATTCCTTTAGGTTAAGAGTTTAGATGCTACTATAGCTCTCTTGGTTTAATGCTTGTATGAGCATAAAACCCTATCAAGCATGTAAGGAATAGACAAGGAATGCAAGCATGTAAGATGTCAAATAATCCAAAACATATATATCAATTAAGCTTAAGTATATATCAAGCATATAAATGTTGGCCCAAAGGTCCATCACCCTAGTTTTGATGATAATTAACTCATATAGTTATAGTACTAATGATCTGGTGCTTATTTAGTTTCAGATATTTGATCAAGATCTTAGTAGGTAATTAGTTTCAACAAAGGATTCAAAGTCAAGTTTTGAAGCTAACAAATGATGATTCAGGAGCTCGCGCGTCAAGATCACACCTAGCACTTGGTTAAAGTCTAGCTCATTTGGATCGAGTTTGGATCGAGTCAGCTTGGAGAAGGAGTTCTACAAGTAGACTTCAATTTGTTTAGTTAGTTTGTGTTTAGATCTTGTATAAGATAGGCCAGTGTTGATATGCTCAAGTTCACACACACAAAAGTTAAAAGTTTATTAGTTTCGATTTAACCGGTTTTAGATTTATTGTCAAAAACATAGATATATCTTTTACTTGTATATTTATTCTATCTACACACTATGCTTCAAGCGTAGTTTAAATATCTTATTTTTGTATCCATACAAGTTTTGCAGAAAATGATTTTTCATTTCAAAATTCAAGTTTTGAAAAATACCGTTTTTAGTTTAAAGCTAAATTTCTATATCACAAAAATAGTTCAAATTGTTTGAAATATGTGTTAAATTTTAGGCACTCATTTTATTCTTCAAATATTTATAAGAATTTATTTTTATGAAATTTATGAGATTTAATGGGATTTTATAGGTGTTATAAAACCAAGTTTTCATCTTTAATTTCAGCCTGAGTCTGCTAGCGGTCGACCGACTGGTCGACCAGATCAGAGCTCGATCGACCGGGCGGTCAACCGATATGCACGAAGACGTGCACAAGGCCTTGCCTACAAAGCCAATCGACCAGGCGGTCGACCGACTATAACTACCCAACTCTCAGGCAATGGCGGTCAACCGTCGACCGGGCGGTCGACCGATAGGACAGAGAGCCTTTAGGCTCCATCGACCATGCGATCGACCGATAGCCAGTTTTGCCTTGGGCGGTCGACCAGGCGGTCGACCGGGAGGCTCAACGGTCAAAAATTTGACCGTTGGCCAGCCGACAGGAAGGTCAAAAATGGCCTTTTTGGATCCCAACAGCTATAATTCTGAGAGCCTATAAATAGTGAGTTCTCTCAAGCTGTTTTCATCAAGGTATTTGAAAGTTATTCTTCCAATCTTTTTCAGTGGTTTGTAGCAAGTTTAAAAAGAGTTTTTGAGCCTAAAAGTTTTATCTTTTATTTGTTTTTAAAGTGTTGAAAAAAATCAAAGAAAAGAGTCTTTGGGAAATTGGTTTGGATCTTTCTTTACAAATCTATTTAGTGTTTTTACCAAGTGTTTTTCTTTGCTATTTTCTTTTCCAAACACTTTGTTTTCTCACACATGAGCTATCATCTCTAATCCTATCTATAGGATCTTGCTTTTGTGAGAAAAATTGTTTGTGGTATATTGTGATCACCAAGAGTTATTTGTGATCTTTGTGATCATTAAGATTGTAATATTTTCTTTGCTTTGGCTTTGTGTCTATCCCTCTTATGTAAAGGTGATTGTCTTTGAGAGAGAAGTAGTGTGCTTTGACGTTGTGCCTATCCTTCTTGTGTAAAGGTGGTTACGTTAGGAGAGGAGTTATGTACTCCAAGTTTGTAATTGCAAATTCCACGGTGGAGGTTCGCTTTGTGGGAGGTCCTGTGTGAACGCAGTAGAAATCTTTCTGTGTGAAGGCGGGGATGTAGAGCAGTGGCTCGAACCTCGAAACATATCTCGGTGTTTACGTTTGATCCACTATCTCTCAACTCTATCTCTTATATCTTGCATTACTTATATTGTTCATATTCATATGCTAGATATAGTTTGTGTGTGCCAACACTTGTGTTGAAACAAGAGAGCTTATAATAGCACCTCAACTCTTATTTAGAGGAATCTAGAGGAGTAGCTCCAGAGCCCTTCACGAGAAATTCGGACTCACTCTTGGCTACACATTGTGTGTTAGCAATTAAGTTTTTAATTTTGCATTATTTGCCCTAGATTAGCTAGTACACCTATTCACCCCCCTTTAGGTGTATTTCAATTGGTATCAGAACCTACGCTCCTGATATTAGGTTTAACCAGATAGGAGTGAGATTCTTGGATAGCTAATCTAGTATTTGCATTTGCACACATATTGTTTATAAACTCATGAATTTTCCTGCCCCTCCCATGTATGATGCTTCCAACATCGATGTGTTGAATTTTATGATGAGTGCTTATCTTAAACCCTAGGATTGTATGTTTACCTTGCTACTACCAAGAAATCTTATCTTAGAAATGACTAGCATATAGAGGCTAATGCACAAGCTTTGATTGCACTTAGGCAATCACTAAGTAAAGAATATTTATCTATGGTTTCTCATTATGATTTTGCCTTTGTAGTGTGGAACACATTGACATCCCCCGAGCTACAAATGACAAAATATATGGAAAAGGAACCTATGGTGGAGGAGTCCGATGAAGCTTGCTACATTGTCCAAGGGAATGACTCCCTTGAGGTATATTCGGATACTCACCTAGATGATAGTGCTAGCTCTTGTACTGATGATCATTATAGTATGGATGCCCATGTATTAAATGAAGAGCTTTCCCTATTTTGTGAAAACTTGCTAGAAAAATATAAACTTTTGAAAAAGAAAAATTTTGAATTAAAAGAAGAAAATAAGAATTTGTTTTTGAAACTCAATATGGTTTTGCAAGAGAGGGCTGAGATTTCAAGTGAAAGGGACTCATTGAAATCCCAACTTGACCTTGTCTTAAATGAAAATAAAATTTTAAAGAATAAAAATAATTTTGATGATATTTCAAGTGAAAGGTCCTGTGTGGATGTAGTGAAAAATTTTCTATGTGAAGGCGAGGATGTAGAGTAGTAGCTCAAACCTCGAAATATATCTCGGTGTTTGCGTTTGATCTACTATCTCTCAACTCTATCTCTTATTTAGAGGAATCTAGAGGAGTAGCTCCAGAGCCCTTCACGGAAAATTCGGACTTACTCTTGGTTACATGTTGTGTATTAGAAATTAAGTTTTTAATTTTGCATCATTTGTCCTAGATTAGCTAGTACACCAATTCACCCCCTCTAGGTGTATTTCAATAAAGATGTAAGCAAAACACAAGTGAGAGAGGGAGAAAGATAAGCAATCACAAACAAAAGAGATTTATTTCGAAGCTCGAACCACTTTCTCTACGTCCCCGCCTTCACCACTATTAAAGATTTCCACTAAAATCGATCCTGCAAGATCACTCGGTGCCACAATGTACAACGAGCTCCCTCAAGAACTCTTGGACTCGCAAGTCCGTCACTTGCTCCTGCAAGAACAATACACAACGCGAACCCGCAAGCTCGCCGAGGCCGCAACCTCTACAACTCAACAATACAAATTGGAACACATTGTGATCACTTCTCTTGATGACAAACAAGACACTCTACAACAAGGATCCTAGAAGATGAATTTAGCAATGAAAAGATCAAGCTTGTGTGAGAAAACTAGGTAGATTAAGTGGCGAAAAACTCAAGAAAAACTCTTTTGAAAACTCAAGAAAAACACTCTTGAAAAACTCTCCTATTGATATGGAAGTTAAGCCGAAAAATTTATTAGAAAACCTCTGAGAAAGATGAAAAAAATTGGTTCTAAAACTTCTCTAAAATCTGGTCTAAAACTGGCCAAAAGACCCCAATTTATAATGGTTACAAAATCTAGCTGCTGGGGCTCAATACCCAGGTCAGATGGCCTGTCAATCGACTGGGCGATCGACCGACCAGCGGTCAAAAATTTGACCGTTGAGGTTACCGGTCGACTAGCCGGTCGACCGTACCCTGGGCAGGCTAGATCGATCGCTCTGTCGACCGGGTCAAACAGATACCAAGTCTCCTTCAGTCGATCGACCGGGTCGGTCGACTGCTATGGGTGTGCACGTTCTTGTGCACGTTGGTTGACCGGTCGGTCGACCGAGCCATGGTTCGGTCGACTGGTCGGTCGACCGTTAGCAGCCCAAATCAGGGTTTTTAGGGGATTAAAACTTGGACTTGTAAAACCCATAAAAATTCTATTAAAATTCCATAAAATCCACAAAATTAAATTCTTATCAATACTTTGAAATACAAATATGTGTGATCAAAAACCAAGACATATTACAAATGTGTGAATAATTTTTGAGGCATAGACTTAAAACCGAAACTAAATTTTTCAAAAACAATCTTTTAAAATGAAAAACATTTTTCTAAAACTTATACAAATGTGAAAACAAGATATTTAAAAACTTTTGAATCATATTGTGTCAGGATATGATTCAGTACACATAATAGATGAAATATACTTGTTTTTGACAATAAGCTCAAAATAAGCTTTGATAAATACAAATCTTAACACATGACTAGAAATGTAAAAATAAGATTTTAGACAATATGAAGCAATAGTGTATTTGGATGAAATTCAATACATATATAAACCATGTAAACTTGTTTTGATGAAATCTATCCATGAAAATGAAAGATGCATTTTTTGAAGCACAAAACCAAAATCAAAAACTAAAACTATTTGTTATGAAAACAATATATAAATTTTTTTTGTGTGTGTAAGAGCTTGAGCAATTTACAACTAATTTATCCTTTATATTTTAACTAGAACAAAAAAATATTAAATTTACAAATTAGGACTCAAGTCTTCTTGAAAATTTTCTCTTGAAAATCTTCTTCTCTATCTTGACTTGATTCAAACTAGCTCATGAATCAACATGTGATAGCTTCAAAACTTGACTTCGAATCTTATGTTGAAGCTAAATACCAACTAAGATCTTGATTGAATATCTGAAATTTATTAAACACAAGATCGTTAGTTGTATAACTAAATGAATCATCATTAAAATTAGAGAGATGGGCCTTTGGGCCAACACTAGTCTCCATATTTGGTTACGATCAAATTAATTGAGCTTTTCTTGCATAACAAGTAACAAATAGGAGTCAATCTTGGCCTCGTGAATATTTCTAGGCTCTATATGTGAGATAAAAGCAACAAAATCACATAAATTATGAACATTAGATCTAGTGGATACTCTCTTAGATACTTAACCAATGATGTGTTCCTTTGAATGACTTGAGCCGTACTTCCCATCTTTTAGAAGAGGTTGAATTTGTTCTTCTTGGCATCCTTCTTTATAATTTTTGCTCAGTTCTTCATCTTTGGAATCTTCTCGAATGGAAGCTTTCTTAGGTTTTGCTTTTTCCAATTCTTCACCTAAGGAATTAATCTCTACATCTACAACAATTTTAACAAACTTGCTAGATTCTTCAAATTTGACATTCATGAATTTTTCATAGTCAAAGTGGATCTATTGAAATTTCTATAAGCTTTACTATTTGAAGAATAACCAAAAAAAATACTTTCAAAAACTTTTGAATCGAATTTGCCTAAAACTTCTCTTGTATTCAAAAAGCATTTGCAACCGAAAACTTCTAAATAAGAATTATTTGGCTTTTTCAAGTGATAAATCTCAAAAGGAATTTTCTCAAGATTCTTTCTAAAATAAATTCTATTATTAATATAATATGAAGTATTAACAGCTTTGGCCCATAGGTATTGAGGAAGGTTATACATATTTATCATAATTCTTGCCATCTCTTGAAAAGTCCGCTTTTTCTTTTAACTACCCCATTTTGTTGCGGGGTTTTCGGGAAAGAAAACTTATGGTTGATTCCATGTTCTTTACAATAGGTAATGAAAGAGTAGTTCATGAATCACCACCTCTATCACTATGAATACGCACAATCGAAAAACCATTTCTTTTTCTACTCTTTTACAAAATACATTGAAAAATGAAAAAGTTTTATCTTTGTGTCCAAGTAAGAAAACCCAAGTAAATTTTGAGAACTCATAGACTAAAATAAAAACATATCTGCTTTCACTTAAGCTATTAACTTGAGTGGGACCAAACAAATCCATATGTATCAATTTTAATGGACGAGTATGAAAGTCACCTAGAGGGGGGGTGAATAGGTGATAATGCTAATCAATGCACAATTAAAAATTTGATGCAACAATCGCCCAAAACAAGACTAAGAGCCGAATACCCCGTAAAGGGTTCTGAACTCCTTCCTCCTGATTCCTCTTGAAATGAGTTAGAGGTGCGCAATGCAACCTTGTTGTATGGGACTATGATTGACAAGATGAATGAAAACAAATGAATCTTGCAATGAAGATAGAGAGCAAGTAATAAGAGCAATGAAAGTAAAGCAAGAATCAAGTGCAAGTAAACCAAACGCAAACACCGAGAATTGTTATCGAGGTTCGAGCACCCAGCTCTACTTCCCCGCCTTCCCTAGAAGGATTCCAACCACTTCCACTATCACAAAGATATTACAAATTCACCGGAGTACCCAACTCCACAATCTCAAGTACAAGCAATCTCTTAGTAGTCAAAAGACCACAAACTCTCTCTTGCAAAATTCTCTTCCCTTACAAAGGTCCTTAGAGAACAATGAGTAGGAATGAAGCTCTTGTGTGTAAAGAAAAAGAAATCAGAGAGTTCTTGAAAACACTTCAGAAAATGAGAGAGAATTTCAGCACAAAAATAAAGAAATCAAACTCTTTTGAATGCCTTAAACTTTTGAAACTTTTGCAAATTTTTCTTGTTTAGAATTGGTAAATGAACCTCTCCCCAAACACCCCTATTTATAGGAGAGGGCTAGGGTTTAGAGATAAAACATATTTAAGGCTAATCAGAAAGTTGTTGGCCCAAGGTTACAATCACCCGTTTTTAGTGTGTTTTGATGATTACAAAACATATTAGTTATTTGTACAAATATTGTTTATTGTTTAAGTGTGTTTCAGGATTCTAACTCTACTAGAAGGATTCTTCCCTAAAGGAAGGTGCTTTGGACTCAAGTCAACTCAATTTGGGCTCAAGAATCAAGTTTTGAAGATCATATGGTGAAAGCCCTCTTGAAGAACTTGAAGTCTTTAGAATCATTGTAAGAATACAATGTTAAAGTTTGAGTGTTGGATATTGGCTCTAGGATACACATACACAATTTGGTTTTATTAAAATGTGAGTCTTGTATTTAAGTTTTCATGTTTTAAATTAGGTTTCATGCCTTAGTAGATATCTACATGACCCTAAGTTTTTACAAAATAAATATCATGTTTAGATCATGTTTATATACTCCTACTAGCATGTTACGTAAGTTTATTCAAACCCAAAACTATTTTACAAATTTTTCTAAGTCAAAAAAATACTGATTTTTCCTGTTTCAGGCTGACCGGCCGACCGGCCCGGTCGACCGGCGCCAGTCCTAGGACGTGCACGTTTGTGCACGTCTGTCGGTCGACCGCCCGGGTCGACCGACTGTAAGCAGTTGCTCTCGGGTTTTCTGGGTCGACCGCCCCGGTCGACCGCCCGAAGAGAACTATGTTTTCTTCTTTGGACGGTCGACCGGAGCCACGGCTCTTTGCCAGCTGAGCTGGCGGTCGACCGGCCCGGTCGACCGCCAAGCCTGCTGCAACCCAACGGCTCTTTCCTCTTTTGTGCAATTCTAAAATCTGTTTTTCAGACTGCTTTTTGGCAGATTTTTTCAGGGTTTTCCAGGACTTTTTCAGAGCAAATAAACTCTAAATAAATTGTTTTAAACCTATTTCTCTCCATATAAATAGAGGAGAAGACTCTCTTGCAAAAGACCAAGAAAAATCCTCAAGTTTTCAAAGTTTTCAAAGAGAAAAGAAAAGTGTTTAAGCTCTCCATTTTCAACTCTTTCTTGAGCTAGTTTTTCAGTTGTGTTCCTTTGCAAAAATCATCTCTACAACTGAGTTTTTCTCACTACACTTCATAGAGCCAAAAATCCCTAACTCATTCTATAGTGAAGTTGTAAAAAGAGTGAGAGTGTTGTAAAAGAGTTTGGTGATCTTGTTGTGATGACTTTTGTTCTTGTGACCTTCTTGTTCTTGTGGAGACACCTCTTCGGTAGAGGTTATTGTACTTGGTGGAGCTCGGTGCTCGGGTCTTAGGTAGACCATTGTAATCGTTCTCGGTGGATAGTGGAAACCCTTCACGGAGGTGAAGGCGGGGAGTAGAGCGGTGGCTCAAACCTCGAAACAAATATCTTGTGTTTGCGATTGCCTTGTGTCAATTCTTGCTTTAAATTTCTCTTGCACTATATTGCTTTAAATTTCTCTTGCACTATATTGCTTGTGATCTTGTTTCTTTCTTTGTGCTATTACTTCAAGCTTGTGATACTTGTGATATATTGTGTGCATCTCACTATTCATCCATCATACTTTGCCTTGATCGATCATATCTCATACAACAAGGTTGCATTGCGCACCTCTAACCCATTCAAGGGGAATTGGGAGGAAGGAGTTCAGAACCTCTCACAGGGTATTCGGCTCTTAGTCTTGTTTTGAGAGATCGTTGCATCATTCATCATACTTAGTTTTAAAAAGATCATTAGATTAGCAATTACACCTATTCACCCCCCTCTAGGTGTTTTTCAATTGGCATCAGAGCTTGGACTCTAGGCTTTGGCTTAACAACCTTAGAGAGATCCTAATTTTGCTAATCATTTCATTCATACTCACTTAGTAAAGATGGTCGATGGTATCAAGACACCCCCTAAGTTTGATGGACTTAACTTTCCCATATGGAAGGTTAAGATGACCGTTTTCTTGCAATCTCTAGGTAGCCGAGTTGCAAAGGCCATGACCAAACCCTTTAGTGCACCCCTGGTGATGAATCTACTTGGTCCGAAATTGAGACCAAAGAATTTGATGCCAATGCTAGGGCTCACTATGCACTACTTCAAGCCCTCAATGATGATGAATAGCTAGAGTCATCCATTGAAAATCCGCATTCGAGATTTGGACACATTTGCTAGTTACACATGAAGGGACTTCACAAGTGAAGAGGGCTAAGATAGACCTTCTTCGGTCCCAATATGAGAACTTTAGCATGCAAGAACATGAAACCATAGATGATATGGTTACAAAATTTACAAAGATCACTAATGGACTTTCTTCTCTAGGTGATGGTATTGACAATGATCAAAAGGTGAGAAAGATCATCCGGGCTCTTCCTCCTTCATGGGAAGTAAAAGCAACAACCTTGAAGGAACTCAATGACAAGGAGGAGATGGAGCTAATAGGTCTCATTGGGAATCTCAAAACACATGAGATGGAGAGGAAAGCAAGGGAGGACATGGCTCCTTCCAAGAAGAAGACTATAGCCTTCAAAAGTCAATCCACACACTCCGACGAAGACGATGAAGAAGAAGATGACGAAGAGCTCTCACTTCTTGTAAAGAACGTCTGGAGGATGTATAACAAGGCTAAATTTCAAGGAAGAAGGAGATGGCAAGGAGGCAAAGAAGAAAGAAAGATTATTTGCTTCAATTGCCAAAGACCGGGACACATTGTTGCGGAGTGCCCGGATAAAGTGAAGCCCTCCACCTCAAAGAAGCCTTACAAGAAGAAGGCAATGAAAGCTACATGGGATTCCGAGAGCGAATCCGAGGAGGAGATTGACACCGCCAACATGTGCTTCATGGCTAATGAAAGCACAAGCAAGGTAACCCCTTCCACTTCTCTTAATGATGAACTTTCCATGGATGAATTAGGAGAAGCATTTGTAGAACTTTCACATAACTATGACTCTCTTAAGAAAAAGTATCTAAAAATGAAAAAGGAAAATGAATCACTTAATCATCAAGTCTTTATTATTTCTAAAGAAAAAGATGAATTACTTTCCACTCTTGTTTCCACCCAAAAAGATTTTGACAAATATAAGATTTCTTGTAAAGGCAAGTCCCCACTAGTTGATTCTAATGAGATTACCATGCTTAAAGAAAGAATAGACTCATTAGGAATTGTTTTGAAAAATTGTGAGTTTGATAAGAAGAAGATAGAGGCTATGTTTCCTAAGAAACAAGCCCCTAAGAAAAATGTTCACCATGCTCATGCTCATGTTCATACCACACAACCTTTACATCGTGGCAAACCCCCAAAGCATGCTCACACTTCACACACACATCATGCATTCATGTATGGAAGAGTGTTCTCATGTTCACATTGTGGGCGGAAAGGACACTTAGCAAATTTTTGCTATGATAGACTAAGTGCATCCTTTCATAATGTTTGGGTTCGAAACACTAACTTTCAAGGACCCAAGAAAGTTTGGGTACCAAAGTCAACAATTTTGTTAAATGATATAGGTACCTTCCAAAGCCCAACGACGTAGAGGATTGTGGTATCTTGATAGTGGTTGCTCAAGGCACATGACTTGGGACATCAACAACTTTGCAACCCTATCAAGATACCATGAAGGTGGCACCGTCACCTTCGGAGATGATGCCAAAGGTAAAATCATCGGTATTGGTAATGTAAAACTCGGCACATCCCCTTTAATTGAGAATGTAGTTTTAGTTGATGGACTCAAGCATAACCTCTTGAGTGTTAGTCAACTTTGTGATAAAGGTTTTGATGTTGTTTTTGATAATGTAGCTTGTAAAGTAATTGATAGAATTTCTAATACTTGTGTGTTTTCCGGTTTTCGTGAAAGTAATGTTTATATGATAGATATGTCTAATATGTCTTGTAATGTTACTTGTTTAAAAGCCCTCGATGATGACTCTTGGTTGTGGCATAGAAGATTAGGCCATATTTCATTTGACCATATTTCTAGGTTAAACACAAAGGAAATGGTGAAAGGTATTCCTTGTTTGAGTTTTGAAAAGGACCGAGTTTGTGACGCATGTCAATTTGGGAAACAAACTAAGTCTTCTTTCAAGTCAATTAAGGATATCATGACATCACGTCCTTTGGAGTTAATCCATATGGATCTATTTGGCCCTACACAAACCAAAAGTCTAAGTGGGAATAGATTTGCATTTGTTTTGGTTGATGACTTTTCACGATTTACTTGGGTTTTCTTTCTTGAACACAAAAATCAAGCTTTTTCATATTTTCAAACCTTTAAGAAAAGAGTTGAAAAAGAAAAAGATACTTCAATTTTAAGAATAAGAAGTGATAGAGGAGGTGAGTTCATTAACCTACCCTTTACCACTTTTTGTGAAGAACATGGAATTAAGCATGAACTTTCTTGTCCTAGAACTCCACAACAAAATGGAGTAGTTGAACGGAAAAATCGAACTTTACAAGAGATGGCTAGAACAATGCTAAGTGAATATGGTCTACCACATTATTTGTGGGCCGAGGCCGTTAATACATCATGCTATATATCAAATCGTGTTTTCTTGTGTAAAAATACTTCAAAAACTTCTTTTGAAATGTACTTTTCTAGAAAACCAAATGTTTCATATTTCAAGGTTTTTGGATGCAAATGTTTTGTTTTAAATACAAAAGATAATTTAGGAAAATTTGATGCTAGATCTTATGAGGCTATTTTTGTTGGTTATTCTAACACTAGCAAGGCTTATAGAATCTTCAATAGATCATCTTTGACTATTGAGGAATCTATACATGTTAAGTTTGAAGAATCTAACTTGTTTGTTAAGAATGTTGTAGAAATAGATGCTTTGCATGAAGGCTTGGAGAAAGTGACCTTAGAGGATACACCTACTATGGGAGACAAGCCAAAGGATGATGAAGGAAGTGAAGCTAAAGTAGAAGAGGCTCAAGGACATGAAATTCAATCAATTGACGTGGAGCCTACTCAACAACTTCCAAAGGGTTGGAGATACAATCCTCATCATCCCAAGGACCTCGTTATAGGTGAAGTATCTAAAGGGGTAACCACTCGCTCTAAACTTCATGATTATTGTGGTCATTATGCATTCATTTCTCATGTTGAACCCAAGAACGTCCTCGAAGCCGAGGCCGACTCATATTGGTTGCTAGCTATGCAAGAGGAACTCAATCAATTTGAGCGCAACCAAGTTTGGCACCTTGTTCCTAGGCCCCACGATAGACCAACAATTGGTACTAAGTGGATCTTTAAGAACAAGTTGGATGAATCGGGTAACGTTGTTAGGAATAAAGCTAGGTTAGTTGCCCAAGGTTACACTCAAATCGAAGGAATCGATTTTGAAAAAACCTTTGCACCCGTAGCACGGCTTGAAGCCATACGGATGACACTAGCATTTGCCTCATATAAAGACTTTAAATTGTTTCAAATGGATGTTAAAAGTGCTTTTCTAAATGGTTTTATTGAAGAGGAGGTGTATGTTGAACAACCCCCCGGGTTTGTTGATCCTACACATCCGGATTTCGTGTTTAAATTAGATAAAGCTCTTTATGGTTTAAAATAAGCCCCTAGGGCTTGGTATGAAAGACTTTCTTCATTTTTAATTTCAAATGGTTTTAAGAAAGGTAAAATTGACACAACTTTGTTTACAAAACATGTAGAAAAAGATATTCTTATTGTGCAAATTTATGTTGATGACATTATTTTTGGTTCTACTAATGAATCTCTTTGCCAAGCTTTTGAATCATGCATGAAGGAAGAATTTGAAATGTCTATGATGGGGGAACTCAACTATTTCCTTGGACTCCAAATCAAGCAAAGGAAGGATGGGATCTTCATCAATCAAGCCAAGTACACAAAGAAATTAATCAAAAGGTTCGGGCTTGAAGGATCTAAAGTAAGCAAAACTCCCATGGCAACAACTACCAAGCTTGACAAGGATGAACAAGGTAAAATTGTAGACATTAAGCTTTATCGTAGCATGATTGGTAGTTTATTGTATTTGACGGCTAGTAGGCCGGATATTATGTTTTCAGTTTGTCTTTGTGCACGTTTTCAATCTTGTCCTAAAGAGTCTCATATAATTGCGGTTAAACGCATAATTAGATACCTTAAGGGCACTATTGAAATGGGTTTGTGGTATCCGAAAACCGGCCAATTTTCAATGACGAGTTTTTCGGATGCCGACTATGCGGGTTGTAGGGTAGATAGGAAGAGCACAAGTGGAACATGTCAATTCTTAGGTAATTGTCTTGTATCTTGGTCTTCCAAAAAGCAAAATTTGGTAGCCCTTTCAACCGCCGAGGCGGAGTATGTTGCAGCCGGAGCTTGTTGTGCACAAGTTCTTTGGATGAAACATACTCTCCTCGACTATGATTTACACTTTGATCATGTTAAAATATTTTGTGATAACACTAGTACTATTCACATGACAAAGAATGCAAATCAACATAGTAAAACCAAACACATTGACATTAGGTATCACTTTCTTAGAGATCATTATGAGAAAGGTGATATTGATATTGATTATGTTTCTACCGATTTTCAACTTGCCGATATTTTTACTAAACCATTAGATTATGCTAGATTCTCTTTTATTTGTGATGAGTTGAATGTTAGCATTATGGACTCTTAAAGAAATTTTTTTTTGTTTTTTTGTTTTGTTTAACCCTTTTTGATGTATGACAAAAAGGGGGAGAAAAGTATAAGTTTGTTTGTTGTTGTTTTGTTTGTTTAACTATGTGTTTTCAATGCCTTATGTATTTAGCTTTCCATTGCATTATTGATACATAGCATTATTTGAGGGGGAGCTTTCCAAGCTCTTCATCCATGTTTGTTTAAATAACCTATATGTTTTGTCATCATCAAAAAGGGGGAGATTGTTGGCCCAAGGTTACAATCACCCGTTTTTAGTGTGTTTTGATGATTACAAAACATATTAGTTATTTTTACTAATATTGTTTATTGTTTAAGTGTGTTTCAGGATTCTAACTCTACTAGAAGGATTCTTCCCTAAAGGAAGGTGCTTTGGACTCAAGTCAACTCAATTTGGGCTCAAGAATCAAGTTTTGAAGATCATATGGTGAAAGCCCTCTTGAAGAACTTGAAGTCTTTAGAATCATTGTAAGAATAGAATGTTAAAGTTTGAGTGTTGGATATTGGCTCTAGGATACACATACACAATTTGGTTTTGTTAAAATGTGAGTCTTGTATTTAAGTTTTCATGTTTTAAATTAGGTTTCATGCCTTAGTAGATATCTACATGACCCTAAGTTTTTACAAAATAAATATCATGTTTAGATCATGTTTATATACTCCTACTAGCATGTTACGTAAGTTTATTCAAACCCAAAACTATTTTACAAATTTTTCTAAGTCAAAAAAATACTGATTTTTCCTGTTTCAGGCTGACCGGCCGACCGGCCGGTCGACCGGCGCCAATCCTAGGACGTGCACGTTTGTGCACGTCTGTCGGTCGACCGCCCGGGTCGACCGACTGTAAGCAGTTGCTCTCGGGTTTTCTGGGTCGACCGCCCCGGTCGACCGCCCGAAGAGAACTATGTTTTCTTCTTTGGACGGTCGACCCGACCGGTCGACCGGAGCCAACGGCTCTTTGCCAGCTGAGCTGGCGGTCGACCGGCCCGGTCGACCGCCAAGCCTGCTGCAGCCCAACGGCTCTTTCCTCTTTTGTGCAATTCTGAAATCTATTTTTCAGACTGCTTTTTGGCAGATTTTTTCAGGGTTTTCCAGGACTTTTTCAGAGCAAATAAACTCTAAATAAATTGTTTTAAACCTATTTCTCTCCATATAAATAGAGGAGAAGACTCTCTTGCAAAAGACCAAGAAAAATTCTCAAGTTTTCAAAGTTTTCAAAGAGAAAAGAAAAGTGTTTAAGCTCTCCATTTCCAACTCTTTCTTGAGCTAGTTTTTCAGTTGTGTTCCTTTGCAAAAATCATCTCTACAACTGAGTTTTTCTCACTACACTTCATAGAGTCAAAAATCCCTAACTCATTCTATAGTGAAGTTGTAAAAAGAGTGAGAGTGTTGTAAAAGAGTTTGGTGATCTTGTTGTGATCACTTTTGTTCTTGTGACCTTCTTGTTCTTGTGGAGACACCTCTTCGGTAGAGGTTATTGTACTTGGTGGAGCTCGGTGCTCGGGTCTTCGGTAGACCATTGTAATCGTCCTCGGTGGATAGTGGAAACCCTTCACGGAGGTGAAGGCGGGGAGTAGAGCGGTGGCTCGAACCTCGAAACAAATATCTTGTGTTTGCGATTGCCTTGTGTCAATTCTTGCTTTAAATTTCTCTTGCACTATATTGCTTTAAATTACTTGCTTGTGATCTTGTTTCTTTCTTTGTGCTATTACTTCAAGCTTGTGATACTTGTGATATATTGTGTGCATCTCACTATTCATCCATCATACTTTGCCTTGATCGATCATATCTCATACAACAAGGTTGCATTGCGCACCTCTAACCCATTCAAGGGGAATTGGGAGGAAGGAGTTCAGAACCTCTCACGGGGTATTCGGCTCTTAGTCTTGTTTTGAGAGATCGTTGCATCATTCATCATACTTAGTTTTAAAAAGATCATTAGATTAGCAATTACACCTATTCTCCCCCCTCTAGGTGTTTTTCAAAAGTATTAAAACCAAAACATGTCATTTAAACACACTTAAGTGAGAAAAGGACAAAAAAATAAACCAGCTTAGGAAATAGCCGTTACTGTTCAAACGGCTACCTCGGTCGACCGGCCCGGTCGACCACTAGTTCAAAAAAATAGCGGTTGAAGGCTAACGGTCGACCGCCCGGTCGACCCAAAAATACAGAGAGCAGAAGTCTTTCAGTCAGGCAGGTGTCGGTCGACCGTCCGGGTCGACCGTGAAACGTGCACACTGATACGCACTGCTGCCAGAACCACAGTCGCCTGGGACGGTCGACCGGATTGACCTGACACATGAACGGGCGACCGGCCCGGTCGACCGGCTCAGGACAAAAGCCAAAATAAAAACAGAATTTTGAGGAGAATTCTATTTTTAACAAAATAGTTTTGAATAGAGATATATATAATGGATAAAAATGAGTTTGTAGGCTGAAGTTTGTATACAAACTATTTTTGTACATATTATAGGAAATATATATGGAAAAGAGATGTGCGCAAAAACGTGTGTGATAGAGCTTCAAACCTATTCACTATTCTTTAACAAAACTATAAAACTAGAAACAAATCTAACAAATATCTTGAGCAATCTTGAAGTCTTGAGCCATGCAATGCCTTGCTAGAGCCAACTCTTCTAAGTTCCTTTCTTGATGTGCAAAATGCCTTCTTTACTTTATGAACCTAGAATTTCTTGTAATAGCTAAGCACTGGCCTCCAAATCATGGTACAAACCTGAAACTTATCTTAACACAGTAATTAGTACCATATAGCTCTTATTTGGTTTGTTATCATCAAAACTCTAAACAAATGGAGAGTGTAACCTTATGGGCCAACAATCTCCCCCTTTTTGATGATGACAAAACAAATAGGCTATAAGCAAAAATATAGGGGAGGAGTAAGCTCCCCCTCAAATTATGCTATCATAAAAAACAATGTAAGGTGCAAGCAAAAACCATCAAACAAAAACCATATGATTAAAAATCATGAAATATGCTTGCAAGAAACATTTCAACTTAAAAACAAGAATTCATGAAAATACATCAAAAACTTAAAAACTATATAAACTCATATGGAACCAAAACCATATGAACTTATATTTCTATATCATAAAAACTCATTCTCCCCCTTTTTGTCATACATCAAAAAGGATTATGAAAACATTTTTATTCAATAACACAAACATTAAGTTCACCACAAATGAAAGAAAATCTAGCAAAATCAAGTGGTTTAGTGAAAATATCGGCTAGTTGCAAATCCGTAGAAACATAATCAATATCTATATCTCCTTTCTCAAAATGATCTCTAAGAAAGTGATATCTGATCTCAATGTGCTTGGTCTTACTATGTTGATTTGCATTCTTTGTCATATGTATAGTACTAGTATTATCACAAAATATTTTTATATGGTTATAATGCAAATCATAATCAAGAAGAGTATGTTTCATCCAAAGGACTTGTGCACAACAAGCCCCCGCGGCAACATACTCCGCCTCGGCTGTTGAGAGAGCTACGAAATTTTGTTTCCTAGAGGACCATGAAACAAGACAATTACCAAGAAATTGACATGTCCCACTAGTACTCTTTCTATCTACTCTACAACCCGCATAGTCGGCATCCGAATAACTCGTCATTGAGAAATCTCTGGTTTTCGGATACCATAGACCCATTCCAATCGTTCCCTTAATATAACGAATAATGCGTTTTACCGCAATAAGATGGGACTCTTTGGGACACGATTGAAATCTAGCACAAAGACACACACTAAACATGATATCCGGCCTACTTGCCGTCAAATACAAAAGACTACCTATCATGCTTCTATATAATTTAATATCAACATTTTTACCTTGGTCATCCTTATCAAGCTTGGTGGTAGTTGCCATGGGAGGTTGGATGGGAGATCATGTTCATGTATGCTTTATAATGAAAATCATTTGAAACTTGAACCATGATTGGGAGGTATAGGAATATGATGTATACACTTGATCATTATTGTTGTTTCAATTGGTATCATTGAATTCTTTCAATTGGTATCAATCTTAACATTTTGTTTGTATACTCATATATGTTTTTATGTATGTATGCTTTCCATTTCAAAGAATATCAATTTCAATTGGTATTTTCCACTCCCACACTTTATGATTAAAATTTTTAAGGCATATGATATCAAAATCAAATTTGTTTATATACCTTGAAGAATAATAATTTCAATTGGTATTAAGATCTATGTTTGATTTCAATTGCTAATTTCAATTGGTATCAACATTTATGTTTAGAAATTCAAAATTTGTAATACTTAATTTCAATTGATATCAAGATTGTTTATTTACAATTGGTATGTTGTTTGTTTACTTATCAATTGGTATCAAGATTATTGGTTTTTCTATTGGTATAGTTTCATTTTTAATTGGTATCAAATTTGACCCCTTAATGATATCGTTTTTGTTTTAAACCTAAAGGGGGAGAACGTTTTGTTTTTGATACATCCCTTATTGATTCTTTGTTTTGAACAATAAGAGGAGAAAAATCTGTTTTTATTTAGTTTTGTTTTATCTTTTGCCCCTTTGTTGATGATTAACAAAAAGGGGGAGAAGAATTTGAGTTTATATGCATGATTGTATGCATGTTTTATGTGTTTATTAAGTTCATTAAGTTCATTTGATATCAAAGCATTATTTATAGAACATGTTTATTTTTGGTATCAAGATCTTGTAAAAGAAATCATTAATTTTGGTTTGTATGTATTAAGTTTAATTTAATTGATATCTAGAGCATGTTTATGTGTTTTTGAAAATTAAGTTTAAATTGGTATCTAGAACATGTCAATTGGTATCTAGAGCATGTTTATTTGTAATTGGTATCAGAGCTTGGACTCTAGGTTTGGCTTAACATCCTTAGAGAGATCCTTAAAATTTGCTAATCAACATTTTTCTTAGTCTTGTTTTGGGCGATTGTTTCATCATATTTTTAAATTGTGCATTGATTAGCATTATCACCTATTCACCCCCCTCTAGGTGATTTTCAATTGGTATCAGAGCAGAAGTCTTTCAGTCAGGCAGGTGTCAGTCGACCGTCCGGGTCGACCGTGAAACGTGCACACTAATACGCACTGCTGCCAGAACCACGGTCGCCTGGGACGGTCGACCGGATTGACCTGACACAGGAACGGGCGACCGGCCCGGTCGACCGGCTCAGGACAAAAGCCAAAATAAACACAGAATTTTGAGGAGAATTCTATTTTTAACAAAATAGTTTTGAATAGAGATATATATAATGGATAAAAATGAGTTTGTAGGCTGAAGATTGTATACAAACTATTTTTGTACATATTATAGGAAATATATATGGAAAAGAGATGTGCGCAAAAACGTGTGTGATAGAGCTTCAAACCTATTCACTATTCTTTAACAAAACTATAAAACTAGAAACAAATCTAACAAATATCTTGAGCAATCTTGAAGTCTTGAGCCATGCAATGCCTTACTAGAGCCAACTCTTCTAAGTTCCTTCCTTGATGTGCAAAATGCCTTCTTTACTTCATGAACCTATAATTTCTTGTAATAGCTAAGCAATGGCCTCCAAATCATGGTACAAACCTGAAACTTATCTTAACACAGTAATTAGTACCATATAGCTCTTATTTGGTTTGTTATCATCAAAACTCTAAACAAATGGAGAGTGTAACCTTATGGGCCAACAAAGTAGTCATGACATCTTTAATTGATTTAACAGATAATTTTGCTTGTTTATGCATCACATAAATGATCTTTTTCAAATTTCAATTTAAGAATGCCTCTTACTACATTGTTAGAACTAATACGGGATAGATGATCAAAAGAAACATATCTTAGTCTTTTATGCGAAAGCCAAGAATCTTCATTTAAAGTCGAAAAATATTTTGCACTGCAATCAAGATGACCTAAATCAATAAAATAAATATTGTTCTCTCTAAATTCAAAAAATATGCAAGTATTTTTATCATGTACAACTATGTAAGTAGTAGAATCGAAAATGACTTTAAAATATTTATCACAAAGCTGACTTATATTAAAAAAAATTATGCTTTAGACCATTTACTAAAGTGAAATTTTCAATAATAAGAGATGTACCAATCTTCACATAACCATAACTGATGATGTGTCCTTCTGAATCATTTTCAAAGGTGATGATACCACCTTCCTTTGACCTTAATAGTGTTGCCAAATTATTAATCCCAGGTCATGTGCCTTGAGCAACCACTATCAAGGTACCACCGTTCCCTACATCTTGGAGGTTTGTATGTACCTGCATCAATAGAAGTATAGTGTGTTGATTTTGGTACCAAAATCTTTTTGAGTCCTTGAGGATTAGTATTTTGAACTCAACTATTTTTATTTATCATATTTAATCTATTATAGCAAAATTTAGCTAAATAGCGTTTTTAGCTGCAATGAGCCGCAATGGGTACAAGTAAAATTTTTTGCATACATGAGCATGATAATGTGAATATGATGCTTTGTGAGCATGCATTGTGTAGCGAACATGTTTGGTGTGAGGTGTATGAAATGGTTGCCTTTTTGAAAATAAAGACTCAAATTTGTTTTTGTTAAAAGCATAAGTTTTAAAATTCGAATGCAAAACATCCATCCTTTTCTTTAAAACTCAAACCCATTTATCTCTAAAGAAATCATAGGGCTTTTGCTCTTGCAAGAAATTTTTAAATCGTTGAAATGCTTTTTAGTTTTCTCAAATGAAGTCAATAGTTCTCCTTTTTATTTTGAAACCACATTCAATTTTTCTTTAAGATAATCATTTTCTCTTTTCAATCTAGAATACTAAAATTTAAGGATAATATATTTTTCATCAAGTTCTTGAAAAGCAAAGCCAAGTTTATCAAGAGTTAATTTGAAATCATCAACAGTGAGTTTTATAGTTACCTTAGAAGAAGTTTCTCCTTGTGCCATGAAGCACACATTTGCCAAATCAACATCTTCTTCGGATTCGCTTTTCGAGTCGTCCCAAGTGGTTTTCATTGCTCTCTTCTTGAGGACTTCTTATAGAAGGAAGCTTTGTTCTTCATTTCGGGACAATCCGCAATAAGGTGGTCGAGCTTCTTATAGTTAAAGCATGTTCCTATTTCATTACTCTTTGTTTCATCTTGGCCTTATTTCTTTTTCTTTCTATAGCTAGTGAATCTTCCTCTCTTGTGAAACATTCTTCTCACATTCTTATCTAGGAAGGAAAGCTCTTCATCATCTTCTTCTTCATTGTTAATGTTCTCCTTATCATTTGAAAGAATTTGAAAAGATTTGAATGCAACATTCTTCTTCTTTGGTAGCACCTTATCTCCTCTAATTTTCTCTCCATCTCATGGGTCTTTAGGCTGCCAATAAGTCCCATGAAATTCATTTCTTATTCGTCATTCAATTATTTCAAGGTGGTTGATTTAACTTTCCATGATTGAGAAAGTGCACATATAACTTTTCTCACTTTTTGGTCGTTGTCGATGGAGTCACCTAAAGAAGAAAGATCATCAGTGATTTTAATAAATCTTGTAAGCATGTCATTTATGGTCTCATTGTCATTCATATTGAAGTTCTCATAATGAAAATGCAATAGATCAATTTTTCCTCTCTTTACTTGAAAAATATCCTCATGGATAACAACAAATTTTTTCAAATCTCATATGCCAATTTGCAATTAATTACTCTAGAAATATCATCGTCATTAAGTGCTTGCAAAAGAGCATAGTGGGTTATTAACATTAGCCTCAAACTTCTTAATGGTTATATCAGACCAAGTGTCCTCATCACCATTAGGAACCAAAAAAGGCTAGGTAATAGTCTTAGCAATACGACCTTCTAACGATTATAGGAAAACGGTAATTATAACTTTCCAAATGGGAAAGTTAAGTCCATCAAACTTTGGTGGGGTCTTGACCTTATCCATCATATGTGTGAAAAATAAGTAATGTGATAGGTCTAGATAGGATCACTGTTCGGTGGTGAAACCTACAAAAAGAGTCCTCGCTCTGATACTAATTGAAATTCACCTAAGGGGGTGAAAAGGTGAATATACTAAAGCAATAGGCAAATGAAAATTAATGCAAAAAAACTTCCAATCTAAAACTTAAAAACAAAAAAATGAACCTAGATACCCCGTAATGGGCTTTGAACTTCTCCTCTTTAATTCTTCTTAAATAAGAGCTGAGGTGATCTTGAAGTGTAAGGATAAATAAATACAAGTATATAATAGCAAAAAAAAAAGAACACACAAGACATATTGCAGTAAGAGAGAATAGTTTAGAGAAAGCAAACTCAAAGAGTCGATCACAAACTAGAAGAATTATTCTCAAGGTTCGAGCCACTGCTTTACATCCTCGCCTTCACAGCAATGAAAGATTCTAATATGCAACTAAAATTACACTTTACAATGATTGATCCCTCAAGATCTTTGAGCTGCAACTTTTCTCACTTGAGGAGCACACCGACAACTTAACACGAGAGGGATGATCTTCCTCAAATCACCAAAATTCTCAAAAAGATTCTATAGTTTATAATAAAGAGAAGTTGAAGCTTAAGGATACGGTATGTGAGAAATGTAGTGGAGAAAAGAAATTTTGAGTGCTAAAACTTTTCCAGAGGATGCAAATATTTTTTTAACCTAAAAAATTGATGATTAAATCATAGAAAATAATTATTTATATAAGGTTTTAGAAAATAGCCATTTAAGATGCCCAAATATGGTAGATTTACAATAAACCACATTTTTAAACATATAATCAAAGGCTAAATGATCACCTATTGCTGTCGACAGTTCAATGAACTGTTTCAGAAATACAAACCGCCTGTCGATAGTACCATAGTGA
This sequence comes from Agave tequilana, assembly GCA_038442645.1. Classification (NCBI taxonomy): domain Eukaryota; kingdom Viridiplantae; phylum Streptophyta; class Magnoliopsida; order Asparagales; family Asparagaceae; genus Agave; species Agave tequilana. The sequence goes on from JAVJIF010000094.1 coordinate 394,826, forward strand.
TGTCGACAGTCACCTTGTTTTTTTTTGAAAAACCCTAACTTATGGGAAAATAATGTCAACAGTTCCCTGACAAGAACTTGTCAACAGTCTTTAGGCTGCCTGTCGACAGTTGAACAAAAAATTGTCGACAACTCTGTTTAGAGTTCTATTTAAATAGAGCTGAGACAACTACTGTCGACAGTTTCTTATTGGACGTGTCGACTGTCCAAGCTGTCTTTTGAAATTTTTGAACTAAATATAATTTTAAAACATTTTTTTAAATCATTTTTGATAAACTTATGAGTGTGTGTGCGTGTGTGCAGTCTTGAGATTTTCTCTTTATACTAAATTTTAACATTCTAAAAAAATAAAACTCAATTACATTACATTCATGTTCATCTTCATGGTTTCGAGAATATCAACCTTTTTTTTTATCCCGTATCATGACGTGTGAAGATGAATCGATCTTGAAGAGAACCTAAAACTTAAAACACAGAGAGTATATATTAGTTCTCTTGTATATTCATGATAAGGTCATCATTAAAACAGAGAACGATTGCATCCTTGGGCCAATGATAACTTGATGCGAATTGTACCTATCCCTTCAATATGGCATGTGTGTCTGTCATCAAACGTCACCAAGCCTCCATCTAGTTCTTCAAAACTAGAAAACCACTCTTGTTTAGGAAATATTTTTTCATTTTCACATTTATTTGTCCCATTTATTTTTCAAATATTTAAAAATACTTCTTCATTTTCTTTTTTTTAAACTGTTGTTATTTTAAAGTGTTGTCTCCCTTCACCTCTATTTCAATGTCTCTCACTGCAACCCGCCTTCTCCGCCTTAACCAATCAATCACGAGCTTCCCCTGACTCTTCATAAAATTGTTGATCCCAGCTTTGCATTGGCATCCTCCACATGTCACTGAGATCTATATGCTTCTCAGTAGGTAAATATTTTTAACATGACTTATTTATTTGTGAGTTGATATATGTTTTTATTATTTTATTTATTTAATTTGCAGCCACAAATAGTGAGATTGAAATATTCTGATAGCCTAGTAGTGCTAACTTTTTTACATTGATTTTACAAAACTTTTTCATCATAACTAGTAGTGCATTACCTTATTTCTGATCAAATCGATACCACTGCATCAGCATTTTTGTTAAACCCATCATCCTGCATTATAGTTTTGATCATTTCCTCTTCAATATAGTATAGTTGATGAAATGTAGAGAAGTTTTGTTTTACCAGAAATATCAGAAACACACGCATCACGTTCCAAATCAAAAAAAGAATACATCCTCAACTTCAAAGCTTGTGTATAATCTGCTTCAGTGAAGTATACTTACCAATGGAAGCAATTAATGCTCTCATTACCATAACCCCGGCAATAATCCCCTACTTGAAGACCGATGGCCACTTGTTCTTAAAGATCTTGAGGTAGTATACGCATGGCAATAACATTGTAGCTGTGCTGCTTAGGAATGATCCTGCAGCGCCACCATGTATCCGAAGAATGGTACGGTCAAGGCCATAACCACCGTGCTGATCACTATCACAGTTCGAATCAAGATGTTGATCATGAACCTTTTCTTGATGACTGAAAATGCTCTTCAATATTAATTTTTAAAACTTTTAACGCAAGTGATTATATGATTGTTCGGATTTATGCCAAACAGTTTCCTTCGGGAACTGCTAAAATATTGCAAACTCGCTGTGCTAGACCATTTAAAATTTTGAATAAGCTGAATTGCAATACTTATGTTATAAATCCTCCTAAAGATTATGGTATTAGTTTTCAATATTAATGATCTAGTGGATTACAAGGATTTTATTGCAACTCATTAATTGATAAGCCTTCTTTTAAGCCATTTTCTAAGAGCCCCTCACTTAGTCCACTCTCAAATACTCATTCCATTATAATAGAGAGAGTTGATAAAATTTTAGTGGATGAGATTCTTACCACCAAATCTGGTGAAACTCATAGGTATTTTATCCATTGGAAAGAAAAACACCAACTGTTAATTCATGATTAGATCAAGGTGATTTGCAGCAGCTTGATCTAGTTCAGCATGAAAGACCCAATCCATCTAACTCGACGTGGTCGAGTCTTCTCACCCAGGAAGAATGATGCGACATCCAATTAAGATGAAAGAGCCGAAGAGACAGACTCAAGAGTCCCAGTTCAAGTTGAAGAAGTAGTAGCGTCTTGAATATTTTTCTCTTTCTTTATATTTATTTTTTACTTTTTTGGTTTTTTAGTTTCTTAAATTTGGATTGTAATTCTATTTTGATTAGGAATTTGAGTTTTAGTTGATTGAAATCTTGTAAAAGCCTATATAAAGCCTTCTTTTATCAACAATAAGCAATGAAGAATTTGATAAGAATTTGTGATTGATTTTATCTCTCAAAGTTGTTTAGGATTGAATTTCTAATTTCCCCTAATTAAACTCTAACCCTACATTTTCTCCCTCCTGCTTCCTTACGTCAGCCGCCATCCCTCTCTCTTTTTCTTTCTTCTTCTCTTTTTTCTCCACACCAGTCAAAGAATGTAATGCCGACTCCTCCTCTTCTTTCTCGATCTCATCTTATGAGCGCCACCGGCCATCACTACTATGCCATTACCAGAGTTAAAACATCAATTGAATTTTTGGCCATAACTTTCACACCCGGACTCCAATTCAAATGATTTTTATGGCGTTTTGATCATGGCAACGAGATATTTGCATTGGCATCCTCTACAGGTCACTGAGATCTCTGTAATTCTGAGTAGGTGATTTTTTAACACGATCTATTTATTTGAGAGTTTATATATGCCTTTGTTATTTTATTGATTTAATCTGCTGCCACAAATAGTGAGATTATGAGATCCTGATAACCCTATAATTGCTAGCTCTTTTGCATTGATTTTATAAAATTTTGCCATCATAACTAGTAATGCATTACGTTATTTTTGATCTAAATCGGTACCGCTGCATCATTATTTTTGTTAATCCCATCATCCTGCAAGATAGTTTTAATTATTTTCCTATCCGAGATCGTATAATTGGCGAAATATGTTCTATCACTAATTTCTGATATACATGCATCACCTTCCACATCAAAAAAAGAATACATCCTCAAGCTCAAAGCTTGTGTATAATCTGCTTCAGTTAAGTATACGTACCAATGGAAGCAATTAATGCTCCCGTTACCATAATCCCAGTAATAATCCCCACCTCGAAGGCCGACGACCACTTGTTCTTGAAGATCTTGAGGTAGCAAATGCACGGCAACAACATTGTAGCTGTGTTGCTTAGGAACGACCCTGTAAGCGCCACCATGTATCCGAAGAACGGTACGGTCAAGGCCACAACCACCGTGCTGATCACTATCACAGTTCGAATCAAGACGCTGATCATGAACCTTTTCTTGATGACATTAAACCACTCTTCCAATGCATTTGCAATGGGTGTCACCAACGCATACTTTGTTAATGGATTTATCAATGTAGTGTAGACTGTGATCTTCGTGCTCAAATTTCTGGTAGGAAGATTAGAGTCACTTGAGAATTCATGGATGGTCCGTACATCGTGTAGCCCATGACTACCATTAGTCCGTAGTTCAAGGTGCAAAGTGAAAAACAGATGGATAATACCTAGACAAGTATATGGTTGAAAATAAGTGTTTGTTTGCACTGACAAGATAAGAGAGTAGAAGAATTATGGCCCCCTGTCCATTTTCATCTCTTTCTACTCTTTTTCTTGTTTACTTGAACACTTATTTGTAGGCCTGTCAACGGGTCGGGTTCGGGCAGGTACGGAAGGTATCAGACCGGAACCTATTTACCCAAGAGGGTACCATACCCGTCCGTATACTCGCGGGTCTAGAAGGTGGGTTCCCACCCGGACCCGCTGTACCCGCGGGTCCATACCCCTTTACCCATACCCGAAACAGTTCAATTAATAAAAATATCAGAGGTCTCCTAAATAGAGATGTGGGCATGATTTTCACAATATGGACCTCAAAATAGCAATAGTTAAAGAACACAAACATTGCAATTTTCAAATGAAGGGGAACATTAAATAGAAAGTTTTGCTTTAAAATTGATAATATAACATCTAGGTTTTCAATTCTCAAAGTAGATATTTATATTTAGGTGTTGAAATAGGTAAATGGGTAATCGGGTCAGGTTTAAGTAAAATCAGACCCGACCCATTTACTAAAAGGGTATACGGGTAACGAGTATATGGGTACGAGTCCAGAACAACCTTTTCCAAACCCACCTAATCGGGTCAAGTCCGGGTCCAGACCCGACCCATTGAGAAGCCTGCTTGTTTGTTTGAATTGAAACCCAAAGAAAAGAGAGAAAAATTAGGAAATGAGCCAAGGAAAAATGAGCCCACTTTTCTCAAACTTTTCTACCCAATTTCCTCCATTAGAGCTAGGAAATGTAAGGAAAGAAATCTGATATGGCACCCTTATTTTTCTTGTTTTTACAGACTTGCATATTCATCTAGTCTAGAATTACATATTCTGGTCTTTACTTAGTATCTCATTGTACATGCTCACCCCTAGTGGTAACCCATACTTGCTAGGAGAAAATAGTGAACCATATACCAGAACTCCTATGGATCCCCAACAACTATACTCACAGTTATATAAGATAAGCTTGACGCCCTAACTCAAACCTCAAACCGAACTGAGGAGAGACTTGTCAAGTTAGAGACTGCATTTGAATCACCCAAGACTGAGAAAACCTCATTACAACCAAATACCGAGCAAAACACTCAACACAATGCACATAATCATGGTGAGCAATATTGTAGAAGAATTAAGCTGGATGTACCTACCTTCGATGGATGCTACCTACCTTCGATGGACTCTTAGACCCTCAACTTTTCCAAAATTGGATACAACTTGATAAGTACTTCACATGGTACAATCTCACTGAGCTTAGAAAAGTTAAGTTTGTCGTGATGAAACTGACCAACCAAGCTAGTAGTACTGGACCAACTTAGAGATCATTCGTGCAACTTGTGGTCAAGAATCAATTAATACATGGCATAGAATGAAAGATGAGCCTAGAGGAATGTTTGTGCTGCCATCGTTTAGTGCTTGTCTCATGAATGAGTGGCATGATGCACTCAAGGCAACAAATCAGAAAAGGAGTACGTGCCAAAATTCGATGAGTTCCTCATCAGATGTAATACCCTTAATACTGAAGGACAAGCTCAATTTTTTTTTAGATTTAGAGCTAGACTTAGAGGCGACTAGTGAACTGAGCTTTTAGTTAGAGGCATCACCAAGTTAAAAGCAGCATATGCATTAGTTCAATATCTAGATTCTTTTATGTCTAACTACAGCACTAGGAGTTTTGATTCAAAATCAAGTGTGTTTAAAGCTTCATACTCTTCACAGTTCAATAAGCCTAGGACCTAAAACCTTCACATAGAAATGACATCAAGGGCAAGAGTCTTGAATGAGTAACAAAAACAAAGGCCCCGAGTTTCCCAAAGTTAGTTCCAAAACCAAATGCTACAAAAGCTAAGGTTATGGACATTTAGTTTCCAGTTGTCCTGGTCTCATCTAGATCTTATAATAGATGGAACACCCACTAAAGCCACTGAGTCAGATTTTAAGGAGTATACCTATCATCCAGAAGATGTAAAATTTATGACGAGTTATCAAGCGATGATACTGGTCTTAACTACATTAGGCCAACACCGTCTACCCATTTATCTGTTGCCAATCCCCTCTAAACCAACATTAAAAGATGATTGGAGAAAAACTATAATCTTTCACATGTTCACCAAGATTGGAGATAAGAGTTGCGAGATGATTGTGGACAATGAAAGTTGTATCAATGAAATATTATCCAGGATGTGTGAAAATTTTGGATTAGAGATTATACCTCACTCTCACCCATTCAATATGTCATGAATTGACTCCACAATACTAGAGGTCAAACAAGGATGTCTTGTCCCAGTCAATTTCAATCATTACAAAGACAAGATTTGGTGTGATGTGATCACAGTGAACATGGGTCAAGTTATTCTAGGTAGACTATGGTTGCTCGACAAAATATTATCATTTACGGTTGTTCCAACATATGTCAATTTAAGTATGAATGTAAGCAGATTAAGCTACTATCCTTGAGACTTAAGAATGGACAGCCCAAGCTAAAATCTACTTTAGCTTTGCTGCCAACTCCACTTTATACACCTCTCTCTCTTTCTCCTAATAGTCATGCATACCGTGTCCGCAAATCTTTTCCTCCCTTTCTACCAATACCATTCCATTATAGAGCATTCGAGTCTGCATCTGCATTTGCATCACACGAACACGTGCACAAACTGCAAAAAAAGATTAGTGATGAAAATGAACAGAGCAATATGAATCCTACTTTGCAAACTAGTCGTAAGAAAATAATTAGAATTTTTAATGCAAGCGATTATATGATGGTTCGGATTTATCCCAAACAGTTTCCTTTGGAAACTATTAAAATATTGCATGCCCACAGTGCTAGACTCTTCAAGATATTGAATAAGTTGAATTGCAATACTTATGTTATAAATCTTCTTAGAGATTATGACATTAGTTTTCAATATTAATTTTCTAGTGAATTACAAGAATTTTTATTGTAACCTATTAATTGATAAGTCTTCCCCTAATTTTCTAAGAGCCCTTCACTTAGTCCACTCCTAAATACTCATCCTATTACAACAAAGAGAGTTGACAAAATTTAAAAGGATGAGACTATCATCACCAAATCTGGTGAAGCTCACAGGTATTTAATCTATTGAAAAAGAAAAGCACCAACTGATGATTCATAGTTAAATCAAGTTGATTTACAGTGATTTGATCTAGTTCAGCATGGAAGACCCAATCCATCTAACTTGATGAGGTCGAGTCTTCTCTCACCCGGGAAGAATGATGCGGACATCCAGTTAAGATGAAAGAGCCGAAGAGACGGGCCCAAGAAGTCTCAGTTCAAGTTGAAAAGGTGGTAGAGTTTTTGATATTTTTCTCTTTCTTTATTTTTGTTTTTTGTTTTTTATTTTGTTTTTTTAGTTTCTAAAATTTGGATTGTAATTCTATTTTGATTAGGAGTTTGAGTTTTAGTTGGATTCAAATTTTATAAAAGCCTATATAAGGCACTCTTGTATCAACAATAAGTAATGAAGAATTTTAATAAGAATTTTTGAGTGATTTTATCTCTCAAAATTGTTTAGGGTTGAATTCCTAATTTCTTCTAGTTAAACCAGAACCTTACCTTTTTCTCTCTCCTACTTCCTTACCTCAGCCGCCATCTTTGTCTTTTTCTTTCTTCCTCTCTCTCTTCTCCATAGTAGTCAAAGAATCTGACTCTGACTCCTCCTCTTTTCTCTCAATCTCATCTCACATGTGCCACCGGCCATCACCATCATGCCATCATCGCAGTTAAAGGATCAATTGGGTTTTCGGTTATAACTTTCACATCCGTACTCCAATTCAAATAATTTTTATAGCGTTGCGATCGTGACAACAAGAGCTTTGCATCAGCATTCTCCATAGGTCACTGAGATATGTGTGATTTTCAGTAGGTAATTTTATTTAACATGATCTATTTATTTGTGAGTTGATATCTGTCTCTATTATTTTATCAATTTAATCTGCTGCCACAAATAGTGAGATTGTGAAATACTGAAAGCCTTGTGATTGCTAGCTCTTTTACATTGATTGTACAATCTTTTATCATCATAAATTGTAGTGTAATACTTTATTTATGATTTAAATCGGTACCACTGCATCTGCGTTGCACTAAAAAAAGGACCTAAGAGAAGAGCGTCTTCTCTTAGGTTTCTTCCTCCCGCGCCCGCCGTCGCCCGGCCCGCCTCTGAGAGGAAGATTAGCAAAGCGGAAAAAGACAGAGGGAGGGGCAGCAGTATCTTATTCTCATCACGAGAACTTCAGGATCGGAGAAGCATTCGGAACGGGCGACTCCTTCATTTCGTTGACAGAAGCAGAAACGATCCAATCCATTCGGGGCTTCAGGGAGCCCAAAAAGAAATTTGACTTGATTCATAGATTGAAAAAATAGATAGATGACAAGAAATAGATGAACTTATCATCCTGCATATAGTTTTGATTAATTTCATACCCAAGATCGTATAATTGGTGAAACGTAGATAAATTTTGTTCTATCACTGATTTTGATACACACGCATCAAGTTTCACATCCAAAAAAGAATACATCCTCAAGCTCAAAGCTTGTGTATAATCTGCTTCAATGAAGTATACATACCAATGGAAGAAATTAATGCTCCCATTACCATAATCCCAGCAATAATCCCCAATTCGAAGACCGATGGCCACTTGTTCTTGAAGATCTTGAGGTAGCATACGCACGGTAACAACATTGTAGCTGTGCTACTTAGAAGCGATCCTCTAAGCGCGACCACGTATCCGAAGAATGGTACGGTCAAGGCCACAACCACCGTGCTGATCACTATTATAGTTCGAATCAAGACGCTAATCATGAGCCTTTTCTTGATGACATGAAACCGCTCTTCTAATGCATTTGCAATGGGCGTCACCACCAACGCTTACTTTGTTAATGGATTGATCAACGTGGTGTAGACTGTGATCTTTGTGCTCATTTTTCTGGCAGAGAGATTCAGTGTCACTTGAGAATTCACGGATGGTCCGTACATCGCGTAGCCCATGACCGCCATTAGTCCGTAGTTCAAGGTACAAAGTGCAAAACAGATGTATAATACCTGCAAAAAGTAGAAATTTGAGAATGAGCCTAGACAAATATATGGTTGAAAACAAGTGTTTGTTTGCACTGACAGGACAAGAGAGTGGTAGAATTATGGCCCCCCTTGTTCATTTTCATCTCTTTCCACTCTTTTTTTTTGTTCGTTTAAACTTCTGTTTGTTTAAATTGAAACCCAAAGAAAAAAGAGAGGAAAATTAGGAAATGAACCGAGGACAAGTGAGTCCACTATTCTCAAACTTTTCTACGCAATTTCCTTCATTCAAGCTAGGAAATGTAAGGAAAGAAATCTGATATGGCACCCTTATTTTTCTTGCATTTTAACAGACTTCTCATTTTTTTTTCAACCCAACCAAACACATCAAAAAAATCCAAACTTGGAAAACTTACACTGTGTGGCCCCTAAGAGCTTGAGAGGGAGAGACAGTGAGATGACATCATCAGATTTTTCCTCTTTTTTTCCTACCAAAAATGTGTTTCTTTGCCAAGAAAGTGGAAGTAAAAAACTTTAGAAAGTTTTTCTTTTTTTTCTCTCTAAACTTGTTGGGTTGAGAGAAAAATGGGTTCAAAAAAATGGGCCACGTCAGCTTTTAAGGATGTTAGAATTCCTCTCAAAATGATCAAAGAACGAGAGAAATTCTGACGGGTTTGGTTCATGTGTGTGAGGCACACATATACAATAAGAGAATCAATCATACATTGACACGTGTATTGATCCTCTTATACTATGTTATGTGTGTGGGCCTCACACACATATTATAAGAGATTATAAGAATTTCAATCCACGTGTTAACGCAGGATTAACCTTCTTATTGTATGTGAGTGTGTCTCACACACATGAACCGAATCCAATTCTGACGGGTTTTAGTTTTTAAAAAAAAATCTCTCACAAAGTGTTGTATCACACTATTAATAACAAATATAATATACTATAAGTGGGTTTCTTAGAGAGATTTTCTATCCTTAACCAAACAAGCAACTTAAAGGAAAAACTACGATAAGCCTCTCTATGTAACCCATGTTCGAGGGATCAACTTTCCTTAAGAAAACTGACACTTTCTAGATTTTCTGAAGTCACATTTTGTGCCAAACAGGCTCTAAAAAACTAATAAATGTTGGCCCGAAGGCCCATCACTCTAGTTTTGATGATGATCAACTCATGTAGTTATGTTTACTAATGATCTTGTGTTTAATTAGTGACAGATTTATGATCAAGATCTTAGTAGGTGCATAACTTCAACAAAGGATTTAAAGTCAAGTTTTGGAGCTTGCACGGTGTTTGAACCAAGTCAAGAAGGCTTCAACTGAAGACTTCAAGAAGATGAAGACTTGAGTCTAGATTTGTTTTAGAAGATTTTGTTTTTAGATAAAATGTAAAGGATAGAGTAGTTGGTGGATTGCTCAAGTATATATACACACACACACTCTTGATTTAGTTTGTTTTTATAAAAGAATTTTCTTTTAGAAAAATAAAAATGTTTGGTTTTTGGTATTTCTTATATACATGTTTTAACCAAAACCATGTTTAGAGCTTAATGTCAAAAACATAGATATTTCATCATGTTTGTATAGTGGATCATATCCATACACCCTATGCTTTCAAAGTTGTTTAAATATCTTGTTTTTGTATTTGGAGATGTTTTGGAAAAACAAAGTTTGGAAAAATCATTTTTGGAAAATACTGTTTTCATTTGTGCCAATATTTCCAACTTACAAAAATAGTTCAAATCATTTATAACATGCCTTGATTTTGTGCAAACATGTTTGTTTATCAAAGTATATTGGTAAAACTATTTTTTTAGATTTTTCTATATTTTATGGGATTTTATTTCAATCAAAAAGACCAAGTTTTAAATCCCTTACAGTTCTGTCCTGGCTATGGCCAGTCGACCGGGCGGTCGACCGACGTGCACAGACGTACACGCCAGTTCTGGCAGGAGGGCCGGCCGACTGACCCGGTCGACCGTCCAGAGAGCTCTGCTCTCTAGAAAGGCCCCGATCGACCGAGCGGTCGACCGGACAGAGAGACTTGCTCTCTGTATCCTGGCCGATGGCTCAAACGATCTGAAATATGACCGTTGGCCGGTCGACCGGACGGTCGACCGACAGGCCTGACAGACCCCAACAGCTAGTTTTTCAGACTCTATAAAAAGGGTCATTTGGGGGCTGTTTTGATTAAGATTTTTGGAGACTTTTAGAGCCAGTTTTTCCTACTCTTTTCAGAGGTTTTTCTCCACAAAATTGAGAGCAAATATTTCCAATCAAAAGGGGAGTTTTATTAAGAGTGTTAAAAGAGATTTTCTTGAGTTTTCCTCCACCATCTCTTTCCTTGTTTTCTCACACAAACACTTGAGCAACCCATTGATTATTCATCTTATAGGAGTGTTGTAGTGAGATTGTTTTTAGGTGATCAAAGTGTTGTGATCACCAAAGACTTCTTCTTGTTTCTTGAGGAGGCGGACGTGTGTGTCCGCGTTGTTTCGAGTTCGGGTGCAAACTTGTTGTTTGAGGTGCGGCCTCGGCGAGCCAGTGGGCTTGCGGTGTGTATGGGACTAGAGAGTCCGAGGGATTGTAGGTGTTGCGGCACCGAGGAGTGATCCATTGGGATCAAGCATAGTGGAAATCCTTCGTGTGTCGAAGGCGGGGATGTAGAGCAAGTGTGCTCGAACCTCGAAACAAATTCCTTGTGTTTGCGATTGCTCACTCTCTCTCTATCTCTTGTTTATATCTTGCATTCCTTTATTGTGTTTATCTTTATATGCATGATATACTTGTGTGCTTAATTGATATACTTGCTTGGGTTTGTTTGCTAACACTTGTATTTAACCAAGAGAGCCAACGCGGCACCTCAACCCTTATCTAGGGGAATCTAGAGGAGTTTGTCCAGAGCCCTTCACGGGGAATTCGGCAACACTCTTGTGTTATACGTGGTGTTTAGTGTAAAAGTTTAGTTTAGGTCATAATAGTTTTAATTCCGCATTATTTGGCATTTAGTGACCATTAGATTAGCCATCACCTATTCACCCTCCCCTCTAGGTGACTTTACAATAAAGAATTAAAAATCAAGTTGAAAAGTAAATATAAAGGACAAAGTAGAATATTTTATAATAAACAAACAATTTGTAACGGACCTTTCTTATTCTTTCCTCGCTTTCTTTCTTATGCAAGCAAACAAGAGTTGAATGGAGGGAAAAAATATGACAGATGAGACCCACAACGCGTTTTTGTGAAAAGTTAAAGAAACATTATATTGTCAATTTTCTTGTTTTTCACTCTTCTGATCAAACAGGCCCTTGGTAGAATTCTCTTTTAATTTCTCTGCAAAACAACAAATGTTAGTAGAGTTTGACGTGAGCAAAAAAAATATTCAAGTTATTTATGTAACTACAAATCATGCATGTATAAGATTTTCATATCGTAAAAATGGTAAATTATAGAAATCCCTCTTCAATCACGGTGTTTCAAAAGACTTTTCAAATTAATGGATTCTGCAAATTTTCCCTCTCTTTGATTAAGTTTGGCATGCACTATCTTAAAATTGTCAAAATCCTCGATGTATTAGGGTGATTTGCGTAGAACCAAACATTGAATAATGAAGTTATTTTTTTTAGTACAAGTACAATTATTATTCGTGAAGCTAGCAAAGCATAAGTTTAATACGAAACCCAAGAAATTAACAAGAAGAGTTATGATATTTAGTTTACGGGCGTAACTGTAGTTCACTTACATTGGAGAACTTAGTCCTGTTCTTCATGGAGGTGTACAACGTAGGAAAGACTAGATGACCGCAAAAGCAGAAGGCATATAAGTGTAGGATATATATTCAAGCAACACACACACTAGAGGGGGGTGAATAGTGTTTATAAATTTTTAAATGAAACTACTTGCAGGAAATAAAAATTCACAAGATAAAACTCAGAAAAATACAAACGCAAAGACAAGAGATTTATCCTGGTTCGGTCCTTGTGACCTACGTTTAGTCCCCAAGCAATCCGCTTGAGATTTTCCTTTCCTGATTTGGATACACCCAAAACCAATACCTTGTACACCACTTGACAAAACACCCTTTGCCAAATGTGTACAACTCCTCTTACAACTAAGAGAACAAACACCTTGTACAACTTCTTTTCTACACCAAGAAGACGCCCTTGTACAAATGCTCCTCTTTGAATGATTACAATTGATCCTATAAGCCTTGAATCTGAATGTGCTTGTGGACAAGGTCTCTTATAGGTGGACTTTCAGAAATCTTCACAATAGAGTAGGAATTGGTGAAGAAACAGAAAGTGAAAATAGGTTTTCAGAAAAACAGAATTTTGAACAGAGTTTTTAAGCTGAAAACTTGAGATTTGAATTGGTGAATTGATCCTAGGACAACATCCCTATTTATAGCTAAAATCTATAGTCAGTTAGGGAAGTTATCAATTCAAATTTAAAATTTAAAATGTTGGATAAAACACCAGAAATCAGTAACTGACTAATAGTCAGAAACTGCTATTAGTCGGCTAGGTATGGAGGTTAGTCGACTCGAAGAACAAAATTTACAAAAGTTAGTCGACTAATATAGAAGGCAAGTCGACTATACTTAGACTGATACGGATAACAAGTTTCTGGAAACTATTTTTAGTCGACTATATAGACAAGGTTAGTCGACTATATCAGGGGTTAGTCGACTATACTTTAGAGGAAGTCGACTAATTCTGATGCCAGACAATAAACAGAGAGTTGGGATATTTTTTGTAGAAGGACTTAGTCGACTGGGAAAATTTTCAAGTCGACTATGGGTTAGGTTAGTCGACTATACTTAGAGGTCAAGTCGACTATATAGGTATTTGTGTGTGTGTTCAAGGCTTTTAACAATTATTTTAAAAATACACAAAAATACCCAAAATCTTCAACTGAGGTTGAGTAATCAGAACTCTGTATAAATGCTTGAGATAAAGCTCCAAATGCATCTTTATCACTTTGTTATCTATCATCAAAATCTTTCAGTCTTGTAGGCTTCAACATTCTCCCCCTTTTTGATGATGACAACCTGTGTATATGAAAACTCCCCCTACAGAAAAACTCTCCCTGCAGTAAACAGGTTATAACAAATAGATATGTAACAAGTCAAGTGTTCTTGTCCTGCATAAAGTATAAAAATATTTTCATGTAATAAGTGTTAAGTGTTCCCTGCATTGCCATAACACAACATTGACAATTGCCAAATTCCCTGCATTGCCATAACACAACATTGCCAATTGTCCATTGCCATAACACACATATGTCAACATAGAATTTTTTCTCCCCTTTTGTCATTAACAAAAAGAGAAATAGCATAGATCATAAAAGATACATGAACAACCATTGTTTTCATAATAAAAAAAGAAAAAGATTAAGAAAAAAAGAGTCTTAAAAAAGAAAAATACAAAAAGATGCAAGAACGTTCAAAAACAAAACACGTAGCAAAGCCAACTCCATAAGCATCAAATGTCGGATCCGGGAGCAGGAGGTAGTGGAAAATGGGTCTTGAGGATATTCAGAATTTCCGTTTGAGTGGATACAAACGAGTCCATCTTCAGTTGCATACTCATAAAATGATTCATCAGTAAAGATTGATTGTCGAGCAATGCATTCTGAGAGTCCTGAATGAATTGTTGTTTGGCGTGTAGAGATTCTATTTCAACAGAAAGTGAGTTATAGAAAGCATCGGGATATGAAGGAGGTGGTTGAGATGAAGCGGGTTCAGTGAAAGGAGGTTGAGTAGAGGAAGAAGGAGCTTGAGTTGAATTTTGTGAAGGTTGAGGAAAATCGTGAAGTTTTATACGATGAAGAACGGCACGATCAAAAGGTTCGAAGACTTTGACAACACTCGTTTCGGATGCAAGATCTATGTGAAATTTTCGAAACACGTGTGATAAAAAGGCTCCATAAGGTAGGAAGGAGGTATGATCCTTAACAAAAGTATCAAAGATAATCTTTGCCCAATTGACTTCTGGTCCAGCCATGATGGCATAGACATAAGTGGCTAAATCACGGGAATAATAGTTATAACTCCCAGTTTTAGGGCAAATATTATAGGCAAGGATATGACCTATAAGACAGGGAATAGGTTTCAATTTATTGTTAGACATAGGTAATCCTTGACCTGAAAGAAATATATTTGATAAGACCTCCCCATCATCCATATTAATGTCATTAATAGAAAGGCCGTGATAAGGAATTGAAAAGATACGACCTATGGATTTAGGGGATAACTTGATATTGATACCTTTAACCATAGAATATATATGAACATCATCCTCATTGTCTTCATAGGTTAAATTGGTATAAAATGAGTGAATCAAGAAAGGATAATAGTCTTGCCTAGAATCAGTAGAGAACATATGATAAAGACCACAATTTGTAAATATGAGACAATATCATAGTCATTAAACTCCTCATATTTAACAAACCTACTAGGTAAAATTTCTAAGGAGGAAATTCTAAGGAAATCATCTTCTAGAGCAGGATTTTTCAGAAAATCAGCTTGAGATGAGGAAGAAGATGGTGTAAATTTGGTTTTCTTAGACCTAGACATGATTAGAACTCAAATTAAAGGAAGATAAAGAAAGAATTGACAGGATAAAACAGAGATTGGAACAAAGTTACAAAGAAATTGAAGGAAGAAGGAAGTTGGGTTCACAACAGCTGTCGATTCCTGTAGTCGACTGGTTCCAGCGGCTAGAGAGAGAAACGAGTGAAAAAACAGGGTTTTGATGAGAGTGAAAAGTAAAATTAGAAGTAAACCTAGTATCAATGGTTAGGATCGAAAGAAAGAAGAGATCGGATCCAAAAATAATGATATGGGTCGGGTTTTGAAAGTTAAAAACCAATAACAGAACACAATTTTTCACAGGGTTAGTCGACTGGGAGTTTACGACTAGTCAAGTAATCCACTTACTAGTCGACTAGTTGTTCAATATAGTCGACTACCTCTTAATAGCTCAAAAAATCCATGTTTCTGTTAGATGCAATTTAGTCGACTGGCTCACTGTTAAGTCGACTAGGTGTTTAATAAGTCGACTAATAGGTCTTAATAAGTCGACTAATAGTTGAAAAATGCCTTTAAAATAATTCTAAAAATATTCAAAGATCAGAAATATTGCAAATACCCAAATCTCTTCGAAATCTCATAAAAATATCTTCTTTAAGAGGTTTTGTAAAAATATCTGCAATTTGATTATCAGTTGATATAAAATTTAGAGAAATATCATCTTTTAAAGCATGATCACGTAGAAAATGATGTTTAATATCAATATGTTTAGTACGTGAATGATGAACTAAATTTTTAGATAAGTTAATAGCACTGGTATTATCACACATAATAGGTGAGTTTGTGATAGACATGCCATAATCAAATAAGGTTTGTTTCATCCATAAAATTTGAGCACATGCAACACTAGCAGCGATATATTCTGCTTCGGTTAATGATAATGATACAGAATTTTGCTTTTTACTGAACTATGATACTAGTGAATGTCCCAAAAAGTGACAAGTACCACTAGTACTCTTCTGATCAGATTTACATCCAGCAAAATCAGCATCACTATATGATAGTAAATCAAATGTGCTTGATTTTGGATAAAATAAGCCATAATTGATTGTGTTATTAATATATTGAAAAATCCTTTTCACTGCTTTAAGATGTGATTCCTTAGGATTTGATTGATATCTAGCACATAAGCAAACACTGAACATAATATCAGGTCTACTTGAAGTAATATATAGTAAAGAACCAATCATACCTCGATATAATTTCTGATCAACATTCTTACCATTTTCATCTTTGTCTAGGAATGTAGTAGTACTCATGGGAGTATTCTTATGACCAGAATTTTCCATACCAAATCTTTTCAGTTGCATACTTGCATTGGGAAATGAAGATTCTATCATTCATTTGCTTTATTTACAGACCGAGAAAGTAAGTAAGTTCACCCATGTGGCTCATCTCAAATTCACTTTCTGCATAGTCTTAGAAAATTCTTGACAAAGATTATCGTTAGTAGATCCAAATAAAATATCATCAACATATATTTGAATAATTAAGATATCTTTATTAACATGTTTAATAAAGAGAGTTGTATCTGCTCTTCCCATCTTAAAATTAGAATTTAAAAGAAAACTTTTTAATCTATCATACCAAGCACGGGGTGCTTGTTTTAAACCATATAAAGCTTTCTTAAGTTTAAAAACATGATTTGAAAATTTTTCATGTTCAAAACCTGGAGGTTGTTCAACATAAACAGTTTCTTAATAAAACCATTTAAAAAGGCACTTTTAACATCTATTTGATAAAGTTTGAAATTCATAAAGCAAGAAAAAGCAAGTAAAATACGAATTGATTCAAGCGTAGCTACTGGTGCATAAGTTTCATCAAAATCAATACCTTCTTCTTGATTGTATCCTTGTGCTACTAACCTTGCTTTATTCTTAATAACTTGACCTGATTCATCAAGTTTGTTCTTAAAGACCCATCTGGTACCGATGACTGGATGATCAGTAGGACGTTGTACAAGATCCCAAACATCATTTCTGACAAATTGATTCAACTCTTCTTGCATTGCAATTGTCCAAAAATCATCTGCACATGCTTCTTTGATATTCTTCGGTTCAATGAGTGATATGAAAGCAATTTGTGTCATGTAGTTCAACTTGGATCTCGTCTGAACGCCTTGATTTATATCTCCAATAACCAAATCATGTGGATGATTCCTTACTTCAACATATGCTTTAGGTAACTCAGTAGGAGTCTCATAAATATTAGAAATGTTAGTATCATCAGAAGATATAACAGTATTATCAATAGGAGTATCTATGATATTATCATCATCATGTAAAGAAGCATTAGAAATAGGCTTAGTCAATGATTCATCAAATTTAACATGTAATGATTCTTCAATAGTAAATATTTTCTTATTACATATTCTATATGGTTTACTTTGAGTAGAGTATCCAACAAAAATACCTTGATTGGATCTACCATCAAATTTATCTAAAGCATCTCTTGTATTAAGATAAAACATTTACATCCAAAAATCTTAAAGTAAGAAACTTTTGGAAACCTGTTATAAAACAATTCATAAGATGTTTTGTCTAAAATAGGTCGAATAAGCACACGATTTAAAACATAACATGCAGTAGCAATAGCTTCAGCCCAAAAAATTTTGGTAAATGACTGTCCATAAGCATAGTTCTAGCACATTCTTGCAAAGTCCTATTCTTTCTCTTCATAACACCAATTTGAGGAGATGCTCTAGAAAATGCAAAGTTATGTGTAATATCATACTTATCATAGAAATTTGTAAAAGATTCATTTTCAAATTCTCCTCCATGATCACTTCGAATAGTGACTATGTTTGGAGACTTTTGATTTTGAATTCTTTTACAAAAACTTGAAAACTCATCAAAAGTATCATTTTTATTTTTTAGAAAAATTACCAATGAAAAACGTGAATAATCATCAACAATAACAAAAACATACCTACTTTTGTTTAAAAAAGCAACACGAGTAGGACCAAATAAATCCAAATGCAACAGCTCTAAAGGTCTACTGGTAGAAACTAAATCTTTAGATTTAAAAGATGATTTAACTTGTTTTCCTAATTGACAAGAATCACAAAAATAATCCTTTTTAAAAGCTATTTTTGGAAGACCTTTAACTAAATCAAATTTAGAATCTTAGAAATTGTTTTCATATTCAAATGATCAAATCTTTTATACCATAAAAAATAATCATTATTAGAAGCAAGTAAACATAAGTTATCATTTGATGATATACAGGTTATTGATAACTCATAAATATTATTATTACGAAAACCTTTAAACAAAATATCTTTCAGCTAGTATCATATATAAGACATGCATCTTTTTCAAAAATAATTTTATAACCCTTATCACATAACTGACTGATACTTATTAGATTGTGTTTTAAACCTCTTACCAAAAGAACATTTTCAATAAGGGGTTTTGAAATATTACCAACCATGCTAGTACCAATAACCTTTCCTTTGTTATTGTCTCCAAATATTACTGTACCTCCCTTTTTGATTTGAACGGAAGACAGTAGTTGAATGTGTCCGGTCATGTGTTTGGAACACCCACTATCAAGTATCCACTTTTCTTTATAAGGTACCTATAAGATAAAACAATTTGTATGGTACCCATCATGATAGGGTCCGAAAAAGATTAGCCTTTAGGAACCCAAATCCAATTGGAATTTGGTTTCCATTTGTTAGTATAAACATAATTACTAGAATTACACCCATCATGTATGTAAGATGCAATATAAGTATTTTTATCAACATTATTTAGATTTTTAGGAATCCATATATATTTGCATCTAATTCTTTTTGAAATAGTATTTCTTTTCACAGAAGAATTATATGGATTATTATTATAAAGATGTGTAGATTTTACAAAATTAATTTTTGAAAATCCAAGACCAACATGTGTAGGTTTGTAAATCTTATCTTTTGCAAAACCAAGACCAAAATGATTATTTGACATCTTTTGATAAGATAATAAATCATTTAAATTCTCTTTTCCTTTATTAAATTTAGTCACATTTTTCAAAAGATCTTCATACTTAATTTTGAAACTAGTCATTTCTTTATCTAAAATAGTAATTCTAGAATTTAAAGAAATAGTTTCCTTTTTAAGCAAATAATTCTCTTTTAAGAAAATTTCATTGTCCCTTTTTAAGGATGAAATAACTTTTTCAAAATCATCTTTTTGAGAATTTAAAGAAGATGTTTGAGAAACAAAAATTGCATTTTCATTGTTGAGTCTTTCATTTTCCTTTGTTAAAATCTTTTCATTTTTGAAATTATTAAAAAGTTCATTAAATGCTTCAATAATTCATCATAATCTTGTATCTCATCTTCTTGAGCCATGAAGCAGATATTGGCGGTTTCAGTGGCTTCTTCTTCGTCAGAAGAAGATGAGTCGCTATCATCCCAAGTTGCTTGGAAGGCTTTCTTCTTCTTGTTGAACTTATTGAAATTCTTGAAGTGTCCTTTTGATTTCATCAATAGGCAATCCTTAGTTTGTTACACTTAAAACAAATAGGATTATCATTAGTATCTTTATTCTTTTTAAACTTACCTTGTTTTAAGAACCTTTTGAATTTTTTTGAAAGCATCGCCATCTCCTCTTCATCGTCATCTGAATTGTCCATATCTGAGGATATATGGAAGGC
This sequence comes from Agave tequilana, assembly GCA_038442645.1. Taxonomy (NCBI): domain Eukaryota; kingdom Viridiplantae; phylum Streptophyta; class Magnoliopsida; order Asparagales; family Asparagaceae; genus Agave; species Agave tequilana. The sequence goes on from JAVJIF010000094.1 coordinate 414,770, forward strand.
AAGTACTTTCTTCTTGGATTAAAGTTATTGTTCATCCTTCTTTCTATCTTCGAGTTGTACTTCATATGCCATTAGATTACCAATAAGGTTTTCTAATGACATTGTTGAGAGATCATTCGCTTCTTCTATTGCAGTAGTCTTCTTCTCCCAATCTGGTGTGAGTGCACGAAGGATCTTGCGAACTTTTTCGACTTGGGTGTATTCCTTTCCAAGGGATGCTAAGGAATTGGTTATGTCGATGAATCTTGTAACCATTTCTGAGATGGTTTCATTCTCCTTCATTTTGAAAAGTTCAAACCTATGGACAAGAATAGAAATCTTAGATTCTTTAACGTTATTTGTACCTTCATGTGTTACCTGAAGAGTGTGCCATATTTGATTTGCAGAAGTGGCTGTTGACACACGGTTGAATTCTTCTTTGGTTAAGGCACAGAATAAAGCATTCATCGCTTTGGCGTCAAGGTTCGCATTCTTCTTTTGATCATCACTCCAAGCGGTGTAGTTGGTTGTCGGTTTGGTGTACGGTGCTTCTACAATGTTCCAAAGTTTGTAGTTGAGCGATTGCAAGTAGATCTTCATTCTACACTTCCAATAGTTGTAGTTGGATCCGTCAAATAGCGGTGGACGTTGTGTAGAATGTCCTTCTTTGAATTGTGATGAAGGGAACTCCGTTGCCATCCTTGCTCTGATACCAAATGTAGGATCTATATTCAAGCAACACAAACACTAGAGGGGGGTGAATAATGTTTATAAATTTTTAAATGAAACTACTTGTAGGAAATAAAAATTCACAAGATAAAACTCAGAAAAATGCAAACGCAAAGACAAGAGATTTATCCTGATTCGGTCCTTGTGACCTACGTCCAGTCCCCAAGCAATCCGCTTGAGATTTTCCTTTCCTGATTTGGATACACCCAAAACTAATACCTTGTACACCACTTGACAAAACACCCTTTGCCAAATGTGTACAACTCTTCTTACAACTAAGAGAACAAACACCTTGTACAACTTCTCTTCTACACCAAGAAGACGCCCTTATACAATGCTCCTCTTTGAATGATTACAATTGATCCTATAAGCCTTGAATCTGAATGTGCTTGTGGACAAGGTCTCTTATAGGTGGATTTTCAGAAATCTTCACAATAGAGTAGGAATTGGTGAAGAAACAGAAAGTGGAAACAGGTTTTCAGAAAAACAGAATTTTGTACAGAGTTTTTAGGCTGAAAACTTGAGATTTGAATTGGTGAATTGATCCTAGGACAACATCCTTATTTATAGCTGAAATCTATAGTCAGTTAGGGAAGTTATCAATTCAAATTTGAAATTTAAAATATTGGATAAAACACCAGAAATCAGTAACTGACCAAAAGACAGAAACTGCAATTAGTCGACTAGGTATAGAGGTTAGTTGACTCGAAGAACAAAATTTACAAAAGTTAGTCGACTAATATAGAAGGCAAGTTGACTATACTTAGACTGATACGGATAACAAATTTCTGAAAACATTTTTAGTCGACTATATAGACAAGGTTAGTCGACTATATCAGGGGTTAGTCGACTATACTTTAGGGGAAGTCGACTAATTCTGATGCCAGACAATAAACATAGAGTTGGGATATTTTTGTAGAAGGACTTAGTCGACTGGGGAAATTTTCAAGTCGACTATGGGTTAGGTTAGTCGACTATACTTAGAGGTCAAGTCAGCAATTATTCTAAAAATACACAAAAATACCCAAAATCTTCAACTGAGGTTGAGTAATCAGAACTCTGTATAAATGCTTGAGATAAAGCTCCAAATGCATCTTTATCACTTTGTTATCCATCATCAAAATCTTTCATTCTTATAGGCTTCAATAACAAGCTCACGGCAATGGGCATGTCACTCTAGTTAATGAGCCTCCCTCTCTCATGAAACCCAATCTCATCAAAAGCTCCAGCCCATGCCACACAACCAACCATGACACCCGAGGCCAACACCCCGCCCATCGACATGTAAGCAAGAAGGCCCATGCTCCGCAACCACGTCGTGGGCAAAATCACAAGGGCTGCAATCAGGACAAGCCCATGCTTTTCACTGATCTTTAGTCCCCCCATGTTGAATTAGCCGAGGGGAATAATTTCTCTAAGTGATCCACTTTCAGTATCAAGAACTCGACTGTGACTAGGTACAGCTCGAGGTATTGATATGAACAGTCTCCCCCGATATCCGAATGTCAGGTGCCCGATGTCTGGATAGGTCTTGATGAGAGAATTGAACTCCATGCATCTCTAAAGTAGTACGTCAGTGTAGTAATAGGTGATTGCGATAATGAAAAGAAGTATTAGACTCAGCCATCCTCCTTCTGATAGTGCATATGGAATTGATAAAATTCTGAGACCTGAGCGAAGAAATTAATGAAGTTGTTAGATAGTTTATTAGAAAAATAATTGGACAATGGTGAAGTTAGAACTTTTCATTAGTGTGGACAAACATAATATAAAAAATACACAAAATACATGTAAAAAGGGTACCCACTTCTAAGTTTGAGTCAACAAAACTACTATCGAATACTTTCAGATAATATTTTCTTTCATTCACTTTGATACATTTAGAAATTATATAAAATGCATAACAATGCAAGAAGGGAAACCATCCTAAAAGTGTATTGATTTCATTAAAGTAAGTACGGAAAAAGGTGGTGCCGCTACCCTTTGAAGATGAATAGGGCTGCATTTCTTTTGCTTCGGGACATGTAACAGGGAGAGGAGCAACACGAGAACTTTCCATGAGGTCACCCATTTTGATACTACTATCGTCCTTCCCTAGTTCCACTGACAAAAGTATGGTTAACTGCTTTGTTCCCAACTCATGGGACAAGGGAGATTCTTGTTGAGAGAGAGCGAGAGAGAAAGAGAGAGTTACTCAGTTAAATATGTTTCAAGTACTTTTATGGGCTCCACTATACTTATCTTTATATGTGGCCACAAGCACAATCAGAGACGGGTTTTTTGTGCAACTCATGGGATGGAAGAGTTCTTATAGAGAAGACCTCGAAAGAGACATGGGCGGAGACTGAGTTTGTTGTGCAAGAAACTAACAGAAAGAGGTGGCAACTGAGACAAGCTTAATTCAGAGCTTGAATCACTGACACATAAACAAACCTCTGAATCGTCGGTCGTCGTTGGCTTGATGTTGATGTAAGGGGTGAGGCTGCGCGATGTACGCGTTGTATTGATTTGGAACGCAGAAGATTAGGTTCAAAGTTTGAATCTCCCTGGAAATCCTCGGTCCTTGTTATACTAAGTCGAGAAAAAAGGAAGAGCTCAGGTTGCTGCATGCAGTTAATTGCTGGAGAAGAATTGAGGGAGAATAACTGAGAGTGCCAAGTCTATTCTATTGCTCATGAAATTTAGGGAGCTGATGTTCGGATTCGGGTCCTCTCCACTGCTCAGCAGTGGACGGTCTGCTTCTTGAACCATAATTATCGTTTATCATATGTATGATGTTAGTTTTCTTTGTGAAAATCGTTAACAAGTGCAATACACAGAATACAATCGTATTATTTTTAGAGTGAATCCAACTATTTAGATGGTGTAATCGTAGGTATTTAAGTAAATTGAATTTAAATAAGATTCTCATTAAGTAAGAATGTAGCTTACACATCTATCATGGAAAGAATCTCATAAAATGAGAAAATGTGATGAAAGGAGTCTCTCACATTGCCAGAAATGTTAACTTAAAATTATGCTAAATACGAAATTTGCAAGAATATCCTAGATTCCCAAACAGACTCCTACATTTACCAGTGGCAACCGTGGAGCCTTTGCTATAGAACATCGTTATACCATTTTATACTATATTTCCATCAGGCATAAACTCTTGTACACAAAACATTGATATATTGTAGTTCTGCTTAGATAGAATCCATGCAAAGCCTTCCAAGATTAGCAATAGTATTCAAATTGTTACTCAATTAAACTTCAGCAAGATACAATACAATCAGAATGGTCATGAAAGCTTATGCCGAAAAGATAAAAAAATAATCAACATTGTTTCAGACCTGTCATGCTAACAATCGTACAAGCTTTATCCCATGAATTGCATCAACTATTGGACATAGTTCCTTCTAGATACATAATTGCAATCAATAGTCAATGTTAGTATTTGTAGTGCCTCATATTCATTGGAGAAGAATTCAGGTTCTGACAATTTTCTAATATGAATCTGTCTCCTGTTTTGTTTTGGATACGAGTTTCCAATTTCTACGAGGAGATGCTGATTTTGTTATTGGAGTTTATGAAGGATTAGGATCATCTAAGTGCCTATATTAACCCCTTAGGGGTGCCTTTAGAAAGTGTGTCAAGAATTCAAGAGAAATTCTATTTTTCACTATTAAGAGTTATGAGAGAGGGAGATCTTCTTTTAACTCTTGTATTTTTTTCTCTGTTTTCAATAAAGCTTTCTCTCCTCCTCCCCGTGGATGTAGGCACATTGCCGAACCACATTAAATCTTATGCTCTTAGTTGTGTGGTGATTTTAAATCATCAACTATTGGTATCAGAACGATAACTAGTAAGATGATCATGACAATCAAGTCTGAGGTAGAGAAATTCGACGAGAAGTCCAACTTCCAGTTGTGGAAGATGCAAGTGACATCGTTGCTCGTGAAGGAGGGCACGCACAAGGCCCTGCTTGATAGTAAGAAGAAACAATCAAAGATGGAGGATGAAAAGTAGAACGACATCGACTTCTTCGCAAAAGCAACGATCCTATTGTGCCTATCAGATGAGGTCCTCTACAACATGATGAACGAGGAGACAACTGCTGATCTTTGGTATAGGCTGGAGAGCCTTTACATGACGAAGAGTTTATCGAACAAGCTTTTCATGAAGAAGTAGTTATACAGCCTTCAGATGAAGGAAGGTACCCTATTCTACAACATCTCAATACATTTAATAGAATTTTAAGCAACTTATTAGCTTTAAAGGTTAAACTAGAAGAAAAAGACAAAGCTCTTATGTTACTCTATTCTCCTCTATCAAGTTATGACTACTTAGCAACTACCATCATGTATGGTAAGGAGACCTTAGAGTTAGAAAATATCAGGCAAATACTCCAGAATAACGAGCTGATGAAGAAGATAGATTCTACGAAGGACGGCTCAAGATTGTTTGTCAAAGGACAGAAGGGAAGATCAAAGAATAGGGGACCAAAAGGGATCCAGAGATTTCTAGTAGTTTCTCTTGTTACTTTTGCAAGAAACCAGGGAATCAAGAAAAATTGTATGAAATACAAGGAGTTATTGTAGAGGAAAGGCGACAAAATTCTGATGAGGCTAGTACCAGTGAAAAATCAAATCAAGCCGGGGTTGTCGAAGAAGCAGATGAGGATTCATGTGATGTCTTGACGGCTGAGTCAGAAAAAGGTAAGTACTCAGGTGTTTGGTTACTTGACTCGGGGTGCACATACCACATGTGCCCAGAAAAGGAGTGGTTCGGTACTTACAAGCTTTATGATGGAGGCTTGATGCTGTAAGTAAGACTGTTGGCATCGGTAACATCCGTATGAGGATGTTTGATGGATAGGTTTGAACCCTTACGAACGTTTGACACGTTCCGAATTTAAAGAAGAATATTCTCTAGTTGGAAATTTTGAAAGCTCCAGGGTATAAGTTTTCTGGTACAGATAGAGGAATCAAAGTTACTACTGGCTCTATGACGATTGTCAAAGGAGAGCAGACAGCAAACTTGTACAAGTTGACAGGAAGCATTATTGTTAGTGATGCTTCAGCAGCAACAAAGAAGGAGGATACTGCAAGACTTTGGCGTATGCCCCTTGGACACATGAGTGAGCGAGGTCTTCAAGCCCTACACAAAAGGAGTGCATTAGCAGGTATCAAATATTACAAACTTGATCTTTATAAATTTTACGTTATGGGTAGGCAACGTAGAATAGCTTTTTCTACATCACAACACAAGACAAATGGCTTGCTAGATCTTTCATTCATACGGATGCGTGGGGGCCTTCGCCAGTAGCATCTATTGGGTGCTAGGTACTATGTTACTTTCATAGATGATTTTTCATGAAAAGTTTGAGTATACTTTTTGAAGCAGAAATCGAAAGTATTTCAGAAGTTCAAAGAGTGAAAAACTATGGTGAAAAATCAGACAAGGCAGAAGGTGAAAGTCTTGAGGTCTGATAATGGAGGCGAATATACCTCCAAAGAATTCAAAGACTACTTAGCAAGTAAGGGCATCAAACACAAGCTAAGTGTTCCAAGGAGACCAGAACAGAACAGAGTAGCAGAGCGCATGAATTGGATACTTACAGAACGTGCTCGAAGTATCAGATTATAGGCTGACATGTCAGAAGGATTTTAGGCAGAGATGGTGAATCATGCGAGTAATCAGGTAAACATGTCACCTTCAATAGCTATTGATCTTCAGATCTCAGAGGAGATATAATGAGGAGAGTCTGTGAACTATTCAACACAGATTTTCGGTTGTCCAGCATATAGTTTGGTTAATAGTCAGAAAATAAACAAACTGGAGTCCAAGTCTAAGAAGTGTATCTTCATCGGGTTCACCAAAGGAGCCAAGGGTTTTAGACTTTGGGATCCTAAGAAAAAGAGCGCCTTTACCAGCAGAGATAGGAACTTTGACAAAGAATCAATGTTGTAAGAAAAGTCAGAGACGGAGGAAAAGTGTAAGGTGGAGCTTCAGACAGTTTAGCAGACACTCAGAAAAAGTTAGTTAAGTTCTCAGAGAGTCCTAAAAGGCCTGAAGGGTCAGAAAAGGACTTCTCGGATTCAGATAGAGACAAATAGGAGGCTACTCAAGAGCAACCTAGATTGTTGAGGAGGTCAGTCAGAGTTACGGTTTCACTAATAAGGTATGGCTGGGATGATGATCATGTCTATTTCGCATTAGTAACAGAAGCAGAAGATTCTGACAGTTATAGGGAAGCCATCAAGGCAGATGACCACGGCAAGTGGATTACAGCCATGAAGTAAGAGATGAAGTCTTTGATTAGAAATCAAATATGGACATTAGTCGTTCTTCCAAAGGACTCCAAGGTAATAGGTTTTAGATAGGTCTTTTGCAAGAAGGACAATGAGTAGTACAAGTCAAAGTTAGTTGCCAAAGGATTGTTTAGAAGGAGGGCATTGACTACAATGAGATCTTCTCTCCTGTAGATAAGCATACATCTATTCGGATGATATTAGCGATAGTTGTTCAGTTTGATCTAGAGTTGAAGCAGATGGATGTAGCATTTTCGCACGATAAGCTGGAGGAGAAAAAATGCATGAAATAGCTTGAAGGTTATATTCAGGAAGATAAAGAAAACAAAGTGTATCTACTAAAGAAGTCCCTCTATGGACTTAAGCACTCTTCTAGGCGGTGGTACAAACGGTTCGACTCTTTTATGATCAAGGACAAATACAACCGATGTGAGTATGATAGTTGTGTCAATTTTAAGCAGAGTGATGATCTGATATATTTGCTATTATATGTGGATGATATGCTGATTGCTGCAATAAACAAGACACATTCAGAAACTTAAAGCTCAGCTCAAGAAGTAATTTGACATGAAGGATTTGGGAGAAGCCAAGAAGATCTTAGGTATGGAGATCACATGAGACAGAGGCTCAGGTAGACTTTGGCTATCCCAGGAGAAGTATCTTCTCAAGGTGTTAAAGAGATTTAACATGGCAGAAATAAGACCAGTCACCACTACTTTGGCAGGTCACTTCAAATTAACCTCTAAGCAATGTTCACAATTACTGAAAGAGGAGGAGGAGATGTCTCGAGTACCATATACTAGTGTGATGGGATCACTCATGTATGCTATAGTTTACACTAGGATTGATTTAACCTATGCAGTTAGTATAATAAGTCGGTTCATGTCAAATCCAGATTATGCGGGAGATCTTGATCAGTGAAGATCTACGATAGGTTGTGTTCATAGTAGCTGAGTGCATCATTAGTTGAAAGGCAGAGTTACAAGATACAGTTGCTCTTTAAACAACAGAGGCGGAGTACATGGCTGCAGTTGAGACGTCAAAGGAAACTTTATGGCAGAGAGAATTAGTTGAGATGTTTAGTATCATTTAGGATTCAGTTCGGATTCATTGCGTAGCTAGAGTGCGATTCATCTCACTAAGGATCACAAGTATCACAAGCAGATGAAGCACATTGATATGAGATATCACAAGATACATCAGTGGGTCGTCGATGGTAAGGTAATCGATTTGGTAAAGTTCAGTATGAAGAAGAATCCAGCAGATATAATGACGAAGACTATCCCGGTGGAGAAGTTCTCTGAACTTCATCAAGATTCTCTAAAGTTAAAGTGGCGAATGGGCTCTTGGGAGGGAGCTATGTGAAGTCACAAAAGAGGAGAGAAAGGAAGGCGAATGAAGCAGAGGGCAATTTCTACAGAGGGACTCAATGAACATGAGTTAAGATGGAGATTATTAGTATTTGGAGTGTCTCACATTCATTGGAGAAGAATTCAGGTTCTAACAGTTTTCTAATATGGATCTGTCTCCTGTTTTAGTTTGGATACGAGTTTTCTATTTCTCTAAGGAGGTGCTGATTTTGTTATTGGAGTTTGTGAAGGAGTAGGATCATCCTAGGTGCTTATATAAGCCCCTTCAGGGTGGCTTTTTGAAGGTGTGTCAAGAATTCAAGGGAAATTCTATTTTTCACCATTTAGAGTTGTGTGAGAGAGATCTTCTTGTAACTCTTATATTTTCTTCTCTTTTTTCAATAAAGATTTCTCTTCTCCTCCCCGTGGACGTAGGTACATTGTCGAATCACATTAAATCTTCTTTTCTTTGATTGTGTGGTGATTTAATTTCAATTGCTTGCTAGTGGTAGATCTTCTACACTTTCGCTTCCGCTGCCACGTCTCCAACTTGGTGTTTCCTTTTTGTTTGATCAGTGATAGATCATTAACAATCAAATCATCATCATCTCGTATGATCTTGACAATCAGTATGTGTAGTAGATCCACCAACATTGATAGCTCGATTCAAACAAACAGAAGGGAATTCAAACAAACAGAAGGGGGATTGGGAATACAAATCCAGTGCTGTTTCAGACCAGTCATGCTCACAGTCATCCAACCTCTCCCACATCAAATAGCATCATTTACATGACATATTTTTTATAGATGTTTCCGGCAATCATCACTCTATCACCAATTACGTACCAATTAGCCAGGATCGGTATAACCTTGATTACACCTTGACAATCAGTATGTGGACTGGATCCACCAACATTAGCAGCTCGATTCGAAGAAACATAAGAGAGAAGCGGGGATAAAGCAAAAACAAAAGAATATGGTGCTATTTCAGACTGTCATGCTCATGTTCATCCTGGCCCTCTCATCAAATTGCATCAACCACAGTATATATTTATTTTGCATATATTCTATGGAAATCAACTATCAAATAGACCATCAACTTAATGTATAAATGTGCTACCTTGACAATCTGCGCGTGTATTGTATCCACCAATATTAATCACTTGATTCAAGCAAACAGAATCTTCATTTGTGATCAACTATCTCAGGCTGAAATAGACCTCATATTCTTTGGGAGAGAGGAGTCAACATCTTTATTTTATGAACCATATTGGAAAACTAAATTATATAGGCTACAAAACATGGTATTAGACAACAATGTCTATTGTAAGGCTCCACGCTAATTTGGATCGTCTTGGTTGAAGCTTATCACCCCCATCATGGTTGGCATCATAAGGTTGCTCGAGGACTTGCTCCATCAGCTATCATCAACACCCATTGTTGGTCCTATAGCATGCTAAGAACACAAGCCCCTAGATGCACAAACACACACAAAAAGAAGGAGACAAATGTCGGTCGACCGGGCGGTCGACTGACCCAACTAGGTTTCTCTTCCTTGTGCAACATCAGTCGACCAGGCGATCGACCGCTCCAAGCCTTGTGCATGTCGGTCGACCGCTCGATCGACCAAAGTCCTGTCATAGAGCTAAAAAACTGTAACTTCAATTTTTTGAAGGACATATAACAATATTTTTATATTTTAAATCATAAATTAAAACATAAATCTTTTAATCAAACTAAATACTTGACCTAAGCATGCAATTAATACGAAAATTTAAAAAGAAAATAAAATGCTGGCCTAGGGTGATGTAGTCGTGTAGAAGCACTGCCCTAAAAGAGAGACAGCCGATCCATCATCTAGACTTTGAAAAGACCTCCTCTTCTAGCGGTAAAAACTCCCCTGGTAGTTTGCCAGCACCCAGAGTAGGACGATGAGCTAGGTCTCTATTTAGACGGAGATTCATTGCCCCAAAGTAAAAGAAATCCTTAAGAAATCACCAAAAGTAGAACCAGAATTTTGTAATAAAGAAATATGGAGGAAGGAGATAGATGTTATAGTTATTTTTGCAAGTAACTGAATGAACTGTGAGAAGCAATATTTATATCTTCTCGAAGTCCAGCAGTTGTAGCAATCTCGCTCTTAATCTGCACACGATCATGCAGTTCCTGAGCAGATCTGAAAATGGGTCAAACCGAACAGAAATCCCAAAAAAATCAAAACAAAACTTTAAATAAAGTTTAAATAGATAAAAACTAAAAAAATGTTTCGTGTTCCAGAGCCTTTTGGATCAACTGCATTCGTGTCCGCAGGTCTTGGGCGCGCGCCACCCGAACCTGAACTTGGCCTGCCGCAGTTCGGTTCGGCGTATGTGCGCGCGTGTGGAGATGTGGCCCATGGCCCAATACTCATAATAATAGGCATGAGAGAAGTTAATATATATATACTAACCTCCCATCTCCTATCCAATGTGGGACAAAATCCAAAGCCAAATAAGAGAGAAACTTAAGTTTTCCCTCCAAATTCAAAATACATCTAATAGTCCCCCTTAAAACTTGAGTTTTAGGGAAGATAAAATGAATCAACAAATCAACAATAATAAATAACAAATAAGTCATCAGATCATAAAACACAAATGAAATCGGGCAACATCATATTGTGAATTCAGGGTCAATAGCTTGCGGCCTTGAATCTACCCTTAGCTAATTTCATCGCCACCTGAGAGACATAATGGACTACGTCTTGAATTAGGTCTCTTTAACCAGATATTGATGAAAGACGCACACAGTTAGTCTCCATCTATTGAGCCAGTGAGTTGAGGCTTAAAGATCATACTCACAATAATCGACTCATGAGAGTTTTTAAGGTCAGCCCTGCCCCCCAACCACGGCCATTACAGTTCCTCTCACATAGGTAAGTCCTCTAAGAGTACTATAGCTGGATGGTATACCCTCCATACTACATGCATGTGTTGGACTTACTAAGAGTTAAACTCAACCTTACCTAGTTGTATCATAAAAGCATTGTCATCATAAAGAAGGAGCAGTAGCTACAATGCTACGTATAAAATATAAACATATCTGGGTTGATGCTTCACACGAGTATCACCAGTCCAGTTTGTTTCTACCACATTGAACCTCTTTAATGGAATTAACTCCCAACTAAGTAGGTTGGGTTTTCGTTATCAGTGAACTTTATTATGGGCTTAGCCTCGTCTTTCTTAATGATTTTAGGACCACACTCCTAAAAATACCCTTAGTCAACGGGTCAGCAAGATTCTTTTCATACTTTACAAAGTTCAGAATCAATAATTTACCTAATAGGCATTGAATAGACTTAAGTCTGATTTGAATATGTTTGTTTATCTTCTTATTAGCATTTTCTTACTTTAAAATCTCAATGGTAGATCTTGAATCAGTATGAACTGAGAATGAAAGTATGGGTTCTAAGCACGATAAAGAATTCAGACAAAAAATCTTTTAACCATTCAACTTCAAATCAAGTTGGTCCAGAGCAATGAGCTTGAACTCCATGGTGCTCCTGGCAATCACTGCTTGTTTGCAGGATTTTCAGGACACATCAACACCACCGAACATGAATACATATCCGGTAGTAGACTTAACACTATTGGAATTAGTGCAGTTGGCATCATTATAATCTTCCATAACATCATGATATTCAGTGCAAGTCAGACAATAGCCAATTGTGCCTCTAAGATATCTGAAAACTCTCTCTAGTGCAGTACAGTGTTCTCTACTGGGATTATTGATGTATCTACTTAATCTGCCAGCATAAGAGATGTCAGGCCTAGTCTTGTTGGAAATATAGAGAAGTAAACTTATTAATTGAGAGTATTTCAACTGAGACACAGGCTCACTTGTGTTCTTCTTTAAGGCAATTGAAGAACCATAGGGTGTAGAAATTGATTTAGAGCTACAAAAATCAAAGTTATGAAGTATTGTTCCAATGCTATGAGTTAGACTCAAAGAAATTTTATTAGAGGTTTTGGATATTTTCATTCCCAATATCATATCAGCAGGACCTAGATTCTTCATATCAAAATTTTGAGAAAGATAATCCTTTACTCTTTGAATTGCATTAAGAGAAGTTCCAAGGATAAGAATATCATCTACATATAGACAAAGGATAATATACTCGTTGCTGAAATTTTTAGAATATATGTATTTGCCATGTTCAAGGACAGTGAATCCAAATTGTTCAATAACTTTGTTAAACTTTTGATGCCATTGTTTAGGTGCTTGTTTAAATTCATACAATGACTTCATAAGTTTGCACACTTTTTTTTCTTGTCTCTTGGCAATGAATCCTTCTGGTTGGTCCATATAGATATCTTCTTTAAGATCGCCATTTAGGAAAGCAGTCTTGATATCCATTTGGTAAATAAACATGTTATGAATTGACGCAAGTGCTAGAAGTCTTCTGATAGTGGAGATCCTGACAACATGAAAATAGGTGTCAAAGATGTCAATGACCTTTTGTTGGGTGAAACACTTAGCAACTAATCTGATTTTGTATTTGTCGACAGTGCCATCAGGTCAGAATTTCTTCTTGAAGATCCATTTACAACCTACAGGTTTGCATCCTGAAGGAAGGTCAGTGAGAATCCAAGTGTTATTTCTCATTATGGACTTGATCTCACAGTTAATGACTTCTTTCCAAAAAGAAAATTTAGAAAAGTACATTGCTTCCTTGAAAGAGCTAGGACCGCCTTCACAAGATAGGTGAAGAAGTCCTCACCGAAAGATGTCAGATCCTAATTCTTTTGCTCCTTCTAGGTTCAGAATCATTAGTAGGAGCAGAACTAGAAGAAGGAATATCAGAGGTAGAAGGAATAATAGAGGAACCTTTAGGGTTTCTTGATTTGAGAGGAAAGATGTTCTCAAAATAAATATCATCCTAGCTTCAATGATGGTATTATTAGATATTTCACTGATCTTAGAGTGAACCACTAAGAATCAGTTAACATTGCTATCTATTAAATATCAGATTAGATAGTATCAATAGTCTTGGGGCTGATTTTCCTTTTCTTTGGTTCCTGTATTAAAACTTTAGCTATGAGGCAACCCTAAACTTTGAATAATTGAATGTTAGAAGTTCTCCCTTTCCAACGTTCATATGGAGTAATGTCAGAGTCTCTTTGGGGAACCCTATTAAGGATAAAACAGGCAGAAAGGATAGCTTCACCCCCAAAGGTTTCCGGGTGCACCTGAGCTGAGTAACATGCAGTTCACCATGTCATCAGTGTTCTGTTTTTTCTTTTGCCTACACCATTGAATTGAGGTGTGTAAGGAGCAGTTACCTCATGAATAATATCGTGCTCTTAGCAGAATTCAGTCATGTCATTTGAGGTATACTCTCCTCCACAATTAGACCTTAGAATTTTGATCTTCGTTTCAAGTTGGTTCTCAGTTTCAGCTTTATGCACCTTAAACCAATTGAGGACTTCATTCTTGGATTTGAGGTGTAATAGAATTTGGAGTAGTCATCAATGAATATCACAAAATATCTTCTACCACCTTGGGTGAGAACTCTGTTCGAGTCACACACATCACTGTGAATAAGTTCGAGCGGTTCAGAATTTCTTGTGATAGAGTAAAAAGGTGTTCGGACATGTTTGCCTTGAGCACATATTTCACGTTTAGAAGTTGAGTCAAAAGAAGATTTAGAAATGAGATTCCAATTAATCATTTTCTTAATAGAATTGAAATTGACATGCCCAGTCTTCCACGCCAGATATAATAAGACTCAATATTCAAAGCAACAGGAATAGAAATTTCATTATCAGAAGAATTTATTACATTGAGACGAAAAAGTCCATCACAAATAAAGCCTTTCCAATGAAGATATTAGAGTTAGAGATTACAAACTTATTGGATTTCTTGACAATTCTATAACCAACTCTAACAAGTAAAGACTTGCTGATTAGATTTCTTCGAAGTGTGGGTACATGCAGGACACCTTGAAAAGTCAGAACTTTTCTTGAGGTCATTCTGAGATCAATACGTCAGTTACCTTTATTTCTCTAGTGGAGTCATCTGTAGGGCTCACGCTTCCTCCATGCTGTTCCTGATAGAATTTAAACCAAGATGATCAGTACAGATATGAATATTGGCTCCTGAGTCTAACCACCAGTCCGAAAAGAATATGATAGAGTTGGCAATAGGAAGAGAAAAATCAAACCTGAAAGAGATGGAGTTCAGTTCCACCATGTTGACATTGTGTCTGCCATTTCCTCCGTTTCCTCTTGGTTGAGTTTTGACTGGTTCTTTCTTCCAGTTGAAACATTGAGGCGCCATGTGATTCGTTTCCTGCAGATGTAGTAGAATCTTCCATCAGTCTTTTGGCCAAAGATTTTGGGTTTGAAGCAGGAAGATTGAGATGGTTTGAAAGAAGAGTTTGCATGGGGAGAAGAATGAAAATGATTGGGTTTTTTGAACTTCTCGTCCTTGGGATTCATAAATTTGCGCTTAGGCTTATCCTCCACCAAGTTCACTTTAGCTTTTATTTCTGACTTGATTTTGGAGTTTTGCCTATGCTAATTTTCTATGTGAATCGCTTTTAGGGCTTGAATGAAGGTTAGGTCACCTTAGTTGTGACAGAGGTCTCCAACAAAGGCTAACCAGGAAAGAGGGAGTTTATCAATGAGGCAGGACACCTCATAATCATCAGAGAATCGATTTCCTTTTAATTCAAGGTGTCAGATATAATCATGAAATTCATGAAGTTGGTCATTTATTGGTTTACTATCAGTAATCATGAATTTGTTGAAGGAGAAGGAGGTGAATCTTTCGATTCCAGCATCATCAAAGCCATATTCATCCTCGAGTGTTGTTCATAGTTCTTTAGCACTCTTATATTAATAATTAATATCATATAGTTTATCAGAGAGTGCACTAAGAATTCTATGAAGACAATAATAGTCAATTTCCTCAGGTTCCAAATAGTTTTAGGAGGAAGGAGTTGTAGGAATAGTTTCAACAGGAGAAAATTCAATAGATGATGACTTAGGAGAAGGTGCAGGAATGGTGTCTTCTATAGCTAAAATAAGACCTAAAGTGGTCAACCAATATTTCATCTGACTTGCCCATCTTTTAAAGTATGTGCCAGAGAATTTCTCCGGTTTGACACCCTTGGAATGATCAGGGTTGGCCACAATGACGGGATGATTCTACCTGAATTCTGTATTTGAAATTTATTTGATAATATCAGAATTTAGTTTATATCGAAAAGTTTTAGGTTAGGGTTTGCAGAATAAAATAGTGTATAGTTCTTTTTTAATTATGTGCCAAATAATTCAAGCAAGATACAACAAGATATAGACTTGCCCTTTTAATTTCTCTAATTCGAAATTATAACAAAAATAATTTCTAAAAGGTTATTTCAATTTTTAAACTAATTTACTTCCAAATTTTTAATCAATAGTCCAATTAAATTTCAGAAATAAACTAGCAGGAATTAGTTAACAATTGGCTTACAAGAATAAATAATCTTTAGAACAAATATCAAGAATTAGATAATTTTGTTTAGCCAAGTTTATTGCAAAAAATATTTAATTTAACAGATGAATGTATGTAGAATTTTGTTAAAAGAGTTTATAAATAAGACAAGATTTAAATAATTTAAAATATCTTGTAAAAGATTTTCCTTTCATAACAGAATTAATAATATATTGTAATGAAAGCAATTGAATAAAATTTGTAATGAAAAGGATAAGGTTATTAAAGTTATTAAGATTTTTCCAAAATCTTATAATGAAGTTTTAAAGTCAAAATGATCAGATTATGAAAAGATTTTCCTTAGATCTGAAAGATTTGACCTTCTAAGAATTTGAACAAAAAAAATTTACTATGCAAGAACTTGTAAGAGATAAATATTAAATTAGATTTGAAGGAATCTTGCAACAGATAAGATAAGATCTAAGTAGTTTAAAAAAAATCTTATAAATAATTATTTTAATGAAACAGTTTAATGAAATCTCTAAGAATAAATGAAAATTTGAAAATAAGATCCAAAAAAAAACTTTTAGTAGAGTTTAGATCTTAATAGCTTGAATTTCAATAAATTTGTCTTAAAAATTTTTGTAAAAATTAAATAATTTCTATTGCAAGAACAACTTTAACAACATGAAACATGTAAATTGCATGAATAAGTATTAAAAAAAATTTAACTAAGTTGCATGAAATAATTTCTAAATTTAATTGCATGAAAATTACCAGATAATATCTTTCTTCTAGATTGCAGGATATATAACAGTATTTTTATATTTTAAATCATGCAACAAATTAAAACATAAATCTTTTAATCAAAAAAAGAAAATAAAATGTTGGCTTAGGTGATGTAGTCGTGCAAGAGCACTGCCATAGAAGAAAGACGGCTGATCCCTCATCCAGACTTTGAAAATGCCTCCTCTTATAGCGGTAAAAACTTCCCCGGTAGTTCACCAGTACCCAGCGCAGGATGATGAACTAGGTCTCTGCTCAGACAGAGATTCGTTGCCCAAAAGTAAAAAAAATCCTCGAGAAATCACCAAGAGTTGAACCAGAATTTGGTAATAATGAAATATGGAGGAGGGAGACAAAATGTTGCAATTGTTTTTGCAAGTAACTGAATGAACTGTGAGAAGCAGTAATTATAGCTTCTTAGAGTCCAACAGTTGTAACAGTCCCGCTCCAAATCTGCATACGATCATGCAATTCGCAAAAAGATTCGAAGAATAGGTCAAACCGAATAGAAAATCCTGAAAAATCAAAACAAAATTTTAAATAATTTCAATTAAATCCCATAAAATCACATAAATTCCACAAAAATAAGTTCTTATAAGATCTTTGAAATACAAATATGTATGACTAAAATCAACACATATTATAAACAATTTGAACAATTTTTGTGATATTGAAATTTGGCTTTAAACAAAAATCGGTATTTTCCAAAACTTGGATTTGAAATGGAAAACCGTTTTCTCCAAAACTCATGTAAATACAAAAACATGATATTGAAACAACTTTGAAGTATATTGTATATGGATAGAATCCAATATACTTATAAGATATATATATCTATGTTTTTGACATGAAATCCAAAACCGGTTAAACCAAAAACGAAACCAATAAACTTTAAAACTTGCGTGTGTATGTGAACTTGAGCATATCAATACTATCTAATATTTACAATGATCTAAACATACTAAACACAAACCGAAGTCTTCTAGTAGAACTCCTTCTCCAAGTCGACTCGATCCAAATGCGATCCAATGAGCTTGACTCCAACCGAGTGCTAGATGCGATCTTGATACGCGAGCAATTGAATCAACATGTGAAAGCTCCAAAACTCCTTTGTTGAAGCTAAACACCTATTAATATCTTGGTCAATCACTGAAACTATTTAAACACAAGATTATGAGTAAACTATAACTACAAGAGTTAATCATCATCAAAGCTAGAGTGATGAGCCTCTGAGCCAACAATCTCCCCTTTTTGATGATGACAAAACTCATGGAGTTATATATGCATGGATTAAAGTTAAGCTTCATAAAAGCACCCCCTTAACTCATGTATAGCAATAAACAATAAAGATATTCAATAAATGCATAAACCAAATAACTTACTTCTTCCCTTTTTCATAAACAAAACATATATGCTCTGATACTAATTGAAAAATAAACATGCATATAAATGACATAAACATGCATATATAAAACTCCAAATTTCTCTCCCCCTTTTGTCAAATCATCAACAAAGGGCATAAATAAACTCTAAAAAAAAAAAAATTCTCTCCCTTTTTGTCAAATCAAACAAGAAGGAAGTATATGCGATATACATTCATGAAAAGGAGAGACGTAAAGTTAACTCCCCCTGCATACATACATTACATGAAAAAGAGATGACTAAATCCTAATCACATAACGCATAATATACAATGAATAAAAGGAGATGTAAATCTCCCTCTACACACGCGTAAGACATAGAGAAGAGAGATCAAGTTTCTCAATATGAGATACACTCAACATGAATCTATATATAGCGAAGATGTTAAGCTTCCCTTGCATATAAGCAAAACATATCAAAACAATATGATACTAATTGAAAAATATATCAATTTGTGATAAAGGTATACATCGAAACTTTATGATACAAATTTATGATACCAATTGAAAATAAACAAAACATTTTTAAGATACCAATTGAAAGTAAACAAAATTGGATTCATAGGTGTATAGCTAATCTAATGACAAATGATGCGGAATTAAAAAAAATAGCAACACACTTAGTGTAACCAAAGAGTGTAACTGAATTCCCAGTGAAGGGCTCTGGACTATCTCCTCTAAATTTCTCTAAATAAGAGTTGAGGTGCTATATGAAGCTCTCTTGGTTCAACACAAATATGGCACACAAACAATACCAAGCATATAAGTATGATATAAACAATATGAAATAATGCAAGGTACAAAGAGAGAGTTAAGAGATAGTGGATCGATCGCAAACACCGAGATATATTTCGAGGTTCGAGTTACTGCTCTACATCCCCACCTTCACACAGAAGGATTTCCACTATAGCGTCCACACAGGACTTCCCACACAGGGAACCTCCACTGAGGATTTGGGTAATACAACTTTGAAGTACACAACTCCTCTCTCCAACAAACACAACCTCTACACAAGAGACAAGACACAACAACAATCACCTCTACACTTAGAGGGATGGGCACTTAGCGAAATAATAATCACCTCACACTAGAGGGATAAGGCTCAAAGCCAAGCAACAATCACCTCTCACTAGAGGGATAGGCATAAAGCCAAACCAACCACAATCACCTCTACACTTAGAGGGATACCAACACAACCAAACACAACCTCCACAATCACCTCTACACAAGAGGGATACCAACAAATACAAGGAAGGTTACAACTCTTGGTGATCTCAAAGACTACAAACCAATTTTTCTCACAAAACAAGATCCTAATAGATAGGATAGACAGATAGCTCAAGTGTGAGAAAATAAAGTGTTTGGAACAAACAAAAACACTTGGGAAAATCTCTAAATAGATATTGAAATCAACATCAAAAACCAATTCAAAAGACTCTCTTTTCTTTGAATTTTCCAACACTTTAAAATAAATAAAGATAAAATCTTTAAACCCAAAACTCTTGAAAACTTATTGCTAAAACACTTAGAAAGATGGGAAAATTTTGCTCTAAAAAACCATTCAGAAACTAGCTCAAGAGATGGGTATTTATACCCTCTTAAAATTTGCCCGTTGGCAGCCAGGAAAGGGCAGAAATGACGGTTACTTTTCTGACTGTTGAGCCTATGGTCGACAGGGCCAAAGCCATCGGTCGACCGCCCGTCGACCAGCCCCCACCCGAGAGTGGGATGCTTTCAGTCGGTCGACCGGCCGAATAGGCTGGCCTTTGTGCACGTCCCGTGTACATCGGTCGACCATGACGGTCGACCGACTCCTGGTCCGGTAGACCGTCCGGTCGACCGCCAAAGCAGTCTGACTGAGTTTGGGTATTGAAAACTTGTCTTTTAATTTCAATTAAATCCCATAAAATTACATAAATTTCACAAAAATAAGTTCTTATAAGATCTTTGAAATACAAATATGTGTGACTAAATTCAACACATATTATAAACAATTTGAACCATTTTTATGATATTGAAAGTTGGCTTTAAACAAAAATCGGTATTTTTCAAAACTTGGATTTGAAATGGAAAACTGTTTTCTCCAAAACTCATGTAAATACAAAAATATGATATTGAAACAACTTTGAAGCATATTTTATATGGATAGAATCTAATATACATATAAGATATATATATATCTATGTTTTTGACATGAAATTCAAAATCGGTTAAACTGAAAACTGAAATCAATAAAGTTTAAAACTTGTATGTGTATGTGAAATTGAGCATATCAATACTATCTAATCTTTACAATGATCTAAATATACTAAACACAAACTAAGGACTTCTTGTAGAACTCCTTCTCCAAGTCGACTCGATCCAAACGCGATCCAATGAGCTTGACTCCAACCGAGTGCTAGATGCGATCTTGATGCGCGAGCTCTGGAATCAACAAGTGAAAGTTCAAAACTCCTTTGTTGAAGCTAAACACCTACTAATATCTTGGTCAATCACTGAAACTATTTAAGCACAAGATTATTAGTAAACTATAACTACATAAGTTAATTATCATCAAAACTAGAGTGATGAGCCTCTGGGCCAACATAAACCGTGTTTTGGTCTCTCTTACAGATAATCACGACAAGAAGAGTAAAAGGATAATAAGAGCTTAATTAAACCCATTTTCGGGTAATTAAATCCGCATTTCTTGGGGGCCAAGTAAGGGAGTTTCTAGAATATGCATTGAACCTAAACCCTTGTGGGTGTCTGATGCAAATTTGGACAAAAGTAATTGAATCTGAGCATATCTAGAAGCTCCCCGAAGCGACGCGAACCCACGTTCCAAAACCAGGGACCTAAGTCCCTGGTATCGCCTTGAAAATGCGGCTATTGCCGTGTTTCCACGGCAAGATGATGGGCCCACGCAACGATTTTCGACGCGTGGCCTCGTCTCATCTTCTGGAACCTCCTTTCGCCTATAAATACCCCTGCAGGACCCGAAACGAAAGAAGATTGAAAGTAGGCTAGGTTTTCTCTCTTTAGTGTAGGTGTTATTCTTTTCTTTTCTTTTCTTTTATATTTTTATTTCATTTTTAGATCATGTATTAGGACTGAGAGATTCAGAGTGAGCAAGAGAGGGATTGATGTAATACATGGTGACAATCTATGTAAAGGTGTCTCCTTTTTCTCTATTATAATCTTCTCCATCTTTTGCATGATGCTTAGCTAATTTTTCTTCTTATGGCAATCTAACTACTAACCACTAACCATCTAACCACTTACTTGATAATTCATATGAATCTAATAGCCTCTACAAGGCCTTGCTCTTGCAAGAGCCATTGATGGCTCATGATGATGGATTCTAATATTCTAACATTTCTAGCATCTAACCTACTAACTTTCTAACTTGCAATGTCTTCTTTATTTCATGCTCGCCTTTAACCGATTTTGATGATTTAATAGTAGCTTGTAACTTGTTGTGTGGTATGGATGTGTTGTTTGAATTTAGAAGAACAATCTTATGAGCCATGCTTTGTATCGTTTCTTGAAGCCAAGGATTAGTGATGGCTAAAGATCCATGTGAGGCAACTATCACTAAGAGGTTAGTATGGTTAGTGGAGTAATTAGTAGGTAGTAGCCATGAGTTTTCTTTCATAGTTTTCTTCTTTCTTTTTTACTTTGTTTTAAAACCAATTTCCTAAGTCTTTTTATCACTCTCTTATCGATATTTTCACCAACTTCTTAGTTCACCTTTATTTCATCTTTATTTTATTTTCAAAACCATTTCTCTTTTATTTTTACAATGTCGATTTCATCGCCTTCTTAACCTATCCCTTCTAGATTTCTTTTCTTTTTCTTTTTTTTTTCAATCTTTAACAAAGAAGAATTGTTAACATAACACGTGAATAAGAGCTGTTAATGCTTCATCGCCTCCCGTCCCTGTGGATTTGACCCGTTGAGCCAATGCTATAACGGAAGTATTGAGGGAACATTAGCACGTATACATTTTCACTGATTTCATAAAATACACATTTTAAAGTGTTGGTTTTGCCCCGATCAAACTTTGGCGTCGTTATCGGGGATGGGAATGGTTTAGATATCACATATTTGTTAACAGTTTCTTCTCTATTTTGGTGTGCAGGTTAATTTTTGTAGAATCTGAACATTGCATAACTCTTCTCTTTCTTGCATGTCCCTGCTCTAGAAAGCAGGGGCCCTGCTTCTCTAATTGTGCTGCAAAAATCAAAGAAAAGTCGCGAAATCGCGGCAATTTTGTGGCATTTTGACTTCATCTTTTGCAAGGGCTTTGCAAGTTGCATATATAGTTATATTCTACTGCCAATTTTTTGCTTTGATCCCCTACACATTGTAATAAATTAAAGAACTAAAATATGGTATTTGGATGCTTTTAAAATGATTTAGACATTTACATTTAGGCACGTGTCAAATTCAATTCCAATATACTGTATTTTATTTTGTTGTTGTGATCTGGACTGAGGTGTATATATGGCATTGCATATAGCATAGGACAAACACGTGGTGATTTACTCGCTTTGTGTTATATTGTTGTCTATATTGCACACTTGCGCGAATGAAATTAAGGGCAAAACCCATACAAGATAAGATGGGGAGTTCATCACCCTTCCTTAGCCCAAAAATCACCTCCCCACTCACACAACCCAAGCCTTAATAAAATTGATAGACGTTGGCCCCTAGGGACATCTCGGACTCATTAAGAGATTCATCGAGGGTGAAACTTATTTTGAATCTTATCTTATAAAATCAGTGTCTAAGCTTGGAGATTAAGAGATTACCGCCTCGAAGATACCGTGGTTTGGTGTAATTAAGGCCCGTCGCTTATGCACGGATACCTCCCATCGTATTTTGACCCTACCTGGCCAATCTTATGGTCGGATTCATACAACAACATCCCCCGGTAATCGACCAGTTAAGAGTCGTCTAGGTCTAGGTCAACCTTAATATAGGCTTGGTTTTGATTTTTTTTGTTTCTTTTTGTTTGTTTGTTTTTCATTCTTGTTTGTGTTTATATGTGAAATAGAATTCAACAACAACAATTTTTTTAATCCTAATATGAATCCATACTTCACATCAACCTCATTGTCGAATAGCTCCAACCTAGCTTTGAAAAATATGAACTAACCAAATAATCTGGATTGGATGTATTCGACTCAATATAACCTATACCGCTTATCTGATGACCAACCTTTCAAAAATAATTTCAACTCTTCACAGAGTCAATGGGGATTCACCTCCCCCGAGTCAAATTTTCAACCAGCTTGTCCACAATTTTCACAATTTTCACAATATTCATTTTCCAATTTCGCTTCCTATACTCCTTTTCTAGAACCAACACTTGAAGAAAAATCCGAGTTAGAAAAAACTATAGAAGCCGTACAAGCCATGTTTGAGTCCCAACAAAAGAAGCTCAGTTCACCAATTCCATAATATTTTCATGATTCACTCAGTTTCACCCATTCAAAATGACCAACCATCTGCCTTGAAAATGAGTATGGAGTGCTTTCGTGAGTCTGAGCTTCAATCTCAAAACTTGTTGGACTCACAATCTTCACAATTTTTTCAAAATCAAGATTCCTACACTCCCTTTCTGGAACATCCACTTGAAAAAACTGTTGGCCCAAAGGCCCATCGCTCTAGTTTTGATGATGATTAACTTATGTAGTTATAGTACTAATGATCTTGTGTTTAATTAGTCTCAGATATTTCATCAAGATCTTAGTAGGTGAGTAGCTTCAACAAAGGAGTTTTGGGAGCTAACACGTATAGATTCAAGAGCTCGCGCGTCAAGAACACATCTAGTACTCAAGAGGAGTCTAGCTCATGGATAAAGGTTTGGACCAAGTCAAGAAGGAGAAGAAGATTTTCAAGAGAAGATTTTCATGAAGACTTGAGTCGTGTTTGTAAGCATTAAGATTTATTTTTTGATAAAATGTAAAGGATAGATTAGTTGGTGGATTGCTCAAGTTCATATTTACATACACAAAATTTATATGTGTTTTCATAAAAGAGTTTTTGTTTTATAAAATACCATTTTGGTTTTGAGCTTCAAATATATATCTTGTATTTGAGTTTTGGATTTATCAAAACTTATTTTAGACCTTAATGTCAAAAACATAGATATTTCAAATTGTATGTATAGTGGATCATATCCATACACACTAAGCATCAAAAGTATTTAAAATATCTTATTTTTGTAATTGGAGAAGTTTTGGAAACATCATTTTCAAATTGGAGATTGATTTTTGAAAATACAGATTTTTGTTTAAGGCAAAATTTCTATATTATAAAATGGTTCAAAAAGTTTGTAATATGTGTTGAACTTTGATCACACATATTTGTACTTCAAAGTATTTCAAAGAACTTATTTTTGTAGAATTTTTGAGAATTTATGGGATTTTATTAGAGTTAAAAAGATCAAGTTTTAATCCCTATAATATGTTTGACCTGGTCTTCTGCCGGTCGACCGCACAGTCGACCGAGCCAGAAGTCAGTCGATCGCGTGGTCGACTGACGTGCACAAAACATGCACGGCCATTTGGCTGGTGGGACGGTCGACCGAGCGATCGACCGTCCAGAGAGCCTTGCTCTCTGGATCTGGCCCCGGTCGACCGAGCGGTCGATCGACCAGAGAGCTCTGCTCTCTGGATCCAGCCTCGGTCGACCGAGCAGTCGATCGGTGGCACAACGGTCAGAAATCTGACCGTTGGCCAGTCGACCGGGCGGTCGACCGACAGCAGAATTTCCTGTTGAGTTGTCCCCAACGTCTAGTTTTTGGAGCCTATTTATATGGGGCTATTTTAGACTGTTTTTAACAAGATTTGAAGTGGGTTTTCAAGCTAGTTTTTCCTACCTTTCTAAATGTTTATCTCCACTTATTTTAGGGATAATACTTCCATATCAAAAGGAGAGTTTTCAAGAGTGATTTTCAAAAGTGATTTCTTGAGTTTTTCACCACCAAATCAATCCTAGTTTTCTCACACATACTTGAGTTTTCCATTGCTACATCAATCCTATAGGAGAGTTGTTGTGAGAGTGTTTTCAGGTGATCAAATGTTGAGATCACCAAAGTGTTTCATCTTGTATTTGAGGAGGCGAACTTGCGGGTTCATGTTGTTTCAAGTTCTTCTGGGAGCTTGGTGTAGAGGTGCGGCCTCGGCAAGCTAGTGTGCTTGCGTGTATTGTTCTTGCGGGAACAAGAAAGGGACTAGTGAGTCCAAGAGTTCTAGTGTGAACCCCTTGTAGGTGTTGTGGCACCGAGTGATCCGGTGGGATTGTTTTTAGTGGAAATCCTTCATAGTGTTGTAAGCGGGGACGTAGAGCAAGGGTGCTCAAACCTCGAAACAAATCTCCCGTGTTTGCGATTGCTCTCTCTCTCTCTCTCTATCTCTCACTTGTGTTTATATCTTGCATGCTTACTTTGCTTATATCTTTATATGCTATCTTATGCTTAATTGTTATATGCTTGGGATTGTTTGCTCGCACTTGTATTCAACCAATAGAGCCATAGCGGCACCACAACTCTTATCTAGAGGAATCTTGAGGAGATAGTTGTTGACACTTAAAAAGACAAGATTCTCATTGGTCCGAACGATGTCTAAACTTGTTGACATTTACAAAAGACAAGGACAGACGAGCTGAAGACCAGTTTTCACCCAACTCCAAGGGACAAAGAAGCGGTTTGGACTCCACTGATCCAGCAAGCAGAACAGTGAACCCGGATTGTTTCTAAACAGACCTCAGCAGGTCTAAGATGCTAGCATTTAGCATTACATTAGCCCAAGGAGATAGCCTCGCTTGAGAGGCTAGCATCATCCAGAGCATCGCCAGGAAGCTAACTGACAGCTTCGCCGAAAAGCCTCTTTTCGGACTTCGCTAGGAATTGCCTCTAGCTCCGCTATGAGCTTCAAAGCGGGCAGCTCCGCTATCAGCCTGTTATGATCAACCTTTGACCAATCAAATCTCCTGATGAGATCGGATTCAAGCAAATCAAATCCAATCAGGATTCAAATATGGCAGGTGATTGCCGCAATCTCTTGACTCTCTTGAAACGAGTAAGAGGATCAAGGAGAATCTCCCAATAATATGGAAAGGATCAAAATAGATCAACCGACTTGCCATTTTCTAGCTCCGCGGAAGCTATTCTAGCCTCGCAGCAAGGCTACTTTCCAGATTCAAACAGATTCGGTTCAATCTGTTTCCATATCTTCAAGGGACGATTATACCCTTGCTCTCCCTATAAATAGCCCGCCAGGGGTACAAGGAGACAGGCGCGCATGCATACGGGAGGACTCCACAAGCAGAGGCTTCTTCATAACGCACCGTGCGCTCTTGAATTCAGAGACCTTTTAGAGAATTGCTTTCTCTAATCAGGGTGTTGATACCCTAACATCGTCCTTCTTCTCTAGGAATCTCCGGAACCAGGCGAGAAGGAATTCCTTATTGAAGGCGATTTTGAGAAGCAGCAAGAGGGTTCTACCAACCCTCTATTCTCTGATTCCCCGAACCAGGCGAGAAGGGAATCTCATCGCTCGCATCGTCAAAGGGACAAAGTGGTCGCGCGCTGACCAGACTCCTATCGGCACACTTCTCCAGAATCTCTGAGGAGATCTACTTGTAATCTTTTAAGAATACTTGTAATTTAGCTCCTCAAACTCTTTTATTTGTAAGTTTTCCCCTTTTGCAAATCAATGGAAAACAAGGTGGCGACTCCGCTGGGGACTGTATTCTCCTCTACTGAGAATCAAGTGTCGCAATGCGACGAACAGACCTTCGGGTCTATCTCTGAATTCAGAAAAGCCGGTGCAGCCAGATCTTCTCTGGCTAAATCTTCAAGCAAAGTCTCTGCGGAGACGGAAAAGGTTCTCTGCAAACCTGCCGCAGTTCTCTGGCGCAACAAGGAAACATGTCCGCAGCCCAGATCCTGCACTTCTGAGAACCTGATCATCCAGATCGATCAAGGAAGATTTGAAGAAGTCCTCTCTGGGGGTGGCCTGATGCTTCGAGCACGGAAGCATAGGAAGGTCTTCATGGCCAAGGTTTCAAATCAGAAACCAGAGGCAGAATCCTGCCAGCACCCCACAGCCCCGCTTGTGGCTATTCAGGTTCCTTGCGAACCTATGCATCCTCTGCCAAAACGGATATGGAAGCCTAAACAAAAGTCCTCTGCTGAAGCTTCAGGCGTAGCCACGCCAAGTCCGCGCCTCTCTTATGAAGGAAAAGGCAGGATGCCCGCCTGCGCCAACAATGCTGCCAACCATAAAGTCAAGACGGCAATCATACCGTCTCCTAGTGCAGCAATGCCTACTGCTAGCCCTGTCCTCACAAGCAAGGCTATTGTACCTCGGCGTACTCATCGGGTTTACAGTCGCGAGGCTAAAACCAGAGCACCATACGGTGCTAATCCTTTCCGCAGGAATAAAGGGAACGATGCGTTGCCCCATATACCAGATTATTCAGGCCCCTACAGGGCCGACCTGCGAGAATTCTTGGCGGACAAGCGGAGATTGAAGCATTTCCAGACTACTTCCTCCTGTTGTCGACGAAGTGGATGCCAGTTGGTGATGGTCCATTCTATGCAGTGTCGGTTACGACCGACCCTTGCCACCTCTCCATATCGGCGATCAGTCTTTGATCGACTGTCTGCGCGCATCCCAATGAAGCATCTCGGAAGGAGTGGCTCGCCAGATCCAGCCTCTGCATCCGTCAACATGACCGGAAGGGGGCGAGAGCCGCGCAGAGGAGGTCATACATCTGAAGATACCCCTTTCGGCTCCCCAGATCCAGATTATTGCCCAGGCTTAGGTGAAGTCTTGGTGCATGAAGAAGGTGTTTTCCGAAACACCAGGTCCAGGGTAGCGATACCCTATAATTATGAACAGCCTTCTTCCTCAAGGGCCCTGATCCCGCCACAATCCGGACGATCGCCCCAATCGTCTGACGGAGAAGATGAAGACAGCGGGTATGCCTCTTCAGCAACAGTCAGTTCTGTGCAAACGGACAAAGCATCGGTTAATATGGCCGATAACGCCAATGACGACCTTCGTCGGCGTTTAGAGGCTCAGGAGCAGACCTCTAGAACTCAGCAAGAGGCCCTGGACAATATTCAACAAATGCTCACTCAGCTCCTCAGCAACCGGAATGATGATACCGGAAGTAATCATGACGAGGAGGGGCATCTCAGCAATGATCCGCCCAAGACGGAGAAATCTAAGGGAGGCTCTTCCCTGGATGCCGAAGTCCTTAAAGGCCTTCAAGCTCAAATTTCATCCCTGGCTCAAAAGGATGAATTGAAGAAAGTGGGGGTAGTCCGTCCCTACCCACTGGAATGGGATTCAGTGCCATATCCGCCAAAGTTCAAACCACCCACGTTGCACACGTATGATGGTAAGAGCTCGCCCAATCAGCACATCTACTATTTCCGGTCTCAGACCGGTAATGTTCTAAACAACGATGCCATCATGGCTAGGTTGTTCATCGGCACCTTGAAAGGGGTGGCATTTGACTGGTTTCGCAGTCTCCCCCCGGGCTCTATCAATTCCTGGATCGACCTGGAAACTCGGTTCCTCTCTCGCTTCTATGAAGATGACACCGAAGTGACTATGGACAAGCTCCTTTCTACCGTGCAGAGGAAAGGCGAATCTGTCCGTGAATACATTGAGCGGTTCAGAAATCTATCTCTGATGTGCCCAGCAGGGATGCCTTTACCCATGCTTTTACAAACATGCAGACATAACTTCTTGGATCAAGTAGAAGTTCGCATGGGGGCTGTCAAGGCCCATACTTGGAAGGAATTGGTCGAACAAGCCGAGATAGCCGAGAAATCGGCTAAGAAGTTCAAGCCATCCGCCCCTAGGAGCAAATGGGGCACGAACAACAAAGGGCGTAGCGATCTCCCGCAGTCTTCCCAAGCTAAAGGGAAGGAAATTATGTCCGTCGAGCTGACCGGGGACATGCAGCCAAAGGCCAAGAAAAGCGGCGTCAACAGCCAAGAGCCCAAGTTTCCTCCGAAGCAGTACTCCTTCAGAGATGACCAGGTGGTCACGATATTCCATCTGCTCCATAAAGGGAATAAGATGAAGCTGCCAGATGCTCGGCGCCCTAATGAGGTAGGGCGCACAAATGACCCTAAATACTGCCTCTACCATAGGATGATCCACCATCCTACCGACAAGTGCTATGTTCTTAAGGATAGAATTCAAGCCTTGGTCGACGCCGGAGTCCTCACACTGAAGACGGAACAGAAGAAAGTCACTGCCAATATGGTGACTCTTGAGTTCGGTACTACCCAGAAGGTCATGGTTCCTGACGGGACCTATCCAGCCCCGATGCCGCGGTTGGAAATCAAGCATCCTCCAGCCACGACTCAAAACAATAAGGGTCTCGTCCCCGTGACGTTAGAGACAGGGGAAGTTATGTGGATACACCCTGACCTCATCCAAGACGTACAGCAGACGTCGAAGGACTCTAGCAGAAAGGGCAAGTCCTGCAATGTCATCTCTGTCCTACCAGACGATGGTAATCTTACTTCGGCTTCCCTCAGCGATTCTGAAGAGGAAAAGCATGCCTGTACGGCGCAGGCAGATGCGCCTCAAAAGACGGGCACCCGGTCTGGAAAGTCATATCAAAGGCAATATGACAAGTCTACTGACGAGATACAACAGCAAACGACGTCAGTATCAATGCCGGCATCCACTCCAGTCCTGACCAAAGGGAAGGAGAAGCCTAAGGAGGTGCGATTCGACCATGTGTTGAAGAAACCGCCAGGCCAAGGGTTAGCCACGCCCTTTCGCTTTGATATATTGGCCCACTTAGCCAATATCCCGGCTCGTATCACAATACACGAGCTTCTTCGTCTCTCTAAAGAGACGAGAGAGGCACTCAGAGATGCGCTAGCCAACTCAGAGTCCTTTCTGACATGCATGCCTGAGATCCCTGGTGAAGAGATGCAGCCTTCCTGCTCAGAGTGCCGTCACGCACAGTCAAAGGTACCTGCCATTACCTTCACGGCGGAAGATATGCTTCTCAAAGACAACAAGCATGATCGACCTCTATACTATACCGGATATATCGGTTCAACCTGCATTGAAAGAGTACAAGTCGATCCGGGGTCTGCTCTCAGCATCATCCCCAAAAGGCTCCTCTACTTCCTCGGCATACCACTGTACAGGTTGTCTGCAACCACCACTACAATATATGGTTTCAACGCCGGGAGCAGCCATCCGCTTGGAAAAATTCGGCTCCGCTGCAGAATCGGAAGCCTGAAGTCAGAGGTAACGTGCTATGTCATTGATGCTGACACATCATACAACCTGCTACTAGGACGACCGTGGATCCATGCCAACTGGATCGTTCCTTCCACTCTCCATCAGTGCTTCAAGTATGTTGAGGATGATGCGACAGTACGAACTGTCTTCGCTGAAAAGCAACCCTTTAAGGGGGTGGAAAACTACTTCACTGATGCCCTCCTATATCAAGAGGCTAGTGGAACGCCGGGAGAATCATTGCCAGACGATGATGAAAGTGGCAATGAGGCAGATTCGGAATCTGAAACGGGCATGCCGGCCGTTCTAATTGGCGAGCCAATTGTAGCATGCTTTAATGATCCCCGATGTAAGATCCCTTCTGATGAGGAAGGCGAATGGATAATTAATGATAATATTTCTTTTGATTATCCTGTGAGCATCGAGTCGATTAAATCCATTATGGATGGCTCTCTTCGCATGCCCGTACATGAGCCAAGTTCGGCCACTACATCTGTGGAGGTTATAGAAGGGGCCACACTGGTGATCCCTCCGTCCAAGCAAGGACAGTCGCCGATAATCTTCGGCAGAGCCCGGCCAGGGAGATTCTCAACTACAGACTCAAGCTCGGACTCAGAAGTTCCACAGTTCTTCCATTACGCGCCATCAGCGCGCCATATTATGAAAAAGATGGGCTACAACCTGAAGCAGGGAGCGGGCCTAAACTTCGGAAAAGGAAGACGCGGCTTGATGCGTAACTCCGTCCCAAGAGGAAAACCTGCAAATTACTATGATAGTACACGCAGGGGGTTAGGGTATGTTACACCCACATCATCAACAACAGTTCAGGTCAAAGGCGACGGATCGATCCCATCACAGTCGACCTCATCCTCCGAATGGGACTCTGATGTCAGCATAGGAGGAATATTCGAAAGCCTCATGACTTCAAGCAGTCAGTTGGAACCCGCAGAGGTTGCCAATGAGGAATCATGGGCCCAGCAATTAAGTCTCCAATGGGAAAAGCGGTTTGAGCTGCGCGAGCCGCCTACCGAAGACAAGGCGATCCAGGTCAACTTGGGAAGTCAAGATCACCCCAAGCCTATTTTCATAAGTGAAAGCTTATCACTCATCGAAAAGGAAGAATTGATAATGCTCGTGAAAGAGTATATAGATGTCTTCGCCTGGAGCTATGAAGACATGCCCGGAATTGATCCACAGGTCGCTATGCACCGTCTAAACATCAAGCCCGACGTTAAGCCAGTCAAGCAGCAACAACGTCGGTTCCGCCCAAACATCATGGAGGCTATTGAAGCCGAAGTTCATAAGCTCATTGCTTGTGGCTTCATCCGGGAGGAACAACATCCAGATTGGGTGGCTAACATAGTCCCCGTCCTCAAGAAAAATGGGAAAATACGAATCTGCATCGACTACCGTGATCTCAATACGGCCTGTCCCAAAGATGAATTCCCACTGTCGATCACCGATGTCATGATCGACAACACATGCGGGTTCGAGAGGATGTCTTTTATGGACGGCTTCTCAGGGTACAACCAGATCAAGATGTATCCTGATGACGAGAAGCATACTTCTTTCCGGACGCCATTGGGGGTATACTGCTACACTGTAATGCCTTTCGGATTGAAGAACGCCGGAGCAACCTACCAGCGGGCAATGAGCATGATCTTTCGCGACCATCTCCGAAAGACGGTGGAATGCTATGTTGACGACATTGCCGTCAAAAGCCGCAGCAAAGATGAACATCTTCACGATCTGAGGACGATGTTCAATATAATGCGGGCTCATCAGTTGAAAATGAACCCGACAAAATCCTTTTTAGGAGTATCCAGCGGCAAATTCCTCGGGTTCATAATCACATCAAAAGGGATCCATCTGGACCCAGACAAAGTCAAAGCCATACAGGACATGCATCCACCGAGGAACCTCAAAGAGCTCCGAGGTTTGCAAGGCAGATTAGCCTACATCAGAAGATTCATAGCAAATCTTTCGGGCCGTTGCCAGCCCTTTACCCATCTCATGAAAAAGGGTACTGCCTTCATATGGGACCAAGCCTGTCAAGAAGCTTATGAAGACATTAAGAGGTATCTTACAAAACCTCCGGTCTTAGTGGCCCCTACATCAGGGAAACCATTCCTGCTTTATGTAAAAGCCCTGGATTATTCCCTCGGCGCCCTCCTCGCTCAGAAGGACGACAATGGCCATGAGCAGGCCATTTATTATCTGAGCAGGACTCTCATAGGAGCGGAATCTCGCTACAATCCTGTTGAGAAAGAGTGTTTAGCACTCGTCTTTGCCGTTCAGAAGACACGGCATTATTTGGTTGGCCAGACCATACATGTCATCTCCAGGGTGAATCCTTTACGTCTTCTTATGACGAAGCCAGGGTCACTAAATTCAAGATTGGCTAAATGGGCACTTCTGCTGTCTCAATACGACATGACCTTTATTCCTCAGAAGGCGGTCAAAGGCCAAGCCCTTGCAGAATTCTTGGCTGCGCATCCAGTTCCGGAGCATTCAAAACTCCACGAAGACATCCCTGATGAAGTCTTCGAGTCCAACGCAACTTCAGTAGAGGAAGTATGGCAGATGTTCTTCGACGGAGCATCACGGATGGGCCCTAAAGGAAAGATTATTGCCGGAGTGGGGGTTGTGTTCATCTCCCCACAGGATCATATCCTTCCCAGAGCGTTCTCCTTGACAGAATCATGCTCTAATAATGTAGCGGAATACAATGCCCTGCTCATTGGCCTCCAGCTCGCCCATGGAATGGGGGTACGCTACCTTGAAGCTTATGGCGATTCAAAGCTGATCATAAATCAGGTTAAAGGCGAATACGAGGTCCGCCATGAAGACTTGGTGCCTTATTATCATACAGCCATCGAATTGGCTAACTTATTTGAAGGCTTCTACATCGGGCATGTGTCCCGATCTCAAAATACCAAGGCGGATGCTCTCGCTGCATTAGCGACAACGCTAGCCTTACCGGCCGACACCGAGTATCACCTCACAGTCGCAACCCGACATCTTGTATGCTCCAAGCACATACTAAAGACCCAAGAAGTCTATAATGTCTCCATGGATCTTGAGCCGAGGGATTGGCGCTTCCCTTTCATTGACTATGCTCTACACGGTCTGCTTCCAGACGATCCCAAAGAAGCAGCGTCCATCAGACGAAGGTCGCTTCGTTTCTACTATGATCCCACTTTGAAGACACTCTATCGTCGTTCATATGACGGTGTCCTCCTCCGCTGTCTCTCTCATTCAGAGGCACAGGAAGTGCTTAAAGAAGCACATGATGGTATTTGCGGAGCTCACCAGCCGGGTCCAAAGCTTAAAGACAGGCTGCACAGACTTGGGTACTACTGGCCGACCATGATGGCCGATGCCACCCAATATGCACGAAGGTGTAAGGCGTGCCAGGTCCACGCAGACTTCATACACCAACCTTCGGAGTTGCTCCACCCTACTGCTGCTTCATGGCCATTTGAAGCATGGGGAATCGATGTCGTAGGGCCAATCAGTCCCTCTTCGGCAAGAGGTCACCGGTTTATCCTGGCAATAACCGATTACTTCTCAAAATGGGCAGAGGCCACACCGTTGGCCGAAGTTAAAACCCCAATCTGGTTAGCTTCATCAAACACCATGTCATCCATTGATTTGGTGTCCCCAGGCGGATCATCCACGACAATGGTCCTCAATTCGTAAGCCAAGGATTCTATCGGTTCTGCGATAAATACCGAATTCAGAATATGGCTTCAACAGCTTACAATCCTGCCGCCAATGGTTTAGCAGAAGCATTCAACAAGACAATCATCAAGCTGCTCAAGAAGTTTGTCTCTTCGAACAAGCGAGATTGGGACGAAAAGCTCGGTGAATGCCTTTGGGCCTACCGGACTACGGTTCGGACACCGACAGGCAATACGCCTTTCTCCCTGGTATATGGGTGCGAAGCGGTCATCCCACTAGAAATCCAGATGCCATCATTACGGGTAGCCTTGACTACTAGGATGACATCAGAAGACAATGATCGCCTGCGTCTTCAAGAGCTCGAAGCCCTAGACGAGAAGCGGCTGCAAGCTCAGCAACACATCGAGCTATATCAGGCCCGGATGTCAAAAGCCTTCAATAAGAAGGTCAAGCAGAGAGTCTTCCACAAAGGAGACCTAGTCTTAGCCGTCAGACGACCGATGATTATGACGCACAAGACCAAAGGCAAATTTCAGCCTAAATGGGAAGGACCGTTTGTAATAGAGACAGTCTATTCAAACGGAGCATACCGCCTTACAACTGCAGATGGCGACCTCCTCATGATGCCGATCAATGGCAAATTCTTAAAGAAGTATTATCCTTAAATCAAGGATCTTGCTCTCGATCAAGTTAACATTACACCTCTGATCGAGATCCGCGCGTCAGGAATGCGCACAAAGAGAGCCTCTCTCTTTCTCCAAGCATGTCAAACCTATTGATAGCTGGGGGTTTGCTTAAAATCCCAAGGGACCTGCTCCCACTTGATTCCCTCTCCAAAATCACCTACCAATTCTCATCCATAGAATGGTAGGACCACATATATTCCGCTGTTACGTTAACATTAAACCTATGACAGCAATCCCCTCGTTTCTCTCCGAGAAAATGAGACCTCCAAAATCACTTACCAATTCTCATCCATAGAATGGTAGGCCCACATATATTTCGCTGTTACGTTAACACTAAACCTATGACAGCGATTCCCTCGTTTCTCCCCGTGAAAACGAGACTATTCCCAAACTCCATTGCTATTGAGCTTAGTGGCGTCTTAATCGGTTATGTCATTGCGACCTCTGAACCAGTAGACAGCTAAGTCTCGATCCCGAGCCCTGTTGACATTTACAAAAGACAGGTCTCGATACTCGTTGACATTTACAAAAGACGAGTATCACCTATTGATTGAAGCTTGGTGGCTTCTCAACCAGTTACGTCATTGCGACCTCTGAACTGGCAGATAGCCAAGCCTCATCTACCATTGAGCTTAGTGGCGTCTCAATTGGTTACGTCATTGCGACCTCTGAACCAGTAGACAGCTAAGTCTCGATCCCGAGCCCTGTTGACATTTACAAAAGACAGGTCTCGATACTCGTTGACATTTACAAAAGACGAGTATCACCTATTGATTGAAGCTTGGTGGCTTCTCAACCAGTTACGTCATTGCGACCTCTGAACTGGCAGATAGCCAAGCCTCATCTACCATTGAGCTTAGTGGCGTCTCAATTGGTTACGTCATTGCAACCTCTGAACCAGTAGACAGCTAAGTCTCGATCCCGAGCCCTGTTGACATTTACAAAAGACAGGTCTCGATACTCGTTGACATTTACAAAAGACGAGTATCACCTATTGATTGAAGCTTGGTGGCTTCTCAACCAGTTACGTCATTGCGACCTCTGAACTGGCAGATAGCCAAGTTTCATCTACCATTGAGCTTAGCGGCGTCTCAATTGGTTATGTCACGGCGACCTCTGAACCAGCAGACAGCTAAGTCTCAATCTCGATGCTTGCTGACATTTACAAAAGGCAAGTATCTCCCCTTTTAGCCCCGCAAAGGGCTGACTTCGAGACTGGCAACATCTCAATTGGTTATGTCATTGCGACCTCTGAACCAACAGACAGCCATGCCTCGTTATCCAAACAAACAACAGACGACAAAAGAAAAATCTTTCTATTAATCCAGAAGGAGGGGATACATGGAGGAGCCTATAGGCGTACATGATAAGATCGGATTCGATCTCCGAGCGAAGCTAGCCGCGTCCTCCTGTCATCTTCAGCCTGGGCCAGCGCCTGTGATCTTAGCTCCGCCGCATCGAAGTCCACCGCCTGAGCCAGACGAGCCTCGGTCTCCGCCAAAGTCGCTCTCTGTGATGACTTCCGCTCCGCCAGTTCCTCACTTCGAGCCCTGAGCTGCTTAAGCCGCGCAGACTCTTCATGACGCATCTGTGTAGCCTTCGACAAGAGGAGATTTGCCTTTCGGATCATCTCTTCAGCCCTCTTAATCTTATCTTCAGCGTCAAGAAGAGCACTGTTGGAAGCATCAATTGCACTCCCAACCTCTGCTTCCTCTGCCTCCAAGGACCTCAAGTCAGAGGAGATAGCCTCAACAGCCTCTTGAGCAGCGAGCTGAGCCTCGCGCTTCTGGGCGACAAGACGTGCGAGCCGTTCATCAGCCAAAGACGCTGCGTCGGAACGATGGAAATGGCGCCATTCCTCCACGTCCTTCTCAAGGTCATCCACCAGGAGCTCCAGAGCAGTAGCTTGATGGTACCCCTCAAAGTCCCGAATACACTCAATGCCACGGGAGAGAACCATCTTCAGCTTCGAAAATGGCACAGGCGAGCCCTTCAAGACTAGACCGATAGTCTGCTCCAAACTGTTATAGAAGCTGTCGACCAGATTACCGATAAAGTCATTCTCAGCTTCATCAACCCTTGAGACAACCTCGGAGCAATCTATCAACCTAGTCGACACCACCGCGGAAGAAGAAGCGGGAACATCGACAGCAGCAGGACAAGCCAAAGGTGACCTCGGCGGAGTCCTCAGCGACACAAGCACGCCAGCCACCGCGGAGGTAGGACTGGCCACCACCTCCTGAGCAGCAGGCTCAACTACCAGCGTCGGGGAGGTAGGGCTCACAATCACCCTCAGTGCCGTATTCGGCAAAACAGTCTGCACCTCACTCATTGATGTGACTGGAAGTGAGGGTACCTCCGGGACTGCCGCCTCTTCGACCTCAAGGCCCTCCGCTGGTTTGGGCTGATAAAAAGGCAGGTCGCCATACAGCGTGTCTAACACAGCAGCGTCTGCCCCGGTCGAAGCGCTCATATCACCCTTTGACCCTTCAGGAAGACCCTCCGCTTCTTTCGAAGCTGATGCACCTTGGGGACGAATGCCTGTAACAAAACCAAGGTCAAAAAGGAGACGCAACAAATAGGCGAGGACCAAGAGACCTTAGTCTTACCGAAGGCCGATGTCACCTCGTCAGCCGCATCAGAATCCAGGGGTCCCATCGGAAAGTTCTTACCAGACTCAACGCGGATGGCCGGCCCACTCGCCGATTCCTCCGCAGACCACCCGGCAGAGCTGGATGCCATAGGACTTCCTCTAGAAGTCCCAGCGCCCGAAGGGCCAATACCGGCCGCATGACCTCCAGACTCCTCCGAGCGAGCAAAGGAACCAGCTGCACTTCTATAAGTGAACAGGGGATCGTAGTGTTCCCCTTGCTCTCCAACTGCCTCAGCTCCTGCAACAAAAAGCAAATGATGAGTTATTCAAAGTGCGCTGAAGGCATATTAGATGGGGGCCAATCTTACCAGTAGTCGGTTCAGCAACCGACGGCTCAGCCACTAATGGAGCAGCAGAAGGAAGCACAGTAGAGGGTTCGCCCTCTACCACAATTGTAGGAGCATGGCGACGGGGCCTCTTCGCCGACGACTTCCTACGGGATCCACTCCCACGCTTCCTTTTGAAGTGGACCTCAGAGTCCTCTTCCTCCACTTCTTCCACATGCTGTGGGGGAGCTGCCCCCACTACACCAGAGCCGGCTTCACGAGCACCAGCTTCGGGGGCATCGGGCCTTGTCTCTGCCTCGAAGCGCGGGCTCTCTGCATCAGAAGCCTCGCTATCATCCACAGCGATGAACTCCTCTATGCCAGGGACACGGACTCGCTTGCCCTCCATCTTATCAGAAGCCTTCTGCCTCAGCCGATGGGAAATCAACTTCACACCTGAACTATTGACTTTGAATCCAGGAGGCGTGGAATTCGAAGCTGCATACCATTGGCAGAAACACAGGGTCGTCCATAGGCCGGGATCCCTCAACGGCGTGCGTAGCCACGCTCCAGTGTCATCCGCGGTAAAGAACCGCCAAGCACGAGCCCCATCAATGAGGCTCCCCATGAAAGCCAGGTCCGGATTCGGGTTGCCCACATACAACTGGTCATACCCAAATTGGCGGGCGAACCGGCTCGGGATGTAGGGCTCCATGTAGCAGGTATCCCCACTCCGGTACAGCAGATGCGAGGGCCGGATACAGACCAGCCACTCGAAAACACCCCGACTCATGGGGGACCGACCTGATTCCACATCATGGAATTCCTCGTTGTATCCTGCACCCCGCAGGCGAGGAGAGCAACGGAACAGGCTATAAGCGTCATAGCGACGCACTAACTTACGGGCCTCGGCCACATAAGTTTTCTGCCATAGACAGCCTTCAAAACGACGGAGAAGCGCCGTTTGAACACCCTGAGGTGGGTCTTCCCCAGCTCCAATCAAACTGGGGCAGTGCAAGGCGAACCACGCCATCAAGTAGGTGTACGGTAAACCTACCCTAGGATTGGGCCCGTCACGAGGCAAGACGGCGCCCTTCCCTCGCCTTGACACCATTGGCCTGCAGAAAGCCTCCGTCAGTACACGAAGGCCCCTCTGAATACAACATACCATGGCCGGGAGAAGACCCAGACGGTGGCCATGGACCAAGCGGACGGCAGGCAGCAGCACATTTGGGTGAACAATGTCACCCGAAGAAGAAGGCACGACACACTTCTTTAACCAGATGGTTAAGAAGCCAGCCAGCAACGCCTTGCGAGACATAGGCCGACAGGCCTGATGGTGAAAGCTCCGAAGAACATCACCCTTCTCGAAAGGACCGTCATCTTCTGTCACGACGATGTCCTTTTCAGCACGCACCTCCATCCTCGCCAAGATGTCTTCTTCAGCAACTCCGCAATGAGCTGCCTCCGGCACACTAGTCATGTCCGGGAACAAGTAGTTCCCCCAGCTCTTCAAGCTCTTCGAGCTACCTTTGCCACCGGTGTGGATGCTGGAGCAGATGTGCAAATGGCACACCAATTCCCGATATGTCTCGAGCAGAGCAGGCTCCTGTTTCCCCAGAATAGCCAGCTCCGCCTCACAAGGAAAATACTCTTCATATGGAAGAGACCCGAAGGGCAAAGCCGAGATCTCTCGCATCTCATGCAGGGCCATGCCCAACTCACCAACTGGGGTGAAGAAAGTCCCTGAAGCCGGGCAGTACAACTCAAGGATGGCGTAGAAGCACGCCACCTTCATCTCAATGCCGTAGCAGGTCGCCCTGACGGCCTCATAGAGGTTCAACCTCTCTAATTCCCCCTCAAAATGATTGAGGATATAATTGGTCAACTCCGCCCACCATGACCTAGGAGGGTGGACCCAACCAGGAGCCCTGAAATCTGTGGCGGGGTAGTTCCCGTCAACTTCGCAGAACTGAGTGCCAAAGGTCGGCGCCGCAGCTGGATTCTCTCCTACTGGAAGGTCCCTCGCCACCTTCCCAGGGTATAGCCCTATTATGCTACGAGGATAGCCCGCCCCCGAATAGCCGGTCTGGAATGTCAACCTCCCGACACTTACAGATTCAGCATTTAGGCTCACGCCCCACGCCATCTTCCGAGCCTGAGTCACGCTCGCGAAGGAAGACAAAGCGAAATGCCGCTTAGTAGACGGGAGATAGAATCTCTCGCCATCCAACTGGAAGATCCACTGGCCTTCGCCGGCTTGCAGCTGGCGATCGGGATCAGGAGCGGCATCCCCGAACATGAAGTCAGGCTTTTTGTA
Organism: Agave tequilana; assembly: GCA_038442645.1. Taxonomy (NCBI): domain Eukaryota; kingdom Viridiplantae; phylum Streptophyta; class Magnoliopsida; order Asparagales; family Asparagaceae; genus Agave; species Agave tequilana. The sequence continues at coordinate 454,672 of JAVJIF010000094.1, forward strand.
AGCCTGACGGCCGATATCTTCAAACGGAGCTGTAGTCAAAATGCTCCGCATGGCCTGCGGGCCACCGCTCTGAATGAGCGTATCCCGTACAAGGGGGCTCGGCTCACTGAACAAGGAAGCCTGCCCAAGGAACTGCAAGCTGAGGCTCCCTGCTCGACTGGTTACGCCAAATAGACTGTTCTGGAGGCCGGAGGCGTAATGAACTGCAAAAAACAAAAAAGAAAATGAACTATGATTAGTTCACCAATCAAATCGACGCGAAGACACAAAAATTCGCTAAGGCATAGCCTCGCCCAGTAAGCAGGGACAGTGGGGATAATAGCTTTGATAAAAAGCTTCGCTTCACAGATAAGACTGCATCTTTGCAGGAAGTGGCATGGCCCTAAGGGCTGGCGTCATCAAAAGGACGATAGGGATAACAGTCACCCTTCGTGGCCACGACTGAAGGCACGCGACCCATATCCTGTTCCTCAACAGGATGATGATTGCCCAAGCAATGGCTTCCTATGGAAGCCCAAGAGAAGAACTGTTCAGTTCTTACTTCCCTGGTGCAAGCAAAATAGGGAAGTTAAGGGAAACGAGTTCCCTGATAAGGACAGATCATATTCGATCGTCCTAATAGCCGAGTATCGACTCCAAAAGATGAAGACCGCTCTCTAATCAGATTGGAGAGTCTCTTACCAGCGATCGATCGCTCAATGAACGGAGGAGGAGGGCCCTCCGCTGCAGAAGTCGCTGCTTCCTTTCCCGCTCGTCTCTTGGGCGCCATTGAAGGATTACAGGAGTTTTTGAACTCCAGAAGAAAAGGAAGAAGAAGAAGAGTTAAGTACTCTGGAAAATTCAAAGAGAAATGATGATTTTCTCTCAGCCCGATCGGGCTTTTATAGGCCAATCAGCGCCTAAATCAAGGCCTCGAAAAAAGGGCACATGCCGCCGTTTCAAATTAATTCAAAACAGTGCCCGAAGCGCCTGAGACGCTTTCCCAAAAGCGACGGTTCAATCCCACTAAGGGGTTAACTCCGCACAAGAGCAAAGTGCGGACTTCGCGCAATCCTTCAAGGACTTAACCGAAAGGTTTGAATTAGCCCTCTAAAGAGGCGCTGATATGACAGCCTCGCAAAGATCATTCAAAGGAAGGGCTACGTCCTTAGCCCGGGCGCAGTTTAGCCCAGCAATGGCCAAACTCTCAGTGAAGCAAGCAAAAATCAGATGATCAGACGATGAACTTTCATTGATTCAAAAGTAAGGGTACATTGATATTACATCAAAGTTGTGTTTCATACAAACACATTCAGTTGCCCAACAAGATCATTTGAGGCATACAAGCGGTTTTATCTGCTTCCAGACCAGATCAACTGGACACGAAAGGCCTTCCTCCTGCACAAGGCTGTAACCAGTTCTGCCACCGGGACACGGTCATTTTTCTCCACAAAATGGCGGGTCTTATCAGGCCATTTTTTTTTGAAGCCTGGCAATAAAAGCTTATCGCCGCCAACACGTCAGATCACCTATAATGGGAACTAGTTTTGATGCTAGTAATCTGACGGGTGTGAGGCCCACTCCCCTGAAGTGGATCGTCCCCGACGAAGGCCACCAAAGTTGAAAGTCGGCAACCAGCCTCACCTCAGATCGAATCATCTCGGATAAGAGGCTGCCAACAGCCTCTGGGACGCGCACCCGCTGCCCCGAATTGTTCCTCCTGCTTAAAAGTAAAGCTTCAACCGGGGAAGCATAAGGCAATTTTATGGCTTCTTCCATCAAGTCACCAGACTGGCAAGCATAGCTCACTGCAAGGCAAATTGGAGCAGGTTAGCAGTCAAGCACAGAAAGAGCTGCAAAAATATTAGGTCAGATTCTTCAGCGGCAAAGTAATCCGACTTCAGTCAAAGCAGAGGACAAGCCTCGCCTGCACGGCAACCAGGGGCTGGCTCAGCAAACGCCAAGTCCTAGCCTCGCCTATACGGCAAAGTCAGACTGATCTTGTGAAGAACAGTCTCAACCTCACCAATATGGCAAGACTGGCTCAACTATTGAAGAAGCCAAGTCCCAAGTCCTGCCTGCGCAGCAGACTTAACAAGCAATGATCTTTCACTGATCAAACCAAGATGATAGCTCCACAGAAAGCTATGATGAGATCCTTCTCTGCAGCAGCCAATTGCAAGATGAAGAGCAAGGGAAGCCAATCCCTAAAGCGAGCTGCCAAAGCTAAATCAAGGGAAATGAGTTCCTTAACAAGCAGTGAAGTCTTCGAATGATCAAGACTTACTGGTCCTTGGCCGGTTAGACAACCAGAGTGGGCTTTCCCACTAATTCAGAGATCTGAGTATATCTCTCAACCAAGAGAAGAGAAGAAGAAAGGCAAGGCACTTCTCTTCAGAGGACCTCAAGTGTCCTATTTATAGGCCCCATGGCCTGAGCGCAACCACATCAAAGCGTGGAGGCACGAGCGCATTGAAGGCATTCATCACGCCTTGATTACAGGGACGGTTTCCATTGGAACCGTACAAGGAGAAAACGTCTCCCTCATAAAAGGCACTCATGGCGCCTTGAATAAAGGGAATATCCTCCCTTGGAAACGTGCAAATCGGAGAACATCTCTCTCGATTGGCGCGAAAGAAGGAATGATCCTCCTCGTAACCAGCCCATGGCAGTTGGTCTCGGAAAAGCAAGGAGAGTTCCTCAGCGAACTTATCCAGACGCGGAGCTACCCGCACGCAAACGCGAAGCGACTTGCGGATCTGCACAATTCTTCGGCGAATTCATCCCAAAGCAGGATTGGAAGCGAAGCTGAATTCAATCATCATGGCGATGTTCATACTACATCCGCCATCACAGCAGTTCAAAGTGTTTCGAAGTCTGGGCTATTGCAGACTTTCGAAAACTTTGAAGGGGGTCTTGTTGACACTTAAAAAAGACAAGATTCTCATTGGTCCGAACGATGTCTAAACTTGTTGACATTTACAAAAGACAAGGGACAGACGAGCTGAAGACCAGTTTTCACCCAACTCCAAGGGACAAAGAAGCGGTTTGGACTCCACTGATCCAGCAAGCAGAACAGTGAACCCGGATTGTTTCTAAACAGACCTCAGCAGGTCTAAGATGCTAGCATTTAGCATTACATTAGCCCAAGGAGATAGCCTCGCTTGAGAGGCTAGCATCATCCAGAGCATCGCCAGGAAGCTAACTGACAGCTTCGCCGAAAAGCCTCTTTTCGGACTTCGCTAGGAATTGCCTCTAGCTCCGCTATGAGCTTCAAAGCGGGCAGCTCCGCTATCAGCCTGTTATGATCAACCTTTGACCAATCAAATCTCCTGATGAGATCGGATTCAAGCAAATCAAATCCAATCAGGATTCAAATATGGCAGGTGATTGCCGCAATCTCTTGACTCTCTTGAAACGAGTAAGAGGATCAAGGAGAATCTCCCAATAATATGGAAAGGATCAAAATAGATCAACCGACTTGCCATTTTCTAGCTCCGCGGAAGCTATTCTAGCCTCGCAGCAAGGCTACTTTCCAGATTCAAACAGATTCGGTTCAATCTGTTTCCATATCTTCAAGGGACGATTATACCCTTGCTCTCCCTATAAATAGCCCGCCAGGGGTACAAGGAGACAGGCGCGCATGCATACGGGAGGACTCCACAAGCAGAGGCTTCTTCATAACGCACCGTGCGCTCTTGAATTCAGAGACCTTTTAGAGAATTGCTTTCTCTAATCAGGGTGTTGATACCCTAACATCGTCCTTCTTCTCTAGGAATCTCCGGAACCAGGCGAGAAGGAATTCCTTATTGAAGGCGATTTTGAGAAGCAGCAAGAGGGTTCTACCAACCCTCTATTCTCTGATTCCCCGAACCAGGCGAGAAGGGAATCTCATCGCTCGCATCGTCAAAGGGACAAAGTGGTCGCGCGCTGACCAGACTCCTATCGGCACACTTCTCCAGAATCTCTGAGGAGATCTACTTGTAATCTTTTAAGAATACTTGTAATTTAGCTCCTCAAACTCTTTTATTTGTAAGTTTTCCCCTTTTGCAAATCAATGGAAAACAATAGTCTAGAGCCCTTCACTGAAAATTCGGCTACACTCTTGTGTTATACTTGGTGAGTTTTGCATAATAATTTTTAATTTGCTTAAATAGTTTTAATTCCGCATTATTCATCTTTAGATTAGCTAGTCACCTATTCACTCCCCTCTAGGTGACCTACAAAAACATCATATCTAGAAAAGAGTATAGAAATCTTGCAAGAGTCCGCACAACAATTTCAAAAATCTTCTGCCCAGTCTATCGATAGGTTGAAAACATAATTGAGTCAATTGGTCAACATTTATAGGAATGAGGAAACTCTCTCTTATCAACCTTTGACCAATCCAGATATCTCTATCTCTATCGATTTGATCCATGACTATTGACGTTTAGGAAACCAAGATTCCTACACTCCCTTTCTATAACATCCACTTGTAGAAACATCATATCTAAAAAAGAGTATAGAAATCTTGTAGGAGTCCGCACTACAATTTTAAAAATCTTCTGCTCAGTCTATCAATTGGTTAGAAGCACAATTGAGTCAATTGGTCAACATTTATAGGAATGAGAGAACTCTCTCATATCAACCTTTGACCAATTCAGATATCTTTGATTCTATTGATTTGACCAAGGACTCCTATTATTTTTGAAACCAAGATTCAATTTCAGCATACCTATTTGAACTTGACCGAACTTCAAATTTTGAAAATCCTATTGACATGTTGGCAAGTTATCCTTTTCCTGAAATTAAACTTGAGCATGAATATGAACTTGAACCTCAACTTGGTAATTCAATTTCACTTCTTGATTCAATAATGACTGAGGTGTTTTTACCTGATTCCAGGCCTTTTCCTGAGTCAATATTGGATCTTGTGCAAGTCCATCATGAAATTGAATCACCAATCCTATATGATCATCATATTGACCTTGACCAATTTCATACTTTTGAACGTCCCATTGACAAATTGGCAAGTTCTCATTTTTATAAAATTGAACTTAGACAAGAATGTGACTTCAATCCTCAAATTTGTGATCCAGTTCAAATTCCTGAATTAATATTGACTCCTATTTTGTTACCCAATTTGGGAAACATTTTAGAGTCAGTTTTGATTCCCACACCTATCATTCTTGAACTTGAAACACCAATCTTACAAAGTCATGTTCCGTTGTGGGGAAATGAATGTGGATCAGAATTTTGACTTCTTGATTTGGACCTTATTCCTGAACCAATTTTGACTCCTGAACCATTTCTTGACTTAAGTCAAATTCCTGAGTCGGTATTAGTTCATGTACTTTTTGAGCCTAAATCTATCATTCCATCTTTTTATACTCTATTTTGGGACAGAGGTGTTGATAAAATTGATTCTGAAATTATTTTAAAAATTTGAAAATTAGATGGGTACAATTCTTAATAAAAATAATAAATGCATACATCATTATAGTGGGTTGTATTATAGAGTTCTCTAGTGGGTTCCTCTGAACTTCACACAAATTGGATTGGGCCGCATTTCGTGGACCAATCAGACCACCACCGGAACCACCACCTTGAGGTAATTTTTCCTTCCCTCTCTATTTGTTTCATGCATACATACATTCACGATGCATTGAGGATAATGCATGAGATAAGTGTGGGGGAGCATTTACTAACATAGAGTTTTTTAGTGTAGGATTTTTCTCTTTCTTTAAAAAACTTTTTGAAATAAGAGACAAAGTTTTAATCTATTGTTAAGAAAATTAAGATGATTTTAGAAATTAAGGAAGTCTTAATTATGACATCTTAAACCTAATCGAAATAATGGATCTTATTTAAGATTATAGGCTAAGTAAGATAGATTGGGGAGATAATTTTATCTTGAATTTTTTGCCTTAGATAAGTATGCACTTCACACAAACACAATTTTTGGGATGAAAACAAAGACCTAAAATGCCATAAAGCAGAAATTAAATAAAAAGAAAAATATATATATGAAGAAAAAATCACTCGTTAAGATGGATAACTATACCTCAAGAAGCATGATTATTCACGCCTAAAGGTGGTCATAAGAAACAGATAATCTCTCTTAGTTTTGTGGCCTTGTTTACTCGAGTTCTTAAACCCGAGGGATATTTTATCATCTGGTGCCCTAAGACCATCTGGTCTGGGAGTCATCGGTTTTAGGCTCACTACCCGGGTGAACTAGAAAGCCTAAAAAAACTAAGAGAAAAAAAAGAAAAATATATATATATATAAATGGCTTGGTGGTTAGAGTTGAAATCCAAGAAATCTTCACTATCACAAAGTGCATATTATCTAGGTTTTTTGAAGGATAAAATATTCAATCCAATTTTGAATTCCTACCTTAATTGAAGACAAGATCTTGCATATCGACTAAATTTAAGAAAGAATAATTTTTGGTGAACTTATGACCTTAGATCGCTTATATTTTTGAAAAAAAATTTCGTAAACTTGTCTCTCTTTCAAAATGCATTTTCAAAATACTAGCATTTGTCTTCTTTCTTTATGGATTTTGTGGGTGCAATCTGCTAAAAACCCTCATGAGACAAAATTCCTCCTCTAGGGGAAACCCAGAGGTTTAACGGCTTGTTGCACATGCTTAGTGCAATCGCGTCACCTGCGAAAGTGGTCTAACAACATTTGTAGTATAGTTTTTTTTTCTTGTTTTGCTCGGGATGAGCAAAAAGATAAGCGTGGGGGTGTGATTAGTTTATAGTTCTGCATTATTATAGCGCATTTTCATACTGATTTATGAATAAAATATCAGTCTAAACCATGTTTTGGTCTCTCTTGCAGATAATCAAGACAAGAGGGCAAAAGGATAATAAGAGTTTAATTAAACCCATTTTCAGGTAATTAAATCCGCATTTCTTAGAGGCTAAGAAAGGGAGTTTTTAGAAGATGTATTGAATCTAGACCCTTGCGGGTGTCTGATGCAAATATGGACAAAAGTAACCGAATCTGAGCATATCTAGAAGGTCCCCGAAGCGACGCGAACCCACGGACAAAAATCAAGGACCTAAGTCCCTTGTATTGCCACGAAAATGCGGCAAGGCCCATTTCCGAGGCAAGATGGTGGGCCCACGCGTCGATTTTTTACGCGTGGCCTCATCTCGTCTTCTGGAACCTCCTTTCGCCTATAAATACCCCTGCAGGGACCCGAAACGAAAGCATATTTAAATTGGCTAGGTTTTCTCTCTTTGGTGTAGTGTTCTTCTTTTCTTTTGTATTTTTATTTCGTTTTTAGATCATATATTAGGGCTGAGAGATTCAGAGAGAGCAAGAGAGAGATTGATATAATAGATGGTGACAATCTATGTAAATGTGTCTTTTTTCTTGTCCATTGTAATCTTCTCCATCTTTTAAATGATGCTTAGCTAATTTTTCTTCTCATGGCCATCTAACCACTAACCACTAACCATCTAACCACTTACTTGTTAATTTACATGAATCTAATAGCCTCTACAAGGCCTTGCTCTTGCAAGAGCCATTGATTGCTCATGATGATGGATTCTATCATTCTAACATTTCTAACATCTAACCCACTAACTTGCTAACTTGCAATGTCTTCTTTATTTCATGCTCACCTCTAACCGGTTTTGATGATTTAATAGTAGCTTGCAACTTGTTGTGCGGTATGGATGTGTTGTTTGAATGTAGAAGAATATTCTTATAAGCCATGCTTTGTATCGTCTCTTGAAGCCAAGGATTAGTGATGGCCAATTATCCATGTGAGGCAACTATCACTAAGATAGCATGGTTAGTGGAGCAATTAGTAGTTAGTAGCCATGAGTTTTCTTTCATAGTTTTATTCTTTCTTTTTACTTTGTTTTGAAACCAATTTCCTAAATCTTTTTATCACTCTCTTATCGATGTTTTCACCAACTTCTTAGTTCACCTTTGTTTCATCTTCTTTTTATTTTTAAAACCATTTCTCTTTTAGTTTTACATCGTCGATTTCATCGCCTTCTTCACCTATCCCTTCTGAATTTCTTTTTTTTTCTTTTTTTCTCATTCTTTAACAAAGAAGAATTGTTAACATAACACGTGAATAAGAACTGTTAATGCTTCTATTGCTCCCGTCCCTGTGGATTCGACCCGTTGAGCCAATGCTATAACGGAAGTATCGAGGAAACATTAGGACATATACATTTTCACTGATTTCATAAAATACACATTTTAAAATGTTGGTATCGCCCCGATCAGTACTCTTTCCTTGATGCATACGTGCACATACACATGTGTACATGTATATTTTGACATGTGCATGAATATTTCATGTTCCATGCAATTTTAGAATTTTTCTGTAATTTTTAGAATTTATTTGGGCATTTTAGAAATTTTCTGTATATTTATAAGATTTTCTTGTATTGTAGAAATTATCTGTATATTTTTAGGAATTTTTTTGTATTTATAGAATTTTTTATGTATTCTAGGAATTTTCTGTGTATTTAGAAATTTCCAATGTATTTTCAGAATTTCCTGTAATTTTTTGGAATTAAAGTGTATTTTCTGCAATTATCTATATTTTTGGCAATTAGGACTAACAGTGGTGCTGATTGCAGATAAAGACCCTCGGGATAAACTTTCCTTGGGGATCGTAGTCCTAGGAGACTCCTCCTAGTTATCCAAGGGCAACAGGCCAGTGCCATCGCCACTACAATTAGGGTTTCATGGTAGCCAGATAGGGGGTTCTATGCCTCGGATGCTCTATCTGTTCTAAAATATTATCCGAGAGACCACTTTACAGGTCACCCATTACTTTCGGGTTTCGTTGTGACTGGGGGGCAGAGGGTACCTAGCTCAAGAGCATAATATGGAGCTTGTGATTGTGTTTGCGATTATTATATTATTTATTGCTTATGTGTTGCTAACATCTTCTGCATGTATGTATACTGCCTTCGGCACAGCCTCCAGACTTAACTAACCTCTTTGATGTTTTTAACAGCTTAATTCCGTTTTAACGGATTAATTCCATTTAAATCGCTATCGCTTGGTAAGCGGGACCAAACGTTCAGCGCTTTATTCACTAGACTTGCTAAGGCGGAACTCTATCGGATTTTAGACTCGCATATTAAGACTAAGTCATTCCAGAGTTTCACTAGGTGCTTTGGTGGCTAAATTGTAACACCCCGTTCCTGAAATACGTACTTAGTTGCGTATTCAGATTTCTCGATCGTATTTTGTGATTTACTTCCGTATTTGTTTTGTATTATGAATTCTTTTGTCTCGGATTTGGATTCGTGGATTCGGAGTCAACCTTAGTTTGAACCGAAGGCCCGATCCCAGAGTATTGCTCGGTTTGAACATTCTGGTATTCCGATTTGACCGGTTTCAGTTTTAAACATCGTTTTCCAATATTCTAGATTTTATATGATTTTCTGGAATTTTCCTGGATTAAGTTGAAAATCTTCAAAACCGGTGTCTGCCAGTTTTGCTGACCGATTCCCGGATTTTTAATTTGCAAATTGGATTGGAATTACCACAAGTGTATTTAGACATTATTTCTTAAAATCATATTTTCTATTTAAATACTTTTTCTGAGAATTTTCAGAATTTATCAAAACCCGGCCAATCCGGTGTGTACCGAGGTTGACGGTTGACTTTATGATTTTTATCTTGAAAAGGAGATTGAATTTCAAGAAAACGCTTTTGCCAAAAATCATTTTATAATATTTATTATTTTTGAGAATTTTTGGGAACCTTTCCGAACCATTTCATTTTTGGGCTTTTCCGGTATTTTCCCAGATACCGAGGAGATTGCCCCAATATTCCACTTTTGTCTTTTCCCCATTTTCTCTCTCTTTCCTCAAACGCGGCGTTCACCTACCTGGGATCCTGCATTAAATGCAGAAAATCCTCTCCTCTCCCCCCCATACTTCATTTAATGCTCTGCTTATCAACTCAAATCAAGCCATCATGGCTTTTGTCTTTTGTGAAACGCAGCCTTTTGTCTTTCCTTGGACGCAGCTTTGACTCCCGCGTTTGGCACATTTTGGCCTAAACGCAGCCCATCTTTTGCTTCAAACGCAGCTCATCCTCTTTCTTTGAAACGCAAGTTTTCTTAGTTGGTTGCCAAGTCAAACTTGCAATCATTGCTTCTCTTTATATAAATACCCTCACTCTCTCTCTCTCTTTCATTCCTCTTCCTCTTCTTCATTTTTGCAGCCAACAGAGAGCCACCAAGAGAGAGTCTCCTCCTCTTTCCTTTGGTCACCATATACTCCACCTACTCCACCTCCATTTTCACCACCAACACCACCACCTCTTTCTTCTCCATCTTCTACTCCTTTTCCAACAACCACAACACCCCCATATCACCTTCTTCAACCTCTTCTCCACCGAGAAACACCAAGAACCCATTTCCACCACCAAAACTTCACCACCATCTCCATCACCACCTACAACTCCTTGGGCGCCACGAACCATACCAAGATCAACTCCTCGGCGAGCTCTTTCATTCTAGCTAACTCGTCGCTCCCCGTGGCACCGTTTGCAAAATTCCATTTTGCCAACTTGAACTAGACTTGCACCATCAAGACCGGCCTCACCTTTTGGTTTGGGGCCGCGTTCTTCTCCGTTGGCGTGACACAAAGGGCCGGTACCCTCCTTTTGGATTGGGGCCGAACTTCCCTTCGTTGGACGCAGCAAAGATCACCTTAGGCGAGTGCTTTTCCTCGCCAAAGACTTGATTAAACTTGTGTTGTTATCAACAAAGACCATAACTTTTAAATAGCTGTTTATGCTCACTGTTTTACAGTATTAGTCGACTTAACCCATGCCCCAGTCGACTAACCCTTTGAAACGCAGCCTGATTTCTTGAGACGCAGCTCTATTAGTCGACTACTTCTTTATCCCAGTCGACTAATCCTTTTTGGAAACGCGTCCTTTTCCTGGAACGCTGCCTACTCTTTCATCCCTTATTGACTAACTCTTTCTTGCGAGACGCGGGCTTGTGAAACGCGGATTCATGAGACGCGGACTTGTGGCAAGACGCGGGCTTGTGGAACGCGACTTCGTGAGACGCGGTTTTGCGAAACGCAGCATGCTAGTCGACTACCCCTTGCGTCTAGTCGACTAACCCTTTTCTGAAACGCGGTTCTCTGAAACGCGGACTTCTCTAAGTCGACTTGGTCCCCATTTATAGTCGACTTACTCCTTGTCTAGTCGACTACTGATTCCTCTAGTCGACTAAGTTTGACTGATTTCCATGTTTGATCGCTTTATTGACAATAGACCCTTTCCTTTGACCTTGTATTGATCATGTGCCTCCAGTTGCTCAGCTTCATTGATCTTATTTAACGATTACCCTACCACTTGCCAGATACAATCTATCACACTCTTGTCCAATATGTTATCACCTGGCACCTGTCATACTGCTACTTGCTACTAACTCCTGTTATACTTCCTGTTCTCGTCAAGTCCTGAATGGAACTAAGTGCCACATAGAACAAAGTGCCACACCATACACGGTGGGGGCCGCCTCTTGAATCTATGGGGGCCACCTCTAGAATCCATCCCCTCAGAGCAAAGTGCCACATGGAACAAAGTGCCACACCATACCCAGTGGGGGCCACCTCTTGAATCCGTGGGGGCCACCTCTTGAATCTGCAGGGCCATCTCTTGTTTATACCTGATTCCTGTTATGACTCCTGTTATGATCCCCATTCCTGATCATGTCCTGCTTACTTGTTATACTATTATAATTAGACAACTTGCACCGGTTTGGGGGAAACTGATGGGCCCTGATTAATCATGTTCATGGTGGCACTATCGAGTCACGCGTGGCCACATACTTGAGGGATCACTGGCGGCCACCAGGGATTCCGTGGGGTGTACTGGCACCCCTACTCCTGATTTTCATGTCGGGTATGCACACGCCCTAGACCTATTTCTATGGGATCTGCGATACTCTATTCCTGTTCGGGCGTCCATAAATCCCGGTACCTAGCGGTACGTTCCGGCTCAGCACCGGATACTCCTGAACCGTTGTCCCGGGCATGTACGGGGCCCATCCAGAGCATGATTCATCGCACTTTATCAGTTTCCAGATAACTTGCTCTATAAGTTGTAAGTAGAAGTATGTGTAATGGGACGCATACTAAAACCTACAACTTAGACAGCCTAATCATAATAATAATTCTAATATGTTTCCACCGCATTGTTTTGGATCTCGAGCTGTACGCGTTCAGGTTACGGTAACATGAGGTAAGGGTATATAGATGAGGGTTTCCTTGTTTGGATTATTCCTTCGAAGTACTAATCTCATGAAGCCATAACCTAGACCTGTACAATCGGATTTACTCGTAATCGGTTTTTATTCTGTTTTATCGGTTTTATGTTAGTTTAGGAGATAACTAGTATTGCCCGATCTACTTTACTCCTTACTCTGTTATGCCATGGATGTCAACTACTACATTCTATTTGTTCCTACATGCTTATGTCTACAACATGATTTTCATGCTTATAATCCAGATTTACTGATACGCATGTGCTTACCTATCCTCGCCATTTAGCTTTTCGTATTACTACTCGCCTGGGGAGTTTCATCTGACTCCCCTGGATTCTCACGTCCAGGTCCTGGAGCTTGGAGCTAGAGGATTTTTCTTGCTGAGGACCAAGTTTACTTCTGTGGAGCGGTCAGATCAGCTGTAGCTCCAGTCCCATCCTTGCACCTCCTGATTGGCTCGCGATACCTCCAGCTATCTCGTGAGCATCCTTTTGTACTGCTCATATATGTATATTTCTTGTATTCTCGCATTTGCGCCTATCAGGTGATGTAATATTATTATAATATTAGATCACCTCTGGTGATAACTCTGTAATTGGACTCATGTATTGGAATGTATAATGCACCATTTGCTTCCGTACTCTGATTCTTGCTTGTACTGATGCTTAGCGTATATACGGGAAGGTACTTCGGACTTACGTATATACGTTGCAGTGACGACCCCGTATTCGTGGAATCGGGGCGTTACATAAATATTGTTCGTTGGTTTAGCCCCAGCACTGCTTGCTCTGCTTGTTTGTGTGCTTTGCCATAACACTATTTTATCATATATTTATAATTGCGAAGAGTTTGAAATACCTGATATGAAATAGTCCTGAGATACATTGGATGCTTGTAACTTGTCTGATATCTAATAGTCGTGATACTGCATCGTAACTGACTACTGACTTAACTTGGCAATATCATTTATATCTGACTATATATCAGGCACGATATAAACATCTGATTGTTAGCCCAGAGGCCCACCACTCTAGTTTTGTTGATGATTAACTCATGTGGTTATAGTTTACTAATGATCTTATGCTTAATTAATTTCAGATATTTGATCAAGATCTTAGTAAGTGATTAGCTTCAACAAAGGAGTTTTGGAGCTAACACATGTAGATTTAAGAGCTCATGCGTCAAGATCGCATCTAGCACTCGGTTGGAGTCATGCTCTTTGGATCGTGTTGGGATCGAGTCGACTTGGAGAAGGAGTTCTACAAGAAGACCTCAGTTTGTCTAGTTTAGTTTGTGTTTAGATCTTGTGCACAGATAGATAGTGTTGATATTGCTTAAGTTCACACATACACACACAAGTTTCAATATGTTTGGTTTCAGTTTTACCTGTTTTGGATTTCATGTCAAAAATATAGATATACTTTTTACATGTGTATTGGATTCTATCCATACACTCTATGCTTCAAAAGAGTTTCAATATCTTATTTTTGTATTTATATAAGTTTTGGAGAAAACGAATTTTCATTTCAAAATCCAAGTTTTGGAAAATACGAGCTTTGTGTTTAAGCTTAAAATTCTATATCACAATAATAGTTCAAATGTATATAATATGTGATGAATTTTTATCACACATATTTGTTATTCAAATATCTAACAAGAACTTATTTTTATGGAATTTATAAGATTTTATGGGATTTTATAGAAGTTAAAATAACCAAGTTTTCAATCCCTTATTATCAGCCAGACCATGCTGGCGGTCGATCGGACGGTCGACCGGACTAGGGATCAGTCGACCGGCTGGTCGACCGATGTGCACGAGACGTACACAAAGGCCAGCCAAAGTAGGCCGGTCGACCGGGTGATAGACTGACTGAAAGCACCCAACTCTCGGGTGCTGGCCGGTCGACCGAGCAGTCGACTGGAGCCTCAACTGTCAGAAAAATGACCGTTGGCGGCCGGTCGACCAGAAGGGCAATCTTGACATTTCTAGACTGCAACGGCTAGAATTTTTGAGGGCCTATAAATACCCATCTCTTCAGTTGTTTTCTACAAGTTTTTAGAGAGCAAAATTTCTCATCTATACAAGTATTTTAGCAGCTATTTTTAAAGAGTTTTTGGGCTAAAAGACTTATCTTTTTATTTATTTTCAAGGGTTGGAAAAATCAAAGAAAAATATAGTATTTGGCAAATTAGTTTTGATCTTCATTTCTATCTTCTTCTAGTATTTTTTTCAAGTGTTTTTTCTTTGTGATTTGTTTTCCAAACACCTTGTTTTCTCACACTTGAGCCATCATATCTATCCTATCTATAGGATCCTTGTTTTGTGAGAAAAATTGGTTTGTGATTTATTGAGACCACCAAGTGTTGTAATCTTCTTTACTTTAAATTTGTGGTTATCCCTCTTGTGTAGAGGTGATTGTGTTTGTTTGGCTTAGTGCCTTATCCCTCTAAGTGTAGAGGTTATTGTTGTTTGGCTTAGTGCCTTATCCCTCTTGTGTGAGGTGATTATAGTTTGGCTTAGTGCCTTATCCCTCTTGTGTGAGGTGATAGTTGTTGTACCTTACCTCTTGTGTAGAGTTAGTTTTGTTGGAGAGAGGAGTTGTGTACTCCTGTTTGTATTTGCCAAATCCTCAGTGGAGGTTCCCTGTGTGGGAGGTCTTTTGTGGACATATAGTGAAAAATCCTTCTGTGTGGAGGCGGGGATGCAGAGCAGTTGTAGACTATCCAAAAATCACTGAGGACAAGTCATCAGAAAACAGAGTCTACACTCCAGACGAGAGTCTAATTATAGCCACTCGTATAATGCCAAGGCGCAGAGCATGAAACCCACGCCTCAACATCAGTACAATACCAAGACGCGAGGGTTGAAACCCGCGTCCCAGCTGCTCTGTAATAACCAAGACGCGACTCGAAGCCCGCGTCTTTACATCAGTACAATATCAAGACACGAGGGTTGAAACCCGCGTCTCAATATCACTGCAGTCCCAAGTCGCAGAGCCTGAAGCTCGCGACTAGACATCACTGCTGTCTCAAGACGCAGAGCCTAAAGTCTGCGTCTGATAGAGTTTGAAACTTGTGTCCAGCAAGGCTCAAATTCAGCATCCAAAACGCGAGGTTCCAAGCCCATGTTCTGACTAAAGAGAAGCTCTGCGTCTCGGTTATAACTGCCCTTATTACTTGGCCAATTACTGCCCACGTAATGAGGGAGTTAACCCCCATTATGGAGTATTTTTAGGGGATCGTATTACCCCCTGAAACCCCTATAAATAGCTCAGTTCGCTATTGAAGAGGGGTCAAAACTTTTGGTCAGAAGAACTTCGGTTATAAGCCTTAGAAAGATCAGAATCTCCAGCTGAGAAATGTAAAAGAGAAAAACTTTTCTAACAACTTGCTGAGCTCAAGTTGGTTCTTGCCTAAAGTCTCTTTAAGATTTTTGTTAGACAAACGCTGTGTTACTTCGTCTACCATCCAAAGAGAAGATCCCCAAGAGGCCGTAACGTTCACCCGGTCAATGGAAAACAAGATTCACTTTCCGTCGCTACATTAAGAACCCGGCATTAAACAAAAGGGAGATTTGAGCTTGAACATCTCCCCTCTCTTGCAATCGGATAATTGATCCATTGTAACTTTCTTTACGGTCAAATAAAGAATTTACAGCCCAAACAAGAGATGGCGACTCCGCTGGGGACTACTTTCTCTATCGATGAGCAAGTCGTGGCGCAAGGTGACGTCACCTGCATGGGAAAAACGGTGAATCACTTGTCGTTGAATTCGACCAGGCAAAGTTGATTTGTCACATACATTGCATTTATGTTGTCACTTTACCACACTTGTTTGCTAATAAATGATATTAATAAGTGTCTTTTTTCTTTGCTAAATGTAGGCCCAAATACTCAAAGGAATAAAAGAAGAACAAGCCCAAAAGCCCACTTTATTCTGAATTAATTCAGAATAAATTCGAAGTGAAGAAATCTGGGCTATATCTTGGCATATCAAGGGGTTGAGAAAAATTCTCCTTGAATCGAGGAATCAAGCTAGAAAATCAAAAGTCGATTCAGTCAGCGGTTGAAGAAGCAACAAGAAAACCAGCAGGAGATACGAGCCCCACTTCAAACCAGGAGCCACTCCCCTCTTGATGTGGCCACCTGGCCACAAGATTGCCGCGGAAACGCGGCAAAAGCCGCGTTTCCGCGGCAATCCTGGGGAGTTACGGGGAGCGTGAACTCCCCCGATCTCCCCGGATCTTGGTGGTTGGTTTTTATGCCTATAAAAGGCTATATTGTGCACTGAAAATGGACGTCAATGCAGAGTAGGATTTTAGACTATTTTTTCCATTTCTTAGTTTAGGTTTTTGTTTTTCTTTTTCATGTAATTGTAATTTTCATTTATGTAAATAAGAGGAGATCGACTCTCATCGAAGAAGAAGAATGAAGCTAGAGCTGGAGTGACACCGGTGTAAGATGAATTTCTTTTCTTTGATTGTTATGAGATTGAATCAATGTTTTCTCTTTGTATATAGTTTCTTTTAGTCTTCTTCTTCTTTTCTACTTTACCTTTCTTTTGGTACAACTGTCTTCCAAGTGAGTCTAAAGCATCGAAAGAGCCTTGCCTTTGCGAGTGCCACCGATAGCTCATGACGATGGAATTGTGAGTCTCTTTATATCATTTCATGCTTGCGAATCTTGATGATGTAATGTGGAAGAGACCAACACTCGACTCTTATGGGCTATGCGCTGAATGCCTCCAATTCAAGGTAACATCGTAGCTAAGAACTCAAGGTAAGCTTTTGGTGAAAAGAAGGTAAGTTTTTATTTCTTTTATTTTTCATTTCTGTAAATTAAATCACCAACCATCTCTTCCCAATCGTTTTCGATCTTTTCCTCCACTTCATTTGTACATAGTCGCTTTTTATTGTTTTCCGATTTTCCACCTTCTTCATCTCCCGCTTTCTCTCTAACTTGAACTATAACTTTCTTTTACCTTCGCTTATTTTCTTAACGATTTCAATAAAGAACTGTAACGCTTCCATCGCAAACCCTCCTTGTGGATCACGACCCGCATAGCCACTTGCTATAGCGGAAGAATTGAGCACTTGCACATTTTTATTCTTAAATCTAATATTCTGTAATTTGTGTGCAGGTTTAGCCTCAATCAAATTTTGGCGCCGTTGCCGGGGAGGGTAACATGTTTTTTATTGAAATCTGAAATTTTTTTTTTTTTTTTGAAATCTGAATTTTTTTTTTAGAACTAAACGAATTTTCTTCTCTGTTGCAGGTTCAGGGCAAGCAAAGCTAAAATTTAAGGTTGCAGTAACATATAAGTGGCCTTGGGCCTTTTCTATAGAAAGCAGAGACCAAGGGCCCTCTGAATTGCCGCATTTCCACGGCAAAAGCCGCGGATCCGCGGCAAGGACGAGTTGACTACTAACAGATTTTTGCAGGGCTGCTAGCTTTGCAAATTATAGTTTTCTGCAATTATTTATTTCTTATATGCCATCACAAAAACCTGCTAATAATCAACAGTAAAAAGTTTGTTGCAAAAGTTATAAATTGATTAGACGTTTGCATTTTAGGCACGCGTTCTTTTCAATTCATTTCTTTTTTTTACTGTTGAAGAGTGCTGGAGACAAGGTATGTAAGCATAGCATATAGCATAGGAAACATTCTTGGGTGATATTTGCTTTTGAATGTTACTTTCTTTATCTTGCACACCTTGCACAAAATCATCTTAAGGGCACTAACCCATAACAAGATAAGGTGGGGATTTAATCACCCTTCCTTAGCCCAAAAATCACATTCCAAGCACTCACTAACCCAAGCCTAACTAAAATTGAGTAGACGTTGGCCCTAGGGACATCTCAGACTCAATTAGGAGATTATCCTAAGGGGGAAAAATGTTGGAATCTAACTCCTGCAAAATCAGTGTCTAGGAAAGGGATTGAGGGCCGAAAGCCCGAAGGTTGGTGGTTATTTAATTAAGGAACGTCTTTGACGGAAAACCTCCCACCAACCTTGCCCTGACCTGGCTGATTAGCTTGTGGTTAAAGTCTACATTAGACCTCCCGTGGACAGTCTAACCAGTTAGGAGTCGTCTAGGTCTAGGTCTACCCTAACTTAGGTTAGAAATTTTTTTTTCTTGTTTGTTTATTTGTTTGTTTTTCTTTCTTTTTGTTTGTATTCCATTGTGTGATATGGCTTATAATAATAATTTTTTCAACTATAATAATAATCCATATTACACATCAAACTCTTTTTCGGATATTACCAACCCGGCATATCATGACTTTAACCAACCTAGTGTGCCGGATTGGTCTTATCCGAATCAATATGACCCATACCCCCCATCTAATAACTATAATTTCCATAATGACTTCAACTCTTCACCGAGTCAGTGGGGATTCACCTCCCCCGAGCATAATTTCCAACCACCTTGTCCTCCTTCTCCACCTAGTCCACAATATTTTCAAGAGTCATACTCAGTTCCACCCGTCCAAAATAAGAAACCATCAATTTTGGAACGGAGTATGCGTGAGTCCAAACAACAATCACTAAATCTGATGGACTCACAATTTCAATACCACTTCCAAAACAACTCTTCATCTTTTCAACAAGACAATGAACCCATCAACTATGAAAAGATGCTAGAAGCCATGACTCATGCTCAAAATGCTAGAAATCGTGACATAGATATGATGGTCGAATCTCTACGTTCCCACCGTCCTGATGTCACTTACCATTCTGTTAGAGCCGATGAGTCATGTAGTTTTGGAAATCAAGATTCTATTTCAGAACAACCTTTTGAACTTGCCCAAACTCCAAATAAAATTGATAGTTTGGCAAGTTATCCCTTGCCTGAAATAGAACTTGAAGATGAATATGATCATGAACTAGAACTTAGCGATTCAATTTTATTTCCTGATTCAATAATGACTCCGGTATCTTCACCTGACTTCAATCTTTTCCCGGAGTTAACATTGGATCCTGTACCAATTCATAATGAAATTGAATCACCCATCTTTGAGGATCATATTGAACTTGACCAATTATACAATTTTGAAAATCCCATGGATAAATTGGCAAGTTCTCCATTTTTTGATATTGAACTCAATGAGATATGTGACCTAGATTCTCACATATGTGATCCAGTTCAACTTTCTGAATCAATATTGACTCCTGTTGTGTTACCAAACTTGAGTAATATTTTAGAGTCAGTTTTGATTCCTCCACCTATCATTCCTGAACTGGAATCACCCAAATTAGGTCACATTCCATTGTTAGAAAATACATGTGGACTAGAGTTTCAATTTCTTAACTTGGACCCGCTTCTTGAACCAATTTCGACTCCTGAACCTTTACTTGACTTAAGTCACCTTCCCGAGTCGGTATTAGTTCCTGTCCTTCCTGAGTCCAAGTCAACCGTTCTATCATTTCATACTCCATTCTGGGACGAGGTGGTTGACAAATTTGACTCCGAAATTAGTTATGGAATATGGAAATTAGATGGGGTTAAATTTTTAATAAAAATCCTTCATGGATATATCTTTTTAATGGGTTATATTAAAGATAGTGCTGGTGGGTTCCTCCGAGACCCAAGAAAAGTTGATTGGGCCACGTTTCGTGGACCAATCAGACCACCACCGGAACCACCACCTTAAGGTAACCTTTTCCTTCCCTTTCTTCTTTTTCATGCATCTATGCATTAATTCATACATTGAGGACAATGCATGAGATAGGTGTGGGGGAGGGTCTAACATAACTTTTCTTTTTTTAAAAAAAAAAAAAAATAATAATAATAATAATAATAAATAAAAAAAATTGACATTTTTCTTTACTTTTAAAAAAAAACTTTTTGAAAAATAGAAACAATATTTTGACTTATTTTTGTAAGAAATTAAGTTAATTTTAAGGAATAGGAAAATCCAAATTAGGATTTCTTATACTTGGTCAAAATAAGATTATTTGTTTGATTTATAGAGTTAGGAAGATAATTTGTCAAAGTAATTTGGTCTTGATCTTTACCTTGATGAAATATGCACACTTCATACACTTACACACTTAGGGTTCAAAAACAAAGATTCTTATGCCTTATAAAAAAAAAAGAAAAAAAAAGAAAAATAAACAAATCTAATTATTGATTAGCTAGGTGCTTTGGCCTAAGCAAGCCTTAGTATTTATGCGAAAGATAATTAGATAAGTTCGAAAAAAAAAAAAAAAAAATTTGATGAATAAATCTAATTATTGATTAGCTAGGTGCTTTGGCCTAAGCAAGCCTTGGTATTTACGCGAAAGATGATTAGATCCTCTGATTAAGCTGGGTATTTGTGCCTAATAAAGCATAAGTATTCACGCCTAAAAGGGATTCATATAATAAAATCCTTAGTTCTGTGGCCTTGTTTGCTCGAGTCCTTAAGTCCTAGGGGTGTCTTCTCACCTGGTGCCCTAAGACCGTCTGGTTTGGGAGTCATCGATTAAAGGCTTGTTACATGGGCAGATTAGAAAGCCTAATAGAACTAAGGAATAATACCACACAAAAAAAAAAAAAAAAAAAAGTATATATAAATAAATAAGGCATAAGAGTTAGAGTTAATGAACCCTTAGTAAACTTCACAGTCACGATGGTGCATATGACTTAGGGTAAAGTAATAGACTAGATGAGAAGTACAATTTGACTCCTTACTTTGATTGATAACAAATTTTTGAATAGAGACTAAGTTTAGGAATGAAATATTCGGGTTTCCTATAACTTATAGATTGCTTAGATCTTACAATCATATTTCAAATATTTTTCTCTTTCAAAATGCTTTTCGAAAATACTAACTCTTTATTTCCCTTTCTTTATGGATTTTGTGGGTGCAATCCGCTGAAAACCCTCACGAGACAAAACTCGTCCTCTAGGGGGAACCTAGAGGTTTAACGGCTTGTTGCACATGCTCAGTGCAATCGCGTGACCTGCGAAAGTGGTCTAATAATTGATTCGAGTTAGTCTAATGTTTTGCTCGAGGGCGAGCAAAAGATAAGTGTGGGGGTGTGATTTGTCACATACATTGCATTTATGTTGTCACTTTACCACACTTGTTTGCTAATAAATGATATTAATAAGTGTCTTTTTTCTTTGCTAAATGTAGGCCCAAATACTCAAAGGAATAAAAGAAGAACAAGCCCAAAAGCCCACTTTATTCTGAATTAATTCAGAATAAATTCGAAGTGAAGAAATCTGGGCTATATCTTGGCATATCAAGGGGTTGAGAAAAATTCTCCTTGAATCGAGGAATCAAGCTAGAAAATCAAAAGTCGATTCAGTCAGCGGTTGAAGAAGCAACAAGAAAACCAGCAGGAGATACGAGCCCCACTTCAAACCAGGAGCCACTCCCCTCTTGATGTGGCCACCTGGCCACAAGATTGCCGCGGAAACGCGGCAAAAGCCGCGTTTCCGCGGCAATCCTGGGGAGTTACGGGGAGCGTGAACTCCCCCGATCTCCCCGGGATCTTGGTGGTTGGTTTTTATGCCTATAAAAGGCTATATTGTGCACTGAAAATGGACGTCAATGCAGAGTAGGATTTTAGACTATTTTTTCCATTTCTTAGTTTAGGTTTTTGTTTTTCTTTTCATGTAATTGTAATTTTCATTTATGTAAATAAGAGGAGATCGACTCTCATCGAAGAAGAAGAATGAAGCTAGAGCTGGAGTGACACCGGTGTAAGATGAATTTCTTTTCTTTGATTGTTATGAGATTGAATCAATGTTTTCTCTTTGTATATAGTTTCTTTTAGTCTTCTTCTTCTTTTCTACTTTACCTTTCTTTTTGGTACAACTGTCTTCCAAGTGAGTCTAAAGCATCGAAAGAGCCTTGCCTTTGCGAGTGCCACCGATAGCTCATGACGATGGAATTGTGAGTCTCTTTATATCATTTCATGCTTGCGAATCTTGATGATGTAATGTGGAAGAGACCAACACTCGACTCTTATGGGCTATGCGCTGAATGCCTCCAATTCAAGGTAACATCGTAGCTAAGAACTCAAGGTAAGCTTTTGGTGAAAAGAAGGTAAGTTTTTATTTCTTTTATTTTTCATTTCTGTAAATTAAATCACCAACCATCTCTTCCCAATCGTTTTCGATCTTTTCCTCCACTTCATTTGTACATAGTCGCTTTTTATTGTTTTCCGATTTTCCACCTTCTTCATCTCCCGCTTTCTCTCTAACTTGAACTATAACTTTCTTTTACCTTCGCTTATTTTCTTAACGATTTCAATAAAGAACTGTAACGCTTCCATCGCAAACCCTCCTTGTGGATCACGACCCGCATAGCCACTTGCTATAGCGGAAGAATTGAGCACTTGCACATTTTTATTCTTAAATCTAATATTCTGTAATTTGTGTGCAGGTTTAGCCTCAATCAAAAGTATGAAGAGTTTCTCTCTTCCGGCTCTAAGAGCCCTAGGGCGCGGCAGTACCGCAAGGTTTCTTTAGGGACCCATTCTCGAATCCCTTCAGAGATTCCTTTGGATGTGACTGGTGCGAGGAGCACCATGGCAAATCACATCACACGTAAAGCCCGCGTTAATATCTCCCACAAGACCCGCGAGGTCAGTGTGATTGACATTCAGCCCGCTCATGCCCGTTCTCTTCCTCAGCTCTAGGTTACCGGGTTCCCAACAACCCGTACGGCGTAACTGGAATGCTGAACGTCGACAGAAGCGACGCGCGCGTCAACCACAGACGCAAGAAGCTGGAACAACTATCTGTCCAGCAGATACAGAACGTGAGGCTCAAGGCCGCGTCTCTTCTGAGTTACGGCAGACGCGCGAAGTTCGCGTGTGGAGACCAAAACGCGAAGCCCAACAGGCTTACGTTTCTGAGACTTCACTTCCCGAACACGACGTTCAGCAGCGCGAGATTCATACCTCTCCTCAGAGACATGAGACCCACATCTCTACAACCAAACAGGGGACTCAGAGGGCCCGCGTTTCTCAAGTGTTGCTAGCCAGATGCGACAATCAGCAACGCGATGTCCGCGTCTCTTCTCAGCAGAGGCGCGAGACCCACGTTTCAAAACCAAAACGCGAGAGTTACGCCTATTCTACACAACGTGAGCTCCATGTTTCTGAACCCTGCGTCTCAGATTCGCGACGCAAGGGTGGCTCTCAAAAGCTGAAAAGCCCTCGTAAACCCGAGGCCAATCTCTTCGGTCCCCCTCCGACAGATCTAAGAGATTACTTGATAATGAAAAGGAGTACTAATTAGATCACTCCATCTTGTTACTGTGAACGGCTCATCACAGCAATGCTCTCTTAATATCGCTACAGCCCTTATACAAGCAAGCAGTCGGTATTCAGTCGAGTAACCTCAAATTTCCGATCAGCCAAAAGTCGTCATTCTCACAGAACGGGAACCTTCTCTGATGTGGAGTACCCTGAAGCTACTACAAAAATGGCAAGCAAAAGTAGGGAAAACAATCGGCAGTCAGCTCTGACGAGTCTGATACGGAACCAGAAGGAGTGTACCGGTATACTCGCACTCGGACTGGTGTAGTAGCCCCGATTGACTTCAGTGTCCTAGCCCAAGGCATTGAAGTAAGGGAATCACACTCTGCCATCGCAGAATCACAAGCCTCGAACTCTTCTATGGAGAAGGAAGCCTTTGCGTACATGATAAACACTCCCGAAGAGACAACCAGACGCTTAGAACAGCAAGCCCAGGTCCAGAGGGAACAATTCGATATGATTCACACCCAAAAAGAATCTATCGATGCCCTCAAGCAAATGCTTGCCCAATTGCTTGAAGACAAGAGGAAGTCAACTGACAAAGCTTCTTCTAAGAAGTCTAAAGGCAAAC
The DNA here is from genome assembly GCA_038442645.1 of Agave tequilana. Lineage (NCBI taxonomy): Eukaryota > Viridiplantae > Streptophyta > Magnoliopsida > Asparagales > Asparagaceae > Agave > Agave tequilana. The sequence continues at coordinate 478,751 of JAVJIF010000094.1, forward strand.
AGAAAGAAGGAAAAAACTCATCTTCCATACATATCGACGAGAAGAGGCAATCCAATTCCAAGTCATCTATATCCTCATCTAAAGAGGAAGGCAACCCGGAGAATGGGGGTACTCATTATAAAAGAATGAATCAATTGGAGCAGCGTCTAGAAGCCCTTACAAACCGAAAAGGCCTCCAAGAAGCCGGAGTAGTCCGGCCATATCCGGCCGAGTGGGACCTTGTTCCATACCCTCCTAAGTTCAAAGCTCCAACCCTATAGGCTTTCGACGGCAAAGGGTCAACGAACCAACACATCTACTACTTCAAATCTCAAATGGGGAATATAGTTTATAATGATGCTATCTTAGCACGTTTGTTCATTGGCACTCTAAAAGGGCTTGCCTTTGAATGGTTTATGAAACTCCCAAAAGGCTCCATCAAAAATTGGGGTGACTTGGAGAAGCTCTTCCTTACACGCTTCTTCAAAGATGACTCAGAGATTACCATGCCCACTCTTCTGGCAACAAAGCAGCGAAAGGGAGAGTCGGTAAAAATATTTGTGGAGAGATTTCGGAACATAGCGCTCCGATGTCCTAGCGGTATGACCCAGGCCACCCTGGTGGAAACATGCCGTCACAATTTGTAAATTTCACTCCTAGCCCAGATAGGAGTTGCTGAAAGCCTCACCTAGAAGCAGTTGGTCCTACATTAGTGATAGAGATAAAATCTCCCGTTAAAACTCAGCCAGCCAGAGGGGGAGGTTCTTCAAGTCAGCCGCGTGCCAACAGGGAGTACTCCATCAACAACGAGCACGTCGATTTGTTGTTCAAATTACTCAACAAGAGCAACAGGTTTAAGCTTCCTGAAGCTAGACGTCCCGAGGAGGTCGGCAAGACCGACAATCCCAACTACTGCTTGTATCATAGGATGTTGGGGCACCCCACCAAGAGCTGTTATATCTTCAAAGATATTCTTCAAGCTCTGATTGATGCGAAAGTACTTAAACTCCATCCAGAACAGAAGAAAGTGATGGCTAACATGATATTATTTCTTCAGTTCAGAAACCAGCCTCTAACACCAGCCAGAGTAGTTCCCATCCTGAAAGGGGAACTAAAAATGAGCAATACAGACCCGCATCACCAACAAGAGAAGGGTCTTGTACTTATCCCCACACCTCAGGGAGAAATTATGTTGGTTCATCCCGACCTTGTGAAAAGCCAACAGTGGACTACTGTTACCAACATAAAGTCTAAAGGTAAAGCAAAAGCTTCGTCTTGCAATGTGGTGTGCCCTTCTTCCCGGGAAGTAGAAACTGATGTTCCCTCACTAACCGATTCGGAGGTGGAAATAATCATCCTTGCCGCGAGCTCAATGAACCGCTCGTGGCGGAAACTCGTTTGGGTCAGTCATATTTAAAAAAGTATGGCGAGATGGTGGCAAGCCCTCCTAAACCTATAGCAGCGCCAACCAAGTCCTCCGCGAACAACCTGTGGAGAAACAGAAATAGCTTCGGTTTTCCAAGGCTCTCCCAAAGAACAACGCAAAAGAATCTCCAACAGCTTACCGCTTTGACGTCCTGGCCCAACTAGCCAATATCCCGGCCAGGATCACCCATTACGAGCTCCCGAGACTATCAAAGTCAACAAGAGAAGTTCTGATGGAAGCCTTGGCTGATGCTGAGGTCTTCATGGCCTAGATTCTGGCTAGACCACAGGAGGAAGATGAAGAAGACTGCCTCCATGCCTCTCAAAATGCCCCCTGCATCACCTTCACGTCAAATGACATGCAAGTCAAGGCGAAACATGATCGGCCCCTGTACTTCACAGGGTACATTGGATCATCTAAAGTGAGCCGCATTCAGGTAAATTCAGGATCCGCGTTGAGCATCATGCCTCGTCGGGTCATGCAGCAATTAAGGATCCCCACCCACCGATTGAGCGCCACCCAAATTACCATCTTTGGTTTCAACGCCAATTGTATGCACCCAATGGAGAAGATCAATCTCAAATGCCAGATTGGGGTCTAAGATCTGAAGTGACATGCTATGTAATCGACGCCGACACTTCATACAATTTGCTGCTCGGACGACCATGGATTCATCGTAATTTCATCGTCACCTCCACTCTCCATCAAGTCATGAAGTACATCGACGGAAGTGGGAAAGTCCAAACGTTGATTGTCGAAAGGCATCTATTCAAGAGGGTAGAGAACTATTTCACAGACTCCCTCTTATACCAGGATTCTCTGAAAATGAATGAGAATCTACAGCCAGAGGAATCAGACTCTGGTAATGAATCTGACACTGAACCAGAGGCAGAAGAAAAATGCCTTTGCGAATTAAATCCACTTGTAACGAGCATTAATAAGCTCGATATTAATAACACCGCCGATGATGTAGGCGAGTGGTATATTAATGAAGAGTTGAATTTGGCATATTTTTCTTTGTTTGCTTCTTATTCAGTGTCATCGGACACTGGTACCGAGGTGGATAATGACCCCTGGTCGGCAATGGATGCTCTGACATCATTGCGTGTACTAATGAAGTCATCCCTCAAAATGTACCAAGATGTCGGTGATGTGATTGGAGTCATTTATGCATCATTTTCTACCACCATACTATGCTTTATCTGAATAAATAGTTGATTTTTACTGCTTTTTTCTCTCTTTTTTCAGGTCCAATGTCTAATGGAGAAAGAGGCCCAACAATTGTGATTTTTGAGGAATTAAAGAAGCATTTAATAAGCCCACAAGAGAAAAGTCCAAGTCTGAAAAGATCCAAAACACATTCTAAGTTTCTACAAGATCCAACTGGGGATACGAGATGCAATAGAAAGGCACAAAAATCCGCTAGCGCAGCGGCCAAGAAACGGCCGCGGACCCGCGGCAATCTATAGGACGTTACTTCAGCATTTGATCCAGAGACCGAAGTGGGATGGCCTCCTCTCATGAAGACTATAAATAGACCCCTAGGGCCTCTGTAATCAGGGAGGTGAAAAAATCATTGTTTTTATAGGGAAATTGTTAGGGTTTCTCTAGGTTATCTTTTTAGTCTCTTATGTAATTTTCTTTTTTCTCCTTCTAGAATCCAGAAAAGAGAGAGTGAGAGTGAGCAATCTTTGTAATTAGAGACGATGACAACGCCATACAAGGATCGAGCTTTCAATCTTCATCTTCTCTTGTTCTAGTGCATTGTTTTTCTTTTAAGCTTTTACTTTCTTTTATTTCACTTCTACAATGAATTATTTTTTGTTCTTTATTTCTATGTCTAGCTAATTCATTAACATTACTATCTAACTTTTAATTTTACTAACTACTAACTCTTGGGTGATTGCTGACTTATATGATTCTTGGGATACTTTCTTCTTTCAAGTCTTGCAAATTACAAGTCTATATCACTCCCAATGAAGATGAGTTTCTTTTTATTCTTTGCAAATGCTAAGTTTTCCCTCCATATGACTCATGTGAACCTCACTTAGAGCCTTGTCTTTAGAACAAGTGCCGTGATAGAACATGAAGATGGAGCACTTCACTATGCCAATGACTACATTACAAGCTCTTATTTCATGCTCGCTTTATTATAGCTTTGATGGACTAATGAATCTTGTATGTTTCTTAGCATCGTTAAAAGTGACTATCCTTGTTCCACTAATGAAAATCTATTTAGGGAGCCAATGATTCAAGGAGGCAACTAGCCTAGATGAGAAACACCTTCGACATGAGACAACACAAGGACTTGGTAAAGTAAGACATACCATTGCCGATGAATCAATATGAGGCATGCATCACCCAATGAGAGTAGTAAGTTAGTAAATTATAATGTTAATTAGTCATGGTTTCTCTTTATATTATTCTTAAAAATCTCTCTTTTGGAAACTTCTTCTTTTTCAAATCTCTCTGTTTTCCTTCCATCTTTATTCTCATTTCTTCTTTTATTTTACAAAACATCCAAAGATTTTCCACTCACCTTCCACATCGTTTTATTTTTCATTTCTTAAAACAAAGAAGAATCTTCGTTTTTCTTCACAAAGATTTCAATACAAACCTTGAATGCTTCTATCGCTAACCCTCCCTGCGGATACGACCCATCCTAGCTTATGCTACGAACGGTAATTCGGAAGGAGCAAAGTAAACCTGCATAAACATTCGAAATTCTTGATCATCAGTACACGGCAACCAACGGTTTACTCTAAACCTCTTTTTAATACAACTAATCCATCCGAATAAATTTTTGGCGCCGTTGCCGGGGAGGGTAACAGTTATTATTGAATTTTTGGAACTAAAACGAGTTTTTCTTCTCTGTTGCAGGTTACAGGTCAGGAAAAGCAGGAAAGAAGATTGCAGTAACATATAAGTGATCTTGGGCCTCTGTTCTAGAAAGCAGAGACCAAGCACCCTCTGGATTGCCGTGTTTCCTCGGCTGTGGCGCGGATACGCGGCAAAAAGGAGTTCACTACTGACTGGCTTTTTGTAGAGCTGCTTTCTTTGCAAAATTAGAGTTTTCTGCAAACTTTATTCTTGTATGCCATCACCAGGAGCCTGCTAATAAACCAACAGTGAAACACTTGTTGAAAAGTTTAAAAATTGATTAGACGTTTGCATTTTAGGCACGTGTCTTTTCAATTCATTTACTTTACTGTTGAAGAGTGCTGGAGCAAGGTACGTACGCATTGCATTCAGAATAGCACTCATCTCTTGGTTGATTTATATCGCTTCGAGTGAATCTTGTTTATCTTGTACACTTGCACAAACTTGATTTTAAGGGCAACACCCAATAACAAGTTAAGGTGGGGATTTAATCACCCTTCCTTGGCCCAAAAATCAGATTCCAAGCACTCACAATCCCAAGCTTTTTAATAAAATTTGATAGACGTTGGCCCCTAGTGACATCCGGACTCATTACGAGATGGGCTGAGGTTGAAAATTATTTTTGATTCACACTCCAGTCAAATCAGTGACTAAGGTTAGGGATTGAGGGGCGAAACCCTGAAGGCTGGTGGTTTGGCTTAATTAGGCCCGTCGCTTCTGCGCGGATACCTCCCACCAATCTTGCCCCTACCTGGCTGATTAGCTGTGGTCTGACTCGAGCAATAACCTTCTTCGGCTCATCGAACAGTTAGGAGTCGTCTAGGTCCAGATATTCTAGATAGCTTCTGATTGTTTTTCCTTTTTCTTGTTTGTTGTTTTCTTTTTTCGCTTGATTGCTTGGTGAACGTTGTCTGTGATTGTGCATGCAAGAGTGGTATCGGGACCCATTTTCAGCAAGACTTGTTAGGACTTCTACACTTGAACAAACACCACCTCCTGACACAATTTCATTCATGGCCAACAACACTTCTCTCCAAGCAAGTTCTATCCCATTCGTACTTCACTTCCATCATGCATTCTTTTACCCGAAGCAACTGGGAACAATTTTGAGCTAAAACCACAATTCATAAATACACTCTCAAGATTTCATGGCCTAGAATCCGAGGACGCATATTTCTTCATTCGTGAGTTTGAAGAAGTGTGCTTGATGATGAGAATTCCCCAACTAGGGGAAGATGCTGTTAGATTAAGGTTCATTCCCTTCGCACTTAAGGACATAGCCAAGAAGTGGCTATACAATCTGCCTGCCAGTTCTATCTCGACATGGGATGAATTTGTCAAAGTATTTCTTAAGAAATTCTATCCCATTCATAAAACAGCCCTCATCAGAAAAAATATAATGCAGTTCAAACAGGAATCAAGTGAACCATTCTGGAAGTATTTTGAACGGTTTAAAGATTTACTAGCCCAATGTCCTCATCATGGTATAGAGAAGTGGCGACAGTGCCAAATTCTCTATGACGGACTAGATTATCAAACTAAGACCCTCCTTGAGACTATGTGTCAAGGGAAATTTTTAAAGAAAGATGAGAACCAAGGTTGGGATCTTTTTGAAGCTTTAGCAGAAAAAACCATTCAGTGGGAATCTTGCCCTGAGAAAACCAATCCCACCACTTTCAGAGCTGGTATGCATTCGATTGAATCCTTAATAGCTGCCGAGGCAAAGATAACTCAATTGATGAAACGACTAGAACTGCTTGAGGCAAGGGAACCAAATTCTGTGAATCAGGTCAACCCACCACCTGTGATCAACCCGGGTTGTACTACTGCCATGCTCTTAACCACCTGTTTGAGGAGTGTCCCATCTACCAAGCCCAAATGTACCCTGAGAATATGAATGCAGCATACACCAGACCTAATTACAATCCATACTCTAAAACATACAATCCAGGATGGAGGAACCATCCAAACTTTTCTTGGAGTCAGTCTGGTCATGAGCAACCAAGACCATCATTTTCACACCAATACCCTGCTCAGTCTCATCAACCGAGATTCCAACAGAGCCCACCAAATTTTCAAACAAGCTTCCAACACAACTTCCAGCCTGCATATCAGCAACAACAAACACAAAATCATCCTGATAAAAAAATGTCAGATTTGAAAAGAATGATTGAAACCTTATCTAAAACCTAGGCCTCAATGATGAACACCCACAACTAGGCCATCAATAGGTTAGAAGTTCAGATAGGTCAACTGGCTTGCTCATTGAATGAAAGACAAAAAGGAACATTGCCTAGCCAACCAGTGCCCAATCTAAGAACCCCTTCCCTATTCATGAAGCTGAAGACATAGGTCCCAGTCAGTGTAACACTGTTCATATTTTGAGATCTGAAAAGCAGATAGACAATCAGGTTTCCAGTCATCCTGTTCCAAATAAATCAGTGTCAACATCTCCTGTTCCAGTACCATCTACTAAAAATGATCCATCTTCAAGTTCATAACCTTCAACCTCCAAATCGAATAAAGACAAAGCATATGAGCAACCATACAAGCCTATTGTACCATTTCCTAATAGGCTAGCAAACCAAAAGACTAATGCTCAAATGGAGAAAATTAGAGAAATGTTCAATCAGGTCCAGATCAATGTACCCCTTCTTGATGCCATACAACAAGTTCCCTCCTATGCTAAATTCTTGAAAGATATGTGCACTAAGAAAAGGAAAACTAATGTCCCAAAGAAGGTCTTCCTTGCTTCTAATATAAGTGAGTTGCTAACTGGGCCAATCCCCGTGAAATATAAAGACCTAGGGAGTCCAACTATTTCTTGTATTATAGGACAGACCACGATAAATAGGGCATTACTGGATCTAAGAGCCAGCATCAATCTTCTTCCTTTCTCCGTGTATCAGCAACTCGGGTTAGGCGACCTCCATCCGAACAGGGTTACTATATAACTGGCTGATCGATCTGTAAAAATTCCAAAGAGGGAGTTACAGATGTTCTCATTCGGGTCGGGGAATTCATTTACCCCATGGATTTCATTGTTCTAGAAACGCAACCCGTACATAATCTCAAAGCTCAGACACCTGTCATTCTAGGACGACCTTTCCTAGTCACTGCAAACGCAATCATAAACTGTAGGAATGGATCAATGCGTCTAACCTTTGGAGATATGACAAAAGAGGTAAATGTTTTCCACCTGGGAAAACAACCTCGAGATTTGAAAAATGAGTCATTTGAAGTAAACTTGATCGAAGGATTAGCAAGTGAACATGAAATGGAGATTGAATACGAATCTGATAGAGAATTTGAGTTGGAGTCTGATGACTTCAACCTTGATCAAATAATTGAATCCACAGTGGAGTGGGCAACAGATGCAGCCCCTATCCTTCCCTTACACAAGGAACAACCATTGACAGATCAAGTCCCCTCTTCTGAGCTTAAGGTTCTTCCTAGTCATCTCAGGTATCAGTACTTGGGTGAAAAGGAAGCATTTCCCGTGATAATTGCGTCCCATCTGACGGAACAACAGGAAGAGGATCTTCTTGTAGTATTAAGGGAAAATCGAGAAGCCATTGGTTGGACCATGGCTGATATAAAGGGAATCAGTCCATCCATTGTGCAACACCGGATTCATTTGACGGAAGATGCAAAACCTAAACGTGACCCACAATGTAGACTCAACTCGATCATGCAAGAGGCTGTTAGAGCTGAAATTTTGAAGCTATTAGACAATGGGATCATCTATCCCATATCTAATAGCCAGTGGGTTAGTCCAGTCCACGCTGTGCCAAAGAAAGTCGGGGTTACCGTGGTAGAAAACGATAAGAAAGAATTAGTACAAACTCATCTTCCAACGAAGATTCGAGTCTGTATTGATTACCGAAAATTAAACGCTGCCACGTGTAAAGACCACTTTCCCCTTCCGTTCTTCGATCAAATGCTCGAGAGACTAGCTGGACATAAGTATTACTACTTCCTGGATGGAAATTCAGGATACAATCAAATCCCTATCGCTCCCGAAGATCAAGACAAGACTACCTTCACCTGTCCCTTTGGAACATTTGCATACCGAAGAATGCCCTTCGGCCTATGCAACGCTCCTGCAACGTTTCAATGTTGCATGCTTAGTCTTTTTTTCGACATGGTGGAGAAATTTTTGGAGATTTTCATGGATGATTTTTTCATTTATGGTGATTCCTTTAAACAATGCTTGCACCATCTTAAGTTAGTTTTACAACGATGCATGGAGAAAAACTTGACACTCAATTAGGAGAAGTGTCACTTTATGGTCAAGTAAGGAATTGTCCTAGGGCATGAAGTTTCACACAAAGGAATCGAGGTTGATAGATCGAAAGTGGACGTTATAAAAAAGCTCCCTGAGCCGAAATGCTTAAAAGACATTAGATCATTTTTAGGGCACGCTGGCTTCTATAGAAGATTTATTCAGGGGTTTAGCAAAATTGCTAGACCTTTGATGAATCTCTTAGGAAAAGATGTACCCTTCAATTTTGATAAAGAATGTCTACAAGCTTGGGATGAGCTAAAACACAGACTTGTTTCAGCACCAATAATCTCTGCGCCTGATTGGATTAGGCCATTTGAAATCATGTGTGAAGCCTCCGATTATGCCATAGGCGCTGTTCTCGGACAACGTACTGATAACAGGCAACACATGATTTACTATGCTAGTAGGACGCTTAACGAGGCCCAACTAAATTACACGACAACTGAAAAGGAATTTTTAGCAGTTGTGTTTGCGTTGGAAAAATTTCGCCAATACCTACTAGGATCCAAGACAACGATCTTCACTGACCACTTCGCCCTTAGATACTTAATGTAAAAGAAGGATGCAAAGGCCAGACTGATTCGATGGATACTTCTTTTGCAAGAATTTGATTTGGAAATTAAAGACAAAAAGGGCGTTGAAAATGTGGTGGTAGATCTCCTTTCGAGAATTCCTAATGCACCAATTGAGACTTTACATATCAATGAAGACTTTCCTGACGAACACATCTTTACGATGTGTAAAGAGCCCTGGTATGCTGATATAGCAAACTACCTTGCACCGGGCAAACACCTTCACATTGGTCAGGTCAGGACAAGTATCGCTTTATCAAACAAGTACGGTTTTTCTTTTGAGATGAACCATATTTATTCAAATATTGCCCTGACCAGATAATTAGAAGGTGTCTTTCTGAGGACGAACATCATAGCGTATTAACATTTTGTCACGAGCTTGCTTGTGGTGGACACTTTGGTCTACGTAAGACTGCTGAGAAAGCCATTCAGAGTGGGTTCTATTGGCCCACTCTCTTTAAGGACGCTTATACTTTCTGCAAGCTCTGTGCCAGATGTCAAATGACAGGTCAGATCACACATAAAGACATGATGCCCCTTACACTGATCCTTGAGGTAGAAATTTCGATTTGTGGGGCATCGATTTCATGGGACCCTTTCCTCTGTCTTATGGCAACCAATACATTTTGGTAGCCGTAGATTACGTTTCTAAGTGGGCTGAAGCTATTCCTACGAGGACAAATGATAACCAAGTTGTCATCAGGTTCTTACGGGAAAACATCATTTCCCGCTTTGGAGCCCCACGTGCGATAATTAGTGATAACGGGAGTCATTTCTACAACCGGGCTTTTAAATCCCTAATGCGGAAGTACTCCATCTCTCATAAATTATCCACGGCCTATCATCCTCAGACGAACGGGCAAGTGGAGGTCACCAACAGACAAATTAAACTGATATTGGAGAAAACTGTTGGACAAAATCATAAGGATTGGTCCATCAAACTGATTGATGCCCTGTGGGCATATCGGACCGCCTACAAGACTGTCCTCGGTATGTCTCCATATCGAGTTGTATTTGAAAAACCCTGCCATCTGCCTGTGGAGTTAGAGCACCGTGCTATGTGGGCACTAAAACAACTGAATTTGGACTTAGACAAAGCCGGTGATTTGAGAAAGCTGCAGATATCCGAGTTAGACGAACTACTAAATGATGCATACGATAACGCTCGGATATCTAAACACAGAGCTAAGATTTTCCATGATAAGTCAATTCATAGGAAAAAATTTTGTCTCGGGACAAAAAGTTCTTTTGTACAACACTAGACTCCATTCCTGGTAAACTAAAAACCAGGTGGTCAGGCCCCTACATCGTCCAGAACGTCTCTCCTCATGGTGCCATTGAAATTTTCGATCCCTGTAATATCCCTAATCTAAAATACTATATTTTTATTTTTCTAAATTATTTATTTTATTTTACTGGTGATATTATTATTATTTATTATCTTGAGTTACAGTACAAATTATTTTAAGCTAGTAAATGGTATTTTGGCCTTATAATTATATTTAACATTATTAAGTATTATCATTTTAATTACTAGCTAGTATTTTTTTCCCATTACTATGTTATTAGTATTATTATTGTAGTTGTTATTATTGTTAATATTGATATTGTTATTATTCTTGTTCATATTGTATTGTTTTAGTTATTATTATTAATGGTAGTATTTTTAGTTGCTATTATTATTAATATTGATATTGTTATTATTCTTGTTCACATTGTATTGTTTTAGTTATTATTATTAATGGTAGTATTTTTACCAAGTATTATTAGATAAGATTTTTAATGTTAATAATTTTATTATTATTACTATTGTTGTTATCATTATTGTAATATTATTGTTAATTATTATTATGATATTATTAAGCACTATTAGTAGTATTATTATTTTCATCCAAGCCCAATATGCTCAACCTATTCTCCTTTTTCTTTTATTTTATTTTCTTTTTATGCTAAGCCCATATGAGCCAAGCCCACTTCTTATTTTCATTCTTTTCCTTCTCCTTTTTCTATTTTTCTTTAAGCCCAAAAAAACTAAGCCCGCAAGCCCACCCTCTATTTTTCTTAATATTACTTATTTCTTTTAACTAAAGCCCAATAATCTATAACCCATTACCATTAAGATTCTTACCCATTAACCCAAACCCATCCAAATCTTATTTTCAAAATCATGATCTTAAAAAAAATCCTAATCCTAATCCTAATAAAAATCATATTTAAGTCAAAACTCTTTGAGATTTTTATGCAACCTTCCATTCTTATCTAAATTGCTAAATTAAGTAATCTAACCTAATTGGAATTCTAACTTACTAAATTACGCAATCTAAACCTAATTAGAATTCAGGTTTCTAAAATACCTAATAATCTATATAAAGACCCTAAACTTCTTCTCTTTTTCTACCTCCAAAAGAAAATCATGACCTAACTCTCCCCATCCCTTTCTTTCTCTTCTACCTCAAGAGAAACCCTATTCCAACTCTTTTCACTTTCATCTTTCCTTTCTCCTCATGAACGAAAAAGGGATTCGAGGATCAAATCCAAGTAAGTAAATTAGTTTTTCTTAATTAATATGATACAAATAATCTAATCAATAACATGTCATTACTATGGCCATCCATGAAATTTTTATACATCAAAACCAATTCAAAATCTAATTAAAATATGTATCTAAATTTTATACACTTACAATCCGATCTAAAAAGATTTTTAAAAAAAAAATTATATAGGTGCTGCTCTCGGCCAAAGCCGAGAGCAGCACTGCACAGACCCGCATGGGCCTGTGCAAGGCCTGGGCCGGGCCTGCCTGGCCTGGGCAGGCCCGCAGCACAGGCCTGGCCTGTGCTAATAAAAATAAAAAAAAAGAGAAAAAAAAAGAGAAAAAATTCCGGACCAGGCCTGGCCTGGCCTGGTCCGGCCATCCTGGGCTAGGCCTAGGCCTGTTTGGGCCTGGGCCTAGGTTTTTGTATATGAAAGGAAAGGAAAAAAAAAAAAAGAGATAAAAAGAGAAAAATGAATATGCATATTAAAATAATTTATTAAAAATAGAGAAAAATATATAAATAATATTCTACAACACTTCTACTTTCTAAGATAAAAATTTTAGATAAATACCAACATTAAATTAACCAAAACACCCACTTTAAAATCATATTTCCTTAATGGAAAATTCACCGTTAAATATTTTAATGATTTAAAACTTATTAAAAATCCAACAAAAAAAAAATTAGAAATTGGTTTAAATTAAACCTACTAAATTTGTTAAATCTAGAGGACCATATTCCTAACCCCAATTAATCAAGATTTAAACTCCTTAAAGTATCCTTTAAAAATCTAACAATTTTTATTGAAATAATTTATGTAGATTCATCGAGGCCTTGTAATTTCAGTGCTCTGGACTTGGGATGGATCTCAGGTGAGTGTCACTTCTTTGTTTAATTTTATTAAATTTTATTTTGTGAGTGTCTTACTTCTTTGTTAAATTTTATTTAATCATGTTGTGAGTGTTTCTCTTCATCATTTTGTGTGTGTTTCCTTTCTTTATTTAATTTTATTAGTGAGTGTTTCACTTCTTTCTTTAATTTTATTTAATTTTATTGTAAGTGTTTTCTTTTCCTTCTATAATTCTATTTTGTGAGTGTTCGTTCTTGTGCATTTCCTTATTTACCGTCGTCGGTATGCATTTACATGTTACACTTATTATTTCATGTGACTTTCTGTTATGTTTTACCAGTTTGATTACTTGTACTACTTCATGAGACATCCAGGATTGTTCACTTTATTTACGTAGTTGTGTAGTAACCTTGTATCAGTATCATTTCATGTGTTGGTAGATCGTTGTTGTTGGCTTAGGCCTAGTATTGATATACCTTAGACCAGACTTGACCTTGTAACTGATTTAGTGGTGTTAAATCGTAGAATATAAGTATATTGATCTTGAGGCTGAATGATTGATGATTGAGGACTAGAGATTCATATTTTATCTGTGGTATTTTTCGGATAAATTATTTGGTGACTATTCCGATCGAAACTCTTTAGAGATTATGGATTGGTAGATATGAGACTTTCTTGATTTTTGATCGATACAGACTTATTTAGAGTTAGGTTTGACCTGAGCTTCATATTCTTTTATTGGAGTCTCAAATGATTGGTAGATGGAATGTATGATGGTTATATTATGATCAAACGTGTGAATATGATACCCTTGACTCTAATGTATATGATGGGATGGAATTTTGGACTTGAACCTGTCGGTAAACTCGATTGGATTTGAGTTGACTTGGGGGTTGAGGAATAGACGTTGATTTGGCTGACTTGATCTGGCTTGGTGGATTTTTAAACATGTATACTTGATATGTTACTTGACTTTGGGATCCTGTGATTGACCTTGATAGAGTGAGAGTGTGTGATAATCTAAATCAAATTAAAATATGAGGATTTGATTAGATGTATCAGAACTTGTGTTTATTTCAGTTATTGAGGTTCAGATATATCGGTGACTATATTACACGTTCGGAGTTTTATGACAACTATTGATCGATCAGATTTATTGATGACTTAGAGGATGGATACATCGATGACTTTAGGGATGTGAGTTGATTATATACATTATCCGGATTATTCTATTCATGACAGTAGGTCATTACTCATCCTGAATATATTGATTTATCTAAGAAACTTGACTGATTATACGTAGTATCTACCTGATAACTATCATGTCCATGCTACCATTAATTGCTGGGAAAATATTGTTATACGGTAATAACACCTTCATGTTATACTTGTTACATATTCCTGTTATACCGGTATCCTGTTCATTGATATTATATATTCCTGTTATACTGGTATCCTGATTACATGTTGATATTGTTACCGTGACTACCACCGAGTTATCCCAGTGATTTAAGTAACATGCACATTAAATAATCTTGATAAACTAATAACATGACATTAAACAACTTACACTGGGATTGGAGAAATTGATGGAGGAGACAGCGTCTGTATTTTGGGTGAACCTAGGATTTAGGTTACGCAGCCGAATGAGGGTTCCACTGTAGGGTTCCCGTGGGGTGACTGGCACCCCGTCCTGTTTCCTGTTCCTGTTATACATGTTATGCATGTACCTGTTCCTATTATACATGTTCCTGACTACCTTGCGGTAGGTCCTCGTTTAGCGCCAGGAGTCTGGGCCGTGGTCCCGGGTATGCACGGGACCCACCTAAAACACAAACAATGTCTCCAACCGATCAGTTTCAATAACTGAGGACCTCGATTGGCATGTGTGGTTAGGCGTAGTATGGGATGCGTCTATTACATGTGATAATTGGTGTTCGCTGACATAATTAATAATAATAAACTGTTAATATATTGTGACTAACCGTGATCACCCGACTGTATATATATGTATAATTATGATAGATATAGGACTGTACATCAAACTAGTGACATATGCTTGGTTATACCTTCAGATATCAGTTGCTTGTTTACAATTGTGATAGTTGACTTTTATATTCATTCATGTTGTTATACAGTTATCTGTTTATCATGTTATTTAGTTATCTTCTGTCTGTAGTTTATCTAGTTATTATTCTGTGCACATTGTTTATATGCATGAGCTCTCCCCTTTACACACACACACTCACCAGGTCGCTTTCTGATGACCCTGGATTTGCACGTCTAGATATTGGACGCTTTGTTTCTATTGTGCAGGTGTTCGAGGAGACGGTACGCTTTGCGAATCTTTAATCGATTCCGGTATTCTTATCTTTCTTATCTTCATATTATTTCCTGATTCTCGTTATATCAGATTCATTTGTTATTCCAGTTCTTATTCATATGATATCATGCGTGGATGCTTATATGTATTATTGCAGTGGTCGTTGACTCATTATAGTATAAATTTATAGCTTGTTTCGGGTTCTTAAGGCTTAGTGCATATACGTGAGGTATTTTCTTTGCGTATATGCGTTGCCGACTCGTGTCGCGTCTCCGCTCCAGCGTATTTTGGGAAGCGGGGCGTGTGAGTCAATGCCTAAAGCCATTTTTTACCACGGAGTCTGAGTGACCCAGTCTATATGTGACCACGTAATTCCACACCATTCCCTGATGTCTCCTGAAAATCATTTTGGAACCTCCTTTGTAAATAAAAAAAAAGAATAAATAAGTGGGACTTAGGTGCTAAATATCACCTAGA
This sequence comes from Agave tequilana, assembly GCA_038442645.1. Taxonomy (NCBI): domain Eukaryota; kingdom Viridiplantae; phylum Streptophyta; class Magnoliopsida; order Asparagales; family Asparagaceae; genus Agave; species Agave tequilana. The sequence goes on from JAVJIF010000094.1 coordinate 494,083, forward strand.
GTTTTCATCTTTCCCTCCACTCCCTTTTCTTTCTAAATAACCTAGGGTTGTAAATTCCTAGTTTCCATTTGGGCAATTTGGGGATTTCATCCTTCTCAGCTTCCTATAAATATCCCTCCTCCCGTGTTCTCCTCAATACCCTACTTCCAATCTCAGATCTGCAACACAACCATCCAGCGCCGCCCTCCAAATTTTTCTGCGCCCCTCTCTCCACTATCTGGCCGCGTTTCCACGGCATCTGCCGCACTTCCGCGGCCATACTGAAGAAGCCGGCCCACCGCCAAATTTCCCTGCAGACGCGGCCATCTAAAGATCTCTGATCTACCATCTATACCTCTGCTACCATTACAGATTGCTCTCTGCAATCTCGTTTGAGTTTTCCCCCCACGTAGTCTGGGGGAGGTTTGCGTATCCCTTCTCATTGCTTCCTATTATTCCTTATGGCACCATCTATTTTCGCTGAAAAAGATTTTGCTAGAATACTTAGCGATGTGAATGGTTATGGGCATATATTTTTAGATCGTATTCATGCGTGGGATTGGTATGCATTGATTTATGATAATTCAGATCACGAGGCTTATTACTGTCCTGAGCTCGTCAAGCTTTTCTACAATTCCATAGATCACGCCTCTGTAAACTTTGACACATATCAAATCTTGGTGCACATGCCCACTGGGGATATTATTGTCACGCTTCTTCTACTGGAAGAACTCACACATGTCCCTTGCAACCCACATCATAGCGAACCCCTACCTTTAATCGATTACATGACTGTCATGGGGGCTCGCTATACGGAACAAGATAGGGGTCTCAAAGCCAGTACTACCTTTAGAAACATACATTGCGTTAGTCGCTGGATTCAATGCAACATTTTAGGGCTGGACCACACAACCTCCTTTAACAGGCCGGTGCTGCAGATTATACACGACCTGATGACTCGGCAGCACACTATCCGTAAGATCCCTAGTTAGAAATACTATATTTTCATTTTTTTCAATTTGATTTATTGATTATTTTATTTGATCAACTTAATTTATTATTATTACTACTTATTCTAGTAGTAGTTGTTAGTAATATTGATGATTGCCATTATTAGTGTTGCTATTATTATTATTATTATTATTATTATTGATTAAGTAATGTCGTTGTTAATGTTAGTACTATTATTATGTTTGTAGTAGTATTATTCCTTTTCTTCTCCCTTGATCTTATACCCATTACTCTTACATCCCATACCCATTCACCCATTTTGGATCCAATTTGAGACCCAATACCCTCAACCCAATAGCATACCCGATATCTATACCCAATATCCATTAAACCCAATAACCCATTCTATATAAACCTATCATAAATCTAACCCTAACCTAATCTCTTCCTTAATCCTCCATCCCATCCAACTGCAGCCGCCCCCTCCCTAGATCTACCATGCTGCTGCCGCACCTCCTTTCCCCCTCTCTCCATCTGCGGCAGACCCCAGCAGCCCGAGCTCCTCTCCGACAAGACCCCAGCAACATCCTTGCAGCCGGATCTCCTCCCCTTGCGCGCGCAGCAGTACCCAACAGCCACGACAGCAACGGCAGCACCAGCAGTGCCCAGCAGACCAGCAGATCCAGCAGCCCTGTTGGCTGTCTCCCCACAACAGCAGCAGCAAGCATGGCAGCAACAGCAGGCGCACCACCAGGCCGCGCACACCACAGATCTGCGCGCCCAGGCCGCAACCACGACAACGACAACCAGCAGACCAGGCCACCTCCTCCCAGATCTGCTGGCCGCGCACAGCTGCTCCCCCTGCAGATCTAGCCGAGCTCCCCACGCATCACCAGCAGCCCCTTGGCCGGCTCCAACACAACCCCAACCTCCTCTCCTTGCCGCATCGACCTGCCCTCCTTCCTCGGCGCACGACAACTCCACGCAACCAGCACAGCGACACCAACAGCCGCAACAGCAACACGGCAGCGTCCAACAGCGAGGACAGCCACCGGCAGCCCCCTATGTGAGTGTAGTCTCTCTCTCTCTCTCTCTTCTATTTCTCTCGTCGCTATGTACATTTGATTAAGATGTATTTTAATGCGTGTATAAACGTAAAGTAGAAACCTATATGTTTGGGGTGAGGTGTGCATAAGAGAAGTAGGAGTACATTTGATAGAATAAGGGAATGTGTGATGGTGCATTTCAGTATCAGGTTGCAGGACTATTAGTCGACCTACCCACTTTATTAGTCGACTAATACCCCTATTAGTCGACTACCCCTTACCCTATAGTCGACTAGGCTTCCTTTTAGATCAGTGTTGGACTTTCTGTTGTCGACTGTAATTAACCTTAGTCGACTACCCATTTCCTATAGTCGACTAATAGTCTCCCTAGTCGACTTGCTCTTTTGTTGTAGTCGACTAATAGCACAATCAGTCGACTTATAATATCCTTAGTCGACTAGTTGGGTGTCCTGGAAGCTGTGTAGTCTCTGTGCTGATCATTACTTATATGTTAGTCGACTTGTCTTCCTAGCTAGTCGACTTGCCCCGTGTATAGTCGACTTATTACACTTGTTAGTCGACTAACACTTCCCTAGTCGACTTGCTCATCTCCCCTAGTCGACTAACCTTAGGCTGACTGCTGTGTTTAGCTTCCTTATGGATTGTGGACTTTACCCTCAAGTTATGTATTGGCTATAGATGGAAGAATATGATTTCGAGGAATAGATATTGGTTGGATTGACTCGACTTGATCGTTCTTAGACATGTATCTGTTATGTTACCAAGTGTTGGGATCTTACGATTGACTTTGATAGAAGTGGGAACTTGTGAGGACTTGGGAATCAGAGTAGATTGATAGAGTGAGAGGGCTGAGCACAGGTTATTGATATATGTTGGAACAGCAGTTTATTGTATCAGATTACTCGATGTGAATTGATACTTGATGATCATGTAACTATTGGAAATTATGAGTTGGTTGTAATGACTTTGGATTATCAGATGCTAGAGTTCTTAGATGTACCAACTGATTATATCATTTGAGTATGGATGAGTTGTTGGTATTGACTTATAAGTGAACTATTCTATATTGCAGTTGTTTGAGGATGTTTCCTATTTAGATATGATTTCAGTATGTGTTGACTTGTTGATCTCGAGGATATACCATGTGCTTCATGATTAATTAATGATTACTTCCGTTAATAGAGATTGAGTTATTGTGATAGTGATCTATTTGATATCAGTGATCTTGTATTTCAGAGTTATCAGATAGCAGTTATCAGTATATCAGCTATTGGTGAGACTATTTATCGGTGATCTTGTGTTCAGAGTTTATGGGAGTTGGTAGATACCTGTACCAGTTACTAGTTATTTGTGACACTATTGTGTTAGTGGCTATATCTCCAGTATCTTATTTCAGATGTCAGATATTAGTTGTCAGCTACTCAGTTGTCAGATATCACAGTTGTCAGATATCACAGTTGTCAGTTGTCAGACTATCAGCTAGTATTGACATCACTAGTTGTTGGAGATATCAGTTACTACTGCATATTAAATCTCATTGATTGCTTATTAATAAAAGACATCATAACCCGGGGAACAGGGGTAATTGCCTGATGATGCATGTCGTGTACTTTGGAAGGACTTCTTATGGTACTGAGTTGTGGGTTCCAACCATGGGGAACCAAGGTAGTACTGGCTACCTATTCAGTTGTCAGTTGTCAGGGCTATGCCCGGATTACGGCGCCACACTAGTTGTCTTTTCGTGTGGGGCTGTGGTCTTCAGTTGTCAGAGCCTTGCGGCTTGTCCTGGTTCAGCGCCAGGGGTGATAGACCGTGGTACCGGGCATGCACGGTACTCTTCCAAAACACATGCACTACATTGGCAGGCAGTTACAACAACGATAACTTTGTTTGATATGTGGGAAAACGGCTGTGGTATGGGACACAGCTAAGTACTACATTAGTTAGGTTAATAATAACCAATCAGACTAGTGACATATACTAGGTTACACATCTTGATATCAGCTATTAGTTTACAGTTCTGATAGTTGTCTTATATCTTTATTCATGTGTTATCAGTTATACTACAGTTCAGTTATTTATCATGTTATTTAGTTTCTTATATTTGCAGTTATTCTTGTTATTATTTGTGCACATTGTTTATATGCACGAGCTTTTCCCTTTACACACATGATTGGTAGTGAAAAGTGCATTTTTATCATTATATTTACCATCACATTTTCATATTTATTCCTATAATTCTGCACATTTACTAATATTTTATGATTTATTGTGTGCAGGCCTTGAGTATTGAATTAAATAAAGAATTAAAACTTAATGAAGCCCAAAAGCCCATATCCAAGCCCAAGTCCAAGCCCAGGTGCAAAAGTGCAATTACAAGAAGTCAAAAGTGCAAATACAAATTGTAAAAATTGCAAATACTACAAAGAGGGAAAGGATAGAATTCTATTCAACCCTAAATGCTTGGTGGATGAGGATAAATAAGAGTGCAAGGATGAGATTCGTTTTTGAAGGGATTTGGATTTAGGGTAACTTGATTTCTAAGTTATCTCGAAAATCCAAAATGAAGAGTCAAGATGCAGCTTCCAGAAGGAAACGCCCAGATGGACGGACCAGAGGAGGCCACGCGCGAAAGCGCGTGGCCAACCGCCACTACTTTGCCACGGAAACGCGGCCCAAGCCGCATTTCCGCGGCAGTCCTGCCTTATCCCGTTACCAGCTTTCGTGGAGGAGTCGTTCTGGGACTCTACTTCCTTCTGCACCTATAAATACCCCTTTAGTGCAACCGAGAATGTCGTCCAGCGCAGTACAGGGCCAAAGCTAGGGTTTTTAGGCTTTCTTCTAGTTTGTAGTTAGTTTTCTATTTTTCTTTTACAATTTCTATTTTTTTAAGAGAGAGAGAGGCCTATGTTGAGCGTGACACCGATGTACCCTCCTCTTTTCTGCCATTGATTAAAGCAATAAAGGTAATATTTTTCTTATGTGCATTGTTTTACTTTTCTTTTTGTTTGCTTTTCTTTTTCTCTTTTATCTCTGTTGGTTATTGATGAGCATGCAAGTGATTTCTGAAGCACAAGTATAACGAGTCTTAGCGAGTGCCAACGATACTTCATGGAGATGTTCTCCTCCTCAAGGTCCGTATCACTTCATACTTGCCCAACTTGATGATATAATGCGAATAGGGGACTGAGCTCGATCCTATGGTTTATGTGTTGAACGCCTCCTAAGCAAGGTAGAACATGTAAGTTTTCACGTTTTTCCTCAACCAAACTAAGGTTAGTGTTCCTTTCTTTTTTTTTCTTTTCTTTTAATTTTGTAGATTAAATCACCATCTACCAACTCTTTCTTCCCCGACTCATTGTAAATACCGCTTTCTTTCTAAACTAACTTTAACTTATATTTTCTTATTTTCTTTTTAATAACTAAAAAAGATAAATTTTTAGAGAACTTACTCAAACGCTTCTATCGCTAGTCCCTCCCTGAGGATCACGACCCGCATAGCCCATTGCTACCGCGGATTAGAATTGAGCACCTTGCACATCTTTTCTTAAATCTAAATTTCTCAATTTTGTGTTCAGGAAAATCTCAATCAAAATTTTGGCGCCGTTGCCGGGGAGGGACGGTAAGTTTTTCTCTAAATAAAAAAATTAACTAATTCTTTTATTCTTTCTATTTGCAGGTTTGGAGAACAGGAAAAATAACAGCAGAAGTGGACATATAGCAACTCTGTGCCTCTGCCCTCGAAGGCAGAGCATCAGAGCCTACTATAGTGCCGCGGATCCGCGGCAATAGCCGCGGAAACGCGGCCTTAGTAGTGAACTACTAACTGCAATTTCTGCAGGTTGCTAAAAATTGCAAGATTTGTTTTTTGCTCTGTTCCAATTTGTTCTGTGATAAACCTGCACACTGCTAATTAACCAACAGTAAAATATTTGTTGATAAAGATAAAAAATTGATTAGACGTTTGCATATTAGACATGTATCTTTTCAATTCCTTTATTTTACTGTTGAAGAGTGCTGGAGCAAGGTACGTTCGCATTGCATGTAGAATAGGACTCATCTCTTAGTTGATGCTTTGAGTGAATCTTATTTACATATTTTGTACACTTGCACAAATTTATTCTAAGGGCATAACCCATTAACAAGATAAGGTGGGGATTTCATCACCCTTCCTTAGCCCAAAAATCATATCCCAAGCACTCACTAACCCAAGCCTAACTTAAAAGTAGTAGACATTGGCCCTAGGGACATCTCAGACTCAATTAGGAGATTATCCTAAAGGGGAACAGTGCTGGAAGTTGACTCCTGCCAAATCAGTGTCTAGGAAGGGGATTGAGGGCCGAAAGCCCGAAGATTGGTGGTTATTTAATTAAGGAACGTCTTTGACGGAAAACCTCCCACCACTCTTGCACTGACCTGGCTGATTAACTTGTGGTCAAAGTCTGCACCCTACCTCCGGTGGACAGTCTAACCAGTTAGGAGTCGTCTAGGTCATAGGTCTACCCTAACTTATGTTAGAATTTTTTATTTTTTGTTTGTTTATTTGTTTGTTTTCTTTTTCTTTGTTGTGTTGGTGTGATATGGCATATAATAATAATTTTTTCAATTTTAATCCATATTACACACCTAACTATTTTTCGGATATTACCAACCCGGCATATCACAACTTTGACCAACCTAGTGTGCCGGAATGGTCTTATCCGAATGATTATAACCCATGCCCCCATCTTATGACCATAATTTTCATACTTTCAACTCTTCACAGAGTTCATGGGGTTTCACTTCCCCCGAGTCCAATTTTCAACCGACTTGTCCTCCGTCTCCGCCTTGTCCACAATATTCCCAAGATTCATACTCAGATCCAGCCATTCAGAATAGAAAACCATCTATCCGGGAAATGATGAGTATGCACGAGTCCAAGCAACAACCACCATCAATCTTAGACATGATGATGCGTGAGTCCACCGACTCACAACTTCATCACGATTACACTTCCTCTTTCCAAGTCCAATCACAAAAGCGGCTTGAAGCCATGACTCAGGCTAGATTAGCTCGTGAGCATGAACTAGATATGATGGTTCAATCTTTGCGTTCTCACCATCCGGCCAATTCTGATATCGCTGACCACTCTCTTAGAGCCGACGAACCAAGTTGCTTTGGACAACAAGATTATAATTCAGTGCCATCATGTGAACTTGCCGAAACTTCAAATTTTGATAACTTGGCAAGTTTTTCCTTTCCTGAAATAGGACTTGAGCATGAATATGATCATGATCTCCCACTTGGTGATTCAATTCTACTTACTGATTCAATAATGACTCCGGTGTCTCCACCTGATTTTACTTTTTCTGAGTCAACATTGGATCCTGTGCCAATTCATCATGAATTTGAATCACCCATTTTTTATGATCATATTGAACTTGACCAATTATGCAATTTTGAAAGTCCCATGGATAAATTGGCAAGTTCTCATTTTTATGATATTGAGCTGAATGAGATATGTGACCTAGATTCTCAATTCTGTGATCAAGTTCAAATTCCCGAATCATTGTTGACTCCTGTTTTGTTACCCGACTTAGGTAATATTTTAGAGTCAGTTTTGGTTCCCACACCTATCATTCATGAACTTGAATCACCAACATTAAGTCACATTCCATTGTGGGAAGATTATTGTGGACTTGAGCTTCAACTAATTGATTTGGACCCACTTCCTAAACCTAGCCCGACTCCTGAACCATTACTTGATTTAAGTTTCTTTCCTGAGTCGGTATTCGTTCCCGTACTTCCCAAGTCCAAGTCAATTATTCCATCTTTTCATACTCCATTTTGGGACAAGGCGGTTGATATAATTGACTCTGAAATTTATTATGAAATTTGGAAATTTGATGGCGTGGATTTGTTTAAAAATAATCATACATACATTGTAGTGGGTTATATAAGAAAAATTTCTGGTGGGTTCCCCGAATTCCACAAAAAGTAGATTGGGCCGCATTTCGTGGACCAATTAGACCACCACCGGAACCACCACCTTAAGGTAACTTCTGCCTTCCCTTGTTCTTTTTCATGCATATATGCATTCATTCATACATTGAGGACAATGCATGAGATAAGTGTGGGGGTAGGCCTTACTAACATACTAACATAGTTAGAAACTAACAAAAATTTGCTAATTAAAAAAAAAATGTTATGAAAAAGGACAATATTTTGACTTATCTTTTGAAAGAAATCTAAGTTAATCTTAAGAATTAGGAAAATCATGATTAGGATTTCTAAAAACTTGGTCAAAATAAATAAATTATTGAATTTTTAGGTATAGGAGGAGAAATTGAATAAGTAATTAGTCTTGATTTTTACCTTAATGAAATGTGCATACCTAATGCATATCTAGGATTCTAAAACAAAGACCCTTGTGCCTCATAAAAAAAGAAAAAAGAAAATCACTAATTAAGCTGGATACATGTGCCTCAAGAAGCATAAGTATTCATGCCTAAAGTGAGTAAATAAAATAAAGTCCTTAGTTTTGGGGCCTAGTTCACTCGAATTTGAGTCCGCGGGTGTTTTCTCACCTGGTGCCCTAAAGCCAACCGGTTTGGGAGTCATCGACTTTAAGTTCGTTACATGGGTGGATTAGAAAGCCTAAGGAAATTAAGAAAAAATTACTTATATATGTACTAACACATCTAATAGTCAATTAGTTAGGTATGAGGGCCTCAAGAAGCCTTGATGCTTATACGAAAGAAAATTAGATGCGTTATACATATTAAAAAAAAAATTAAACAAATAAAGAGGCATGAAAGTCCAAGTTAAGGAATTCCTAGTAAAAATTCATAAGGATGCATATGATTTTTGGTAACGAAAAAGACTATACAAAAATTCAATTTTGACCCTTACCTAAAATGGAAAACAATTTACTTTATAAAGACTAAGTCTACGAATGAATAAAAATGATAATCCTAAAACTTATAGACTACTTAGTCTTTTCAAAAGTATTTCAAATAGTTTCCTTTTTATGGATTTTGTGGGTGTAATCCGCTGAAAACCCTCACGAGACAACACTCGTACTCTAGGGTAACCTAGGGGTTTAACGGCTTGTTGCACGTGCTAAGTGCAACCGTGATTCCTACGAAAGTGAGTTAGGTTATATTAATTTTTCTTTTTCTCTTTGATTTTTACTTGAGGACGAGCAAAAAGATAAGTGTGGGGGTGTGATTGGTAGTGAAAAGTGCATTTTTATCATTATATTTACCATCACATTTTCATATTTATTCCTATAATTCTGCACATTTACTAATATTTTATGATTTATTGTGTGCAGGCCTTGAGTATTGAATTAAATAAAGAATTAAAGCTTAATGAAGCCCAAAAGCCCATATCCAAGCCCAAGTCCAAGCCCAGGTGCAAAAGTGCAATTACAAGAAGTCAAAAGTGCAAATACAAATTGTAAAAATTGTAAATACTACAAAGAGGGAAAGGATAGAATTCTATTCAACCCTAAATGCTTGGTGGATGAGGATAAATAAGAGTGCAAGGATGAGATTCATTTTTGAAGGGATTTGGATTTAGGGTAACTTGATTTCTAAGTTATCTCGAAAATCCAAAATGAAGAGTCAAGATGCAGCTTCCAGAAGGAAACGCCCAGATGGACGGACCAGAGGAGGCCACGCGCGAAAGGGCGTGGCCAACCGCCACTACTTTGCCGCGAAAACGCGGCCCAAGCCGCGTTTCCGCGGCAGTCCTGCCTTATCCCGTTACCAGCTTTCGTGGAGGAGTCGTTCTGGGACTCTACTTCCTTCTGCACCTATAAATACCCCTTCAGTGCAACCGAGAACATCGTCCAGCGCAGTACAGGGCCAAAGCTAGGGTTTTTAGGCTTTCTTCTAGTTTGTAGTTAGTTTTCTATTTTTCTTTGTAATTTCTATTTTTTTAAGAGAGAGAGAGGCCTATGTTGAGCGTGACACCGATGTACCCTCCTCTTTTCTGCCATTGATTAAAGCAATAAAGGTAATATTTTTCTTATGTGCATTGTTTTACTTTTCTTTTTGTTTGCTTTTCTTTTTCTCTTTTATCTCTGTTGGTTGTTGATGAGCATGCAAGTGATTTCCGAAGCACAAGTATAACGAGTCTTAGCGAGTGCCAACGATACTTCATGGAGATGTTCTCCTCCTCAAGGTCCGTATCACTTCATACTTGCCCAGCTTGATGATATAATGCGAATAGGGGACTGAGCTCGATCCTATGGTTTATGCGTTGAACGCCTCCTAAGCAAGGTAGAACATGTAAGGTTTTCACGTTTTTCCTCAACCAAACTAAGGTTAGTGTTCCTTTCTTTTCTTTTCTTTTCTTTTATTTTTGTAGATTAAATCACCATCTACCAACTCTTTCTTCCCCGACTCATTGTAAATACCGCTTTCTTTCTAAACTAACTTTAACTAATATTTTCTTATTTTCTTTTTAATAACTAAAAAAGATAAATTTTTAGAGAACTTACTCAAACGCTTCTATCGCTAGTCCCTCCCTGAGGATCACGACCCGCATAGCCCATTGCTACCGCGGATTAGAATTGAGCACCTTGCACATCTTTTCTTAAATCTAAATTTCTCTATTTTGTGTGCAGGAAAATCTCAATCAACACAACACACACTCACCAGGTCGCTTTCTGACGACCCTGGATTTGCACGTCCAGATATTGGACGCTTTGTTTCTATTGTGCAGGTGTTTGTTGAGACCGTACGCTTCGCAAAGAGCTGGAGCTTCTCCCTATTCTATTCTGGTACTCTTATCTTTCTAGCCTTCGTATTATTTTCTGATTCCTGTTACATCAGTTCAGTTGTTATTCCAGTCTTCATTTATATGATATCATGCGTGGATGCTTATATGTGATATTGCAGTATTCATGATTTATTTCTGTTGGGATTTATTATAGCTTGTTTCGGGTTACTTAAGGCTTAGCGCGTATACGTGAGGTATTTTCCTTGCGTATATGCGTCGCCGACTCGTGTCGCGTCTCTGCTCCAGCGTATTTTGGGAAGTGGGGCGTGACACTATCTGTATCAACAAGATCATTTTTCATAGTATCATCACCAACTCCTCCCGCACACGCGGTGCAAAGTACTCGCACCCAGTCTTGATCACTCGTCTGTGTAGGACTTTCTTACCAGATGCAATTTTTGACTCATATGATAGGGTGTTCGTTGCACAAGAGCGGGCGACTAGCGCTTATAATAGTTGTCTTCATGCGATCTGGACTCCTAGTGTCCAGTCCGAAGATGTCCCTGTGGAGTCCTCTTCGGAGGAACTTTTAGAGGAGGAGGATGAGCCGGTTTTTTGGCAACAGGACCCCCCAGCTGATTCACGCGCCTTCATGTCCACCATTTGGCGAGGCATGAAGAAGATATTTCGGAGGCAGGTTCGACTATGCAAACAAGTTGCGGAGCAAACATCGCGCCTCGACCGCATTGAGGAGGGTCTGCGGTGATCACAGTCGGCTGGACCTAGCACCACCGCTTGTCGAAGCCGAAGGCGGGGGTGATACATTTCTTGTCCTATTTCATGCGTATATTTTCTTGCATACATTGGGGACAATGCATGGGATAGGTATGGGGGGGTAGATACTAACATGAGAATTTTTAGACCTTTTCTTTTCGATTTCTAGGTTTCTTGTTTCTTATAAAAAAATAAATAAATAAACATAAAAAAATACTGATCCATTTCTTTGAAAAGAATTAACTTGATCTTAGGTATTAAGGAAATTCTAAGATAAGATTTCTTAATATAAGTCGAAATAAGAAATTTTATTGGATCTTTAGGTTAAGAAAGAAAAGAATAGAAAAGACAGCTAGATTTAGAATTTTTTCTAAATACTATATACATTTGCATATTGAGGGATTAATCAAAGACTTAGTGACTTTGTTTACATAAAAAATATATATATATAAAATATATATATATAGATATTCATAAATAAAACTTGATCACTAATTAAGCTGGTTGGTTGTGCCTTAAGAAGCATAACCAGTCACACCTAAAAGTGGTTGAGTCCTTAGCATCGTGGCCTAGTTTACTCGAGACCTTGAACCTTAGGGATGTATCTTCATCTGGTGCCCTAAGACCATCTGATCTGGGAGTCATCGGTAAAAGGCTCGCTACATGGGTAAATTAGAAAGCCTAATGAAGCTAAGAGAATGTAAATATATACTCTATAAATATATATATATATATATATATATATATATATATATATATATATATATATATATATATATATGTGTGTGTGTGTGTGAACAAACAAACTAAAGTCTAAGAAAAATCTCTCATGCATATGTATATGTGTTAGACCTGATACAGAATCCAGTTTCTCTCTATTCTTGGAAAACTTAACCTAAGTTGAAAACAATATTTCAAATGGAAACTTATAAAAAAGAAGGAAAAGTTTAGAATAACCCTAAACCGATAGATCACCGAAATTCTTGAAGGAAATGGACCATAAAAAAATTGTTTCTCTCTTTTCATTTACATTTTCTTTTTTTTCTTTGGGATTTTGTGGGTGCAATCCGCTGAAAACCCTCAGGAGACAGCACTCCTCCTCTTTGGTAACCAAGAGGTTTAACGGCTTGTTGTACGAGCTCAGTGCAATCGTGTCACCTACGAAAGTGGTGTAATAATTTAGTTAGGTTTTTTCTTTTTGCTTATTTTGCTCAGGGACGAGCAAAAGCTAGGTATGGGGGTGTGATTGGAGTCATTTATGCATCATTTTCTACCACCATGCTATGCTTTATCTGAATAAATAGTTGATTTTTACTGCTTTTTCTCTCTTTTTTCAGGTCCAATGTCTAATGGAGAAAGGGGCCCAACAATTGTGATTTTTGAGGAATTAAAGAAGCATTTAAGAAGCCCACAAGAGAAAAGCCCAAGTCTGAAAAGATCCAAAACGCATTCTCAGTTTCTACAAGATCCAACTGGGGATACGAGATGCAACAGAACTTCATAAAATCCGCTAGCGCAGCGGCCAAGAAACGGCCGCGGAAACGCGGCACTTGCCGCGGACCCGCGGTAATCTTTAGGCCGTTACTTCAGCGTTTGATCCGGAGACTGAAGTGGGATGGCCTCCTCTCATGAAGACTATAAATAGACCCCTAGGGCCTCTGTAATCAAGGAGGAGAAAAGACCATTGTTTTTATAGGGAAATTGTTAGGGTTTCTCTAGGTTTTCTTTTTAGTCTCTTATGTAATTTTCTTTTTTCTCCTTCTAGAATCCAGAAAAGAGAGAGTGAGAGTGAGCAATCTTTGTAATTGGAGACGGTGACAACGCAATACAAGGATCGAGCTTTCAATCTTCATCTTCTCTTGTTCTAGTGCATTGTTTTTCTTTTAAGCTTTTACTTTCTTTTATTTCACTTCTACAATGAATTATTTTTTGTTCTTTATTTCTATGTCTAGCTAATTCATTAACATGACTAACTAACTTTTAATTTTACTAACTACTAACTCTTGGGTGATTGCTGACTTATATGATTCTTGGGATACTTTCTTCTTTCAAGTCTTGTAAATTACAAGTCTATATCACTCCCAATGAAGATGAGTTGCTTTTTATTCTTTGCAAATGCTAAGTTTTCCCTCCATATGACTCATGTGAGCATCACTTAGAGCCTTGTCTTTAGAACAAGTGCCGTGATGGACCATGAAGATGGAGCACTTCACTATGCCAATGACTACATTACAAGCTCTTATTTCATGCTCGCTTTATTATAGCTTTGATGGACTAATGAATCTTGTATGATTCTTAGCATCGTTAAAAGTGACTATCCTTGTTCCACTAATGAAAATTTATTTCGGAAGCTAATGATTCAAGGAGGCAACTAGTCTAGATAAGAAACACCTTCGACATAGGACAACACAAGGACTTGGTAAAGCAAGACATACCATTGCCGATGAATCAATATGAGGCATGCATAACCCAACGAGAGTAGTAAGTTAGTAAATTATAATGTTAGTTAGTCATGGTTTCTCTTTATATTATTCTTAAAAATCTCTCTTTTGGAAACTTCTTCTTTTTTAAATCTCTCCGTTTTCCTTCCATCTTTATTCTCATTTCTTCTTTTATTTTACAAAACACCCAAAGATTTTCCACTCACCTTCCACATCGTTTTATTTTCCATTTCTTAAAACAAAGAAGAATCTTCGTTTTTCTTCACAAAGATTTCAATACAATCCTTGAATGCTTCTATCGCTAACCCTCCCTACGGATACGACCCGTCCTAGCTTATGTTATGAACGGTGATTCGGAAGGAGCAAAGTAAACCTGCATAAACATTCGAAGTTCTTGATCATCAGTACACGGTAACCAACGGTTTACTCTAAACCTCTTTTTAATACAACAAATCCATCCGAACATGATGCTCAAGAATCAGTATTCATAGTCCCAGCAAGACGCAAAGACCAAAAACTAATTCTTTTCAGAAGAATTAAGTCTGAATTGATGTCTCGCAAAGACTCAGAAAGCGAGAACGAATCCCCTCAGTTCTCTCATTATGAGCAAAATGTACTCAGAATGATAGAAAATATGGGGTATGATCTAACAAATGATCCTGGCTTGAACTTTGACAAAGGAAGAAGAACACTACTTTGATCTTTCATTCCGAAAGGGAAGACCCCTGATTATTATCATTGAACTCGTAGGGGGTTGGGCTATGTGTCAAATCTGATCTCATCGGCCTCTGAATCGGAAGAGTCATTATACCATAATCACTCGTCAGGCACATCATCGTGGGAGTCAGATGTTAGTGTCGGTAACATCTTCAAAGAACTTTCAGTAAACATAATTTCAACAAGTCACCAGGAAGATGGAGATGAAGAAATGATCTAGTCGGATACAGATCCTTGGATACAGATCAAACACTCTCTGGGATATTCGCTTCGAACAACGCTAACTACCCACGGAAGATAAGGTCATTCAGATCAATCTGAGAGATGAGGCTAATCCTAAGCCCATCTTTATAAGCGAAAGCTTATCACCCTCCAAAAAAGAAGATCTAATATCTCTTGTGCGAGAGTATATAGATGTTTTCACATGGAATTATGAAGACATGCCTGGGCTTGATCCTCGAGTGCCTATGCATCGCCTCAACATTAGTTCAAACATGAAACCAGTCAAACAACAGCAGCGACGGTTCCGTCTAGAAATAATGGAAGCAATCCAGTCAGAAGTCAAAAAGCTTATAGACTCTGGCTTCATCAGGGAGGAACAACACCCCGATTGAGTAGCCAATATCGTTCCCGTTACCCAGAAAAAT
Organism: Agave tequilana; assembly: GCA_038442645.1. Lineage (NCBI taxonomy): Eukaryota > Viridiplantae > Streptophyta > Magnoliopsida > Asparagales > Asparagaceae > Agave > Agave tequilana. The sequence continues at coordinate 509,368 of JAVJIF010000094.1, forward strand.
GGGAAGATCCAGATTTGCATTGATTTTCGTGATCTAAATGAGGCCTGTCCTAAAGACGAATTCCCCCTCCCAATCACGGTTGTCATGATCGATAATACGTGTGGGTTTGAATGAATGCCCTTTATGGATGGATTCTCAGGGTACAACCAAATCAGAATGTACCCTGATGATGAAAAGCATACTTCTTTCAGGACACCACTGGGGGTATATTGCTATATTTTCATGCCCTTCGGATTAAAGAATACAGGGGCAACGTATCAGAGGGCTATGATTGCAATTTTTCACGAGCACATGCGTAAAACAGTAGAATGCTACGTCACGATATTGCAATAAAAAATCGCACTAAGGGCGATCATATAGCAGATCTGAAGACGGTATTTGACATCATGCGGGCGCATAAGCTAAAAATGAACACCATCAAATCCTTCGTGGGGGTAACTAGCGGTAAATTCCTAGGATTTGTGGTGACATCCAAAGGAATCCACCTCGATCCAGAGAAAGTTCGCGCTGTCCTGGAAATGCGACCTCCAAGGAATCTTAGAGAGCTTAGAGGGTTGGAAGGGTGATTAGCATACATTCGAAGGTTTATCTTAAATCTCTCAGGGAGGTGCCAACCCTTCGCCAAATTAATGAAGAAGGGTGTTTCATTCATTTGGGATGATGCTTGCCAACAACCGTTCGAGGAAATCAAACGATACCTCACGCAACCACCTGTCCTTACAGCTCAGATTTTAGGAAAACCTTTCCTGATATATGTTCGAGCGATGGATCATTCCTTAGGAGCATTGCTAGCCCAGAATAATGATCAGGGACACGAGCAGGCAATCTACTATCTAAGCAGAACCATGATCGGAGCCAAAAATCGGTACAACCCGATCGAAAAGGAATGTTTGGCATTGGTATTCGCCGTCCAGAAAATATGACACTACTTGGTGGGCTAAACTATAAATATCATATCAAAAGTCAACCCTTTAAGGTTGCTTATGACAAAGCCATCGTCGCTAAATGGTCGACTGGCAAAATAGGCCACACTGTTTTCTCAATATGAAATGCACTTTCTATCACAAAAACCCGTAAAGGGACAAGCAATAGCAGATTTCCTGGCTGCACATCCAAATCCGAGAGCGACTGAACTTTATGAGGATCTCCCAGATAAGGCCGCTGAAATTTTTCTGACCCAGACGTCTTTCGAAGGACAGGTGTGGCAGCTCTTCTTCGATGGTGCATCAAGAACCGGTCCACGAGGGCATGTCGTAGCAGGAGTGAGGGTAGTACTAGTCTCCCCACAGAACTACGTGATCCCTCGTGCATTCTCATTAATCGAGCCATGTTCCAACATTGTAACAGAATACAATGCTCTCTTGATCGGAATGCAAATCGCCGATGAAATTGGCATTAAATATCTCGAAGCATACGGTGACTCTAAACTCATCGTTAACCAAGTTCGTGGGGAGTACAAAGTCAGACATGAAGACTTAGTACCTATTACAACACAACTATTCACATTGCCGAGAGATTCAAAAACATTTTCATCGATCATGTGCCTCACCAGCAAAATGCGCATGCAGATGCATTGGCATCTCTCGCTGCTTCTTTAGCTCTTCCAGCTGGAGTAGTAGAGAAAATACTCGTCTACAGCCATGACTTGTAATGTGATCGGGGGAAAAACTGCACACAAAAAGTGTATGTTTTGAAATTAGGATTTAAAGTATATGTGCTTTGGCTTCCATGATACTTCCGTTATAGCATAGAGGCTAAAACGAGTCAAATCTATAAGGACGGGAAGCTTTACCGGAATGTTCACTTGTGTGTTAAAAGTTCTTCTATGTTTGAAAGAATGAAAAGAAAAGAATCAAAGAATGAAAAGAGAAGTACGATGAAAACAAAGAAGTGGGAAACATAGAAAAGAATGTATTTGTGGTTTTTGGAATATTTCTAAAACAAAGCAAAAAGATAAAGAAAACTCATGGCTACTAACTACTAATGACTCCACCAACATGCTAACCTCTCATTGATAGTTGCCTAACGTGTATCATTGGCCATCACTAGTCCTTGGTTCAAGAGCCTTTCAAAGCATGACCCATATGTAACTAATCATATCCCAACTCAACAAAACAAGTGCAAGTTACACTTAAACCATCAAAACTAAAAGTAAGCATGGAGTAAAGTAATGTTAGCTTGTTAGAGAGTTGGAAAGTTAGAGTGTTAGAGCCATCATCATGAGCCATCAATGGCTCTTGCAAGAGCAAGGTCAAATAGAGGCTATTAGATTCATGTGGATTATCAAATAAGAAGTTAGCAAGTTAGTGGTTAGTAGTTAGTTATCATAAGAGAAAATTAGCTAAACATGTAAAAGGAGTTTAAGAGAAGAAAATAAAGAGAGGTATGAGAGAATCTTTCATAGATTGTCACCTTCTATTATAAGAACTCTTACTTTCCAACCATATACCACTCTCTCTCCTATTACAAGATCTACAAGAAATGAAAAATACGAAGGAAGAAGAACTAACCTAAACTAAACTATTCTAAACTAAAACATGAAAAGAAAATGTTCTAACTCTCTGTATATTTTTATCTTCAGACCACAAAGGGGGCATTTATAGGCACCAGGGGAAAGGAGGGCCAGGGGGCAAACCCTGGCCTAAAGTACAGGCGCGGCCACGCCCGTACGGCCGCGAAAACGCGTCCCAGGCCGCGTTTTCACGGCTCTTCTTGAGCCGCGCGCGCGGCGCCTACTGTCGTGCGCTGTCCCTTCTGTCCCCTGTCAGTTGCAGGTCCCGGTTTCCGATTTTGGGCCCCTGGTTTTGACGAATCAGCTCTCTAAAGTCAATGGCTATATTATAGGTCTTTAATCACCCATTAAATGGTGATTTAGGGTCTTCTTCTTTATTGCACACCATATATCTAGAAACATGCAAGAGATATATTATTAGCAGAATTTAATATAAAACAAATGTGAAGATGTGGTATGAAATATGCAGTTTTAGAGACTAATCATACCCCCACACTTATCTTTTGCTCGTCCCGAGCAAAACAAAAAACTAAAGAAATTATTACACCACTTTCACAGGTGACGCGATTGCACTGAGCATGTACAACAAGCCGTTAAACCTCTAGGTTTCCCCTAGAGGAGGAATTTTGTCTCCTGAGGGTTTTCAGCGGATTACACCCACAAAATCCATAAAGAAAGAAGTCAAATGTTAGTATTTTGAAAACGTATTTTGAAATAGAGAAAAGTGTTTGAAATATTTTGTGAAAATATAAGTGATTCAAGGTCATAGGTTAACCAGAAATTATTCTTCCTTAAACTAAGTCGAAATGCAAAATCTTGTTATAAATTAAATATAAAAATTTAAAATTGAATTGACTCTTTGATCTTTCATAAAACTCTTAGAACATATGCACTTTGTGAACGGTGAAGATTTTTGGGATATCGACTCTAACTTTCATACCATTTATTTGTGTATATATATTTTTATTTTATATATATATTTTTTCTTTCTTTAGTTTTCTTAGACTTTCTTATCTACCCGGGTAGTGAGTCTTTAGCTGGTGACTCCCAAACCAGATAATCTTAGGGCACCAGATGAGAAAACATCCATCGGACTTAAGAACTCAAGTAAACAAGGCCACAAAACTAAAGGGGATTATTTTTATTTTTATCCACCATTTTAGGTGTGAATAATCATGCTTCCTGAGGCATAATTACCCAACTTCAATAAGTGACTTTTATTTTCATCAATTTTTTTTTAATATGACATTTTTAGTTTTTGTTTCAATCTCAAAAATTGTGTAAGTGTGAAGCGCATAAATCTAAGGCAAAAAATTTAAGATCAAATTATCTTTTCAATCTTACTTTCTTATCCTAAAATTTAAACAAGTTCTATTATTTTGACTTGGTTTAAAATTTCATAATTTTGGTCTTTCTATTTCCTAAGATAATCTTAATTTTCTTAAAATAAATCAAAACTATTTATCTTGTTTCAAAAAGTTTTGTAAAAAGAAAATAAAAGAGTTTCTTTAAAAAAAATTAAATTAAAAAGTACTGTAAAAGAAAGAAAATGTAAAACTAACTATGTTAGTAAACCCTCCCCCACACTTATCTCATGCATTGTCCTCGATGCATCGTGACTATGTATATATATGAAACAAATGGAGAGGGAAGGAAGATTACCTCATGGTGGTAGCTCTGGTGGTGGTCTGACTGGGCCAAGCATTGCTACCCAATTAAGATATCGTGGTGGCTCACGGAATCCACCTTTATTGACCTCTTTTTTATTTACATATTTACAATCCCCAATTTTAATAGGATCATACAAGATCCTATCATGAAAATTATTTTCTTTATATGACCAATCTTAGAATATCATCACTGAGTCATTATGGTCAATACCTTGGTCCAATAATAGAATGTGGTTTTATGGAATGAATGATTTGGGCTTTGAAATGAAAAGTTCGGGAACCAATACTAACTCGAAAAAATCAACTTTGGGTTCAAGAGTCAGTTTAGGTTCAAGAGTTGAGTCCAAATTACATAATTTAATTTTACATTCTGTTCCCATCAATGAAATGTGACTATCCAAAAGAAGTGGTTCAATTTTAAAATTCATGGATACAGGAATTAATGTTGGCTCGGGCAATAGGTCCAACTTGTGTAAGGATACCGAAGTCAATATAGATTCAAAAATTGGGATTGAATCACAAAGTTGTGGGTCGGGTTCACATTCATATTCAAGTTCAATTTCATTGAAATAAAAACTTGCCAATTTATTAATGGGTTGATATTGGTCAAGTTCAAGGTTTTGTGGTGAAATTGAATCTTGGTCAAAGTCTTCAAGATTTCATAATTTTTGGTTTTTGTCAATATGATTAGAAGTATTAGGAATAGTCAAAGATTGGGTAGGGAGAGTTTCCTTATTCCTACACATGTTTTCCAATCGACAAAGTCTAGCTTCTATCATATTAAAAGGATCACTTTGGAACTGAATCATGGATTCTATACTCTCTTCTAAGTCTGTATGCTCTTCTTGTTGTGAGATATAGAAAATGGAGTAAGGATCTTGGATTTTAAAACTTTGATGGGATTTCGAGTCCTCTAGATTTTGAATTCGTCGCTCGAGTTCCTCTAAGGCATCCATCCTCTTTTCTCGGTCAATTGATTCTTCTAATGGTTGTTCGGGGGAAGATGAAGCTGGATGTTGGTAAGGTGATTGACCGTAATACTCGGGGGAGTTGTATTGTATCCCCATTGACTCGGAGAAGAGTGGTGATAATTATTCCAATCTTGTTCAGAGTATTACGACTGGGGCACATATTGAGTCGGATAATCCCAATTCGGCATATAAGGTTGGTTCATGTTGTACATAGCCGGGTTGGAATTATCCGAGTCAAATGAGGTCGGGATGAAATATGGATTCATATTAAGATTGAAAGAATTGTTGTTGAAATCCATTTCACAATTTAGAAAAACAAATAAGCAAACAAACAAACAATACAAAACAAAACAAAAAAAAAAAAGAAAAGAAAACAAGCCTATGCTAGGGTTGACTTAGACCTAGACGACTCCTAACTGGTTAGACTATCCACGGGGGGTATATTATCGGAAGCTGACCACGAGTTAATCGGCCAGGTAGGGGCAAAATCATTGGGAGGTATCCGTGCAGGAGCAACGGGCCTAATTATGCCAAACCACTGTTCTTCGAGGTTTCGCCTCTCAATCCCTAACCTTAGACACCGATTTGACAAGAGTCAATTTCTAACAACTTTCCCCTTAGGTCAATCTCCTAATTGAGTCCGAGATGTCCCTAGGGACCAACGTCTAGCAAATTTTATTTAAGCTTGGGTTGTGTCATTGGGGAGGTGATTTTTGGGCTAAGGAAGGGTAATGACTTCCCCACCTTATGTTATATTGGGTTTTGCCCTTAAGTTTAATTTGTGCAAGTGTGCAATAAGATAAGAATGAACACACAGAGAGAGTAAATCACCCACGTGTTTGTCCTATACTATATGCAATGTCATTTGTACACCTCCTCAATATCACAACAACACAAGAATAAAATATAGTATATTAGAATGAAAATTGACACGTGTCTAGATGCAAATGTCTAAACCATTTTAAAGCATCTAATTATCGTATTTTAATTCTTAAAATTATTTACAGTGTGTAGGTAATATAGACAAAAATTAGCAGCAGAGTATATGAATGTACAAGAATTTACCCAACCACACTAAAGCAAGTGTGGAATTCTGCAATGCTAAAACATTAACATGCACACCAAAAACAAAGAAGAAAAGTTAACAAAAACGTGAAATCAAACCGTTCCCATCCCCGGCAACGGCGCCAAAATTTGATCGAGGAAAAACCGCACACAAAAAGTGTATGTTTTGAAATTAGGATTTAAAGTATGTGCGCTTTGGCCACCTCGATACTTCCGTTATAGCATAGAGGCTAAAAGAGTCGAATCCACAAGGACGGGAGGCGATAAAAGTTTTACCGGAATGTTCACGTGCATGTTAAAAGTTCTTCTATGTTTGAAAGAATGAAAAGAAAAAAAAACAAAGAATGAAAAGAGAAGTACGGTGAAAACAAAGAAGTGGGAAACATAGAAAAGAATGTATTTGTGATTTTTAGAATATTTCTAAACAAAGTAAAAAAATAAAGAAAACTCATGGCAACCAACTACTAATGACTCCACTAACATGCTAACTTCTAAGTGATAGTTGCCTCACATGTATCATTAGCCATCACTAGTCCTTAGTTCAAGAGATTTTCGAAGCATGACCCATATGTAACTCATCATATCCCAACTCAACAAAATAAGTGCAAGCTACACTTAAACCATCAAAACTAAAAGTAAGTATGGAGTAAAGTAATGTTAGCTTGTTAGAGAGTTGGGAAGTTAGAGTGTTAGATCCATAATCATGAGCCATCAATGGCTCTTGCAAGAGCAAGGCTAGTTTCCATGAGAGAAAATTAGCTAAACATGTGAAAGGAGTTAGAGAGAAGAAAATAAAGAGAGAACCTTTGATAGATTGTCACCTTCTATTACAATAACTCTTGCTTTCCAGCCATATACCACTCTCTCTCCTATTACAAGATCTACAAGAAATAAAAAATACAAAGGAGGAAGAAGAACTAACCTAAACTAAACTACCCTAAACTACAACATGAAAAGGAACTACCCTAACTCTCTGTATATTTTTATCTTCAGACCACAAACGGGGTATTTATATGCACCAGGGGAAAGGGGGGCCAGGGGGCAAACCCTGGCCTAAAGTACGGACGCGGCCGCGCCCGTACGGACGCGAAAACGCGTCCCAGGCCGCGTTTCTGCGGCTCTTCTTCAGCCGCGCGCGCGGCGCCTGCTGCTGCGCGTTGTCCCTTCTGTCCCTTGTCGGTTGCAGATTCCAGTTTCTGGTTTTGGGCCCCTAGTTTCGATGAATCAACTCTCCAAAGTCAATGGCTGTATTATAGACCTTTAATCACCAATTAAATGGTGATTTAGGGTCTTCTTCTTTATTGCACACCATGGACCTAGAAACATGCAAGAGAGGTGTTATTAGCAGAATTTAATATTAAACAAATGTGAAGATGTGGTATGAAATATGCATTTTTAGAGACTAATCATACTGCCCAAGATTCGCTTTTGAAGATCACCCAAAGCCGACAGGAGACTGTCAAGTCAAAGAAGCTTTGAGACTTCAACAGGTCCAAAACTCAGGGATTGGCGGTTCCCGTACGTCGATTATGCACTGTACGACATTCTTCCTGATGATCCCAAAGAGGCGGCTGCCATTAGAAAGAAAGCCCCCAAATTTTACTACAACGCGACCACGTGAACACTGTATCAGCGATCGCATGATGGGATCCTCCTCCGCTGCCTGTCACAAAAGGAGGCACAGAAAGTACTCAAAGAAGCGCATGACGGCTTGTGTGGAGCTCATCAGCCTAGTCCGAAGCTTGGAGATCGACTCCGAAGACTGGGACATTATTGGCCTAAGATGATCCCTGACGCCATCACTTACGCCAAATAATGTCACCCCTGTCAGGTCCATGGTGATTTCATCCATCAAGCACTGGGATATCTTTGCTCTACAACCTCAACCTGGCCATTTGAGATGTGGGGAATGGACGTAGTCGGTCCTATCGGCCCACCTTCGTCTAAAGGACATCGGTTCATCTTAGCTATAACCGATTACTTCTCTAAATGGGCTGAAGCTATTCTCTTGAGGGAGGTAAAGGCATCTGACGTGATCAAATTTGTTAAACATCACATCATTTATCGCTTTCATGTGCCATGACGGATCATTCATGACAGTGGACCCCAGTTCGTCAGCCAAGTTTTTCAAAGGTTCTGCGATAAGTTCAGAATTCAGAGTGTGTCCTCAACGGCATATTAGCCAGCCGATAACGGCCTTACAAAAGTTTTCAATAAGACTATTGAAAAACTTCTCAAGAAATTCGTCTCAAAAAGCCAACGTGACTAGGACGACAAGTTAGGTGAATGCTTATGGGCCTATCACATAACGGTTCGAACTCCGATAAAGGCTACACCATTCTCCTTGGTATGGGTGTGACGCTGTACTCCCACTAAAAATTCAAATCTCATCTCTACACGCCACCTTGACGGCAGAGATGACAAATGAGGAGAGGCATCGACTGCGACTCCAAGAGCTGGAGGCCTTGAATGATAAACGCCTGCAAGCTCAACAGCAAATCGAGCTCTATCAAGCTCGAATTACCAGAGCCTTCAACAAGAAAGTCAAGGAGCGAACTTTCAAGAAAGGCGACCTCGTCTTAGTCGTCAGAAGACCTATGGTGATGACGCATAAGACCAAGGGAAAATTTCAGCACAAATGGGAAGGACCATTTGTAGAAGAGTCGGTCTACTCAAACGGAGCATATCACCTTATAACCTCAGATAGTGATTCGCTCATGATGCCAATTAACGGAAAATTCTTGAAGAAATACTATCCTTGATAGCATTCTTCTCCTGATCATGTTAATACTACACCTTTGATCAAAACTCCAGATCCAAGAAAAGCTTCTTTTCTTCACTGGATCACATCACGGTCGATCAGTGTCAAGCGGATCAAGCGCTGGTTACATCATGATGCATGATGTAAATATTAAGGAAGAAACAAAATGCAAAACTTCAGTTTTAGCTTAGTTACTCTTCTATTGACATCCGATGCTTCAGATGGCTAAGGATAGAGGAAAATGTTGATTTTTAAGTCCAATATAAGTCTTCGACAACACATCATGCTGAGGGGAATAGTATGGCTAGCCCAACTCAAACGGTAGTTGGTAAAGGCACACCAAATTCGTTGATAACTGAGGGTTTACTAAAAATCCTAAGGGACTTGGTCTCATCCTCTCCTCCAAAATCTCCTACCAATTCTCACCCACGAATGGTAGGACCACACAAACACCTGTGTTATTTCTCCAACGAAATGAGCTGGGACTCGTCATGTTAACAATAAATCTCTGACAAGCCAGATTTCCCAATCCCCAGTGGATTCTGTCAAGTTAATATTAAATCTCTGACAACAAAGCTCATTCTTGCTGTTATGTTAATATTACACCTCTAACGGCGAATTTTCCATGTCCCTAGAAAATCAACGATTATCACGTTAATATTGTACCTCTGACAATTCATTTCATTTGCCACCAAAATCCCCTACCAATTCTCTTCTATAGAGTGGTAGGTCCACAAATGCAATCATTGCTATGTTAACACTACACCTCTGATAATGAAAATTTTCAATACTCACCAGCGAGTACAAACTTCACTTGTCTCTCCTCTACATGGAGTCACAAGTCTTCAAAATCGCTCCTATCGCAAACTAATTCTTGTCAAGTTAAAATTAAACCTCTGACATTCCAAATTTCACTTGTCAATTCTCGTCAATAGAATGACAAGTCTTCAAAATTGCTCCTATCGCAAACCAATTCTTGTCAAGTTAAAATTAAATCTCTGACATTCCAAATTCTACTTGTCAATTCTCATCAATAGAATGACAAGTCCTCAACATTGCTCCTATCGCAAACTAATTCTTGTCAAGTTCAAAATTATACCTATGACATTCCAAATTCTACTTATCAATTCTCATCAATAGAATGACAAGTCCTCAAAACTGCTCATATCGCAAGTCAACTACTATCATGTTAATAATGCACCTCTGACAAATTACTGTTAAGTTTAACACTACACCTCTAACAGTGATTAAGTTGCTACCAAATTCAATATTAAACCTCTGACAGTGACTTTCATATCGAAGCTAAGATGAGCGATGCTAAGTTTAACATCACACCTCTAGCGTCCAGTTCATTGTTAAGTTCAATAATACACCTATGATAATGACTTTTCCTCGAACTTCTCTATCGAAGTCTAGATGACTAATGCCAAGTTTAAAATTACACATCTAGCATTACCTTCACTGTCAAGTTTAACATTACACCTATGACAGTGATATTTTCTGTCTTCCCAAATGAAGCTGAAATTCCCTTTGAGTCAAGTTAATATCACACCTCTGACCTACATTCCTGTCAAGTTCATATCACACCTTTGACAGTAATCTTAAATTCCTGAAATGGAATTTTCCCCAACTTTGACTTGTTAAGTTAATTATTGTATTTCTAGCGAGTCAAGACTTCCTACTTCTATTTGTCTGATTTTCAATGCAAAAAAAAAGAATTCAAGACATATAAGAAGATAAGAAAAAGTGTCACTTTTATTGATATTCAAACATATGAAAGTGATATAAGATGCTCTCTTATACAATAAGATTGAGTGTTACAACAAAGGAGTACAAAGAAGTCCCTCTCGCCCAGTGAAAGGTTGCACTCACTCCTTAAAATATTTACACCGTTCAAGATTCAAGATGTTTGGGAGAACGCCGAAGAAAGGTTCCTCTCTTCTTCCACTAGATCATATCACAGTTGATCAGTGTTGAGACGATCGAGTGCTGATTACATCATGATGCATGATGTAAACAATGAAGAAGCTCATTGCTAACCGAGAACAATGGTGTTTCTCGAGGTCAAAATGCAGAGGAGCATTTTGATTCCACCCGACCAACTGGTGTGGGCCGTAATCCTTCGCTTAATGAGCATCTCCACCACCAGAAAGTCATCCAACAAGCATGGGCTTTTCGTCATTGTCACTCCTTTGAGTAAGAATGGTAAAGGGAGGATCTGAGACCTTACTGGTGACGTCCTCTTTCTTGTAACCTGCAAGGGCACCATACCCACCACATACCCACTGTAACCATGATAAACCCAGGGCGTTGCTGGTGCGTCATGTCTAATAAGACCTTGACGGGTATCAGTAACTGCGCGAATTCTCCTTGTCCATGAGCAGAAGCTTTGACTTCCTGAGTGATCACCAATCGAACAAGCTGGCTGGTCGAAATATTCTCCCATGAGCCCAACAAAGACGCAGAAGACTGACTGAGGCTGCCAGAACCTGCAAGAAGCAAGAAACCAAAATGTTAAAATTCTACTAAGGTAGAAACAGAAAATCTGAAGTGCAAACGCGAGACTGAAGTCATGAACTCCAGACGCGGAGTTAACCAGTATGGATCCGAACGCGGTCTAGTTTTAGACCTGCGTCTGAGATATAAGATGCGAGGTAACCCAAACGTAAAGTTTGCCACACCCGCATTTGAGATGCAGGGGTCGCCACATCCAAGTCCAGAGGTCTCAAAAAAGCTAGAATTCTCTAAGTCAAGAACCTCAAACGCGAGCTTCATGTACAAAGCTCGCGTTTCAAGATCCAAGCACAGAGTTTATCACACTCGCATTCAAAGGACTTGTGACTTAGAGTTTAAAGTCAGTCAGCTCGCGCTTCATCAAGAAGTCTAAAAGACGCGACTACCGAACACGGGCACAACAATCAGATTTCAAGAGAAGATCAAGAGATAGAATTTCTTTAATGGACAGGAAAAATAGAAACTCAGTGAGACTGAGTATTTCATGGCGACAAATAGTTCCTACCTGGGGAAGAATTCTCTAGAAGTTGGACTTTATTCATCAAGGTGCAGCCGTAAAAGCACATAATGCGATGTTTTTTTATCTTGAAATCACTTGACAATGATAATCTTTGGAGAAGATTAAAGGAAAGCACGGAAATTTTGAGTTTGAAAAGCATAGAAGCTTTGAATTCTTGTTATTCATTGGAACACATCCCCTTAAGGGAAGATAGACAAATCAAGACGAAGACCTTCAGAGCGCATGCTCTCAAAGGGAAACAGTCTAAATAATGGACTGTTAGGGGGTGAGGCCTATTTATAGGCATGCCATAAGGCCTGTAATTAATGACAAAAAAAATCAAAGCCAACAGCCTTAAATACCTGCACAAGTATCAAGTCCAATAAGGAGCTGACACGTGGATTGTCACTTTGGAAAACATCAAATGACACAAGTCCCTAATCGTCAACGCCGACTTGGCATTAAAAGATCCAATAAGATCATTAAGACAGATTGCATGTGACGCCTTGGAAGCTGCATCCTGGAGTTCGCGTCTATTTATAGGAAATAAAGGTTGTGTCCTAAGTCCGCATTCTTATACGGATTTAAAGGTCGCGTCCTTTCTTAAAGAACCACAACCGCGTCTCCCTAAGCGAACAAGAATCGCGTCATCTCAGTGATACAGAAGTGTGTCTCCTCACTAAACCAGGACCATGCTCCATAACGATTCAGAGTTTCCTGAAGTTTGCGTTTATTCATAAGACTTGAGGGCTACGTCCTGAAGTCCGCATTCTGACAGACTCAAGGGTAGCGTTCATGAATCCGCGTCCTTTCATAAACCTGAAGGCCGCGTCCCCTTTATCAAAAACGCAAGTTCGCGTCTCAGAATCACGCCTCTCTTGAGCCAGATCCGCGTCCCTGCTAAATAGAAAAGATTCACGCGTCTTTCTTAATGATCCAGAGCCGCGTTGCATAATAGTTCAGAGTCGCATTTCTCATATCCGCGTCTCCACTATAAATAAGAGTCGTGTCTCGATCAAGAACTCAGTGCAGCCTGAGTTTATTATTTATGGTCGTACCCTATCAAAACGACTAAGGACTGCATTTTCACAAACAGTCAAGGAGTGCGACTATGAAAGCTGAGTTCATCTAGGCAGCAAAGAGTCTAAAAGGATAAAAATGAGACGAAAATTTGGTAACTTTTATTATTTGACTCAAAAATGATAAAAGTAACACAAACACTCTTATTTGACAAATGGAGTGTTACAAAAAAATGGGACGATACAAAAAGGAGAAGAAGGCTAATAATCCTGCTTCGCCAAATAATGGATTTGTTCCCAGAGGCTATGCATCTCGTGCTGACTTGCCCTTTCAGCTTCCGTCAAAGCTTGGACCCGTAACTCTTCCTCGGACAAAAATCTCTTCGTAGTTAGTTGTGCCTGAAGAGACTCCAACCTGGAGGAATGAGTAGTAAGGTTTTCTTAAACCCGCATCCTCACAGCCAGCTCTTCCAGCCTTTTCTGGCAACATTAAGTTTCTGCTCGTTGGCTTCGATCAAGACTTGCACCCTAGCAATAGTAATCCGAGCAGTGGCGATAACTTGCTCTGCACTTTGGATGACGATTTCAGATTCCTTTGAATCGCCAACCAGTCTTTGGTAGTCGGCTTGGAGGTGCTGGAGATGGCGGTCTTCTTCAGTTATTTGCTCCTCCATATCCTTTCGCTTGTGTTCCTGAGCGGCAAGGAGCTTATTCAGTGTTGTCCGAGCCTCATCCATTAAGATAGCATTCTCTAGGGTCTTTAGCTCCTTCAGGTAGCTCCCCAACTATTCGACCAGCACCAGATACGCCCTAGCCTGTGAAGGCTACTAGTGTGACTGATGTTCTCAATCTGATTCTCGAGAAGCATCCGGGTAAACTCGAAGGAACTGCCCCCCGAAAGGACCAAGTCAATACAGGACTTCATGGAAGCAAAAAATTATCACACCATTTGATGCGCTAGTTCTTCCATGATGTTAGTAGCTAGAGACAACCCTTCTGATGCACTCCCAGACCCCCTTTCCGTGACAGAACGAGAGACGGGAAACAATTCAACTTGTGCAGGGGTGAGGCCGACAACAGGCTCGTCCGACACTGAGGTCATCGCCAATACCTCCAGAACGGTTGTTGTTGTCGCGGCTTCCACTACAACAGAAGCAACAGCAAACTCTACGGCACTGGGTTCACAGGCCAAAGTTTGACCTATGCTATCTTCTGCGCCAATGCTTGTCGCAGGGTCCTCTACTTGAGCTACCTCAGTGCTCTCTCCAAACCACAACATTAAATGTCAGTGGTAATAATGAAAAGGAGAGTATCCAACACAACACTTTTCTCTTACCAAGTTAAGGATCTAAAGATGGCAAATCCCTAGATAAGCCACTTGGGGATGAGGGCTCCCTGACCTCGGCAGTTGCACCCTCATGAGGCATCCCGGTAGTGGGAGCTTCAAGGCCCTCCTGCTGGGCCAGCTCCTGTATTATCTCCTCAATATGATAAGAACTTGTGGCTTCACTATCGGCAGCCAGCCCTGTAGAAGAAAGTTAAAAGAAAATGTTAGAACTCATTCCTAACTTGATGGAGAACCAGTTCAGGAGGACAAAGGAAAAACCTTCAGTAGCGGCAATCCCTGCTATCGGCGAAACTATCACAGGGACGTACCACTATATCTCTTCCTCTGAGATATGCGAGAATTTGCTTGTGTCAGGAAGAGCGAGTTCATCGCCAAAACGACTTCCTCGCCAGAATAATATCCATGTTCTTCGGATGAGGAAGACGACAACTTAACACAAGAGGTCTCAGCGATCGAGACCTTACCACTGAGTACCCCGGTAGTAGGGCTGGGTTCGGTAACCCGCGAGGTGGGAATCAATACACTGGGAGACCTAGGTTGTTGCACCTCCACCCTTCTCCCATGAGCTGAAGAAGGTCCAGGCTGAGCCGAGACTCCTGGAATCTCAACATTATCCTTCCTCACCAAGTCAACTTCGGGTCGCTCGACCTCTTCAGCCATGACCGGTTCACCCGCGAGCTCTCCCTCCTCTAGGATCACGGGACCTCTTCTACGCAGACCTCAGGAGCGAAGGACGAGAACTTCCTCTTCTTGTTCTTCTTCCTCCCCCTGCTCCTCAACACTAACTTCGGGCGTCGAAGCTTTAGCCTCAGATTCCCTCCTGGCCTTCTTTGGGCTAGGCTCACCCTTAGAAGCAGAGTCACGGGAATGTTTGGCCACGGCCTGCTGACTCTTTCTAGTGGGTTGCTCCTTAGGAGCTACTATCCTCGGCTCCATCCCTGCCTCCCCTCCTGTTTCCCTCTCGGCTTCCTGATACTCGGTCATACCTCGCACACGGTTGTTGGACTCCAACTTGGCTTTATAAGACGCCTTGATGCTCTTAATGCAAGAGGTATTTATTCCAAAACCAGGCATCCTACTAGCAAGAAAGTACCAAGTGTAGAAACCGAGGCTGATATGATAATTTGGCGTCCTGTGAGGCAGGCTAAAAACAGCTCTTGTCCCTCTAGCTACACTGTAATACCACGCCCGAGCACCTTCAAACAAGTTTCCACTAAAGCGGAGGCCCGCGTTAGCATTGCCGACATCTAATTTATCATAGCCGAACTGCCGAGCAAAATGACTGGGCACGTAAGGCTCGATCGTACATGAGTCACATTGCTGGAATATCAGATATCTAGACTGAATATTGATCACCCACCAGAAAACTCCTGATAGCAGCCTTGTGAAGTCATCTGGTCTCGCAAGGTCGGCAAACTTATCCCCGTAGGATGCGCCAGAAATCTCGGGGAAGCAACAGTCGAGCTGGTAATTCGATCTGCTCAGAATGGATTTTCGAACAAAGAACATGTAATAGCAAGACCGGCTCGAATTCTCCAGCTTCTGCACGAAGGGAACGAAACCTTCGGATGAAGGCACCGCCGTCATAAGTGAAGGGCAGTACATAACGTGCCAGGCCATCAGGTACGTATATGGAAGCTCGATCCTGGGGTTAGGGGTTTTCACTTCTGGCCTTCCCTCCGAATCTACCACTGGTCTGCCCTAGGAGTCTACAATGGACTCCACTTGGTAAAGGCTTTTGATCAGCGCCCATAATCCACTCTTAATTCTGGCTACCATCGCTAGAAGGAGAGTGATAAATTTTTCGTAGGCAAGCAAGACCGCCAGGTACACCACATCGGCAATAATTACTTCATGCGGCAGCGTTGGCAGCACACAACGCTTCAGCCATAGCATGAGGAAGCCCACCAATAGAGCCTGGTCAGAAATGAGAATTCGGGTCTGGTGATGAAAACTTTCAAAATCCGTATCAGGTTTGAAAGTATCCTCATTCGACTTGGTGGTGTAGGAGCTTGTAGAGGCATTAATCCTCTCGACAATTTCCTCTTCAGTGCAAGGGGCCAGACTAGTCACTGGGCTATCTTTTTCATTTATGCCATTGAACAGATAGCTCACCCAGGACATCTGCTTAACACTCCTGTTCCTCCAGGAGGATATCTGCCCGTAGATATGAAAGTGACACAACACTTCTCGGTATGTCTCGTACACCTGAGGGTGCTCTTTCCTCAAGAGGTGAAGCTCCTCAGAAGTTGGAACGTATTCTTTATAAGGGGTATCTCCCATAACTTGCCCTGAAACTTCATATAGCTCATGAAGAGCGAGGCCCATCTCTCCGACTGAAGTAAAAAATGTGCCCGTAAGAGGATTATAATGTTCCAGGATGCCATAAAAATTGTGAGAACACTGCGGGAGGCCATACTGCATGGTCCTAACCGAATGGTATAACCCCACCTGTTGCAGCAGAGCCCTGAGCTCGACAAGAACAAATCCAACCATTCTACCCTACCATGACTTGTCGGTAGAATGGACCCATCTAGGTAGACGAAAGTCGACAGGAAAATTACCCCTAACTTTCAAGAACTGATTGACGAAGGTGGCGACAAACTGAGGAGTTTCTCCTTTCGGATACTCAGGCCTGACTAACCCGGGAAATAAATGGAATACATCTTTCCCATGGCCAGCAGGGTATGCGTCTTTGGTACTTAAGTTGCTGAGAGATACGCCGGAGATAAACCGGGAAAGATCCCACTTCATCGTGCATGAACAGACATATGCTGAAGATAGGACAAGGGATACATCCTCTCCATGTTGGGAAGGAAGAACCTCCTGTCCCCTATCTGGCGGAGCCACTTATAATCTTCGTTATATAAGATCCTATCATCCTCTTCAATGGCGTCACCAAAGAAGAAAGCAGGATTCCTTAGCAGAGTGTGGGAATATGACTCGAACAGCCTATCAGAAATAATCTCCCGAAGGGTCAACATACTGGCCTTGGAAATCCTCTCCTTTTGCTCCTTTGATTTACCAGTAGTCATAGGAGCAGTCTTCTGAAGCGCGAAGGTCAGATTACGATCAGCGCCACCTACGTACCCAAAGTGGCACTTCTTGGACAAGGGGCTAGGAGAGTATCGCACTGCAATGAAGACGACACTTAGTCAGAAATCTAAAAGAAAATAGCTAAGTGTTTGAAATTCAAACGCGGGAGTGAATCCAGACGCAGAAATCAACAAAATTCGCGTCTAGACTCAAAAAATACGAGGCTTGCATGAAGCCCGCATTTCAAAATCCATAATTTAGAAATTTTTTAAAGTGTCAGACTCAGACGCGAGAATCAGTGAAACACGCGCCTGATCTTAAAGACGTGAGGATCACATGAAGTCTACGTCTGAACCTCCCACACTTAGAAAAATTCTGAGTATCAAGTTCAAAACGCAGGGCTCAACGAGCCCTGCGTTCAACAGGTAGATACGGACTCAAGTTGATAAAGTGAAGATGTGATGGTTGTCAAACACACGTTTTTCCTACCAATGCAAGAGCCGCGTCTAAAAATCAAACACGGGCATGAGACTCGCATTGGCGGTTCACATTCAAAAGAGACTTAAGAGTTAAGAGAACTCTTTAAGCCTCTTCAATGGTGGAAACCAGTTCAGATGCCGTTTTATTACCTGAAATGGGATCCTCCTGCGGGGAGAACTGCCTATTTGAATCTCTGAAGCGACAGCGCTCGAGGACGAGGCAGCGGGCTTGGTCTTCGGTGCCATTTCGACCATGAAATTGGTGTTAAAGACAATGAAAATGGAAAAAGCTTTAAACTTTTCTTAACCCTCTATACAAAGCTCAGCGAAGAAGAAGAAGAGTCTAATGATGACTCTTGAAAGACTGTTGTCTTTTATAGGCACAGTGATCTGCAGAGATAAGCGGCGCGTGTCTCGAGGCCTCATCCTCGCCCGACTCGTGGCATGCGTCTTAAATGGATGCAAATTTAGCGCGTTAAGAGAAAGACGTTCCTCAACTCCGCCAGACATGTGGCAATGCGCCCAGAACGCGGGACTCGTGTTTAACAATGCTGCGTCCCTCCAAAGGTCGCGTCTCTTCAGCAAGACCAAAGCTGCGTCTAGTCAACAGAGTGGAGCTGCGTCTTCACTTCAAAGCTGCGTCCCTTCAGAGGCTGCGTTTCTTCAGCAAATTAATAGATTTGTCCCCACTTCGAATGAGAACTGCGTCTCTGAAACGACAGAACCTCTGCGTCTAAAAAACTTGCATTCAGTCTTCGCTTCTGCAATCAATTCAACAGTACACTGGCACAAGCAGATGATTGTTTACCCCTGGTTCAATAGTATACCAACAACCAGCTCAGAGCACTGAGGAGGTTTGGACTGCGTATCTAGACACTCACAACGATCACCTCTGACGGCTTCAAAGGGTTTTATAATACACTCACAAAGACTATATTCCAGACAAGATCAAGCCCACAGTATCTCAACTGATTGCCAGTCCAATCATGAGAAGTACGAACTCAATCAGAGTCCAAATTATTTTGAAATCCGTTCCATTCAACCGCAGACTATCGAAACTTTGGAGGGGGTTCTGTAGACTGTCCAAAAATCACTAAGGACAAGTCATCAGAAAATAGAGTCTACACTCCAAACGCGAGTCTAATTATAGCCACTCGTATAATGCTAAGGCGCAGAGCATGGAACCCGCACCTCAACATCAGTACAATACCAAGATGCGAGGATGGAAACCCGCATCCTAGCTGCTCTGTAATAATCAAGACGCGACTCGAAGCCCGCGTCTTTGCATCAGTACAGTATCAAGACGCGAGGGTTGAAACCCGTATCTCAACATCACTGTAGTCCCAAGTCGCAGAACTGAAGCCCGCGACTAGATATCACTGCAATCTCAAGACACAGGCCTGAATTTCGCGTCTGGTAGAGTTCGAAACTCGCGTCCAGCAAGGTTCGAAGTCAGCATCCAAAAAGCGAGGTTTGAAGCCCGTGTTCTGACTAAAGAGAAGCTCTACATCTCGGTTATAACTACCCTCAGTACTTGGTTAATTATTGCCCACGTACTGAGGGAGTTAACCCCTATTATGGAGTGTTTTTAGGGGACTGTTTTACCCCCTGAAACCCCTATAAATAGCTCAGTTCGCTATTGAACAGGGGTCAGAAATTTTGGTCAGAAGAACATCGGTTGTAAGCCATAGAAAGATCAGAATCTCCAGCTGAGAAATACAAAAAAGAAAAACTCTTCTAACAACTTGCTGAGCTCAAGTTGGTTCTTGCCTAAAGTCTCTTTGAGATTTTTGTTGGACAGAAGTTGTGTTACTTCGTCCACCATCCAAAAAGAAGATTCCCAAGAGGTCATGATGTTCACCCATTCAACGAAAAATAAGATTCACTTTCCATCGCTACATCAAGAACCCAGCATTAAACAAAGGGGAGATTTGAGTTTGAACATATCCCCTCTCTTGTAATTGGATAATTGATCCGTTGTAACTTTCTTTAGGTCAAATAAAGAATTTACAGCCCAAACAGCAGTGGTTCGAACCTCGAAACATATCTTGTTGTTTGTGATTGATCCACTATCTCTAAACTCTCTCTCTTTTATATCTTGCATTGCTTATATTATTCATATCATACATGCTAGATATTGTTTGTGTGTTCCCATACTTGTGTTGAACCAAGAGAGCTTTAAATAGCACCTCAACTCTTATTTAGAGTAATCTAGATGTACTTGTGTTCATATCATATATGCTAGACATGCAAGTTGAGTTAGTCTAGAGCCCTTCACCGGGAATTCAGATACACTCTTTGGTTACACATAGTATGCTGCATTAAGTTTTTAATTACGCATCATTTATTATTAGATTAGCTAATACACCTATTCACCCCCCTCTAGGTGTATTTTCAATTGGTATCAGAGCCTACGCTCCTGTATTAGGTTTAACCACCTAGGAGTGAGATCTTGGATAGCTAATTTAGATTTACATTTGCACACGTATAGTTTATACACTCATGGATTACCTTGCCCCTCCCATGTTTGATGTTTCTAACATTGATATATGGAAGCTTAGGATGAGTGCTTATTTAAAAATCCTAGGCTTGCATGTCTATCTTGCCACTACCAAGAAATCATATTTTGGTAATAGCAAGTACATTGAGACTAATGCATAAGCCTTAGATGCACTTAAGCATTCACTTAGCAAAGATTATTTATCTATGGTTTCTCTTTGTGATTCCGCTTTTGCAGTGTAAAACACATTGACTTCTCTCAAGGTTCAAACGATAAAATATGTGGAGAAGGAATCTAGTGGAGATGAATCTGATGAAGCTTGCTACATGGTCCAAGGGAATGACTCTCTTGAGGTACATTCGGATACTCAACTAGATGATAGTTCCAGTTCTTCTTATGATAACATGGATGCAAATGCATTAAATGAAGAACTATCTATTATTTGTGAAAACTTGTTAGAAAAATACAAACTTATGAAAAAGAAAAGTTTTAAATTAAAAGAAGAAAATGAAAATTTGTTTTCAAAACTTAATATAACTTTGCAAGAGAGGGATAAGATTTCAAGTGAAAGAGTCTCCTTGAAATCCCAACTTGACCTTACCCTAAATATAAACAAAATTTTAAAGAATAAAAATAATTGTGATGATGTTTTGAAAAAAAATGAGGTTTTGTCTTCAAAACTTGATTTTGTTTTAAAGAGAATGAATCTTTAAAAAATAAAATTGCTTATTCAAAGAAATTAGATTTAGTTTCAAATGAAAATAATTTTTTGAAAAATGACTTATCTTCTCTTGTTTGCTATATTCCTATTGCCTCTTCTTCTATTGATAAACATGCTGCTTGCTCCACATCTTCTTCAGTTATTAAAAATGATATTTGTGCTTTGAAAAAGAGTGTTGATTGTTTGGGCTCCACTTTGAGCCATTGTGCTGTGGATCACAAGAAATTAGAATCCATGTCTCGCAAGAAACAAGCACCTCATATTCATGCACACCACTCACGGCATACACATGCTTCTCATGTTCACACACATGACACTATGTATGCTCATGTGTACACTTGTACATATTGTGGACGTAAGGGCCACCTTGCAAAGTTTTGTTATGATAGAATACATAATTCAAATTTTGCAAATAAGTTTGTTTGGGTTAGGAAAGGTGCTAACCCCCATGGATCCAATAAGGTATGGGTACCAAAAGCCACTCTAATTTTATTTGATGGAGGTGTGGGCTCTCATTTGACGTGAGAGTTTTGGTGCCTTGATGGTGAATGCTTTGAGCTTGATGGACACCACATTAGATGCATCACCTTCAAGGATGTTTGGTGGGAGGACCACCATGGTTTGGAAGCATAGAGATTAGACATATTGGTTTTGGTATCTATCTCTAACTCCTATTTTAGTTTACATGCTTTTGTTATTGATGTCTTTAGCATGTATTGGTTTTCATGTTTTTCTTGTTCATTATGGTTAAATGCAATGTTAATTAGACTTGTGATATATATGTAGTATTTGAGATACACCCATGTTCATATGGATTTATATCTTTTGTGTTCTCACTACAGTTTAGCTATTATGTATATCCTAACTCTAAAGTATGTGCATTTACCCTAATGATCATATTGGTTTATGTTTTCTTTTATGCTTCATGTTTTGATTACTTGTTTAGATATAGTTTTTATTAAAACTTATGCTTATACTTGTATAACTGGTGAGCCACATTTGATTATTATATGTTTATACTATGTTGCTCATTTGTACTCATTAGATGTACTTGTATAGCCTAATTTTGATGTTTCTTGCATTTTAACTTGTATTCCCTATTTTGTACATATTTTCATGAAAATGTGTTTAGCTTCATGTATATGTCAATTTTATCCAAAACTTTAATATACATGTCTATCCTAGAGTCACTTGCTTTTCATGCAAAATTCTTTTATGGACTCGTTTATGTTTGGGATATGTATGTATTCTTTTAGTTTCAACAAAATATACATATACCTTGAAGCCTATTTAGCTTTGATGATTTCTTATTTTTGGATAAAAGAAACTTCATATGAGCTTCATTGCCTATTTTCATGATTATGCTTTTCACATGATTCTTGTACACTCATATTATTTGTGTTTTCTCATGACTTTATGTTATGAGTACATTTTATATGAGCTTTATAAATCTTGAGTGTTAATTTTGTGTAAATCGCATGCTTCATGAGATATATAATTTGGTTTCATGTTTTGAAGGATCTATAACTAGTTATTTCAAAAATTATTTTAAACTAGTTCATATTCTTCAATTGGTAGAGTTTTTCAAACATGTTAAAGTTATTTTCAAACTCATATTTTTGAAAACCCCTACCTTTCAAGGGCGATTGGATGGGCGACCATGCCTTGTATGCTCAAATTGAAAATCTATTTAAACATGTGCATGAATAGGGTGGTAGCTATGAGATATACATGATTTTAATGAAAACTTTATTTTTGTATACTCATATGTGGTTTCTTATATATGTATGCTTTTCAGATAGTATCGATTTCAATTGGTATTTCCATACATACATATATATAATCTTGATTGTGCTTATTTTAAAATGTCACATACTTGTTTGCACAAATTATTTCTTGCTAAGCTTTATTTAGTACATAATGTCAATTATTTTTCAATTACTATCTTATACAAGCTTATGCATTATTTTTATTTGTATTTCATAAAAGGGGAGATAAATTCGTATTTTATCTTTCAATCGATTTTATTTTCAATTGGTATCATACTCCCACTTTCATGATGAAAAATATTTTATTTTGGTATATGCTAATATTTTCAATATTGGTATCAATAATCTTAAATTGGTATTATTCTCAATTTGATATCCTTATTGCAAAATGAGTTGTGTTTACCCAAAAAGTTGGTTTGTATTTTCATTGGTACAAGAAAAATATAATTTGTGTTTTTATTTTCAGTTGGTATCAAAATTTACTTTGGTATCAAAATTCATTTTATTAACTTCAAGAAAATACAAAAATTTGTTTTTAAAAGTGGTTTCAAATTTGTTGATATATATTACCTATATGCAAGGGGAGCTTAACATCTTCTCTCTCTTTGTGTGTGTGTGTGTGTGTATGTGTGTGTATCTTTATTGGTTGTTTTTCTTTCGCCTCTTTTTTAATGAATTGACAAAAAGGGGAGATGAATTTAGTGAGTTTATATATGCATGTTTTATGTTGTTTATGCTTAATTCATGAGCCTTCATTGAATATATATTTGTTTATTGTTATGCATGAGTTAAGGGGGGGCTTCTATGAAGCTTATCTTTAATCCATGCATATATAACTTCATGAGTTTTGTCATCATCAAAAAGGGGGAGATTGTTGGCCCAGAGGCCCATCACTATAGCTTTGATGATGATTAACTCATGTAGTTATAATTTACTAATAATCTTGTGCTTAATTAGTTTCAAATATTTGATCAAGATCTTAGTAGCTGATTAGCTTCAACAAAGGAGTTTTAAGGCTAACACATGTAGATTCCAGAGCTCGCGCGTCAAGATAGCATCTAGCACTCAGTTGGAGTCAAGCTTTTTGGATCGTGTTTGGATCGAGTCGATTTGGAGAAGGAGTTCTACAAAAAAACCTCGGTTTGTTTAGTTTAGTTTGTGTTTAGATCTTGTGTATAGATAGATAGTGTTGATATTGCTCAAGTTCACACATACACACACAAGTTTCAATATGTTTGGTTTTAGTTTTACCGGTTTTGAATTTCATGTCAAAAATATAGATATACTTTTTATAGGTGTATTGGATTCTATCCATGCACTCTATGTTTCAAAAGAGTTTCAATATCTTGTTTTTGTATTTATATAAGCTTTGGAGAAAACAGGTTTTCGTTTCAAAATCCAAGTTTTGGAAAATACAGATTTTATGTTTAAGCTTAAAATTCTATATCACAAAAATAGTACAAATGTTTATAATATGTGTTGAATTTTTGTCATACATATTTGTTATTTAAATATCAAACAAGAACTTATTTTTATGAAATTTATAAGATTTTATGGGAGTTTATAGAAGTTAAAATAACCAAGTTTTCAATCCCTTACTATCAGCCAAACCATGCTAGCGGTCGACCGGACCATCGACCGATGTGCACGAGACATGCACAAAGGCCAGCCAAAGTAGGCCGGTCGACTGGGCGGTCGACCGACTGAAAGCACCCAACTCTCGGGTGGCTTGGCCCGGTCGACCGAGCGGTCGACCGGAGGTTCAATGGTCAGAAAAATGACTGTTGGCCGGTCGACCGGAAGGGCAATCTGGGCATTTCCAGACTACAATGGCTAGAATTTTTAAGGGCCTATAAATACCCATCTCTTGGGCTGTTTTTTACAAGTTTTTAGAGAGCAAAATTTCTCATCTATACTAGTGTTTTAGCAGCTATTTTTAAAGAGTTTTTGGGCTAAAAGATTTATCTTTTTATTGTTTTCAAGGGTTGAAAAATCAAAGAAAAATAGAGTATTTAGGAAATTGGTTTTGATATTCATTTCTATCTTCTTCTAGTATTTTTTTCAAGTGTTTTTTCTTTGTGATTTGTTTTCCAAACACCTTGTTTTCTCACACTTAAGCTATCATATCTATCCTATCTATAGGATCCTTGTTTTGTGAGGAAAATTGGTTTGTGGTTTATTGAGACCACCAAGTATTATTGATTAGTCACATATATTGCATATACATTGTCACCTTACCATACTTTTTAGCTAATAAATCATATTAATAAGTCTTCTTCTTCTTTGTTTAATGTAGGCCCAATTGCTAAAAGAAAAGGAACAGAAACAAGCCCAAAAGCCCACCAAATTCTGATTTAATTCAGAAGAAATTCGAAATCAAAGAATCAGGGCAAAATCTGGCATATCAGAGAGGTTGAAAACCAGTTGAGAAGAATCCTCCCTGAATCAAGCGGTTGAAGCCAATAATCAAAGGCTGTTTCGTCAAATCCTGAAGCTGAAATGAGAAAACCAGCAGAAGATATGGGCAAATCATCAAACCGGGGATCTCCACCAATTGGTTGTGGCCACCTGGCCACACCAGGGCCGCAGAAACGCGGCCCTAGTCACGTTTCCGCAGCCTTGTTAGGTCAGTTGGGGGAGCGTTTGCTCCCCCAATCTTCCCGGGATTCTCCCCTTTTAGTTTTTCCCTATAAATACTAATTTCAGCAGAGCAAAATGGGACGATCATGCAGAGATAGGATTTAGTCCATTTTTCCATTTTTTTGGTTTAGGTTTTTGTTTTTCTTTTCATGTAATTTTTAGTTTTAATTTATGTAAATCAGAGGAGATCAGAGTTTCATAGGAGAACGAGAACGAAGCTTGTGCTGAGAGTGACACCGGTGTAAGATTTTCTTCTTCTCTCTTATTGTTATGAAATCAAATCTATAATTTCCTTTTGTATGTACTTTGTTTTCGTGTTCTTCTTCTTCTTCTCTACTTTTCTTCTTTTGGTACAATTGCTCTCCAAGTGAGTCTAAAAGCATCGAAAGAGCCTTGCCTTTGCGAGTGCCACCGATAGCTCATGACGATAGATTTCGAGTTTCATTCGTATCACTTCATACTTGCAATGTCTTGATGTATATATATAATGTGGAGGAACGGGAATCAACTCTTATGGGCTATACGTTGATCGCCTAGCTTCAAGGTAACATCATTGCAAAAGATTCAAGGTAGGAATTTTGCCAAAAGAAGTAAGTAATTTTTAGTTTCTTTTCTTTTCTTTTATTCTTCAGTTTAGAACACCAACAACACCCACTTCTTTCCATTTTCAATTTCTTTGTAAATAATCATTCTCCATTTTTCTCCACCTTCTCCATCTATCGCTTTCTTTCTAACTTAACTATAACTCCTTTTCTCTTTTCTTTTTAAGAACTAAAGAAGAACTTTAACCAAACTTTGTATCTTAAAAGAAGACTTACTAAAAAGCTTCCATCGCTAGTCCCTCCTTGTGGATCACGACCCGCATAGCCACTTGCTATTGCGGTAGAATTGAGCACTTGCACATCTCTATTTTAAAGTTCTGAAATACTGTATTTTTGTGCAGGTTCAAACTCAATCAAATTTTTGGCGCCGTTGCCAGGGAGGGACGGTAAGTTACTCTTTTTAAAAGTTTACATTTTTGGTTAACTTTCTTCTTTATTTTTTTTTGTACAGATTCAACAACAAGGAATTCTTGCTGCAGTGGACATATAAGTGGCCTTGGACTCTGCTCAAGAAAGCAGAGCCAAGAAGCCCTCAGATTTGCTACATTTTAGTGGCAAAACTGAGTGAACTACTAACCTGTATTCTTGCAGGTTGGCTGAATTAAAAATCTAAATTTTTGTAGCATATATTTCCTTGTTTGACTCACTGTATATATGTATCTAACACAACAGTATAAAGTTGATTGTAAATGTTAAAAATGATTTAGACTTTGCATTTAGGCACGTGTCTATTTCATTTCATTTTTTATTTACTGTTGAAGAGTGCTGGAGCCAAGGTATGTGTGCATAGCATTTAGTATAAGGTTCATTCTTGTATGATTGCTTGAATGTTACTTTTTCTATATACTTGTACACTGCACTAAATTGACTTAAGGGCTTGTCCTATAAACAAGATAAGGTGGGAAAGTCATTACCCTCCCTTAGCCCACAAACAATCTCCTCACTCACTAATCCAAGCCTAACTAAAAATGAGTAGACGTTGGCCCTAGGGACATCTCGGACTCAATTAGGAGATTATCCTAAGGGGGAAAGGTGTTGGAATTTGACTCCTGCCAAATCAGTGTCTAGGAAGGGGATTAAGGGCCGAAAGCCCGAAGGTTGGTGGTTACTTAATTAAGGAACGTCTTTGACGGATAACCTCCCACCAATCTTGCCCTGACCTGGTTGATTAGCTTGTGGTCAAAGTCCGCATTATACCTCCCGTGGATAGTCTAACCAGTTAGGAGTCGTCTAGGTCATAGGTCTACCCTAACCTAGTTTAGATTTTTTTTCCTTTGTTTGCTTATTTGTTTCTTTGTTTGTGTTTTCCTGTGTGATATGGCTTATAACAATAATTTTTCCAATTTTATAGTAATCCATATTACACATCAACCTCTTTTTCGGATATTACCAACCCGGCATATCATAACTTTAACCAACATAGTGTGCAGGATTGGTCTTATCCGTATCAATATAACCCATGCCCCCCAATCTTATAACTATAATTTCCAGAATAATTTCAACTCTTCACAGAGTCAGTGGGGATTCACCTCCCCCGAGTCTAATTTTCAACCAACTTGTCCTCCTTATCCAGCTTGTCCACAATATTTCCAAGATTCATACTCAGTTCCACCAGTCCAAAATAGAAAACCATCAATTTTGAAAATGAGTATGCGTGAGTCCAAACAACAATCACAAAATCTGATGGACTCACAATTTTATCACCAATTCCAAAACAACACTTCATCTTTTCAAGACCAATTTCAACAAAGCGATGAACCTATCAACTATGAAAAGATGCTTGAAGCCATGACTCAGGCTCAAGACGCTCGTAATCACGACATAGATATGATGGTCCAATTTCTACGTTCTCACCGTTTGGCCAGTTCTGATGTCGGTAACCATTCTGTTAGAGCCGAAGAGTCATGTTGTTTTGGAAAACAAGGTTCCATTTCAGAAAAATCATTTGAACTTGCCCAAACTCTAAATTTTGAAAATGATATTGACAGTTTGACAAGTTATTCCTTTCCTGAAATAGAACTTGAGAATGAATATGATCCTGAACCTCAACTTAGTGATTCAATTCTACTTCCTGATTCAATAATGACTCCGGTGTCTTCACTTGATTTCAATCTTTTTCCTGAGTCAACATTGAATCCTGTGCCAATTCATCATGAAATTGAATCACCCATCTTTGATGATCATATTGAACTTGACCAATTTTACACTTTTGAAAGTCCTATTGATAAATTGGCAAGTTCTCATTTTTATGACATTGAACTCAATGAGAAATGTGACCTAAATTCTCAAATCTGTGATCCAGTTCAAATTCCCGAATCAATATTGACTCCTGTTTTGTTACCCAACTTGAGTAATATTTTAGAGTCAGTTTTGATTCCCACACCTATCATTCTTGAACTTGAATCACCAATATTAAGTCACATTCCATTGTTGGAAAATGAATGTGGACTTGAGTTTCAACTTCTTGATTTGGACCCACTTCCTGAACTAATCTCGACTCCTGAACTTTTACTTGACTTAAGTCACTTTCCTGAGTCGGTATTAGTTCCCGTACTTCCTAAGTCCAAGTCAATCATTCTATCTTTTCACACTCCATTCTGGGACAAGGCGGTTGACAAATTTGACTCTGAAATTAATTATGGAATTTGAAAATTAGATGGGGTTAAATTTTTAATAAAAATCCTTTATGGATACATCATTTTAATGGGTTATATTAGAGAGACTTCTGGTGGGTTCCTCTGAACTCCACGAAAAGTCGATTGGGCCGCATTTCGTGGATCAATCAGACCACCACCGGAACCACCACCTTAAGGTAACATTTTCCTTCCCTTTCTTCTTTTTCATGCATATATGCATTAATTCATACATTGAGGACAATGCATGAGATAGGTGTGGGGGAGGGTTCTAACATAACTTAGATTTTTTTTTCTTTTTATAAAAGAAAACATTTTCTTTACTTTTAAAAACTTTTTGAAAATAGAAACAATATTTTGACATATGTTTTGTAAGAAACTAAGTCAATTTTAAGGAATAGGAAAATCAAAATTAGAATTTCTTAAATTTGGTCAAAATAAGATTATTTGTTTGATTTTTAGGGTTAGGAAGATAATTTGTCAAAGTAATTTAGTCTTGATCTTTACCTTAATGAAATATGCATACTTCATACACCGACACACTTAGGGTTCAAAAACAAAGATTCTTATGCCTTATATATAACATATATATATATATATATATATGAAAAATGAACAAATCTAATTGTTGATTAGCTAGGTGCTTTGGCCTAAGCAAGCCTTAGTATTTATGCGAAAGATGATTAGATAAGTTTGAGAAAAAAATATGTGAAAATCCTCTGATTAAGCTGGGTATTTGTGCCTAATAAAGCATAAGTATTCACGCCTAAAAGGGGTTCAAATAATAAAATCCTTAGTTTTGTGGCCTTGTTTGCTCGAGTCCTTAAGTCCTTAGGGTGTTTTCTCACCTGGTGCCCTAAGACCGTTTGGTTTTGGAGTCATCGATTAAAGGCTCGTTACATGGGCAGATTAGAAAGCCTAATAGAACTAAGGAATAATACCACAAAAATATATATAAATAAATAAGGCATAAGAGTTAGAGTTAAAGAACCCTTAGTCAAAATTCACAGTCACGATGGTGCATATGACTCAGGGTAAAGTAATAGACTAGGTGAGAAGTACAATTTGACTCCTTACTTTGATTGATAACAAATTTTTGAATAGAGACTAAGTTTAGGAATGAAAAATTCAGTTTTCTTATAACTTATAGATTACTTAAGTCTTACAATTATATTTCAAATATTTTTCTCTTTCAAAATGCTTTTCGAAAATACTAATTCTTTGTTTATCTTTCTTTATGAATTTTGTGGGTGTAATCCACTGAAAACCCTCATGAGACAAAACTCGTCCTCTAGGGGTAACCTAGAGGTTTAACGGCTTGTTGCACATGCTCAGTGCAATCGAGTGATCTGCGAAAGTGGTCTAATAATTGATTAGAATTAGTATGATGTTTTGCTCGAGGGCGAGCAAAAGATAAGTGTGGGAGTGTGATTAGTCACATATATTGCATATACATTGTCACCTTACCATACTTTTTAGCTAATAAATCATATTAATAAGTCTTCTTCTTCTTTGTTTAATGTAGGCCCAATTGCTAAAAGAAAAGGAACAGAAACAAGCCCAAAAGCCCACCAAATTCTGATTTAATTCAGAAGAAATTCAAAATCAAAGAATCAGGGCAAAATCTGGCATATCAGAGAGGTTGAAACCCGGTTGAGAAGAATCCTCCCTGAATCAAGCGGTTGAAGCCAACAATCAAAGGCTGTTTCGTCAAATCCTGAAGCTGAAATGAGAAAACCAGCAGAAGATATGGGCAAATCATCAAACCGGGGATCTCCACCAATTGGGTGTGGCCACCTGGCCACACCAGGGCCACAGAAACGCGGCCCTAGCCGCGTTTTCGCGGCCTTGTTAGGTCAGTTGGGGGAGCGTTTGCTCCCCCAATCTTCCCGGGATGCTCCCCTTTTGGTTTTTCCCTATAAATACTAGTTTCAGCAGAGCAAAATGGGACGATCATGCAGAGATAGGATTTAGTCCATTTTTCTATTTTTTTAGTTTAGGTTTTTGTTTTTCTTTTCATGTAATTTTTAGTTTTAATTTATGTAAATCAGAGGAGATCAGAGTTTCATAGGAGAACGAGAACGAAGCTTGTGCTGAGAGTGACACCGGTGTAAGATTTTCTTCTTCTCTCTTATTGTTATGAAATCGAATCTGTAATTTTCTTTTGTATGTACTTTGTTTTCGTGTTCTTCTTCTTCTTCTCTACTTTTCTTCTTTTGGTACAATTGCTCTCCAAGTGAGTCTAAAAGCATCGAAAGAGCCTTGCCTTTGCGAGTGCCATCGATAGCTCATGATGATGGATTTCGAGTTTCATTCGTATAACTTCATACTTGCAACGTCTTGATGATATAATGTGGAGGAACGGGAATCAACTCTTATGGGCTATACGTTGATCACCTCGCTTCAAGGTAACATCATTGCAAAAGATTCAAGGTAGGTATTTTGCCAAAGAAGTAAGTAATTTTTAGTTTCTTTTCTTTTCTTTTATTCTTCAGTTTAGAACACCAACAACACCCACTTCTTTCCATTTTCAATTTCTTTGTAAATAATCATTCTCCATTTTTCTCCACCTTCTCCATCTATCGCTTTCTTTCTAACTTAACTATAACTCTTTTTCTCTTTTCTTTTTAAGAACTAAAGAAGAACTTTAATCAAACTTTGTATCTTAAAAGAAGACTTACTAAAAAGCTTCCATCGCTAGTCCCTCCTTGTGGATCACGACCCGCATAGCCACTTGCTATTGCGGTAGAATTGAGCACTTGCGCATCTCTATTTTAAAGTTCTGAAATACTGTATTTTTGTGCAGGTTCAAACTCAATCAATTGTAATCTTCTTTGCTTTGAGTTTGTGGTTATCCCTCTTGTGTAGAGGTGATTGTGGTTGTTTGGCTTAGTGCCTTATCCCTCTAAGTGTAGAGGTGATTATTATTTGGCTTAGTGTCTTATCCCTCTTGTGTGAGGTGATTGTAGTTTGGCTTAGTGTCTTATCCCTCTTGTGTGGGTGATAGTTGTTGTGCCTTGCCTCTTGTGTAGAGGTAGTTTTATTGGAGAGAGGAGTTGTGACTCCTAATTTGTATTTGTGAGGTTCCCTGTGTGGGAGGTCCTGTGTGGACATATAGTGAAAATCCTTCTGTGTGAAGGCGGGGACGTAGAGCAGTGGCTCGAACCTCAAAATATATCTTGTTGTTTGTGATTAATCCACTATCTCTAAACTCTCTCTCTCTTTTATATCTTGCATTGCTTATATTGTTCATATCATACATGCTAGATATTGTTTGTGTGTGCCCATACTTGTGTTGAACCAAGAGAGCTTCAAATAGCACCTCAACTCTTATTTAGAGGAATCTAGAGGAGTTAGTCCAGAGCCCTTCACTGGAAATTCGACTATACTCTTTGGTTACACATAGTGTTGCATTAAGTTTTTAATTCGCATAATTTATCATTAGATTAGCTAATATACCTATTCACCCTTCCCCCCTCTAGGTGTATTTTCACTTATATGGTACCATGATTCTTGACTCATGACAAACACTCATGATTCACTCTTAATTCGGTATCTGAATCCTGAATAGATTAAATACAAGATTCACAGATATTGCTTTTATGGGGAATCACTACTGAATCGTGATACATGATACCCCTGTTACTATTTTGGTATGTGGAACTAAGTGCTACATGAAACAACACGGGGGGGGCACCTTTAGAATTCCATACCTGATGTGTAGAACTAAGTGCCGCATGGAACAAAGTGTCACATCAATTGTCCTAGTGATGGGGGTTACCTCTTGAATCTTCGGGGGCCACCTCTAGAATCCCACATCTCATGATTACTGTACTCCTGATACTATATTCCTATTTTTTTGTAAATTGATATCATGAAACTTAACTGAAAATAATCATGAATATCTCTAATGAAGATACAACTTACACTGGGTCGGGAGAAACTGATGGACTTCAATAAGTACATCTTCATAATGGCTCGATGTTTCAACTACTATAGAGAACTACCTGAGGCCACATGAGTTCTTGTGGGATGTAATAGCACCCTGAACTGGTCCTACTGCTCCTGATACTGATAACGCCAAGCGACGTTGATTGGAGGCCATATCCAATCACGTGAGACTGTTGTTCCGGGCATGCACGGGGCCCATTATGAACATGATATCTTAATTTCTCATCAGTTTCCAATAACCAAACTTGGACTATTCCTATGTGGATGTATGTGAACTGAGACACTAGGGCACATATCTAGACATCTGAGTAGGACGAGTCCTAATAATAATAACAGTAAACATGCTATCAACTCTTGTATTTTTTTGAGTAGAAGAATCAAATTCATTCCCATCTGACTAGGCGACATTCACCTTTGATGGTTTTCCTGACTTCTCCTTCATTTTGTTTTTCTTCTTGAGCTCGGTACAATCTTTCTTCCAATGACCAGTTTGTTTACAAAATGCACATTTATCACGAGTCAAACTACGGTTGCCATATCGTGACCTAGATTTCGATCTATCATAATTTTCTCTTCTTTGATTTGGACTTCTTCCTCTCATGGTTAATGCCTCCCCCGATGTACCATCAAGGGATTCATTATCCTTTCTTCTCAACTCAAAATTTACAAGGGCGGTAGTGACCTCACTATAGCTCAGTAATGTTCTTCCATTTATTAGGGTGAGGACAAATGCGTCATATCCCTCATTGGGGAGAGAACTCAATAAGATCAAAGCTTTGTCTTTCTCATCTATCACAGCATCAATATTCGCTAGATTCGCGAGAAGCTTTGTATAAGTGTTGGTATGATCACTAATTGAAACTCCCCTCTTCAATTGGAAACAAGATGTCTCCTTTTCAAATACAAGCGATTCTCGACGCTCTTCGTCAAATGTTTGCTCAGAAAGGTCTCCCAAATCTTCTTTGCAGAAGTTTCATTCATCACATCAAATTTTAGGTCTTGTGATAAACACGACCTAATCACTTCACAAGCTGTTATATTCATTTTCTTCCAAACTTCTCCTCCATCTCTTCCGGCCTCTCTTGCAATTTGAGAGCATCCTCCAAGTTTTGCGCATTAGTGCATCCAACACATCACATATCCACAATCTGAAATTATTTATGCCATCAAACTCCACCACATCAATTTTTGTATGCTAATAACTTTGTATATTTTTCACAACAAAATAACTACTCCCGTCGGATATTTCTTCGGTCATTTCTACTCCAATTTAACCAACCACGCGCAAGTATAACAACTATGGAATGATCTACAAGTTAAAGATAGGATTTTTACCATCAATTGAAACCCTAAAAAGAGTTTCACAATTGATCTCTCCACCCAATTGTCGAAGATTAGATCCAACACAATAAAAATCTGATTTTTTATCCACTCCAAACTTGAGATCTTCAAGAACCAAGCTCCAAATCAAGATCCACTCCACTAAAAGAAGCCCAAGCGTTGCTTAGTGCTCTGATGCCACTTGTTGGTCCTATAGCATGCCAAGAACACAAACCCTAGATGCACAAATACATACAAAGAAAGAGGGAGACAAGGTTTTACGAGGCTCGACAAGATGCCTACATCCTCAGGTCGAAGAGAGAGATCTATTGATATAAACAAGATTATAAGAGGATTACAATTAATTCTCTCAAGAACTCACTCAGAAAATTCTTAACCCTAAAAATGGGTTACATCCTCTATTTATAGAGAGGAGAAGAAAACCCCAAAACAGCTTCAGGTTGGGTCCAGAATCAGTTCTGACCCGACTGTCGGTCGACTGCCCAGTCCACCAACCCAAGTGTGCGGTCGACCGCTTGGTCAACCGCTCAATGCTCTCTGTCATTGCAGGAACTAGAAATGTTAGTCGACCGCCGATCGACCAACTCAATTAGGTTTCTTTTCCTCGTGCAATAGGGCGATAAACTAATCCAAATCTTGTACATGTCAGTCAACCGAAGTCCTGTTATAGAGTTAAAAAACTCCAACCCCTATTTTTACCCTCTCTCTTCACACCCATCAGCACCAAATTTGCTCGTGGCTCAGCTTGAGATAGACTTCAGTTGAAGGAATGAATACCCACCACGTGCAGTCCTTCCATGTGCAGTCACAGCAAGAAAATATCATTTGCTTCAGTTGCTAATTTCTATTAAAGAGTACCAGAAAAAAATCAATCTAATACAATTAAAACCTTGAGACTAGTCAATTGGCACGGATGAGGAAAGCGTAAACAGATGCCATATCCCTTCTAATGAAAAATATGGTTCCAAATCACCTAAATTCTGTTTGAAGGTCAAGAATGTTAGTATTTGGAGTGCCTCATATTCATTGAAGAAAAATCCATGTTTTTTGCAGTTTTCTAATATGGATCAGTCTCCCATTTTGATTTGGATACAGCTTTTCTATTTCTCTAAAGAGATGCTGATTTGAGTTCGTGTTGGTCTAGGATCATCTCAGGTGCCTATATAAACTCCTCAAGGATGGCCTTTTGAAGGTGTGTCAAGAATTCAAGAAAAATTCTAGAATTCTACTATTGAGAGTTGTGAGAGAGATCTCATTGTAACTCTTGTATTTTCTTCAATAAATATTTCTCCCCTCCTCCCCGTGGACATAGGCACATTGCTGAACCATGTAAAATCTTGTGTTTATTAGTTGTGTGGTGATTACTTGCTAGTGGTAGATCTTCTGCGCTTCTGCTTCTGCTGCCAAGTTTTTGACTTGGTGTTCCTCTGTAGTTTAATCAATGACAGATCATTTACAAATGGTATCAAAGTCATGCCCCGAACTTAGTCGTCTATGTGGGTGATGTTCGATCCCCCAGGGCATAGCGGAAGGCACAATGGGACCCCTGTTAAGCAGGATCTATAATATATTGAGCTCTCGAGGGGAAAAAGTTCAGGTTCTCTAGTGCTTCACGTAAGGCATATATGAGCAAACGCAGTGAAGGAAAGTAACCTCGATGAGCATATACCTTCCGGGTGTGAAGATGAGCTTACAGGGAACTCTGTGGCAGGTGCATTAAAGTCTCTGTAAAGCTAGTTGAGCTCTCAAAATTGGCAGCAGAGTCTTGCTTCACATATGGCATGTGCTGAAACGCAATGAAGAAGATCTCGATCTTGATAGAGCATATGACTTCCAGGTGTGAAGATGAGCTTACAGGAGATTCTTTGTTCGAGAAGGGGATTTTTGGGATTTGAGTCGAACAAATAATCCTACATCGGCTAGATATGGGGATGGTCTTGGGTATATAAAGATTTAGGCTACTCCACCTAGAAGGCTAGTCTTTTTGGGATAGTGCCCCGAGTCCTTACAAAGAAAACACAAAAAGTCTCCATCTTACTGGTTCATATTAATAAGGAGTACGAAAGAGAAACTTTTGTACTAAACTACATTGAATTGTTTGACTGTAATGAAGAACCCTGATGAGTAAACTTGGGCAAGTTCACACTTGCTACAAGCTCAGCTATGGCAGGGACCAAATTGACACAGTGCCTACCCAAATTTGTGCCCCGCCAAAACTTTGACATACTTCATCCCACTTGTGCCTTCAGTGGCTGAACCAAGCAAGAGCCTGTCATCCTTCAGGCCAACCAGACTGTCCAACTTTTGTCTGATACAAATATGCATATGTTACCAAATAAAACAAATTTAGGTTTCATTC
Organism: Agave tequilana; assembly: GCA_038442645.1. Classification (NCBI taxonomy): domain Eukaryota; kingdom Viridiplantae; phylum Streptophyta; class Magnoliopsida; order Asparagales; family Asparagaceae; genus Agave; species Agave tequilana. Next base: position 545,758 of record JAVJIF010000094.1, read on the forward strand.
GAGCAAAGTCAACAAGAATATTGCACATAAACAGGAGAATTGCATGTTAGCATGAATCAACATGAGTGGTTGTCACACAAAAAAAAAATGTAAGAATTGCATGTCCACGCACGTAGGAATCCATTATCTTATCAAATATAACAATTATACTATTTCATATTATTTATGTGGTGGCTAATAAAACTATTATCCCATATCAAAGTGAATCATCCTTCTGGTCAATTCAAGTTAAACAAGCAGTACATACTACTTTTATCAGATCAAATTGTGTCTATTTAAACAAATATGGATAGAACTTTATAACCGACTAATATCCTATCCTTGTACACATTTGATCAACCAAAGTCCTACGAATATAAATATACCAATATACAGTCTATATCTGACTTTTTTTTCTGCGCCTAAAATGAAGATTGACAAAATAATCTTGGAAGTAATCCTGAATAAGATTCTCAAGGTTGATTCCAAAGGCGCCTTTGGGGATTTGAGTGGAAATGATGATATGGGAAATAGGGATTTCAAAGGTGGAGCTCAAAGGTCAACCGTGCCTGGATGCATCATTTCCCACCGGCTCTAGCAGCCCGAAGGCTTTGCCTAACTGAACCAGCTCTTTTTTTCGCTTTGGGCCTGTTTGGAACCAAGAAAATGGGCTGGAAAAGGTGGATACAGTGCGCCCCATTGTCAATTTTCTCTCAAGATTCAAAATCCTATTTGTTTGCAATTTTTAGAAAACTAGAAAGTGGCGCTGACATCGACAAAACCACTATTCTTCCTTCTCTGTAAAAATGCTGGAAAAAGGGTGGAAAACTGACAGTGTGGGGCCCACCAACCAATTTCTCAAGGAAAACGGATCGAGTGGGCCCCACTCTCGATTTTACATTTTGTTTTCCAGCCACTATGCCTTTTCTGCCCTTGCTCCTAGCCCACAACTTCTCACACAAACATCGAGTCATAACGATTGTCTTTCCTGCTTTGACAAAATTATAGCAGAGGTCTTCAATCAGAACATTAGGCAGCATATTCATTACTCTTTTTGATGACTACTTTAAAATGTTCTTATCTTACTGAAACATTAAAGCTAACAGAGTTACTACATTTAGATGTCTAAAACAAGTAGGTTCATAGTCCAGGCTTTCTTGTGGAATCAAATTCTTCTTCAGATGTGAACTCAGTAGAGCATGTGAAATATCCAGACAAGGGAATCAGAAATCAAAGATGCACATGCATATAGATTAAGAAACTCCTATTAAAATATGTTTCTTCTTTTTGATTGCTGCCAACAGAAAAATCGCCAATGTCAGAAATTTGTCAAACTTTGATCGTGATTTCAGCCTTCGAGGAGTAGTAATTGCAGGACCTATGTTTAGGGAATCGACCATCCCTTGTTGAACACAATGGTCTAAATATCAAACAATATTGATTTTTATGGTGAAAAAAAGGAACATCATTTAGAACTGATATCAGCCGATATCGCAAACATCAGCTGAATATCAGACCATACATTCAGCCGAAATATCGACCGACATGGCACAAATTTTAGTTTTCCTGAATATTATCTGACAAAACATATTTGGGTTCAGTTTTGTTGCCTAAATATGTTGTTTTAAAACCCCCTTCCCATTGATCCGCATATCTCTTTGCTACCCTAATCCCACTGCAACAAAGAAGAGAGAAATCTTATTAAAATAAAAAACATTCAGGAGATATCGACGCAACAGTGTCTTTGCCCCTACCTCTCCTACTGTTATTAGGTCACTGAAGTGCTAGAGAGAAATCGAGAGAGGGTGAAGCCATTGGACGCGCATTTCTTCTTTACATATTTATTCTCATTTATCTAATCACAAGTAATAAGCATGCAATATGAGTAATGAGTTCATGAAATTTTACTCAATTTTTTTTATGCAAATTCATGATTTACTGCATTGCATTGTGAGAATATACTTCTATCATAGAATACTTTTTCATGTGTGTTATGATATTTCATTACAAAGATAACAATACATCATAGAAGAGGGAGAATAATTGTTTAGGGTTGAATTCCTAATTTCTTCTAATTAAATCAGAACCCTACCTTTTTCTTTCTCCTGCTTCCTTACCTCAGCCGCCATCTCTGTCTTTTTCATTCTTCCTCTCTCTCTTCTCCCCACTAGTCAAAGAATCTAACAACGACTCCTCCTCTTTTCTCTCAATCTCATCTCACACACGCCACCGGCTATCACCATCGTGCCATCATCACAGTTAAAGCATCAATTGGGCTTTCATTTATAACTTTCACATCCTGACTCCGATTCAAATGATTTTTATAGCGTTGCGATCGTGACAATGAGAGATTTGATTGGCATTCTCCACAGATCACTGAGATATGTGTTATTCTCAGTGGTAATTTTCTTTAACACGATCTGTTTATTTGTGAGTTGATATCTACCTCTATTATTTTATTAATTTAATCTGTTGCCACAAACTATGAGATTGTGAGATACTGATAGCCCTATAGTTGCTAGCTCTTTTACATTAATTTTACAAGCTTTTGCCATCATAACTTGTAGTGCAATACCTTATTTCTGATCTAAATCGATACCACTGCATTATTATTTTTGTTAAACACAACATCTTGCATTATAGTTTTGATTATTTTCACCCCCAAGATCGTATGATTGGTGAAACTATCACGCCCTGCAATCATAATACTCATAAAAAGGGGTACGTGACGAGAGTCGGCGACATATTTTCAAAACAAATATGCTAAGCCTCAGTACATTAATTCAAATAAAATAAGGTTTATCAATTATTCCAGCTCGAAGAAATCAAATACAAATGTCACCAAAGGTTTCAGTTATTACAATATAATGAAATCATGGAAAACATAACCATAAAAGTCTCTCACATATGAGGATAAAAAAAATCTACCTACTGGAGATCAACAAGATGCTCGAAGTACTCCTACTCCAGCGGAGTCCTGGATCAGAACCTGAGCAAGCAAACTCAGGGTCGTCAATAGCGACCTAAGTGAATGATAAAAAGAGGGAATATAAAGAAACATGCAAAAGTAACAAACAACATGCATAGCTAAATATAGTTTATCATACTAATAATTAGCATATCAGAACCATGTTAAAGCACAGTAATATACGCCACATAATCATTTATAAACTATAATTCGTCCAGATAGAGTCATATTGTCAATATGTCTGTGTATATTTATTCTTAATGTCTTATTGTTTGAAACTGATAATTGAAGATGGTAATTTGTGTTTTAGGTGGGTTCCGTACATACCCAGAATTACGGCCCAATCACCTGGCGCTGAACCAGGTCCTACCACTATAGGTAGTCAATATCAATAACAATAACAATATGTCAGTAACAATTATAATATGAACAATACGGGATGTCAGTCATCTCCCGGAACCCTGCAGTGCAACCGTATTTTAGTTGTGCAACCTATATCCCAAGTCCACCTAAAATACCAACACTGTCTCCTTTATCAATTTTTCCATCCCCAGGTGTAAGTTATCTAATGAGTATGTCACCTAAGTTACTTGGTATGAATAATAACAATATCAATGATTGTGTGACAATAAAACAATATCTAACCCGTGACAATGGTAACATGATTCCTTTTTCAATGTTCTTATGATCCAATACAATATGACCACTCTTACTATATAGTTAATATATAATATAAGAATTCAGTAGCACATTCCTTTTCTGCAATTTCAACAATTTCGAATACTTTTAAATATTTTTCAATAAATGACCATTTCACAATTTTAAATAATTTCTACTTCTATTAAATAATTTAATGAATTCTAATCAAGAGAAATTTAGTGATTCCAGAAAAATTAATAATCTATTTATGCAACATCAATATTTGTAATCTTATAATTTTCTATGCAAATTTCTAAATTCTATAAAATTTAACAATCAATTTACTAAATCAACCATTCAATAATAGCAACAATAAATATCCCAAAATAAACAAAATGATATATATATATATATATGGTGAGTAAAAGAACACTCACCTGGGCTTATCACGTGTCCAATCACCAATTTGAAGAATCTACATTAAATATATTCAAATTAGAATTTATCAAATTTTACATATATCAAATTTTACATGAGATATCCTATTTATTCAGTATTTTAAATTAAATATTGATGAACCAGATCTTTAAACAAGGTTGCATAATGAAGTATAGAGTTCATGGGATTATTTAGATTTTATTTATTGATTTTTGTGGGATTTAAATGGTTAAAAACATGAAAATTTCTTAACGGATCTGAATGTTGGAATAGCGGGTTTCAACTTAGAAGGTAGTGGTTCAGTCCCATATGAGCTGCAAATAATCCACAAAATTTTCAGTAGATTCTAGGGGTTATATAGAAATTTATCCATATTTTTACTTATTTTTTTTCAAATTTTTATCTTGCCAAAATAATGGTTTTTTCAATATGTTAACAGGTCTGTTTTGTAATTGGGTCGGGTTACAATGGATTAAAATCCACAATATTTGGGCTGGACTGTATTGGGCTTTCTGATAATACATATATGTATTATTTTGTTTTCAGTTCTTTGGCCTGGCCCAATGACCAGGCCGAGCGGCCCTGCTCTCGACCTGGCCGAGAGCAGGCCAGAAAATTTTTTCTTTTTCTTTTTTCCGGTCTGGGCCAGTGGCAGCCCCTGCTGGCTTGGCCCAAGTAAGCCAGGCCAGGGAGCTGTCTACACCCGGGCTGACAGCCCATTTCTTTTCTCCCATTGTTTTATTGTTTTGGTCTTTGGCCCAATGGCTGCTCAGGCCACTGGGCCTGAGCTACACCCGGGTGCGGGTCTGCACCCGCTGCACAGACCCAATGGGTCTGTGCAGCCGACTGCTCTCGGCCAAAGGCCGAGAGCAGTGTTATTTTTTTCTTTTTTTTCTTCTTTTTTTAATTTTTATATTTTAGTTGTTGATATATTACCTTATACAAATATTTGGATTAATGGGTAAGGTTCTAAAATTTTCTTTTGGAAGGAAAATTTTTAATATGCAATTTATTTGATCCAAACCAATTCTTTTTCTTTTTAATATTCCAAAATTTCTTTCTTTTGTTGGGGTAATAATTTATTACTTTTATATATTTTTATTTAAACAAAGGTAATGTTAATGAAAGGAGCGATCCATGGAAAGAGAATCTAAGCATGGTAATTTCGATTTTATTGAATATTTTTTATCTAAGATTCATGAAAAGCATAAGTTAAACATGATATATCATAAATTTATAGTTCATATAATTATCTAGATATTAGGGGAATCTAAGTTTCATAAGAGAATTTTAAATATGATAGATTATTAAATTCTAGTTCAACAATTTAATCTTAGATAAGAATTCTTGATGGAAAAATTCATGGTAAGATAATCTAATCATGAAACTTTAAAACAAAATTTGAATTCATAAAAATTTAATTTTTTACTTACTTGGATTGATCCCCTCACCTGCTCCTCAATCTCCAACCCTCGGACACGTTCATCCATCATGATCAGTTCCAAGAAGTGGTGAAGGGAGGAGGAAGAATGTTGGGTTTGAATTTCTTTCTGACTGTCGTTCCTTTTTTTTTATATAAGGAAGCAGAAGAAGAGAGTTACGATAAAATAATAGGATAAGATCTTTTAGGTTAGGATTTTTTGTAATTCGTTTGTTATGATAAGAATCCACGTTGTTAAGATAAAGATCCCTAAAGATCTCATGAGATCTCTCAGTTAGAAATTTGAAATTTGAAATTTAGCTTTAGGTTTGTTTAAATAATTTAGATCTCCTATCTAACCACACGCCAATGTGGCATTATGGTTTAGGTATTAGGATTTAGTACAAAGGAACATAAGTTCGAAACTTGGCATAAACATATATATATATATATATATATATATATATCTTATTATATATATATTTTTTGTTTCTTTCTTTATTTATTTTATTTTATTTTATTTTATTTTATTTCGTGTATTACATAACAAGAATATTACAGAAACATAGCTAAATTTTGTTCTCACTGATTTCTGATACACACGCATCACGTTTCACATCAAAAAAAGAATACATCCTCAAGCTCAAAGCTTGTGTATAATCTGCTTCAATGAAGTATACGTACCAATGGAAGCAATTAATGTTCCCATTACCATAATCCCGGCAATAATCCCCAACTCGAAGACCGATGGCCACTTGTTCTTGAAGATCTTGAGGTAGCATATGTACGGCAACAACATTGTAGCTGTGCTGCTTAGAAACGATCCTGTAAGCGCCACCACGTATCTGAAGAACGGTACGGTCAAGGCCACAACCACCGTGCTGATCACTATCACAGTTCGAATCAAGACGCTGATCATGAACCTTTTCTTGATGACATGAAACCGCTCTTCTAATGCATTTGCAATGGGCGTCACCACCAACACATACTTTCGTGGTGTAGACTGCGATCTTCGTGCTCATTTTTCTGGCAGGGAGATTCAGCGTCACTTGAGAATTCATGGATGGTTCGTACATCGTGTAGCCCATGATCGCCATTAGTCCATAGTTCAAGGTGCAAAGTGTAAAACAAATGGATAATACTTGCAAAATGTATAGATTTGAGAATGAGCCTGGACAAATATATGGTTGAAAACAATTGTTTGTTTGCACTGACAGGACAAGAGAGCGGTAGAATTATGGGCCCCCTTGTTCATTTTCATCTCTTTCTACTCTTTTTTTTTTTTGTTTGTTTGAACTCCTGTTTGTTTGAATTGAAACCCAAAGAAAAAAGAGAGAAAAATTAGGAAATGAGCCGAGGACAAGTGAGTCCACTATTCTCAAACTTTTCTACACAATTTCCTCCATTCGAGCTTGGAACTGTAAGGAAAGAAATCTGATATGGAACCCTTATTTTTCTTGCGTTTTAACATACTTCACATTTTTTCAACCCAACCAAACACATTAAAAAAATCAAAACTTGGAAAACTTGCACTCGAGGACCCAAGAGCTTGAGAGGGAGAGACAGTGAGGTGACATCATCAGATTTTTCCACTATTTTTCCTACCAAAAATGTGTTTCTTTGCTAGAAAAGTGGAAGGAAAAAACTTGAGGAAATTTTTCTTTTTCTCTCTAAACTTGCTGGGTTGAGAGAAAGTTGGGTTCAAAAAAATGGGCCACGTTAGCTTTTAAGGATGTTAGAATTCCTCTCAAAATGGTCAGAGAATGAGAGGAATTCTGATGGGTTTTTAGTTATTTAAAAAAAAAATCTCAAACAAAGTGTTGTCTCACACTATTAATAACAAATATAATATACTATAAGTGGGTTTCTTAGAGAGATTTTCTATCCTTAACCAAATAAGCACCTTAGAGGAAAACTACAATAAGCCTCTCCATGTTCGGGGGATCAACTTTCTTTAAGAAAACTGAAACTTGCTAGATTTTCTGAAGTCACTTTCTGTGCCAAACAGGCTCTAAAAAACTAATAAACAATTAAAAATCAAGTTAAAAAGTAAATATAAAAGACTAACTAGAATATTTTATTAATAAACAAACAATTTGTAACGGGCCTTTCTTATTCTTTCCTCGCTTTATTTCTTATGAAACCAAACAAGAGTTGAATGGAGTGGAAAAATATGACAGATGAGACCCACAGCGCATTTTTATCAAAAGTGAAAGAAACATTATACTATCAATTTTCTTTTTTTTTTTTACTTTTCTGATCAAACAGGCCCTTCTACCACTTTTTAATTTCTCTACAAAACACTAATGTTAGTAGAGTTTGACGTGAGTAAAAAAAATATTCAAGTTATTTATGTAACTATAAATCATGCATGTATAAAATTTTTCATATCGTAAAAATGGTAAACTATAGAAATCCCTCTTCAATCACGGTGCTCCAAAAGACTTTTCAAATTAATGGATTCTGCAAATTTTCCCTTTCTTTGATTAAGTTTGGCATGTACTATCTTAAAATTGTCAAACTGAACTGACTCTAGGTGCCCGAATGCTTTGCCCAACTGAACCAGCTCTTTTTTTTCGCTTTAGGCCTATTTGGAACCAAGAAATGGGCTGAAAAGGTGGATACAGTGGGCCTCACTGTCAGTTTTTCCTCAAGATTCAAAATCATGTATGTTTGCAATTTTCAGAAAACCAGAAAGTGACGTTGACGTCGGTAAAGCGTCAGCAAAATCCCCATTCTTCTTTCTCTACAAAAATGCTGGAAAAAGGGTGAAAACTGGCAGCGTGGGGCCCACCCATCAATTTTTCAAGGAAAACTGATCGAGTGGGCTCTACTCTCAGTTTTCCATTTTGTTTTCCAGCCACTATGCCTTTTTTGCCCTGGTCCTAGCCCACAGCTTCTCACACAAACATCGCGTCATAACGATTGTCTTTCCTGCTTAGACAAATTTATAGCAGAGGTCTTCAATCAGAACATTAGGCAGCATATTCATTAATCCTTTTCATGGCTACTTTAAGATGTTCTTATCTTACTCAAAGATCAAAGCTAACAGAGTTACTACATTTAGATGTCTAAAACAAGTAGGTTTGTAGTCTAGGCTTTCTTGTGGAATCAAACTCTTCTTCAGATATGAACTCAGTAGAGCATGTGAAATATCCAGACATGGGAATCAGAAATCAAAGATGCACATGCAAACAGATTAAGAAACTCCTATTAAAATATGTTTCTTCTTTTTGACTTCTGCCAAGGAAAAAACTACCAGTGTCAGAAATTTGTTAAACTTTGATCGTGATTCTAGCCTTCGAGGAGTAGAAATTGCAGTAGGACCTATGTTTAGGGAATCAACCATCCCTTGTTGAACATAATGGTCTAAATATCAGACAATATCGATTTTTACAATGAAAAAAAGGAACATCATTTAGAACTAATATCGGCCGATATCGCAAATATCAGCTGAATATCAGTCCTATACATTCAGCCGAAATATCGACCGGTATGGCACACATTTTAGTTTTCCTGAATATTATCTGACAAAACAGATTTGGTTTCAGTTTCGTTGCCTAAATTTGTTGTTTTAAAAACCCTTCACGTTCATCCGCATATCTCTTTGCTACCCTAATCCAGCCGCAAAAAAGAAGAGAGAAATCTCATTAAAATAAAAAACATTCAGCAGATATCGACGCAACAGTGTCTTTGCCTGCACCTTTCCTACTGTTATTAGGTCACTGAAGTGCTAGAAAGAAATCGAGAGAGGGTGAAGCCATTGGACGCACATTTCTTCTTTACATATTTATTCTCATTTATCTAATCACAAGTAATAAGCATGCTATATGACTAATGAGTTTATGAAAATTTACTCAACTTTTTTTATGCAAATTCATAATTTACTGCAATGCATTTTGAGAATATACTTCTATCCTAGAATACTTTTTCATGTGTGTTATGACATTTTATTACAAAGATAACAATACATCATAGAAGAGGGAGAATAGTTGTTTAGGGTTGAATTCCTAATTTCTTCTAATTAAATCAGAACCCTACCTTTTCTCTCTCTTGCTTCCTTACCTCAGCCGCCATCTCTATCTTTTTCATTCTTCCTCTCTCTCTTCTTCCTCTCTCTCTTCTCCACAATAGTCAAAGAATCTGACGTTGACTCCTCCTCTTTTCTCTCGATCTCATCTCACACGCACCACCGGCCATCACCACCGTGCCATCATCACAGTTAAAGCATCAATTGGGTTTTCGGTTATAATTTTCACATCCGGATTCTGATTGAAATAATTTTTATAGCGTTGCGATCGTGACAATGAGAGCTTTGCATTGGCATTCTCCACAGGTCACTGAGATATGTGTTGTTCTCAGTGGTAATTTTTTTTAACATGATCTGTTTATTTGTGAGTTGATATCTGCCTCTATTATTTTATCAATTAATCTGCTACCATAAACTGTGAGATTGTGAGACACTGATAGCCCTGTAGTTGCTAGCTCTTTTACATTGATTTTACAAGCTTTTGTCATCATAACTTTTAGTGCAATACCTTATTTCTGATCTAAATCGGTACCACTGCATCATTATTTTTGTTAAACTCAACATCTTGCATTATAGTTTTGATTATTTTCACCCCAAGATCATATAATTGGTGAAACTGTCACATAAAAAGGGGTATGTGATAGAGCCGGTGATGTATTTTCAAAAAAAAATGTTAAGCCTCAGTACATTAATTCAAATAAAATAAGGTTTATCAATTATTCCAGCTAGAAGAAATCAAAAATAAATGTCACCAAAGGTTTCACTCATTACAATATAATGAAATCATAGAAAACAAAACCATAAAAGTCTTTCACATATAAGGATAAAAAAATCTGTCTACTGGAGATCAGCAGGGTACTTGAAGCACTGCTGCTCCTGCAGAGTCTCTGGATCAGAACCTGAGCAAACAAACTCAGGGTCGTCAATAGCGACCTAAGTGAGTGATAAAAAGAGGGAATATAAAGAAACATGCAAAAGTAACAAACAACATGCATAGCTAAATAAAGTTTAGCATACTAATAATTAGCATATCAGAACCATGTTAAAGCACAGTAATATACGCCACATAATCATTTATAAATTATAATTTGTCCACATAGAGTCATGTTGTCAATATGTCTGTGTATGTTTATTCTTAATGTCTTGTTGTTTGAAACTGATAATTGGAGACGGTAATTTATATTTTAGGTAGGTTCCGTACATACCAGAAACTACGACATAATCACCTGGTGCTGAATCCAGTCCTACGCTAGGTAGTCAATATCAATAACAATAACAATATGTCAATAAACCATTTCAATATGAACAATACGAGATGTCAGTCTTCCCCTGAATTCTGTAGTGGAATTGTATTTCGGCTGCACAACCTATATCCTATGTCCTCCCAAAATATCAATACCGTCTCCTTTATCAATTTTTTCATCCCCAAGTGTAAGTTATCTAATGATTATGTCACCTAAGTTACTGGGTATGAACAATAAGAATATCAATGACTGTGTGACAATAAAATAATATCTAACCCAACGACAATGGTAACATGATCCCTTTTTCAATATTCTTATGATCCAATACAATATGTCCACTTTTACTATATAGTCAATATATAATATAAGAATTCAGTATAAAATTCCCTTTCTGCAATTTCAACAATTTCGAATACTTTTAAATATTTTTCAATAAATGACAATTTTAAATAATTTCTACTTCTATTAAATAATTCAATGAATTCTAATCAAGAGAAATTTAGTGATTCCAGAAAAATTAGTAGTCTATTTATGCAACATCAATATTTGTAATCTTATAATTTTCTAAGCAAACTTCTAAATTCTAGAAAATTTAACAATCAATTTACTAAATCAACCATTCAAAAATAGCAACAATAAACATCCTAAAATAAACTAAATGATATTTATAGTAAGTAAAAAACACTCACCTGGGCTTATCACGTGTCCAATCACCAATTTGAAGAATCTACATTAAATACATTCGAATTAGAATTTATCGAATTATACATATATCAAATTTTACATGAGATATCCTATTTATTCAGAATTTTAAATTAAATATTTATGATCCAGATCTTTAAACAAGGTTGCATAATGAAGTATAGAGTTCATGAGATTATTTAGATTTTATTTACAGATTTTTGTGGGGTTTAAATGGTTCAAAACATGAAAATTCCTTAACGGTTCTGAATGTTGGAATAGCGGGTTTCAACTTAGAACGCAGTGGTTCAGTCCCATATGAGTTGCAAATAATTCCAAATTTCCAGTATATTCTACAGATTATCTAGATATTTATCCCTATTTTTATTTATTTTTTTCAAATTCTTATCTAGCCAAAAAAAATGGTTTTTCAATAGGTTAACGGGTCTGTTTGTAATTGGGTCAGGTTACATTGGATTAAAACCCATAATATTTGGGCTGGACTGTATTGGGCTTTCTGATAATACACACATATATATATTATTTTTTTCAGTTCTTTGGCCTGGCCCAATGACCAGGCTCAGGGGCCCTACTCTCGGCCTGTCTGAGAGCAGGCCCAGAAAATTATTTCTTTGTCTTTTTTTTTTTTGGTCTAGGCCAGTGGCGGCGTAAACCAGTCTCGGGTGTTGTCTGCACCTGAGCCAGCAGCCCATTTCTTTTCTTCCTTTTTTTTTGTTTTGGTCTTTGGCCCATTGGCTGCCCAGGCCACTTGCCTGAGCTGCACCCGGGTGCGGGTCTGCACCCGCTGCACAGACATTGGGTCTGTACAGCCGACTGCTCTCGGCCTTTGGCCGAGAGCAGTGTTATTTTTTTATTTTTTTCCTTCTTTTTTTTATTTCTATATTTTAGTTGTTGATATATTACCTTATACATATATTTGGATTAATTGCTAAGGTTCTAAAATTTTCTTTTTGGAAGGAAAATATTTAATATGCAATTTATTTGATACAAACCAATACTTTATCTTTTTAATATTCCAGAATTTCTTTCTTTTGTTTTCTATAATCTAATTAGGGTAATAATTTATTACTCTTATATAATTTTTTTTAAACAAAGGTGATGTTGTTAATGAAAGGAACGATCCATGGAAAGAGAATCTAAGCATGGTAATTTCAAATTTATTGAATATTTTTTTAATTTAAGATTCATGAAAAGCAGAAGTTAAACATGATATATCATAAATTTATAGTTCATACAATTATCTAGATATTAGAGGAATCTAAGTTTCATAAGAGAATTTTAAATATGATAGACTATTAAATTCTAGTTCAATAATTTAATCTTAGATAAGAATTCTTGATTGAAAAAATTCATGATAAGATAATCTAATCATGAAACTTTAAAACAAAATTTTAATTCATAAAAATTTAATTTTTTACTTACTTGGATTGATCCCCTTCGCCTGCTCCTCAATCTCCAAGCCTCGGATACGTTCCTCCGTCACGATCAGTTCCAAGAAGCGGTGAAGGGAGGAGGAAGAATGTTGGTTTTGGATTTCTTTCCGACTGTCATTCTTTTTTTTTATAAGGATGCAGGAGAAGAGATTTACAATAATATAATAGGATAAGATCTTTTAGGTTAGAATTTTTAGCAATTCGTTTGTTAAGATAAAAATCCAGGTTGTTAAGATAACGATCCCTAAAGATCTCATGAGATCTCTCAGTTGGAAATTTGAAATTTTAAATTTGGCTTTAAGTTTGTTTAAATAATTTAGATCTCTTACCTAACTACACGCCAATGTGGCATTATGGTTTAGGTATTAAGATTTAGTACAAAGGAACATGACTTCAAAACTTGGCATAAACAATATATATATATATATATATATATATATATATATGGGGTTACTGTACCTCAGCCTGCAGGCTGAGAGAGTTTCTCAGCCGGCGGGACGTGGCTGAATATATGCCACACATCGGCCGCAGTGTGTTGGCGTCAAAAAAATCAAAAAAATCCCGCCTAAACAATCGTGAAACAAATTGACAAAAATACCCCTTTTTTAATTCTAAAGTGGAATAAAGTCATGAACAAACAAAATTTCAGTTGAATATATCTACAGTTATAAAATTCGTAATTTTAATACATCGAAAAATATAATTAAAAAAATTGGATCAATATAATGTAAAATAAGCAGAAGCATTGAAAATTTAAAAAACATGCCATGGTCGCAGACTTAATACAATATAACAACTGCGACACAGTCGCAGTCACTAGTCGCACTCATAGTATAACAAAACGTTTTTATGCGACCTAATACAATATAATTTCAATTTTATATGACAACTGCGACACAGTCGCAATCACTAGTCCCAGTCATTGTATAACAAAACTTCTTTATATAACGTCTGCGACCCTAGTCGCATTCTATCGTACAACAATGCGACCTCCTTCAGTACTGCGACCAAAGTCGCAATCTTCTTTCCCATGCCTTATGTAAAAGATTTTTAATATGCGACTAGGGTGGATTAGCCATGCGACCCTGAGATCAATTCGCGTATATCAAATATTATAAAATTACTATATTAATTACACTGAATTAAATGAAGTAATTAATATTCTTTCTATCGTGATACAACAACAGTCTAGAAAAAAGAGATGCACTAATGTTAATCTCGAGAAAGGAAAGATGTGCACCATACATAATCTAAAGATATAGTCAAACAATTCTATAAAAAGTTAATTTGTACTTCGGATTCTCCCGCAATAAATCTTCAATTAAATATTTAAGTTTTTTTTTACCACTTCTTACCATACTCAACCATCACCTGTAACAATTATTATTACTATTCATGTTCTTCCACAATATTGACCTTTATATAATGCTTGTTACTAATATATTATCTCATACCTAAAAACTATATTTTTGCTCTTCCTTTTCAATTTCATTTCAAAAACTTCCAAAAAAAATTCATTCTTGAATCATGTCTTTCCCATCTTCTTCCTCTGAACACTTAGATTTCAACTTCAATCGTTCCCCCACCGGTACTTTGTCTTCAGGATATTCTAGTGAATCTGATACCAGTCTGGACTTCACTCCTTTTGACTATCTCACTACATCAAATAATATATTAACTGATCCTCCTATTCATGATGATAATGAAGTTTTCATGTGGGTTAGTGAAGAAGACATTATTCCTCTGCCACTTGACGGAGACATGCTTGATGAAAGCATGTCCTCTGATGTTGTAGGCTCGCTTCCTAGCAACGGGTCAGACGAAGAGCTTGATAGAGACGATCCATTCTGGGAGTTCATCGGTGAAACAAAAAAACCTCAAAAACAGGAAGATGATGAGGAAATAAGTGATGAAGAGGAAGAGCAGAAGAATGAAGACGATGCATCTGCTTATGATGGTGATAATGACAAGGATTAGGATTTCCTAATCTTCTGATATTCAATTATATTTTGTCTTCTTTAAAAAGCTTTTAATTCTATTTTTTTGTAAGGTCTCTTTCTCACTATATTAACTTATAAGCTCTTTTAATTACATATCCAAACTGCGACTGCTGCTCTTAAACACTGCGACCATAGTCGCAGTCCTACTACGGATGCAATAATTAAAAATAATTCATACGTTATAGGCGGCTGAGACAAAAGATACGGTGAACTGCGACTATAGAATCAGTCCTTATTCAGACAACAGTCAAAAATAAAGAACAAAAAGAATATAAAATAATACGTAAACTGTGATTATACTATCGCTCTCGTTAAATACTGCGACCATAGTCGCGGTACTGCGATCATAGTCGCAGTCCATGGTCGCATAATATATGTAAAAACCAATTTAATTGTTCATAGGAGGATCAGACAACATTCACAAAATAAAGAACAAAAAAATATAAAATAATACGTAAACTGTGATTATACTATCACTCTCGTTAAGTACTGCGATCATAGTCGCGGTACTACGATCATAGTCGCAGTCCATGGTCGCATAATATATGTGAACACCAATTTAATTGTTCATAGGAGTATCGGACAAACATTCAGAAATTATGGTCGCAGTTTCTTAATCATTTATCAGTTCCCAATGCGACTATTATCGCAATAATGTACTGTTTTGGAGTTCAAAGTAATTTAAAGTTATAGTGTATTAACTTTTAAACTGTTTTGGATAACTGAACAGTCACCTAGGAAGTATACAATTTTTGGGAAAAGGTAGAAAATAAGTTTGGGAGATATTCACGTGGTTTGAGAGCTTAAACCCTTTGAAATTCTGGGATTAAAAATATATAAAGGGTCATCAGCAAAGGATTACAAACATACTAAATTATTTTTGCTCAAACTCGTTACTCTCACTGTTCGGAAAATAGATTCAAAAAATGACTTCTGCACCGTCTTCACCGGAAAGAAGCCAATCATCTAATGATGATTGGATGTATAGTTCTGAAGATATGCCTCGCTACGGGTCAGAGGATGAGCTTGATACAGACGACCCGTTTTGAGAGTTCATTGGTGAACCAAAATACATCAATGAAGAGGAAGAAAGCGAAGAGGAGATTGTCGCTGAAGAGGAGGAAGGGACGGAAAGTGATACAGAAGACGAAAGCAGTTATACTCTTGACGACGAATCTGATTACGATGGTGATGACGAGGATTAGAAGTTTAAAAATTGTATTTTGTTTTTTTTTAAATATATATGAATCTGTTTTCTAAGGTTAATTTTAAAATGAAGGATACATATAACTTTTTTTTAAATTAAAGCAGTCATACTTTTTTTTTAAATATATATGACTTTGATCGCAGTTGTTGGCCGAGTCTTAATAAAATACACTGCGACCTTGGTCGCAGTTGCTGGTCTTTAGTATTAATCAACAATAACACTGCGACCTTGGTCGCTATGCATGTCAATATAAAGGAAACACCTACCTAACGTACTGCGACCTAAGTCACAGTCATTGTACTGCGACCCTAGATTGCAGATGCTGGCCCTCTTTATCAATAACAACATATGGGTGTTAATATAAAGGAAACACCTACCTAACGTACTGCGACCTAAGTCGCTCTCATTGTACTGCGACCCTAGATTGCAGATGCTGGCCCTCTTTATCAATAACAACATTGCGACCTTGGTCGCAATTAACCATGTACACTGCGACCAAAGTCTCTGTCTACATTATATAAACAAAAAATAAACTATATAGGAGAACCTAGATCTGACAAAGAGAGGTAAGGAAATAGGGGGAAAAATAATTTATAATCAATAACCTAAATCATATAAAGAGCGGCAAAAAGAAAGGGGGAAAAAATAATAATAAACAAGTCTGACAACGTGCGCTCCAAAAATTGCCTTTTGGGCAAAAAAATAATAAACAATAAGGAAAGTTAAAGAAAAAGTAGCTTTTCATAAGGGGTATTTGGTAATTTTATAAGCGGGCCGCAAGTTAGTGAGGTGACAAATTGAGCCACGTCACCGCAGGCTGAGAGAGTACTCTCAGCCCGCGGGCTGATATACATTTTTCTCTCTCTCTCTCTCTCTATATATATATATATATATATATATATATATATATATTCTTATTATATATTTTTTTGTTTCTTTCTTTATTTATTTTATTTTATTTTATTTTATTTTATATTATTTTATTTAGTGTATTACATAACAAGAATATTACAGAAACATAGCTAAATTTTATTCTATCACTGATTTCTGATACACACGTATCACGTTTCACATCAAAAAAAGAATACATCCTTAAGCTCAAAGCTTGTGTATAATCTGCTTCAATAAAGTACACGTACCAATAGAAGCAATTAATGCTCCCGTTACCATAATCCCGGTAATAATCCCCAACTCGAAGACCGATGGCCACTTGTTCTTGAAGATCCTGAGGTAGCATACGCATGGCAACAACATTGTAGCTGTGCTGCTTAGAAACAATCCTGTAAGCGCCACCACGTATCCGAAGAACGGTACAGTCAAAGCCACAACCCCCGTGCTGACTACTATCACAGTTCGAATCAAGACGTTGATCATGAACCTTTTCTTGATGACATGAAACCGCTCTTCTAATGCATTTGCAATGGGCGTCACCACCAACGCATACTTTGTTAATGGATTGATCAACGTGGTGTAGACTGCGATCTTCGTGCTTGTTTTTCCGGCAGGGAGATTTAGTGTCACTTGAGAATTCACAGATGGTCCTACATCGCATAGCCCATGACCGCCATTAGTCCGTAGTTCAAGGTGCAAAGTGCAAAACAGATGGATAATACCTGCAAAAATTAGAAATTTGAGAATGAGCCTGGACAAATATATGGTTGAAAACAAGTGTTTGTTTGCACTGACAGGGCAAGAGAGTGGTAGAATTATGGGCCTTGTTCATTTTCATCTCTTTCTACTCTTTTTTTTTTTTGTTTGTTTGAACTCCTGTTTGTTTGAATTGAACCCCAATGAAAAAAGAGAGAAAAATTAGGAAATGAGTCGAGGACAAGTGAGTCCACTGTTCTCAAACTTTTCTACGCAATTTTCTCCATTCGAGCTAGGAACTGTAAGGAAAGAAATATGATATGGCACCCTTATTTTTCTTGCATTTTAATAGACTTCACATTTTTTCAACCCAGCCAAACACATCAAAAAAATCAAAACTTGGAAAACTTACACTCGAGGCCCCTAAGAGCTTGAGAGGGAGAGACAATGAGGTGACATCATCAGATTTTTCCTCTTTTTTTCCTACCAAAAATGTGTTCTTTGCCAGGAAAGTGGAAGGAAAAAGGTTGAGGAAGTTTTTCTTTTTTCTCTCAAAACTTGCTGGGTTGAGAGAAAATTGGGTTTAATTTAAGGATGCTAGAATTCCTCTCAAAATGGTCAGAGAATGAGAGGAATTCTGACGGGTTTTTAGTTTTTCAAAAAAAAAAATCTCTCACAAAGTGTTGTCTCGCACTATTAATAACAAATATAATATATTATAAGTGGGTTTCTTAGAGAGATTTTCTATCCTTAACCAAACAAGCACCTTAGAGGAAAACTAAAATAAGCCTCTCTATGTAACCCATGTTCGGGAGATCAACTTTCTTTAAGAAAACTAAAACTTGCTAGATTTTCTGAAGTCACTTTTTGTGCCAAACAGGCTCTAAAAAACTAATAAACAATTAAAAATCAAATTGAAAAGTAAATATAAAAGCCTAAGTAGAATATTTTACTAATAAACAAACAATTTGTAACGGGCCTTTCTTATTCTTTCCTCGCTTTCTTTCTTATGCAACCAAACAAGAGTTGAATGGAGTGGAAAAATATGATAGATGAGACCCACAACGCATTTTTATGAAAAGTGAAAGAAACATTATACTGTTAATTTTCTTTTTTTTTTTCACTTTTCTAATCAAACAGGCCCTTGGTAGAATTCTCTTTTTAATTTCTCTATGAAACAACTAATGTTAGTAGAGTTTGACGTAAGCAAAAAAAATATTCAAGTTATTTATGTAACTATAAATCATGCATGTATAAAAAATTTCATATCGTAAAAATGGTAAACTATGGAAATCCCTCTTCAATCACAGTGCTCCAAAAGACTTTTCAAATTAATGGATTCTGCAAATTTTCCCTCTCTTTGATTAAGCTTGGCATGTACTATCTTAAAATTGTCAAGCTGAACCAGGTCTAGGTGCCTGAATACTTGCCCAACTGAACCAGCTCTTTTTTTTTCTCACTTTGGGACTATTTGGAACCAAGAAAATGGGCTAGAAAAGGTGGATACAGTGGGCCCCACTGTCAGTTTTCCCTCAAGATTCAAAATGTTGTATGTTTGCAATTTTAAGAAAACTAGAAAGTGGCGCTGACGTCGGCAAAACGTCAGCAAAATCCCCTTTCTTCTTTCTCTGCAAAAATGCTTGAAAAAGGGTGGAAAACTGACAGTGTGTGGCCCACCAACCAATTTTTCAAGGAAAACTGATCGAGTGGGCCCCACTCAGTTTTCCATTTTGTTTTCCAGCCACTATGCCTTTTCTGCCCTTGGTCCTGGCCCACAGCTTTTCAGAAAACCAGAAAGTGGCGCTGACGTCAGCAAAACGTCAGCAAAATCCCCATTCTTCTTTCTCTGCAAAAATGCTGGAAAAAGGGTGGAAAACTGACAGCGTGGAGCCCACCAACCAATTTTTCAAGGAAAACTGATCGAGTGGGCCCCACTCTCAGTTTTCCATTTTGTTTTCCAGCCACTATGCCTTTTCTGCCCTTGGTCCTAGCCCACAACTTCTCACATAAACATAGAGTCATAACGATTATCTTTCCTGCTTAGACAAATTTATAGCAGGGTCTTCAATAAGAACATTAGGCAGCATATCCATTACTCTTTTTCATGGCTACTTTAAAATGTTCTTATCTTACTCAAAGATCAAAGCTAATAGAGTTACTACATTTAGATGTCTAAAACAAGTAGGTTCGTAGTCCAGGCTTTCTACTAGAATCAAATTCTTCTTTAGATATGAACTTAGTAGAGCATGTGAAATATCCAGACATGGGAATCAGAAATCAAAGAGCACATGCATACAGATTAAGAAACTCCTATTAAAATATGTTTCTTCTTTTTGACTGCTTCCAAGGAAAAAACTGCCAGTGTCAGAAATTTGTCAAACTTTGATAGTGATTCCAACCTTCGAGGAGTAGAAATTACATTAGGACCTATGTTAAGGGAATCGGCCATCCCTTGTTGAACACAATGGTCTAAATATCAGACAATATCGATTTTTATGGTGAAAAAAAGGAACATCATTTAAAACTAATATCAGCCGATATCGCAAATATCAGCCGAATATCAGTCCTATACATTCAGTCGAAATATCAACCGACATGGCACAAATTTTAGTTTTCTTGAATATTATCTGACAAAACAAATTTGGGTTCAGTTTCGTTGCCTAAATTTGTTGTTTTAAAACCCTCTTCCTATTCATTCGCATATCTCTTTGCTACCCTAATCCAGCCGGAACAAAGAAGAGAGAAATCTCATTAAAATAAAAAACATTCAAGAGATATCGACGCAGCAGTGTCTTTGCCCCCACCTCTCTCTACTGTTATTAGGTCACTGAAGTGCCAAGAGAAATCGAGAGAGGGTGAAGCCATTGGACATGCATTTCTTCTTTACATATTTATTCTCATTTATCTAATCACAAGTAATAAGCTTGCTATATGAGTAATGAGTTTATGAAATTTTACTCAACTTTTTTTATGCAAATTCATAATTTACTGCATTGCATTGTGAGAATATACTTCTATCCTAGAATACTTTTTCATGTGTGTTATGACATTTTATTACAAAGATAACAATACATCATAGAAGAGGGAGAATAGTTGTTTAGGGTTGAATTCCTAATTTCTTCTACTTAATTCAGAACCCTATCATTTTCTCTCTCCTGCTTCCTTACCTCAGCCACCATCTCTGTCTTTTTCATTCTTCCTCTCTCTCTTCTCCACACTAGTCAAAGAATCTGACACCGACTACTCTTTTCTCTCGATCTCATCTCACACGCGCCACCGGCCATCACCACCGTGCCATCATCACAGTTAAAGCATCAATTGGGTTTTCGATTATAACTTTCACATCCGGATTCTGATTCAAATGATTTTTATAACGTTGCGATCGTGACAATGAAAGCTTTGCATTGGCATTCTCCACAGGTCACTGAGATAAGTGTTATTCTCAGTGGTAATTTTCTTTAACACGATCTATTTATTTGTGAATTGATATCTGCCTCTATTATTTTATCAATTTAATCTGCTGCCACAACTGTGAGATTGTGAGATACTGATAGCCCTGTAGTTGCTAGCTCTTTTACATAGATTTTATAAGCTTTTACCATCATAACTTGTGGTGCAATACCTTATTTCTGATCTAAATTGGTACCACTGCATCATTATTTTTGTTAAATTCAACATCTTGCATTATAGTTTTGATTATTTTCACCCCCAAGATCGTATAATTGGTGAAACTGTCACATAAAAAGAGGTACGTGACAGAGCGGGCGACGTATTTTCAAAACAAATATGTTAAGCCTCAGTATATTAATTCAAATAAAACAAGGTTTATCAATTATTCTTGCTAGAAGAAATCAAATACAAATATCACCAAAGGTTTCACTTATTACAATATAATGAAATCAAAGAAAACATAATCATAAAAGTCTCTCACATATGAAGATAAAAAAAAAATCTACCTACTGGAGATTAGGAAGGTGCTCGAAGTACTGCTGCTCCTGCAGAGTCTCTGGATCAGAACCTGAGCAAACAAACTCAGGGTCGTCAATAGCGACCTAAGTGAGTGATAAAAAGAGGGAATATAAAGAAACATGCAAAAGTAACAAACAACATGCATAGCTAAATATAGTTTATCATACTAATAATTAGTATATCAGAACCATGTTAAAGCACAATAATATACGCCACATAACCATTTATAAATTATAATTTGTCAGATAGAGTCATATTGTCAATATATCTGTGTATGTTTATTCTTAATATCTTGTTGTTTGAAACTGATAATTGGAGATGGTAATTTGTGTTTTAGGTGGATTCCGTACATAACGGGAACTACGACCCAATCACCTGGTGCTAAACCAGGTCCTATCGTTAGGTAGTCAATATCAATAACAATAACAATATGTCAATAACAATTATAATATGAACAATACCGGATGTCAGTCATCCACTGAAACCCTATAGTGGAATCATATTTTTGCTACGCAACCTATATCCTAAGTCCACCCAAAATACCAACACCGTCTCCTTTATCAATTTCCTCATTCCCAGGTGTAAGTTATCTAATGATTATGTAATCTAAGTTATTGGGTATGAACAATAACAATATCAATGACAGTGTGACAATAAAACAATATCTTACCCAGTGATAATGGTAACATGATCCCTTTTTCAATGTTCTTATGATCCAATACAATATGACCACTCTTACTACATAGTCAATATATAATATAAGAATTCAGTATCACATTCTTTTTTGCAATTTCAACAATTTCGAATACTTTTAAATATTTTTCAATAAATGTCCATTTCACAATTTTAAATAATTTCTACTTCTAATAAATAATTCAATGAATTCTAATAAAGTGAAATTTAGTGATTTCAAAAAAATTAATAATCTATTTATGCAACATCAATATTTGTAATCTTATAATTTTCTAAGCAAATTTCTATAAAATTTAACAATCAAAATGATATATATATATATATATATATATATATATATATATACAGTGAGTAAAAGCACATTCACCTGGGCTTATCACGTGTCCAATCACCAATTTGAAGATTCTACATTAAATACATTCGAACTAGAATTTATCGAATTTTATATATATCAAATTTTACATGAGATCCTATTTATTCAGTATTTTAAATTAAATATTGATGATCCAGATCTTTAGACAAGGTTGCATAATGAAGTATAGAGTTCATGGGATTATTTAGATTTTATTTACTGATTTTTGTAGGGTTTAAGTGGTTGAAAACATGAAAATTTCTTAACGGGTCTGAATGTTGGAATAGGGGTTTCAACTTAGAAGGCAGTGGTTCAGTCCCATATGAGTTGTAAATAATCCCAAAATTTTTCAGTAGATTCTAGGGGTTATCTAGATATTTATCCCTATTTTTACTTATTTTTTTCAAATTTTTATCTAGCCAAAAAAATGGTTTTTTCAATAAGTTAACGGGTCTGTTTTGATTTGGGTCGGGTTACAATAGATTAAAACCCATAATATTTGGGCTGGACTGTATTAGGCTTTCTGATAATACATATATACATACATACATACAAACATACATACATATATATATATATATATATATATATATATATATATATATTATGTTTTCAGTTCTTTGGCCTGGCCCAATGACCAGGCCCAGGGGCCCTGCTCTCGGCCTAGCCGAGGCGGTCTCGGCCCCTAGCCTGGCCCAAGTAAGCCAGGCCCGGGTGCTGTCTGCACCCGGGTCGGCAGTCCATTTCTTTTCTTCCCTTTTTTTTGTTTTGGTCTTTGGCCCAGTGGCTGCTCAGGCCACTGGGCCTGAGCTGCACCTGGGTGCAGGTCTGCACCCACTGCACAGACCCAATAGGTCTATGCAGTCGCTTTTTTTCTTCTTTTTTTTATTTCTATATTTTAGTTGTTGATATATTACCTTATACATATATTTGGATTAATGGGTAAGGTTCTAAAATTTTATTTTTGGAAGGAAAAATTTTTAATATGCAATTTATTTGATCCAAACCAATTCTTTTTCTTTTTAATATTCCAGAATTTCTTTCTTTTGTTTTCTATAATCTAATTGGGGTAATAATTTATTACTTTTATATATTTTTATTTAAACAAAGGTGATGTTGTCAATGAAAGGAACGATCCATGGAAAGAGAATCTAAGCATGGTAATTTTGATTTTATTGAATATTTTTTCTATCTAAGATTCATGAAAAGCAGAAGTTAAACATGACATATCATAAATTTATAGTTCATACGATTATCTGGATATTAGGGGAATCTAAGTTTCATAAGAGAATTTTAAATATGATAGATTATAAAATTCTTGTTCAACAATTTAATCTTAGATAAGAATTCTTGATGAAAAAATTCATGGTAAGATAATCTAATCATGAAACTTTAAAACAAAATTTTAATTCATAAAAATTTAGTTCACTTACATTGGAGAACTTAGTCCTGTTCTTCATAGAGGTGTACAACGTAGGAAAGACTGGATGACCACAGAAGCAGAAGGCATACAAGTTCACGGCAATGGGCATGCCACGCCGGTTAACAAGCCTCCCTCTCTCATGAAACCCAACCCCATCAAAAACTCTAGCCCATACCACACAACCAACCACGACGCCCGAGGCCAACACCCCGCCCATCGACATGTTAGCATGAAGGCCCATGCTCCGCAACCACGTCGTGGGCAAAATCACAAGGGTTGAAATCAAGACAAGCCCGTACTTTCCACTGATCTTTAGTCTCCCCATGTTGAAATTAGCTGAGGGGAACAACTTCTCTAAGTGATCCCCTTTCAGTATCAAGAACTCGACTGCGAATAGGTACAGCT
Source organism: Agave tequilana (assembly GCA_038442645.1). Classification (NCBI taxonomy): domain Eukaryota; kingdom Viridiplantae; phylum Streptophyta; class Magnoliopsida; order Asparagales; family Asparagaceae; genus Agave; species Agave tequilana. The sequence continues at coordinate 570,247 of JAVJIF010000094.1, forward strand.
CGAGGTACATGAAAATTGATATGAGCAATCTCCCCCAATATCCGAATGCCAGGTGCCCGATGTCTGGATAGGTCTTGATGAGAGAATTAGACTCCATGCATCTCTGATGTAGTACGCCAGTGTAGCAACAGGCGATTGCGATTATGAAAAGAAATATCAGACTCAGCCATCCTCCTTCTGATAGTGCATATGAATTGATAAAATTCTGAGACCTGAGCGAAGAAATTAATGGAGTTGTTAGATAGTTTATCAAAACAACAATTGGACAATAATAAAAGTAAAATTTTCACTAGTGTGGACGAGCATAATATAAAAAATACACAAAATACATGTAAAAAGGTACCCACTTCTAAGTTTGAATAAAAAAAAATACCATCGAATACTTTCAGATAGTATTTTCTTTCATTCACTTTGATACATTAAGAAATTATATAAAATGCATAATAATGCAAGAAGGGTAACCAACCTAAAAGTGTATTGATTTTGTTAAAGCAAGTACGGAAAAAGATGGTGTCGCTGCCCTTTAAAGATGAATGGGGCTGCATTTCTTTTGCTTCGGGACATGTAACAGGGAGAGGATCAACACGAGAACTTTCCATAAGGTCACTCATTCTGATACTTCTATCGTCCTTCCCCAGTTCCACTAATAAAAGCACCATTAACTGCTTTGTTCCCAGCTCATGAGATGGAGGAGTTCTTATAGAGAGAGGAACAAGGGAGATTTTTGTTGAGAGAGAGAGAGAAGAGAGAGAGTTACTCAATTGAAGATGTTTCAAGTACCTTTGTGAGCTCCACTATGCTTATCTTTATGTGTGGCCACAAGCACAATCAGAGACGGGTCTCTACTTCTACATAGAGATTAAAACATATTAGAGTTGCAAAGCTATTCTAAGTTCTAAGCACTGTTGACTGAATAAAATCTGACTTAGCAATCGAACGGATTTTAGTCATAGTCAATACAGTACAACTCTCATTGCAACCACACAGGCAGACCATGTCTAAATTGAGCACCACTCATTAAGTAACCAGATAAGAAGAACGAATGTGGACTCATGAGTTTTAGAAAAGACCTCGAGAGAGACATGGGCGGAGACTGAGTTTGTTGTGCAAGAAACCTATAGAAAGAGCTGTTAACTGAGACAAGCTTAATTCAGAGCTTGAATCATTGACACATAAACAGACCTGTGAATTGCCGGTCGTCATTGCTTGATGTTGATGTAAGAGGTGAGACTGCGCGTTAAAAATTTGCATGTCACATTACAATGATCTGGAACGTAGAAGATTAGGTACAAAGTTTGAATCTCTCTAAAAATCTCTGGTCGTTGTTAGGCTAACTCGACAAGAAAGGAAGACTGAGAATGCCCAGTCTATTCCGTTGCTCGTGAAATTTACAGAACTGGTGTTCAGATTCGGGTCCTTTCCACTGCTCGACAGTGAACGGTCTGCTTTTTGAACCATAATTATCCTATATTCTATGTATGGTGTTAGTTTTCTTGGTGAAAATCGTTAACAAGTGCAATACACAGAACACAATGGTATTATTTTTAGAACGAATCTAACTATTTAGATGGTATAATCGTAGGTATTTAAGAAAATTGAATTTAAATTAGATTCTAATTAAGTAAGAATGTAGCTTACACATCTATCACGGAAAGAATCTCATAAAATGAGAAAATGCGACAAAAGGAGTCTCACATTGTCAGAAATGTTGACTCAAAATTATGCTAAATACGAAATTTGCAAGAATATCCTAGATTCCCAAACAGACACCTACCAATAGCAACCGTGGAGCCTTTGATATAAAATGTCGTTATACGTTTTATACTATGTTTCTGTCAGGCATAAACTCTTGTACACAAAATATGGATATTTTGAAGTTCTGCTTAGATAGAATCCATGCAAAGCCTTCCAAGATTAGCAACAGTATTCAAATTATTACTCAGTTAAACTTCAGCAAGATACAATACAATCAGAAAGGTCAAGAAAGCTTATGGGGTTGGGCATTGAAATAGGGAGGGAGTATATTTATTTCATCTGCACTAACCACCTAATATTCGTGTGAAAAGATAAAAAAATAATCAACATTGTTTCAGATCTGTCATGCTAACAATCGTACAAGCTCTATCCCATGAATTGCATCAACCATTGGACATAGTTTCTTATAGATGCATAATCGCATTCAACGCCCAATGTTAGTATTTGGAGTGTCTCATATTCATTGGAGAAGAATTCAGGTTCTGACAGTTTTCTAATACGTATATCTCGCCTGTTTTGTTTTGGATACGGGTTTCCTATTTCTATGAGGAGGTGCTAATTTTGTTATTGGAGTTTATGAAAGACTAGGATCATCCTAAGTACCTACATAAACCCCTTAGTGGTGGCCTTTTGAAGGTGCATCAAGAATTCAAGAGAAATTCTTTTTTTCACTATTAAGAGTTATGAGAGAGAGATCTTCTTATAATTCTTGTATTTTCTTCTCTGTTTTCAATAAAAGTTTCTCTCCTCCTCCCCGTGGATGTAGGCACATTTTCGAATCACATTAAATCTTATGCTCTTTGTTGTGTGGTGATTTAGTTTTAATTGCTTGCTAGTGGTACATCTTTTATGCTTCAGCTTCCGTTGCTGAGTCCCCAACTCGGTATTTTTCTGTTATTTGATTGATAATAGATCATCAACAATTGGTATCAGGGCGATGGTTGGCAAGACGATCACGACAATCAAGTTCGAGGTGGAGAAATTCGATGAGAAATCCAACTTCCTATTGTGAAAGATGCGAGTAACATCGTTGCTCGTGAAGGAGGTCACACACAAGGCCCTGCTTGGTATTAAGAAGAAGCCATCAAAGATGAAATGATGAGTAGAACGACATCGACTTTCGCGCAAAAGCAATGATCATACTATGCCTATCAGATGAGATCCTCTACAACGTGATGAACGAGAAGACAACTGCTGATCTTGTAAGTTCACCTAGAGGGGGGGTGAATAGGTGATGGCTAATCTAATGGTCACTTATGAACAAATAATGCGAATCGTTCCCCGCATAGTATAGATCCTTTTCGTCAAGGGAGGTGAGGGTGTTCCATACTACAAAAGCCGAGTCAAGATTAGTCAACTTAGACAAATAATCATCATCTAAGCTAGATACTAAAGCATGTAGGGCCTTTGCATTAGCCTCAATGTTCTTACTATTTAAGCAATATTCTTTATTAGTTGTGGCAAGATATACACTAAGGCCAAGTCCTTTGAGGAACAAAGACATCTTAACCTTCCAAATTTGGATGTTAAGAATGTCAAAGGTGGGTGGTGACATGAAGTCCATTGTGTGTGTACAAATCTTGTGATTAGCCTAAAAGAGGATCTTTAACTCTTAGGTTGTTAGACCCAATATCAAGAGCACTAGCTCTGATACCAATTGTAAGTTCACCTAGAGGGGGGGGTGAATAGGTGATGGCTAATCTAATGGTCACTTATGAACAAATAATGCGGAATTAAAACTAAGTTGACCAAATTAAACTTCTTTTAATTAAACACTTATTTATAACACAAGAGTGTTGTCGAATTCCCCTTGCGAGGCTCTGGACAAACTCCTCTAGATTCCCCTTGAATGGGTTGAGGTGCCACGTTGGCTCTCTTGGTTGAATACAAGTGTTAGACAATCAATCCCAAGCAATTATATAACAATTAAGCACAAGGGTATATCAAGCATATAAAGATAGACAATAATTGAATGCAAGATATAAAAGAGACAAAGAGAGAGAGAGAGAGAGATAGAGTGAGCAATCGCAAACACAAAGGGTTTGTTTCGAGGTTCGAGCACACTTGCTCTACATCCCCGCCTTCGACACACGAAGGATTTCCACTATGCACGATCCAACCGGATCTCTCCTTGGTGCCGCAACACCTACAAGCCCTCGGACTCCCAAGTCCCGTACACACGCAAGCCCACTAGCTTGCCGAGGCCGCACCTCGAACCAAGGAGTTCACAACCGAACTCCACACCACAACGAGCACACTTTCCCGTCTCCTCAAAGAACAAAGAAAGATCTTTGGTGATCACAACACTTTGATCACCTTACAAAAACTCTCACTACAACTCTCCTATAGGATAGATATAACTATGGATGCTCAAGTGTAGTGTGAGAAATCAAGGAAAGAACTTTGATGGAAAACTTAAGAAATCACAATAAACACTCTCTTGATAAAATCCCTTTTGATAGGAAATATTGGCACTCTATTTTGTGGAGAAAACTCTGCTGAAAGAATGGAAATAACTGGACAAAAGCTCTCCTAAAATCTTGGCTTCAAACAATGACAAAACCCCCTTTTATAGAGGCCAGAAAAATCTGACCGTTGGGCTCTGTCAGAGCTTCCGGTCGACCGGGCAGGTCGACCGGCAACGGTCAAAATCCGACCGTTGCAGCCTCCGGTCGACTGACCCGGTCGACCGAGCAACTGGAGGAGAGAGTAAGCTCTCTGTCGGTCGACCGATATTTCCCGAGAGCAAAGCTCTCTGAAGCGGTCGACCGGTCCGGTCGACCGTTCTCCAGTGCACACAGGCGTGCACGTCTGTGCACGTCGGTCGACTGATCCGGTCGACCGACTTCAGACTCGGTCGACCGGACCGGTCGACCGCTGAAGCCTGAAACAGTTTTCAGTTCTGCACAGATACGGGATTTGAAAATAGGTCTTTTCACTCAATAAAAATCCCATAAATTCACAGTAAATCTAAAAAATAGTTTTAATCACAATAAAAACATATTAGAGTTGCAAAGCTATTCTAAGTTCTAAGCACTGTTGACTGAATAAAATCTGACTTAGCAATCGAACGGATTTTAGTCATAGTCAATACAGTACAACTCTCATTGCAACCACACAGGCAGACCATGTCTAAATTGAGCACCACTCATTAAGTAACCAGATAAGAAGAACGAATGTGGACTCATGAGTTTTAGAAAAGACCTCGAGAGAGACATGGGCGGAGACTGAGTTTGTTGTGCAAGAAACCTATAGAAAGAGCTGTTAACTGAGACAAGCTTAATTCAGAGCTTGAATCATTGACACATAAACAGACCTGTGAATTGCCGGTCGTCATTGCTTGATGTTGATGTAAGAGGTGAGACTGCGCGTTAAAAATTTGCATGTCACATTACAATGATCTGGAACGTAGAAGATTAGGTACAAAGTTTGAATCTCTCTAAAAATCTCTGGTCGTTGTTAGGCTAACTCGACAAGAAAGGAAGACTGAGAATGCCCAGTCTATTCCGTTGCTCGTGAAATTTACAGAACTGGTGTTCAGATTCGGGTCCTTTCCACTGCTCGACAGTGAACGGTCTGCTTTTTGAACCATAATTATCCTATATTCTATGTATGGTGTTAGTTTTCTTGGTGAAAATCGTTAACAAGTGCAATACACAGAACACAATGGTATTATTTTTAGAACGAATCTAACTATTTAGATGGTATAATCGTAGGTATTTAAGAAAATTGAATTTAAATTAGATTCTAATTAAGTAAGAATGTAGCTTACACATCTATCACGGAAAGAATCTCATAAAATGAGAAAATGCGACAAAAGGAGTCTCACATTGTCAGAAATGTTGACTCAAAATTATGCTAAATACGAAATTTGCAAGAATATCCTAGATTCCCAAACAGACACCTACATTTACCAATAGCAACCGTGGAGCCTTTGATATAAAATGCCGTTATACGTTTTATACTATGTTTCTGTCAGGCATAAACTCTTGTACACAAAATATGGATATTTTGAAGTTCTGCTTAGATAGAATCCATGCAAATCCTTCCAAGATTAGCAACAGTATTCAAATTATTACTCAGTTAAACTTCAGCAAGATACAATACAATCAGAATGGTCAAGAAAGCTTATGGGGTTGGGCATTGAAATAGGGAGGGAGTATATTTATTTCATCTGCACTAACCACCTAATATTCGTGTGAAAAGATAAAAAAATAATCAACATTATTTCAGATCTGTCATGCTAACAATCGTACAAGCTCTATCCCATGAATTGCATCAACCATTGGACATAGTTTCTTATAGATGCATAATCGCATTCAACGCCCAATGTTAGTATTTGGAGTGTCTCATATTCATTGGAGAAGAATTCAGGTTCTGACAGTTTTCTAATACGTATATCTCGCCTGTTTTGTTTTGGATACGGGTTTCCTATTTCTATGAGGAGGTGCTAATTTTGTTATTGGAGTTTATGAAAGACTAGGATCATCCTAAGTACCTACATAAACCCCTTAGTGGTGGCCTTTTGAAGGTGCATCAAGAATTCAAGAGAAATTCTTTTTTTCACTATTAAGAGTTATGAGAGAGAGATCTTCTTATAATTCTTGTATTTTCTTCTCTGTTTTCAATAAAAGTTTCTCTCCTCCTCCCCGTGGATGTAGGCACATTTTCGAATCACATTAAATCTTATGCTCTTTGTTGTGTGGTGATTTAGTTTTAATTGCTTGCTAGTGGTACATCTTTTATGCTTCAGCTTCCGTTGCTGAGTCCCCAACTCGGTATTTTTCTGTTATTTGATTGATAATAGATCATCAACAATTGGTATCAGGGCGATGGTTGGCAAGACGATCACGACAATCAAGTTCGAGGTGGAGAAATTCGATGAGAAATCCAACTTCCTATTGTGAAAGATGCGAGTAACATCGTTGTTCGTGAAGGAGGTCACACACAAGGCCCTGCTTGGTATTAAGAAGAAGCCATCAAAGATGAAATGATGAGTAGAACGACATCGACTTTCGCGCAAAAGCAATGATCATACTATGCCTATCAGATGAGATCCTCTACAACGTGATGAACGAGAAGACAACTGCTGATCTTGTAAGTTCACCTAGAGGGGGGGGTGAATAGGTGATGGCTAATCTAATGGTCACTTATGAACAAATAATGCGAATCGTTCCCCGCATAGTATAGATCCTTTTCGTCAAGGGAGGTGAGGGTGTTCCATACTACAAAAGCCGAGTCAAGATTAGTCAACTTAGACAAATAATCATCATCTAAGCTAGATACTAAAGCATGTAGGGCCTTTGCATTAGCCTCAATGTTCTTACCATTTAAGCAATATTCTTTATTAGTTGTGGCAAGATATACACTAAGGCCAAGTCCTTTGAGGAACAAAGACATCTTAACCTTCCAAATTTGGATGTTAAGAATGTCAAAGGTGGGTGGTGACATGAAGTCTATTGTGTGTGTACAAATCTTGTGATTAGCCTAAAAGAGGATCTTTAACTCTTAGGTTGTTAGACCCAATATCAAGAGCACTAGCTCTGATACCAATTGTAAGTTCACCTAGAGGGGGGGTGAATAGGTGATGGCTAATCTAATGGTCATTTATGAACAAATAATGCGGAATTAAAACTAAGTTGACCAAATTAAACTTCTTTTAATTAAACACTTATGTATAACACAAGAGTGTTGTCGAATTCCCCTTGCGAGGCTCTGGACAAACTCCTCTAGATTCCCCTTGAATGGGTTGAGGTGCCGCGTTGGCTCTCTTGGTTGAATACAAGTGTTAGACAATCAATCCCAAGCAATTATATAACAATTAAGCACAAGGGTATATCAAGCATATAAAGATAGACAATAATTGAATGCAAGATATAAAAGAGACAAAGAGAGAGAGAGAGATAGAGTGAGCAATCGCAAACACAAAGGGTTTGTTTCGAGGTTCGAGCACACTTGCTCTACATCCCCGCCTTCGACACACGAAGGATTTCCACTATGCACGATCCAACCGGATCTCTCCTTGGTGCCGCAACACCTACAAGCCCTCGGACTCCCAAGTCCCGTACACACGCAAGCCCACTAGCTTGCCGAGGCCGCACCTCGAACCAAGGAGTTCACAACCGAACTCCACACCACAACGAGCACACTTGCCCGTCTCCTCAAAGAACAAAGAAAGATCTTTGGTGATCACAACACTTTGATCACCTTACAAAAACTCTCACTACAACTCTCCTATAGGATAGATATAACTATGGATGCTCAAGTGTAGTGTGAGAAATCAAGGAAAGAACTTTGATGGAAAACTTAAGAAATCACAATAAACACTCTCTTGATAAAATCCCTTTTGATAGGAAATATTGGCACTCTATTTTGTGGAGAAAACTCTGCTGAAAGAATAGAAATAACTGGACAAAAGCTCTCCTAAAATCTTGGCTTCAAACAATGACAAAACCCCCTTTTATAGAGGCCAGAAAAATCTGACCGTTGGGCTCTGTCAGAGCTTCCGGTCGACCGGGCCGGTCGACCGGCAACGGTCAAAATCCGACCGTTGCAGCCTCCGGTCGACCGACCCGGTCGACCGAGCAACTGGAGGAGAGAGTAAGCTCTCTGTCGGTCGACCGGCCCGGTCGACCGATATTTCCCGAGAGCAAAGCTCTCTGAAGCGGTCGACCGGTCCGGTCGACCGTTCTCCAGTGCACACAGGCGTGCACGTCTGTGCACGTCGGTCGACTGATCCGGTCGACCGACTTCAGACTCGGTCGACCGGACCGGTCGACCGCTGAAGCCTGAAACAGTTTTCAGTTCTGCACAGATACGGGATTTGAAAATAGGTCTTTTCACTCAATAAAAATCCCATAAATTCACAGTAAATCTAAAAAATAGTTTTAATCACAATAAAAACTGTTTTTCTAAATCAACATGTTTTTCCAAATTTTCATCAAATACAAAAACAAGATATACTTTAAGGCATAGTGTGTATGGATATGATCCACTACACAATCAAGATGAAATATCTAGTTTTTGACATAAAGCACTAAACTTGGTTTTGAAATATCAACATGTTTTTCCAAACTTTCATCAAATACAAAAACAAGATATACTTTAAAGCATAGTGTGTATGGATATGATCCACTACACAATCAAGATGAAATATCTAGTTTTTGTCATAACGCACTAAACTTGGTTTTGGATATAAGATATGTAAACTTGAAATACCAAGAACCAAATAGAATTTTGTCACAATGAAAATCTTTTCTTAATAAGGAAATCTTTTATGAAATGAAAACAATTCTATCAAGAGTGTGTGTGTGATATGACTTGAGCAATCCACCAATCTATTCTATCCTTTACATTTTTATCTAAAACAAATAAAAAACTTATACCTAGACACAAGTCTTCATCCTCTTGAAGTCTTCACTTGAAGGCTTCTCATCTTCTTGACTTGGTCCAAGCTTGATCCAAAGCTCCTTGGATCACCCCGTGCTAGCTCCAAATCTTGACATTTTATCCTTTGTTGAGCTTTGCACCTACTAAGATCTTGATAAAGAATCTGTCACTAATTAAACAAGATCATTAGCAAATATAACTACATGAGTTGATCATCATCAAAACTAGAGTGATAGGCCTTTGGGCCAACAATCTCCCCCTTTTTGATGATGACAAAACTCATGAAGTTATATATGCATGGATTAAAGTAAAGCTTCAAAGAAGCTCCCCCTTAACTCATGCATAGACAAAAGTAATAAGATATGGCAATGAAGCATATGACATGCATGCAAATGTAGGAGATAGAACATGTAATCATAGCATAAATCAAATCTTAAATCAAATCATAAATCAAATCTTTTTCTCCTATTTGCAAATAACAAAACAAAACATATATGCATAACTAACAAGGAAGACAACTACTTCTTCTCCTTAAGCAATGAAAACATGCATATATACTCAAATACTTCTCCCCCTTTTTGTCAATCATCAACAAAGGGGTCAAAGTAAAAACAAATCAAATAAAATTTTCTCCCCCTTTTTGTCAAAAACAAAGAAATCAAAGAGGGGTAAACAAATCAACCAATAAAGATTTATATGCGATATACATTCATGAAGAGGAAGACGTTAAGTTAGCTTCCCTACAATGTGCATTGCATGAAGGAGGGATGTGAAGCCCTAATTCACACAACACAACTATGTAATGCATAGAAGGAGATGTGAAGCTCCCCCTACACACGTATATCATATAAAGAAGAGATGTTAAGCTCCTCAATTTATAATATACTCAACATGAATCTATATGTAAGAGAGATGTTAAGCTCTCCTTGCATATAGGAAATACAAAACAAAACATTTTTAATTTTTCTTTATCAAAACAAAATTTTGAACTTTTCCCAATAAAACAAATTTTGAACCAATCATAATTTGTAATTTTGATACCAATAGAAAATAGCACTTGAAGATGTGTGATATCAAGTTGTCATTGCAAAATCTTTTATTGTTTCAAACATATTGATATCAATTGAAAGATCTAAAATAAAATCTTTTTATTTTTCATAAGCTTATGCATAGTTAATATAAGGTGTTAACTTAACTTAGCATAAACTTTTTGTGCTTTTAAGAATGTAAATCAATTGTAAAGCAAGCACATGAAAATCATATATATGTATGTGAGTAGATAAGACCAATTTGAAAATTAGAGCATACATATATAGGAACCAAAATGTGAGTAATATACCAATTATAAAATTAACACTGTAAATCATGTATATACTCATAACCAAAAATTGGTAGGTTTAAAAAATAGTTATGTATAAGCACTACCAAATTTGAAGAATAAATAACTAGTTATAAATAATTTTTGAAAAACTAGTTAAAGATCCTTCAAAAACATGAAATCATATGTTATTCATGAATTATACTAAATACATACAAGTTTAAGCACTCATAGTCCATAAAGCTCAAAAATTATCTTTTATCATAAAAGATGAGTGTTCAAAGGTTATGTAAATGGTATTTTCATGAAAATAGAAAGTGAAGCATGAATCTCATGAAAATCTTATTTTTCATCTTAAAACAAATCATATATTTTTCATAAAGCATTGCTAAATACATAAAGATTTAATCACTCATGGTCTATAAAGCTCAAAATATTTTGTATCATAAAGATGAGTGTTCAAAAGATCATGTAAATAGCATTCTTATGAAAATAGTCATTCAAGCTCAAAAAGATCATAAATCACATTTTGTTGTACAAATCAAAAACATGAAAAATCATTTTTTTTTATTATTTATTTAAAATACTAATCTTCATGGTATATGTATGATTTATCCAATTCTAACAATTATGCATACATATCCCAAATATGAAAAGAGTCCAATATATATTGCATGAAGGCAAATGACTCAAGGGGTATACATGTATATTTATTAGATTTGAATTAAACACACATATACATGAAGTAAGATCAAAGATAGGCATAACAAGTATAAATGACCGAATCATCAAAACTAGCCTATACACATGCATATAGTGGATACAAATGAGCATGAAGTTCAAATATATATGAGTCAATTGTAGTTCACTATTCATATATGTATAAATGCAAGTTTTGACACATTCTACATTTAAGCATGTAAATGCCACATGAAACACCAAAAAAAATATGAACATGCTGCATGAAATTAAAAGCATGTGCATAAATGAAATAGGAGTTTAGAAATCGTTACCAACTCCAAAGCTCCTAGCATGTTGGTTGACCCACCAAAATTCCTTAATAGCGGTGCTCCAAGTATGTGTCATTTTAGTTCAAATGCACTCACCATCAAGGCACCAAATCTCTCACGTTTTGAGAGATTCCTCACCTACATCAAATACACAAGGTGGGGATTTTGGTACCCATATTTTCTTGGGTCCTATGGGGTTAGTCTTGTAAGGAACCCAAGCATTTTTATTTTTATCAAAAATAAGAACATTTAACCTTTCATAACAAAATTTTCTTAGATGGCCTTTGCGGCCACAATGTGTACATATGTACACCTTAGCATACTTATGAGTGGGAGTGTGAGCATGATGTGCATCATAAGCATGTGCATGATGTGAATGTGCATGAGTATGAGGAACTTGTTTCTTTTGAAACAAAGATTCCAACTTAGAATGATTGAATGCACATGAGCTCAAATTATCAATTTTATTTTTCAAATTTTTAATCTCATTAGTGGTGGCATGAAAAGCATGATGAGATGAAGAGTCAATTTTCTTTTTCTTTTGAAAAACATTATCCTTTCCTTTTTCACAAATTTTTCTTTTTAAAGATTTATTTTCTTGAAAAACAACTTCTTTTTGTTTTTCCACCATATCAACCTTATTTTTCAAAATCATATTTCCTTCACATAAAACATTCAATTTAGACATTAAGGAAATATTCTCATTTTTCAAATCCTCATTTTCTTTTTCTAAACATGCAAGTTTATTTCTAAAAGAATCATTTTCTACATGCATGCAATCAAATTTCTTTTTCCAACTTTCATTATCTTTTTCTAAGCATGCAATGTTATTTCTATATGAGTCATGTTCCTTATGCATGCAAGCAATTTCCTTTTTCAAATTTTTATTATTCTTTTTAATCATGTCATATTTCTCAAGCAATAATTGGCAAAATGTATTAAGCTCATCATATGACATATTAACATCCTCATCCTCGGATTCGGTAGTTACCTCAAGGGGGTTATCCCCTTGGACCATATAGCACACGTTGGAGATGTCGCTTCCAACGTCCGAATCGTTCCCCGCATAGTATAGATCCTTTTCGTCAAGGGAGGTGAGGGTGTTCCATACTACAAAAGCCGAGTCAAGATTAGTCAACTTAGACAAATAATCATCATCTAAGCTAGATACTAAAGCATGTAGGGCCTTTGCATTAGCCTCAATGTTCTTACCATTTAAGCAATATTCTTTATTAGTTGTGGCAAGATATACACTAAGGCCAAGTCCTTTGAGGAACAAAGACATCTTAACCTTCCAAATTTGGATGTTAAGAATGTCAAAGGTGGGTGGTGACATGAAGTCCATTGTGTGTGTACAAATCTTGTGATTAGCCTAAAAGAGGATCTTTAACTCTTAGGTTGTTAGACCCAATATCAAGAGCACTAGCTCTGATACCAATTGTAAGTTCACCTAGAGGGCGGGTGAATAGGTGATGGCTAATCTAATGGTCACTTATGAACAAATAATGCGGAATTAAAACTAAGTTGACCAAATTAAACTTCTTTTAATTAAACACTTATGTATAACACAAGAGTGTTGCCGAATTCCCCTTGCGAGGCTCTGGACAAACTCCTCTAGATTCCCCTTGAATGGGTTGAGGTGCCGCGTTGGCTCTCTTGGTTGAATACAAGTGTTAGACAATCAATCCCAAGCAATTATATAACAATTAAGCACAAGGGTATATCAAGCATATAAAGATAGACAATAATTGAATGCAAGATATAAAAGAGACAAAGAGAGAGAGAGAGAGAGAGAGAGTGAGCAATCGCAAACACAAAGGGTTTGTTTCGAGGTTCGAGCACACTTGCTCTACATCCCCGCCTTCGACACACGAAGGATTTCCACTATGCACGATCCAACCGGATCTCTCCTTGGTGCCGCAACACCTACAAGCCCTCGGACTCCCAAGTCCCGTACACACGCAAGCCCACTAGCTTGCCGAGGCCGCACCTCGAACCAAGGAGTTCACAACCGAACTCCACACCACAACGAGCACACTTGCCCGTCTCCTCAAAGAACAAAGAAAGATCTTTGGTGATCACAACACTTTGATCACCTTACAAAAACTCTCACTACAACTCTCCTATAGGATAGATATAACTATGGATGCTCAAGTGTAGTGTGAGAAATCAAGGAAAGAACTTTGATGGAAAACTTAAGAAATCACAATAAACACTCTCTTGATAAAATCCCTTTTGATAGGAAATATTGGCACTCTATTTTGTGGAGAAAACTCTGCTGAAAGAATGGAAATAACTGGACAAAAGCTCTCCTAAAATCTTGGCTTCAAACAATGACAAAACCCCCTTTTATAGAGGCCAGAAAAATCTGACCGTTGGGCTCTGTCAGAGCTTCCGGTCGACCGGGCCGGTCGACCGGCAACGGTCAAAATCCGACCGTTGCAGCCTCCGATCGACCGACCCGGTCGACCGAGCAACTGGAGGAGAGAGTAAGCTCTCTGTCGGTCGACCGGCCCGGTCGACCGATATTTCCCGAGAGCAAAGCTCTCTGAAGCGGTCGACCGGTCCGGTCGACCGTTCTCCAGTGCACACAGGCGTGCACGTCTGTGCACGTCGGTCGACTGATCCGGTCGACCGACTTCAGACTCGGTCGACCGGACCGGTCGACCGCTGAAGCCTGAAACAGTTTTCAGTTCTGCACAGATACGGGATTTGAAAATAGGTCTTTTCACTCAATAAAAATCCCATAAATTCACAGTAAATCTAAAAAATAGTTTTAATCACAATAAAAACTGTTTTTCTAAATCAACATGTTTTTCCAAATTTTCATCAAATACAAAAACAAGATATACTTTAAGGCATAGTGTGTATGGATATGATCCACTACACAATCAAGATGAAATATCTAGTTTTTGACATAAAGCACTAAACTTGGTTTTGAAATATCAACATGTTTTTCCAAACTTTCATCAAATACAAAAACAAGATATACTTTAAAGCATAGTGTGTATGGATATGATCCACTACACAATCAAGATGAAATATCTAGTTTTTGTCATAACGCACTAAACTTGGTTTTGGATATAAGATATGTAAACTTGAAATACCAAGAACCAAATAGAATTTTGTCACAATGAAAATCTTTTCTTAACAAGAAAATCTTTTATGAAATGAAAACAATTCTATCAAGAGTGTGTGTGTGATATGACTTGAGCAATCCACCAATCTATTCTATCCTTTACATTTTTATCTAAAATAAATAAAAAACTTATACCTAGACACAAGTCTTCATCCTCTTGAAGTCTTCACTTGAAGGCTTCTCATCTTCTTGACTTGGTCCAAGCTTGATCCAAAGCTCCTTGGATCACCCCGTGCTAGCTCCAAATCTTGACATTTTATCCTTTGTTGAGCTTTGCACCTACTAAGATCTTGATAAAGAATCTGTCACTAATTAAACAAGATCATTAGCAAATATAACTACATGAGTTGATCATCATCAAAACTAGAGTGATAGGCCTTTGGGCCAACAATCTCCCCCTTTTTGATGATGACAAAACTCATGAAGTTATATATGCATGGATTAAAGTAAAGCTTCAAAGAAGCTCCCCCTTAACTCATGCATAGACAAAAGTAATAAGATATGGCAATGAAGCATATGACATGCATGCAAATGTAGGAGATAGAACATGTAATCATAGCATAAATCAAATCTTAAATCAAATCATAAATCAAATCTTTTTCTCCTATTTGCAAATAACAAAACAAAACATATATGCATAACTAACAAGGAAGACAACTACTTCTTCTCCTTAAGCAATGAAAACATGCATATATACTCAAATACTTCTCCCCCTTTTTGTCAATCATCAACAAAGGGGTCAAAGTAAAAACAAATCAAATAAAATTTTCTCCCCCTTTTTGTCAAAAACAAAGAAATCAAAGAGGGGTAAACAAATCAACCAATAAAGATTTATATGCGATATACATTCATGAAGAGGAAGACGTTAAGTTAGCTTCCCTACAATGTGCATTGCATGAAGGAGGGATGTGAAGCCCTAATTCACACAACACAACTATGTAATGCATAGAAGGAGATGTGAAGCTCCCCCTACACACGTATATCATATAAAGAAGAGATGTTAAGCTCCTCAATTTATAATATACTCAACATGAATCTATATGTAAGAGAGATGTTAAGCTCTCCTTGCATATAGGAAATACAAAACAAAACATTTTTAATTTTTCTTTATCAAAACAAAATTTTGAACTTTTCCCAATAAAACAAATTTTGAACCAATCATAATTTGTAATTTTGATACCAATAGAAAATAGCACTTGAAGATGTGTGATATCAAGTTGTCATTGCAAAATCTTTTATTGTTTCAAACATATTGATATCAATTGAAAGATCTAAAATAAAATCTTTTTATTTTTCATAAGCTTATGCATAGTTAATATAAGGTGTTAACTTAACTTAGCATAAACTTTTTGTGCTTTTAAGAATGTAAATCAATTGTAAAGCAAGCACATGAAAATCATATATATGTATGTGAGTAGATAAGACCAATTTGAAAATTAGAGCATACATATATAGGAACCAAAATGTGAGTAATATACCAATTATAAAATTAACACTGTAAATCATGTATATACTCATAACCAAAAATTGGTAGGTTTAAAAAATAGTTATGTATAAGCACTACCAAATTTGAAGAATAAATAACTAGTTATAAATAATTTTTGAAAAACTAGTTAAAGATCCTTCAAAAACATGAAATCATATGTTATTCATGAATTATACTAAATACATACAAGTTTAAGCACTCATAGTCCATAAAGCTCAAAAATTATCTTTTATCATAAAAGATGAGTGTTCAAAGGTTATGTAAATGGTATTTTCATGAAAATAGAAAGTGAAGCATGAATCTCATGAAAATCTTATTTTTCATCTTAAAACAAATCATATATTTTTCATAAAGCATTGCTAAATACATAAAGATTTAATCACTCATGGTCTATAAAGCTCAAAATATTTTGTATCATAAAGATGAGTGTTCAAAAGATCATGTAAATAGCATTCTTATGAAAATAGTCATTCAAGCTCAAAAAGATCATAAATCACATTTTGTTGTACAAATCAAAAACATGAAAAATCATTTTTTTTTTATTATTTATTTAAAATACTAATCTTCATGGTATATGTATGATTTATCCAATTCTAACAATTATGCATACATATCCCAAATATGAAAAGAGTCCAATATATATTGCATGAAGGCAAATGACTCAAGGGGTATACATGTATATTTATTAGATTTGAATTAAACACACATATACATGAAGTAAGATCAAAGATAGGCATAACAAGTATAAATGACCGAATCATCAAAACTAGCCTATACACATGCATATAGTGGATACAAATGAGCATGAAGTTCAAATATATATGAGTCAATTGTAGTTCACTATTCATATATGTATAAATGTAAGTTTTGACACATTCTACATTTAAGCATGTAAATGCCACATGAAACACCAAAAAAATATGAACATGCTACATGAAATTAAAAGCATGTGCATAAATGAAATAGGAGTTTAGAAATCGTTACCAACTCCAAAGCTCCTAGCATGTTGGTTGACCCACCAAAATTCCTTAATAGCGGTGCTCCAAGTATGTGTCATTTTAGTTCAAATGCACTCACCATCAAGGCACCAAATCTCTCACGTTTTGAGAGATTCCTCACCTACATCAAATACACAAGGTGGGGATTTTGGTACCCATATTTTCTTGGGTCCTATGGGGTTAGTCTTGTAAGGAACCCAAGCATTTTTATTTTTATCAAAAATAAGAACATTTAACCTTTCATAACAAAATTTTCTTAGATGGCCTTTGCGGCCACAATGTGTACATATGTACACCTTAGCATACTTATGAGTGGGAGTGTGAGCATGATGTGCATCATAAGCATGTGCATGATGTGAATGTGCATGAGTATGAGGAACTTGTTTCTTTTGAAATAAAGATTCCAACTTAGAATGATTGAATGCACATGAGCTCAAATTAGAGCTCAAATTATCAATTTTATTTTTCAAATTTTTAATCTCATTAGTGGTGGCATGAAAAGCATGATGAGATGAAGAGTCAATTTTCTTTTTCTTTTGAAAAACATTATCCTTTCCTTTTTCACAAATTTTTCTTTTTAAAGATTTATTTTCTTGAAAAACAACTTCTTTTTGTTTTTCCACCATATCAACCTTATTTTTCAAAATCATATTTCCTTCACATAAAACATTCAATTTAGACATTAAGGAAATATTCTCATTTTTCAAATCCTCATTTTCTTTTTCTAAACATGCAAGTTTATTTCTAAAAGAATCATTTTCTACATGCATGCAATCAAATTTCTTTTTCCAACTTTCATTATCTTTTTCTAAGCATGCAATGTTATTTCTATATGAGTCATGTTCCTTATGCATGCAAGCAATTTCCTTTTTCAAATTTTTATTATTCTTTTTAATCATGTCATATTTCTCAAGCAATAATTGGCAAAATGTATTAAGCTCATCATATGACATATTAACATCCACATCCTCGGATTCGGTAGTTACCTCAAGGGGGTTATCCCCTTGGACCATATAGCACAGGTTGGAGATGTCGCTTCCAACGTCCGAATCGTTCCCCGCATAGTATAGATCCTTTTCGTCAAGGGAGGTGAGGGTGTTCCATACTACAAAAGCCGAGTCAAGATTAGTCAACTTAGACAAATAATCATCATCTAAGCTAGATACTAAAGCATGTAGGGCCTTTGCATTAGCCTCAATGTTCTTACCATTTAAGCAATATTCTTTATTAGTTGTGGCAAGATATACACTAAGGCCAAGTCCTTTGAGGAACAAAGACATCTTAACCTTCCAAATTTGGATGTTAAGAATGTCAAAGGTGGGTGGTGACATGAAGTCCATTGTGTGTGTACAAATCTTGTGATTAGCCTAAAAGAGGATCTTTAACTCTTAGGTTGTTAGACCCAATATCAAGAGCACTAGCTCTGATACCAATTGTAAGTTCACCTAGAGGGGGGTGAATAGGTGATGGCTAATCTAATGGTCACTTATGAACAAATAATGCGGAATTAAAACTAAGTTGACCAAATTAAACTTCTTTTAATTAAACACTTATTTATAACACAAGAGTGTTGCCGAATTCCCCTTGCGAGGCTCTGGACAAACTCCTCTAGATTCTCCTTGAATGGGTTGAGGTGCCGCGTTGGCTCTCTTGGTTGAATACAAGTGTTAGACAATCAATCCCAAGCAATTATATAACAATTAAGCACAAGGGTATATCAAGCATATAAAGATAGACAATAATTGAATGCAAGATATAAAAGAGACAAAGAGAGAGAGAGAGAGATAGAGTGAGCAATCGCAAACACAAAGGGTTTGTTTCGAGGTTCGAGCACACTTGCTCTACATCCCCGCCTTCGACACACGAAGGATTTCCACTATGCACGATCCAACCGGATCTCTCCTTGGTGCCGCAACACCTACAAGCCCTCGGACTCCCCAGTCCCGTACACACGCAAGCCCACTAGCTTGCCGAAGCCGCACCTCGAACCAAGGAGTTCACAACCGAACTCCACACCACAACGAGCACACTTGCCCGTCTCCTCAAAGAACAAAGAAAGATCTTTGGTGATCACAACACTTTGATCACCTTACAAAAACTCTCACTACAACTCTCCTATAGGATAGATATAACTATGGATGCTCAAGTGTAGTGTGA
Organism: Agave tequilana; assembly: GCA_038442645.1. Classification (NCBI taxonomy): domain Eukaryota; kingdom Viridiplantae; phylum Streptophyta; class Magnoliopsida; order Asparagales; family Asparagaceae; genus Agave; species Agave tequilana. The sequence continues at coordinate 589,499 of JAVJIF010000094.1, forward strand.
GAAATCAAGGAAAGAACTTTGATGGAAAACTTAAGAAATCACAATAAACACTCTCTTGATAAAATCCCTTTTGATAGGAAATATTGGCACTCTATTTTGTGGAGAAAACTCTGCTGAAAGAATGGAAATAACTGGACAAAAGCTCTCCTAAAATCTTGGCTTCAAACAATGACAAAACCCCTTTTATAGAGGCCAGAAAAATCTGACCGTTGGGCTCTGTCAGAGCTTCCGGTCGACCGGGCCGGTCGACCGGCAACGGTCAAAATCCGACCGTTGCAGCCTCCGGTCGACCGACCCGGTCGACCGAGCAACTGGAGGAGAGAGTAAGCTCTCTGTCGGTCGACCGGCCCGGTCGACCGATATTTCCCGAGAGCAAAGCTCTCTGAAGCGGTCGACCGGTCCGGTCGACCGTTCTCCAGTGCACACAGGCGTGCACGTCTGTGCACGTCGGTCGACTGATCCGGTCGACCGACTTCAGACTCGGTCGACCGGACCGGTCGACCGCTGAAGCCTGAAACAGTTTTCAGTTCTGCACAGATACGGGATTTGAAAATAGGTCTTTTCACTCAATAAAAATCCCATAAATTCACAGTAAATCTAAAAAATAGTTTTAATCACAATAAAAACTGTTTTTCTAAATCAACATGTTTTTCCAAATTTTCATCAAATACAAAAACAAGATATACTTTAAGGCATAGTGTGTATGGATATGATCCACTACACAATCAAGATGAAATATCTAGTTTTTGACATAAAGCACTAAACTTGGTTTTGAAATATCAACATGTTTTTCCAAACTTTCATCAAATACAAAAACAAGATATACTTTAAAGCATAGTGTGTATGGATATGATCCACTACACAATCAAGATGAAATATCTAGTTTTTGTCATAACGCACTAAACTTGGTTTTGGATATAAGATATGTAAACTTGAAATACCAAGAACCAAATAGAATTTTGTCACAATGAAAATCTTTTCTTAACAAGAAAATCTTTTATGAAATGAAAACAATTCTATCAAGAGTGTGTGTGTGATATGACTTGAGCAATCCACCAATCTATTCTATCCTTTACATTTTTATCTAAAACAAATAAAAAACTTATACCTAGACACAAGTCTTCATCCTCTTGAAGTCTTCACTTGAAGGCTTCTCATCTTCTTGACTTGGTCCAAGCTTGATCCAAAGCTCCTTGGATCACCCCGTGCTAGCTCCAAATCTTGACATTTTATCCTTTGTTGAGCTTTGCACCTACTAAGATCTTGATAAAGAATCTGTCACTAATTAAACAAGATCATTAGCAAATATAACTACATGAGTTGATCATCATCAAAACTAGAGTGATAGGCCTTTGGGCCAACAGATCTTTGGTGTAGGCTGGAGATCATTTACATGACGAAGAGTTTGTCGAACAAGCTCTTCATGAAGAAGCAGTTATACAGCCTTCAGATGAAAGAATGTACCCCTATTCTACAACATCTTAAAGCTTTTAATAAAATTTTAAGCGACTTGTTAGCTCTAGAGGTTAAACTAGAAGAAGAAGACAAAGCTCTTCTATTACTCTCTTTTCTTCCATCAAGTTATGACTACTTGGCAACAACCATCATGTACGGTAACGAGATCTTAGAGTTAGAAGATGTCAGGAAAATTCTCCAGAACAACGAGCTAATGAAGAAGATAAATTCTACAGAAGAAGTCTCAAGATTGTTTGTCAAAGGCCAGAAGGGAAGATCAAAAAATAGGGGACCAAAAGGGATCCAGAGGTTTCTAATAGTTTCTCTTGTTACTTTTGCAAGAAACCGGGGCACATCAAGAAAAAATGTATGAAATGCAAGGAGATACTGAAGAGGAAAGGTGGCAAAAAATTCTGATGGGGCTATACCAGTGGAAAGTCAGATCAAGCCAAGGTTATCGAAGAAGCAGATGAGGATTCATGTGATGTCTTGACGGCTGAGTCAGGAAAAGGTAAATACTCAGATGCTTGATTACTTGACTTGGGGTGCACATACCACATGTGCCCAAAATAGGAGTGGTTCAGTACTTAAAAGCCTTATGATGGAGGCTTTGTCTTAATGGAAAATGATGTTGTATGTAAGACTATTGGCATCGGCAACATCCTTGTGAGGATGTTTGATGGACCCTTACGAACGTTTGACACGTTCCAGATTTAAAGAAGAATATTTCTCTTTGGGAAGTTTGGAAGCTCGAGGGTATAAGTTTTCTGGTGCAGATGGAGGAATCAATATTACTAAAGGCTTCATGACGATTGTCAAAGGAGAATGGACAACAAACTTGTATAAGTTGACAGGAAGCATTATTGTTAGTGATACTTCAGCAGCAACAGAGAAGGAGAATACTACAAGACTTTGGCGCATGTCTCTTAGACATATGAGCGAGCGAGGTCTTCAAACCCCACACGAAATGAGTGCATTAGCAGGTATCAAATATTGCAAACTTGATCTTTGAAAATTTTGCATTATGGGTAGGTAACATAGAGTAGCTTTCTCTACATCATAGCATAAGATAAATGGCTTGCTAGATCTCTCATTCACACGGATGTATGGGAGCCTTCGCCAGTAGCATCTATTGAGTGCTAGGTACTATGTTACTTTTATAGATGATTTTTCAAGAAAAGTTTGAGTATACTTCTTGAAGCAGAAATTGAAAGTATTTCAGAAGTTCAAGAAGTGAAAAACTATGGTGGAAAATCAGAGAGGGCGGAAGGTGAAAATCTTGAGGTCCGACAATGGAGGCGAATATACCTCCAAAGAATTCAAAAACTACTTAGCAAGCAAGGGCATCAAACACCAGCTAAGTATTCCAAGCGACCAGAATAGAACGGAGTAGCAGAGCGCATGAATTGGACACTTACGTAGCGTGCACAAAGTATCAGATTACAGGTTGACATGTTAGAAGGATTTTCGGTAGAGGCGGTGAATCATGCGTGTTATCTGGTAAACATGTCACCATCAACAACTATTGATCTTCAAATCCCAGGGGAGATATGATGAGGACAGTCTATGGACTATTCAACCTTATGGATTTTTGGTTGTCCAGTGTATAATTTGGTTAATAGTCAGAAAAGGAACAAACTGGAGTCCAAGTCTAAGAAGTGTATCTTCATCGGGTTCACCAAAGGAGCCAAGGGTTTCAGACTTTGGGATCCCGAAAAAAGAAGCACCTTTATCAGCAAAGATATGATCTTTGATGAAGAATCAATGTGGCAAGAAAAGTTAGAGACGAAAAATAAAACACAAGGTGGAGCTTCAGACAGTTTAGCAGACACTCAGAAAAAGTAAGTTAAGTTCTCAGAGAGCCCTAGAAGGCCTGAAGGGTCAAAAGAGGACTCCTCAGATTCAGATGGAGACAAATAGGAGGCTACTCAAGAGCAATCTAGACTGTTGAGGAGGTCAGTTAGAGTTACGGTGTCACCAACAAGGTATGGTCGGGATGATGATCATGTCTATTTCCCATTAGTAACAGAAGCAGAAGATTCTGACAGTTACAGGAAAGCAATTGAGGCAGATGACCAGGCAAGTGGATTACAGCCATGAAGTAAGAGATGGAGTCATTAGATAGAAACCAAATAAGGACATTAGTCGATCTTCCAAAGGACTCCAAGGCAATAGGTTGCAGATGGGTCTTTCGCAAGAAGGATAATGAGTAGTACAAGGCAAAATTAGTTGCCAAAGGATATGTTCAGAAGGAGGGCATTGACTACAATGAGATCTTCTCTCCTGTAGTCAAGCATACATCTATTTGGATGTTATTGGCGAGAATTGTTCAGTTTGATCTAGAGTTGAAGTAGATGGATGTAGCATTTCCGCACGATGAGCTGGAGGGGAAAAAATACATGATATCGCTAATTCCGTTTATATCGCTATCGCCTGGTAAGCGGGACCAAGCGCTCAGCGCTTTATTCACTAGACTCGCTAAGGCGGAACTCTGCCAGATTTTAGACTCATATATTAAGACCGAGTCATTTTGGAGTTTCACCAGGCGCTTTGATGACTAAACACTGTTCGCTGATCTAGCCCTAACACCACTTGCTCCGCTTGTTTGTGCGCTTTGTCATAACACTGTTTTATCATATATTTATATTGTGAAGAGTTAAATAGTCCTGAGATACATTGGATGCTTGTAACTTGTCTGATATCTGATAGTCCTGATACTGCATCGTAACTGACTACTGACTTAACTGGACAATATTATTTATATCTGACTGTATACCATGCACGATATAAACATCTGATACGGTACCATGATTCCTGACTCCTGATAAACACTCCTGATTCACTCCTGATTCGGTACCGTGAATCCTGAACAGATTAAATACAAGATTCACAGATATTGCTTTTACGAGGAATCGCTACTGAATCCTGATACATGATACCCATGTTACTGTTTTGGTATGTGGAACTAAGTGCCACGTGAAACAACACAGGGGCTGCCTCTAGAATTCCATACCTGATGTGTGGAACTAAGTGTCACATGGAATAAAGTGTTACATCACATGTCCTAGTGATGGGGGTCACCTCTTGAATCTTCGAGGTCCACCTCTAGAATACCATATCTCCTGATTATTGTACTTCTGATACTATATTCCTATTTTCCTGTAAATTGATATCGTGAAACTCAACTGAAAATAATCCTGAATATCTCTAATAAAGATACAACTTACACTGGGTCGGGGGAAACTGATGGACTTCAATAAGCACGTCTTCATAATGGCTCGATGTTACAACTACTGTAGAGAATTACTTGAGGCCACATGAGTTCTTGTGGGGTGTGTGGCACCCTAAATGATCCTACTGTTCCTAATAATATTAACGCCTAGCGACGTGGATTGGGGGCCATATCCAATCACGTGAGACAGTTGTCCTGGGCATGCTCGGGGCCCATTATGAACATGATATCTTAATTTCTTATTAGTTTCCAATAACCAACCTTGGACTACTCCTATGTGGATGTATGTGAACTGAGACGCTAGGGCACATACCTAGACATTTGAGTAGGACGAGTCCTAATAATAATAACAATAAACATGCTACTGACTCTTGTACTGATCATGATTCCACAGACATAACATGACATGACAACACTACTGACATCCCAGATCTCAGCAACTCTAGTAGTATATGCCTAGTTGATGGTGAAGTGAGGTATATGGTATATAGATATGAGTTTCTTGTTTGGATTATCTCCTCGACGTACTAATCACATGGATCTAGAGATTGAGTTTATACAATTAGTTTTGCATATATTTACATTATACATATACCACTGATGAATTATATATACTTCCATTGATATGATTTGAAAATGATTCCATGCATACATAAACATGTTTTCACATAAGTCCAATTATGTTCGGTACATTTGTATTTGCTTTTGCGCACGCCACTTAGCTTTCTTATGTACTGCTGGGTTGCATCCTGACAACCCTGGATCTGCATGTCCAGATCTTTGAGTCTGGAGTATCAAGGACTTCCTGTTGCTGATTGGAGTGCGTAGTAGAAGCGTACCAAGTCCCAGGATCAGAACCTGACAGAAGCTTGGGAACATATCAAATGATCTTCCAGATCCATCTTCTGTATCGGACTCTCGAGATTTCTATTCAACTCGAGAGCATCTTCCAGTTTCATATATTGTTAATCTACTATAATTCATATTTCTGTACGCTCCAGTGATGTATTATTCATCTAATATTGAATCACATACTGTGATAACAATGTACTTGGACTGTAAAGTTGAAAGGTATATTAACACTGTGTTTTCGTAGTCTGATTCCTGACTGTACTGTTATACTTAGTGTACGTGTGTGAAGGTATTCCCGCCCTGTGTATGTATGTTACAGTAGCGTTACCGTACCCGGTGGAGCGGGCGTTACAGGACATATGTGAAAGGTAGCCTCCGTGTCCAATAGCCATTTCTAAGCATTCGAGTAACATATTGATGGTGTGATAGAGAGTGAAAAGCAGAAGAATTAGATTCTTTCCCATCTGACTGGGCGACATTACCTCTGATGGTCTCCCTAACTTCTCCTTCATTTTGTTATTCTTTTTGAGCTCGGGAAAATCTTGAAAAACACCTAGAGGGGGGGTGAATAGGTGTAAGTGCTAATCTAGTGAACTAAATGCGCTAAATGTGGAAGCTTAAACAAATTTTGCAACACACTTAATATAACCAACAAGTGTAGCCGAATTCCCCGTGAAGGGCTCTGGACTAACTCCTCTTGATTCCCCTAGATATGGGTTGAGGTGCTATATGAAGCTTTTGTGGTTAAGTACAAGTGAGGCACACACACAAGCAATATAATGGATATGGCAATATGAAACAATGCTCAACACAAGCAAATATGATATGATGATATGAATGATGCTTTGCACAAAAGTAAAGAGAGAGAGTTTAGAGATATTGGATCAAACGCAAACAACAAGATGTGTTCCGAGGTTCGAGCCCCTAGCTCTACGTCCCCGCCTTCACCGAGAAGGATTTCTAATCCACTATAGGAGTACCGAACTCCTCTCTCAATGCCACCGAGGTAATACAACCACAATCCACCTCTACCGAAGAGGGATAAGGCCCGTAGCCAATACAATCACAATCACCTCTACCGAAGAGGGATCCAAACACCAATACCACTCCGATCAACCTCTACCAAAGAGGGATACAACAAAAGCAAGGAGGGTTTACAACAAGTGGTGTATCTCAACCACAAACCAATCTCTTTTCCCACAAACAAATGATCCTAATAGAATAGGATAGGTGATAGCTCAAGTGTGGAAAAAATAAGTGTTTTGAACAAAGAAATTCTCTTGGGAAAACACTAAAATAGATATGGAAATTTAGATCAAAAACTATTTCCCAAAACCCTAATTTCTTTGAAATAAACAAAACACTTAAAAACAAATAGGTGAATCTTTTTAGCACTAAAACTCTTTTGAAAACTTCTTTTAAACACCAAGAATAGAGAGAAATTTTAGCTCATCAAAACTTGGCCAAAATCCCAAAGAATTGGGGTTTATATAGGCCAAACAGAAAACTAGCCGTTAGGCTGATGTGGCAGCCTGACAGGCTTGACGGTCGACCGCCCGGTCGACCGCCAACGGTCATAAATGTGACCGTTGGGCAAACCCGGTCGACCGCCCGGTCGACCCAAACAAACAGAGAGCTCTGCTCTCAGACCCGGTCGACCCTGACGGTCGACCGAGCTTGTGTCTGCCAGACGTGCACAAGTCTGTGCACGTCGGTCGACCGCAAGGGTCGACCGGCCTATGGTGCGGTCGACCCTTCCGATCGACCGACCTAGCCTGTCAGTCACAAATCAAGGTCAGAAAAACTGAGTAAAAATATTTTATAAAAATCTTTTTAAGTCTTCTGAAAATTCCATAAAACTAGTTTTAACATTTTATATTGAAACACAAACAAGTGATAAAAATTTCAAGACATATATCAATCATATCAATTCATTTTTGAGTCTTGCAAATTTTATCAAAACCAAAACCTGTATTTTTATCAAACTTGATTTTTCAATAGGAAATCTGATTTTCCTAAAAACTCGTGAATAGACATATCAAAATATGTTTGTTTAAGATATGAAGCATGTATGTATATTGAACACATCTAATATACATAAAAATCATGTAAACTTGTTTTGATCAATTATTCATGAAAACCAAATCCAAAACATGAAACGTGTGTGTTGTGCACTTGAGCATATCAACTATACTAAGCTTTACAAATGGATCTAAACACACTAAACTAAACTAGGATACCTAATTCTTCTTGACGATCTTCCATCTTCAAGTTGACTTGCTCCCAAACGTGATCCACCGAGTGCAAAGGTATGATCTTTAAGCTTTGGCACCAGAATCACCATGAAAAGCTTCTAAACTCCTTGTTGAAGCTACACCAACTAATATCTTGGTTAATGATCTGAAACTTAAACAACACAAGATTATTAGTAAACATAACTACATGAGTTAATCATCATCAAAACTAGGGTGGAAGGCCTTTGGGCCAACAATCTCCCCCTTTTTGATGATGACAAAACTCATGGAGTTATATATGCATGGATTAAAGTTAAGCTTCAAAGAAGCTCCCCCTTAACTCATGCATAAACAAATAAACATAATAAATATGCAATGAAGGCTCTTAAACATGAATGCATAGATATGCATAAACAATAAAAGGTTCTAGATACCAAATGAAATGTTCAAAAACAAATAAACATGCTCTAGATACCAATTAACATTAAACTATATTAAACTTAATATATGCAAAAACATAACTATGCATATATAAATCTTATAAACTCAAAATCTTTCTCCCCCTTTATGTCAATCATCAACAAAGGGGTAAACAATCAAAACAATAAAATGAGGGTAAAAATCTTTCTCCCCCTTTTTGTCAATCAAAACAATAAAAAACAATGTTCTCCCCCTTTTTGTCTAAAAACAAAAACAAGGTCAATAAGGGGTGACAATCAATTAGGATATCAATTGAAAATATGTCAATGAAGCATCTTGATACCAATAAACAAAGATCAATAAATGTTATATGCTATATACATTCATGAAGAGGAAGACGCTAAGTTAGCTTCCCTACACATATGCATTACATGAAGGAGGGATGTTAAGCCCTAATTCACATAACACACATTATGTAATGCATAAGAGGAGATGTGAAGCTCCCCCTACACACGTGTACCACATAAAGAAGAGATGTTAAGCTCCTCATTACTAGATACACTCAACATGAATCTACATGTAGAAGAGATGTTAAGCTCTCCTTGCATATAGTCAATACAAATCAAAACTTTTGTATAATTTTTACTTTAAACAAAATTTTTAGATACCAATTTAAAACACAAGACATCTTGATATCAAAAGATAGTATTTTTCTTTTTAAGCCATATAAACAATTGAAATGACTATTTTCTATCATAAAGTAAGGGAGTGGAAATACAAATACCAATATGAAAAACGGATTTTCTCCCCCTTTATGAAATACCAACAAAAACTATGCGTAGGCTTGAAATAAGATACCAATTGAAAACTAAATCAATTGAAATAAAGTTGAAGCTCAAGCTCTAGTATAAACAAGATTTGTGCTCAAGATATAGAAATATAATAGCACAAATAAAACATATATATGTGTATGAAATAGAATGAGTACCAATCACCAATAGATGATACTAATTGATAACATACATACACAATAAACAATTATGAGTATACAAAAGGATCAAATTGATACAAATTGAAAGAGTTCAATGATACCAATTGAAATAACAACACTAGCATGTGTATACCTCATAACACAATGAAGAAAAATGAACTAGTTAAAATGAAAAATTTTGTTAACTAGTACGAAATCCTTCAAGCAAGGAATAAAACAAAAAAGTTTTTCATAAAACATGAAATCCACAAGATAATCAACACTCTAATTCAATTAGGCATAAATATGACTCATGAAAACAAAACATGAGTAAATATAGAAAGTGAGTGTACAAATAAAGTGTGAATATCATAATCATGAAATTTTTTCATTAAGCTCAATTATTCCTTAAACAATGAAAACATGAAAACATAAAAATCATCTAAACTATTTAATCTTCAAGGCATATGTATGTCTAATACAAACTAAAGTATACATACATATCCAAAACATAATGAGTCCACAAAGATATATGCATGAAGGCACGTGGCTCAAAAAGATAAACATGTATATCTAATAGTTTGGACAAGATAGACATATACATGAAGTTTAAATATAAAGACAAAATCAAGAAAAACTAAATTTTCACCAAAACAAATTTCAATTCAAGGTATATGTATGAATTGTCAACACAATAAGTATACATACATATCCCTAAACACAATTGAGTCCATATATATAGATTTGCATGAAAAGCAAATGACTCAAGGGGTATACATGTATATCTTAAAGTTTGGCAAAATAAACATATACATGAAATGAAAACTCATAAACATAAATAAATCCAAAAATAGGAATACAAGTTTAAAATGTATGAATCATCAAAACTAGACTATACTAGCACATCTAATGGGTTCAAATAAGCAATCAAGCCCAAACATATATAGATTTATTTGTGGCCCATTATATGCACAAGTATAAATCCTAGTCTTAATGAAAACTAACATCTAAACATGTAATCAACACATGAAGCATAAAACCAAGATATAAATCAACATGATAAACAAAAACATGATTATTATGAATATCCACATGTTATTAGAACTATGATATACGCAATAGCAACCAAATAGTGAGAACACAAAAGAAATTATCCATATTAAACATGGGTGTCTCAAAATAACTAAACATGTATATCACAAATCTAATAAGCATGGCATATTCATAATAATCAATAAACAATAAAACATGCTATAAACTATGAATATTAAAAGCATGAAAACATAAATAAGGAGTTAGGAATCGTTACCAAAACCTAGAAGGCAACTTTCCTTATTTC